>OY856410.1:73675817-74875817 GCA_963693085.1 Alisma plantago-aquatica | reverse complement strand
TCAATGAGAGAGAAATTATAGGGAGAATTTGGTGGCCGGAGTGGTGGAAGGATTCGTTATTTTCAAGGGAGAGGAACATATTATTCTAAAAAAGGAGAAAAAAGAGAGAGTCAAGGAGAGGTCAGCATTTCGAAATACTGCATTGTGATTGGTTTAGAGGTGTAAAAATGGCAGTGTTGTAAATTGTTTAAAAAACTCCCTCTTTTTATAGTATATATATATATATATACCAGGCTAGAATACACTCGAGTGTACAGATCACGCCATACACCCCAATGGTGTTTGCCTATCTAGACCATGTTTTTCTAAAATTTAATCCATTGATCTTCATGGTTATAATAATAATAGTTCACATACAAAATTTGAACTCATTTGGATGAGTGTCAGTCACTCATACAAGGACAACAAAATCGACGCACAAAACAAATTCGAAATACATGACTTTAGCCTCCTTTAAATGCACGACCTATAAGTGTCCAAACGAGATAAAATTTATTATATAGTATGTTCTTATGATAATTAAGAAGATCAACGGTTTAGATTTTTCAAAAACTTATTGCATCTTCAAAAATGATTGAGGTGTACTGTGCCTCCGGTACACTCGATTGTACACTAGCATGACTATATATATATATATATATATATATATATATATATATATATATATATATATATATATATATATATATATATATATATATATATAATGTATACTAGCCTGACTCTATTACAATTTGGACCGTATCATTACAAATGCATGCCTTCCTATTACAAAACTGATGCACGGGTAGCGAATCTTAGTTACCCGCACGGGTAGAGAAGATATACCATATATATAGAGAGAGAGTCAGGCTAGAATACACTCGAGTGTACGGATCGCACGAATACACTCAAGTGTGTTTGCATATCAAGACTATTTTTTGCAAAATGTAAACCATTGATCTTCACCGTCATACTATAACTAGGCTACATACAAATTTTGAGCCCATTTGGATGAGTGTAAGTCACTCATCCAAGGGCAACAAAATCGACGTGTGAAACTAATTTGAAATGCATAACTTTTGCGGTCTTCATAACATGAGCTATACATATCCAAATGTGCTCAAATTTTGCGTATGAGTTGTTCACGGGATGTTTAATAAGATCAACAGATTATATTTTCAAAAAAAATATTGCATCATGAAAAACTACTTGAGTGTATTCCGCTCCGGATACACTTGAGTGTATTCTAGCCTGACTCTCTCTCTCTCTCTCTCTCTATATATATATATATATATATAGATATATATATATATATATATCACATGTGGAGTATCTTGATGAAATCCAACCATATGGATTGATTCAACACTATATAGAATAGAGGTGTTTAAATAATCATAACCACATCTCACATCAATAATAAGATATAACAATATATCATTCAATAGTTTTTGCAATTTCTACAACTTACTGATAATTAGAAATATATTTTTTCTTTCTTTAGATGATCTACGAATGTCAGATTGTAGTGATTTTTAGTATACATCTCACTTAAGGGGTACACTTTACATCCATAAGATTGTATTATTCAGTAAAATTTTATAATCATCATAAATGAAGATGGGTACATATAAGCTACATGTATTTAGACACACAATTCTTTTAGTCATATATATATATATTTATATATATATATATATATATATATATATATTACTTTGAGATTATATGTCATCTTTATCAGATATACACATTATCAATTTAAGTGTTTACATCGTATGAAATAAATAAATGATAGAAAATCAAAAAATATGTTCATATTGATTATCCCAAAACATAGTAAATTGGTGTGGCTTTGATACCACTATTGGAAAATATGAGCACAGAGTAGATAGTGGAAACAAAAATTTATCTATCCATATTCCCCAAGATAGCAAGATCGCGTCAATGACTATATAATGAGAAGGATGGTTTAAGGAGTCCATACCTAGTCATAGAGAAATTCCATTGACTATAACTCGATATAGTATTTGTGCACTCATAGTTTCACTAGGACTCATCTGGAGTAGCTTCTGGTCTCCACTACGGACAGTAGACTCGGATGGCATCTACAGTAGCTCCTCTAAAGACTGTATGCTAACGTTGCCCTCCTAACAATGGGAAAAGGCCACCTTATCTCTTGAAAGTCCACATGAACTGCCTAGAACTCGTGTCGTCCTACCAGAACTAATAAGAAGAAATTGTCCCTCCTGTTGGTGTACTAGTCACCAACTGACTCTCCCACCATTGTTCTCCCTTTCTATCCCTCGCTTTATCGGGTATGACATTCTCAGATTCTCTCAGTTACCACAACCACATAACACAAACAATTGCCAGAGGCAATTGATGTGTCTGAGAAGCCCCCAGTACCCCTCTATTTATAGGAGGGGTTAGGGTCAGGGTTCCCAGATTGTGTGGGAGTGGAAGGGATTGGAAAATCATGAATTTTCACAACTAATGAGTGACAAACCGATCATTTCTCAAGTGAGCCGGTCGGTTCACATGCGAGTTGATCAGTTCGCTCAGTGAACCAATTTTTTCGCCATGCTTTTCAATCACATATGAACTGGAAATTTGAATCTAATTAATGCATGACATGATGTCATCACTAATTCGTGATGCAATCAAATTTCTCCACAAATTGGGTGTCTCACCCTTTCCAGTCAATCGTCTCACGACCCCAACCAGTCGTTTGGTGACCCGAGTCGATCGGTTCACTATGTGAACTGATAGGTTTAATCCCCAATTCAGGCAAGACTCAGCCAATTCAATTTTTAATCAACATGACACTCCAACCGAATTGTTCAACACCTGAATCGGTCGGTTGGGAGTTCATTCAATGGATTATTTGTTTAAATTGAATACCTAAACACTTTAGTAATTAATTTAATTATCATTCATGATTAAACTCCTCTTCTAGGTGTATCCTATGTGTGTGAGCCCATAGGTTCCTATTTGTGTTGGCAGTGAGTCCATAACTGATTAATGACATCACAAGCAAAGAGAGGTGCCTATTCACACATTAGTGCTACCCAAATAATCAAGAAAGTTAGAGAACAACTTCAATCTACGATCCATGTTAGGTGTTACAATGATTGTCTGATTCCTTTATCACTCGTATCTTGAATGAACTTGAGGCATGAAATCGATCATCGTCCTCTCAATATTCAATCCATATGTTCCTTGATGCAAGAGCAGACTGCCTGAGATATATGTGACCTCAATATCATATATTGATTCACATGTTCATGTGCATGCTTTTCTCAGTCTCTCTTATCAAGTGGCATGGATATCATACTCCAGTATGAGGGACAAATTCCATCTACATCACTCACAGCCATCCCCATGTGTCACAGTTCACCCAATCATCACCTTTATGACAATTCTTATTTATGATCATGGAGGATGGCGTCAAAGTACACCTAGCGGCATGTGATAAGTGTAGTGACTTCATGTCTAAGAACCACAATCACCACCTTCACTATGAGAGATGACTATGATCACCAAGTATGGTTTCCATGTATCACTCTCAAGGTGGGTCTGCCCAATACACTATTCTCTAACAAGTATCTATGTGCTTGGTTTGATATCAATGAGATTTCATCATCAACCAACACATACTCCAGTCTTTAGTGTTATTTTTTTCTATCTTCCTTACACAATAACATCCAACCAGGGACATAATAAGAATGTACATACTCTTAACATCTATATGATCTCATTTTTCAAGTCAAGTACTTGAAGATATATGTCGTTGAGTAATTTTCATTCTCTAAACATTCATTTGGTTTCCTACTTATTTCATAACTGAGTGAAATGGAATGAATTGGAAGCTTGCCTTTATATTATTAATCAAATATTTTATATGATATGCGATCACAGTCATCATAAGATTGGCTCTCTGGGCATACATACTGACAAATTGGACTTTGAGTCAACAATCTCTTCCTTCCATAAGGAGGAATCAGATGAATTAATAGCATCATTGTAAGATTGAGGGTTATTATCTACAAGAAAGGAATAGAAGTCATTACCAAGATTATTTTCCTTTCTCATCCTAGTAGATCTTCTAGGTTCTACATCATTAGGTTCTAAAACATCATTAGTATTATATGCACTTGGTATATTCTCAAAATTTTCATTTAAAGGATTAGACACTTTTTCCGTAGGGGTTTTCCTAAGAAAAATATGTTCAATAAATTTAGCATTTTAGAATCAACTATAGTATTAGGTTCGATAACATTGTGTTGCTTCTAAGAACCAAGAATCTATATGTTGCATTATTTTGAGCATAACCTATGACAACACCATCTAGAGCTCTAGATCATAATATTTTTTCTTAGGTTCAATTAATAAGACTTTAGCTAAACACCCCCAAACTTTGAAATATTTCAAATTAGGAGGATATCATTTCCATTATTCATATGGATTCTTGTTTGTCTTCTTACTAGTAAAGCGACTTTGAAGAAAATCATATGATAAAATTGCTTCCCTCCACAAGTTGTTGGGTGCTCCTGGTATAATTACAATATAATTCATCATATCTTTTATAGTTCTATTTTTACATTCAGCAATCCCATTTGATTGACGTGAGTATGGAGGGTGTGTTCATGTATAATACCATGGGTTATTGTAACATACTGAAACTTTGACATATTCTCTTTTAGGCCCTTTCCCAATAGTTTCCTATCATTTCTATCCTTTTTTAGCCTTAATGCTTAAATTGTGGAGTAGCAGTTTGGTGAATATTTGTTCAATAATTTATACCAATGGAAGGTTTTATGCACAAATACCTCGGTGAAATCTTATTTAAGGATCTAAAATGTAAAATCACTGCTTAAGTTTAACTATGGTAAATAAATCCATGTTAGAAGTGTAAGGCCCCAAACCTTACTTAATGTATTAAACAAGCTTAACTACTATAATTAAGTACTCTAAACCTTAATATAGCCTTGTGATGTGTTTTAAAATCATGATAAAATATTAAGTTTCAAGTTTGGTCCAATTTGGATGTTGTTTGTGCAAGTTATGCAATTATATGCACATTTTGGACTTTTATGCAATTTACCCAATTCGGAGGTTTTCTGTGTAAATTGTCACATGCATTATAATATTTAGATATTCCCTTACCATTCTCGAGTTTTTAAACCATGGGACACATAGTTTCACCTTGGTTTGAAGGTGTTTCTTTCCAAGGGCATTTTAGGGATTTCCTCTTTATAAATGAGCTTATCTTTAGAAGATATCAACCAATGTGGTTATTTATTTGATTGGAGGTCGGTTGGGATGGCCTATAAGTGTCCATAAACTAAAATTTGATATTCAAGAAGCCTCTATGAGTTGTCTTATTATATGGCCATGAAATTCATAGGCTAAGGACACATGGAAAGCTCCATGGACACCTCATGCTTGACTTCTTCCTTATCCATAAAGGCTTGCATGTCCATAGGCACCCTTAGCATTGGATACATGGAAAGTAACTTGAAACCTCATTATTGACTTATTCCTTATCCATAAAGGCTTGCATGTCCATGGACACCCTTATACATGACACATGGAAAGTCTCATAGACACCTCATACTTGACCTCTTTCTTTATATAGCCATATCTACCCCTTCCCAACTCCCAATTTGAAAACTCTTTCTCTCCTTTCTTTCCTCTATCTTATAGCACCTTTACTTCTATGTTTGTCCATTAAGTTGTTGTCCCAAGGTAAAAGAGGGTGCCTACCTTGGTGAAGAAGGCTCCTAGGGTTCCAAATTTGCTCTATTTAGGGTTTCTAAAGCTCCTTCTTGATGATTTTGACCAAAAGTAGTAAGTTTCCTCCTTTCCTTCCCTATTTTCATGCTATTAGTCTTCCTTCCACCTTCCTCCATGTCGGAACCCTAGTCTTCCATGGTGAAACCCATAAAGAGCCCTTAAACACCCCACTGCCATGTTTTAATTGATATGATGCTTTTACTTGCCATGAATTCTTTTCTAGCATGTTGATTTTATGTACTCTAATACATGTTAATACATTGAAAATAGGAAAAGTGGAACTTGGACTCAATTAAAGTGGTGAAAATTAGTAATTGATATCAATAAGAGAGTTATGTACATATCTAAACCTTTAGTTGGGATACTTGTGAACCAACCTTACTTTCCCTAATGAGGCTTTATTGAACCCAAATTCCTCTACTCATGAATCTTTTGATGTACTTGCCTCAAAATTAGTATAAATGTTTTATTTAATGGGTCTTGGAACCCCACTACCATATTGCAATTATATGACTATTTATCTTTCCAATTTACTACTTCTTATGCATGATTGTTTATTTTACTATTTAGCTAAGTAGTGGTACTTATGTACAACCACCCATAGTAGGGCATGTGTTAATTCACCTTGGGGAACGTCTTATTCTCCTCCTTATAAAAATATGTTTAGGTGACTAGGAATGTATTAATTCTCCCCTCATCTATAGGTTGAGGTCCGGTAGGTGCCTCAACCCTACTTAGTTAATGTAGTCCAATATTGATCATTCAAGCAATTCATTATTATTTGTTGGTTTTTGGCAAGAATCTATTTTTTATATGACTCATCCTCTTGGCCCTTTCATCATGTGATGAATCCATATATTTATTCTTCAATGTTATCGTTATCTTTTGTACTTGTTCAATATTTTGATACATACCTTGTTTCCTTTCCCTTTTGTTGGGTGCTCTCCCAACCACCCAGGTTAGGGCAAGCCGTTGAGTTGAATCAAGAGCACATATCTTTGGGCATAGACCTAGAACTTGGAGATGTTGCTCTGGAGATAAGATTTGAAGTAGTTTAGACTTCCCTCTATCTATATCCTTTTTGTTGTATCTTGTTGTAAAACCTAATGGGAGATTTTGATGTACTTGTGTAATCTTTTATGAAAGTTGCATATAATCAGTTTTCTTTTCCGCTGCTACACTTTGGTCTTTTGCATACCATTATAATAAATTTGGAAAATGTATACCTATTCCAACATACCTTTGAGTGTGTTTGGAATGGATGTTAATTCTTCACTTTTTTTATTAAGGGGGTGATCCCTCCTCCTTACAGTTATACAAAATTCATTAAATGGATAACAATCATATTCACCACCCCTATCTGAGCGAAGACGTTTTATTTTCCTATTAAGTTGATTTTCTACTTTTCTTTTATATTTAACAAACATCTCAAAGCCTTCATTTTTTTAATGTATTAAGTATATTTTTGTATGGAGTGAGAAATCATCTACGCATATGATATAGAATCTTTTCCCGCCTCTATATCAAATTCCTTTTAAATCTTCAAGATCTATGTGAACTAAGTATAGCAATTCAAAATGTCTATGTAAAATTGAAGGATAGTTTTTTTGTAGATTTAGTTTCAACACATACTTGACATTTGTTGTTTGAATCAACAACACCATGTATATCTTTTAGTAGACCCAAATATTTCATGTGTTATACATATTTTAACATTTTCAAGTTTTTTGTGCCACATTTCAAAGGATTCAACTATATAAGCATAAGATGAAATTCAATTAGCAGAAAAATTTAGTACGTTTAGAAGAAAAAGGCCATTTGAAAAATACCTCATACCCAGCTAGTCCCCTGACTTAGAAGGAATGACCTCGTCAAATTTAAAAGATACATTGATCCCAAACATAACAAGTTGAGACAAGGAGATCAAATTAACACTAAAGTCTGGAACATATAGCACATCTTTGATCAGCAGGATTATTCTTATAGTCATCTTGATCATGACGTTGTCCTTTCTAGTCACATAGGAAGCACTTGAATTGCCCATGACAACTTGATGTTCATACTCTCCTAGTTCTGAGTAGGTCACAAAGGCATCCCTATTGCCATTCATGTGGCATGTAGCCCTGGAGTCGATGATCTAATCATGCAGCTGAAATGATCTCATGTTGATCAGGGTGATGAATGCCATGAACATGTTATCTGTAACAAGATTGGTTTTTATTTCCTTAGTATTCTGGACCACTTGCTTCTTCCCATACCTACTTTTAGGATAAGTGTGACAAGATTTACCACAAACATAATAGAAAATATTCTTCTTCTTAATGTCTTTGTTTCATTTTTATTGTTTTTTTTCTTTCTTATTTTTTCAATAGTTTTTAGACTAATCAAAAGAAATATTATTTTACTTAACTTCGTCATTAAACAAAGTTAGCAGTAGAAAATAAACCTTTATTCAAGTCAGATCTTTCTCTAGTACAATTTTGATCTTCAACTCATATGTGCATCATTACATCATCCAGCGATATGTTCTTTCTTTTATGCTTTAAATTATTCTTGTAATGTATCCAAGACTTAGGTATTTTTTTCAATTGAAGAACTCATGTGAAAGACTCAAAAATATTAATTTTTTTATTTTTCATATCACAAAGCAAGATCTAAAAATTATGAATTTGAGTTGTGATTTCTTTATCTTGAGGCATACAAAAATTCAGAAAATTTGCAATAGCAAATTTTTGGGTAGAAGCCTCTTCTAGAATGTATTCCTTGTTGAGGCTTTACCAAATTTTGGATGCAATTTAATTTGGAAAATATACATCAAAAAATTGATTAGATATAGTGCTTAAAATGACATGAAGGAAAATTTGATTAGCCTTTTCCCATTCAATAGAATTAGTTTATAGTTTGGATTCAAATAGGACAAAGGCTACTTAGAAACTTCCCAAGCATTTACAACCTTTTCTTGTCAATGTTTGTAATACAATCCATTAAAAGGTTCAATTCTCATAACATCGGGAAAAGGAGTTTGTGAAATAGTCAAAATAGTAACAAATTGATTTCTAGATGTAGATGGTGTCACAGGATTAGATGGTGTTTTAGACCCTTTCATGTTTGTACCCATTAGATAACAAGAATACTCTTAATATTGTTGTACAAATTGGATACAAAAATAGGGATTCCGTTATTACCAAACTCATTGGGCATGCAGAATGTATTGTCATTTAGAGTATTACTGCCTTACTCAACAACGTAGGTTATTGCAGTAGCAAATGGGGTGGTCACTCTCCCAGGATACATCAATGAATGGACCGACAATGAGTTTACACTCAAGTCATAGCACTTGGCCAAATAGTATATGATCATTCTTCTATCAATCACCAACATAGGCATTTACAGAAGCAGCAACGAACAAACAATCAAAGAAAAAAGGTGAGATATAGTTGTTAGCTTTTCAGATGTTATGAAAGACTCACAGACGCCTTTGTTTAATTGGAGCATATCATAGACGAAACGGTGTGAGTGGTTGAGGTTACCAAATAAACAAAGTACAATACAGTCTCATAGAGATGCAACACATGTTAAATTTATTATGTGGGCCAAGCAGCAAAGGTAAGTCAGGGTTGCGCCCATGTAAGGAATCCTAGGAGGCGGGATTTGAACCCTTGCATGCGGGATGCAGCCTGCACTCGCATACCCGATTAAATGATTTCTGGACCATGCCGACCGAAACCTAGTTGGGATGTTCCATCATGCAGTGTGAAGCTCATGTCCCATTGCAGACCTCAAATATGCAATTTATAAGGAATCATATATAAGGAGGAGAGAAGTTCTAGCACGGGACTAAAGCTCTTCCTTTTATATTTGAAATACCATAAAACACAACACTTTTTAGCCTTCAAAGCAAGCCAATAAGTCTAGCAAGGATACCGTCATGTATGTCTTTGTTCTTATGATGGAGATCTAGAGACAAGCTATCTTCATTATAATGGATGATGGTAGCTAGAAACCTATCCGACTCACGAGACGACGCACTTGGCTATCCCATGCATGCTTCACTAATAATATCCTATTTTTGGTAGAGACATTAGTGGTATAGCAAAGAGCCACTAGAAGTGTCTTAACCAAATTTGTTGCCATTTATAGGCAACAAACCTCTCTAAAGAAGTCAAGGTGCTTTTTCTCAACAAACATGACACTTTTAAAGAAGATAAGAATCAGCTAGAGACCGGGGGTACCATCAACAGAGAACATTGGTCGTTACATGGGTGTCCCTATCCTCCACCACAGAATAAACAAGAATACTCAAGAAAACTTCATTGCCACTATTAAAGAAAGGGTGGCCAATTGGTCCATGAAAGATTTATATTATGTTGGTTGGATCCAACTTGCAAAGTCAGCTCTATATTCCATACCCTTATACACGATGCAATTGTGAAGCTCTCTCTCACCTTGTGAGTTGATTTCAACGGGCATGTCAAGGTCTTTATCTGTTTTGGTGGCCAAGAAAATAAGAATATGCCCTTAGTATCATGGAAGCATGTCACACAAATCAAGGATCCAGGAAGACTATGCATCAAAGATGTGATGTGATAGACCAGAGCATAATGTGTATGCTAATAAAACATTTGGTGTTTCCTCCACCAATCAAAGAATATATAGTTCAGGATTATGTGTAAAAAGTAAATAAAAGATGGTAAATACTCCCACAAACTAGGTTTCACATAGTGGACTTTCATTAAGAGAAATCATGTGAACCTACAGAATAATAGCTCAGTGGTCATCAATGACAGCCAATCTACCAATGTCTAGAAGTCTAAATGTCTCTTTGGGGCCTCGGTCATGGAGCTAAAACCTAGATGATAGATCTCTTATGATGTTTTAGAGATTCTTGTGAGTTTTATGGTGGATGAGGATGGTAATTGGGACCGCACATTCATCTAAAACTACCTCCCAAGCAATGCATGTGATAAAATACATTACATTCAATCCCCCATTCTAGAAGTGATGTTTGATGCATGGGTATCAAATTATGAGGTCAATGAAGAGATTATTGTCCAGTATACCTACAAGTGGTGACAAGAGGGCATATAAATTGCCAACTCAAGTAATTAGGAAGGCATTGTTAAACTACATAAAGGATCAAATTTGTTATCTAACTCTTGTAGCATAAAGATCTGCTCACTATAATAGAGAAGAAAATATGTATATTGAAGTGGATACATGTTTCCTAGTTTATAGAAATGGAGAATAACATCTCAATCACTGCATGAGAGATTGCGATAGAATATGATAGGTCTCATCCTTTCTTAGCATGCAAAAAAACTTTCTTTTAGTGGTCACAACTGACTTCATCTTATGATTTCTAAGTCCAACAAGCACAAAGTGTAAGTTATTTTGATGATTGTGGACTCGTGGAGGCTATGGTAATGTAGAAATGAAATAGTTCATGTTGAAAATGTGATACCCGTTCCAATATTACATTTCAATATTACATGATTTGTTAGGGAACATACCAATATGATCATGAATCTCAATAACCCACCCCTTAAACAAAGACTATCAAGAATCAACACCTCCATCGATGGGGAACTCAACGAATCAAGTTATACTTCATAGATGTTACCTTTAAAATTCACAATGGTTGTGGAGAATTAGTCATCATGGTGATTACAAACATGGTGGGTGCATATAAGGGCCAAGTATACCTTCAACAGTTGGATCCGTCATTGAAGATAAGATATCATTGATGTTTGTGATATGGTAAAAGGAAACAAAGGGCCCTTTTGTACCTTCCTTCGAACTCAATAAGTTCTCTCCCGCCACAAGGTTCTTCCATAGTCTCACTAGAAAGATAGAAAATATTGATATTATACACATCAAGCAGAAGTTCAACACCATAGTTGATGCTATTTCCAAACACCCCCTTTCTACTAGATGTAGCTTCTACTTCTAGGTTACCAGCTAAGTTGGTTGAGTAATAGTTGTATCAACTCATTCTTTTCCTACTATAGGGGCCAAGATGAATAGGTATCCCCTATATCACCCCAACAAAGAAAAGAGACTAATTATATAGAAGTAAATCTATAATTATTTCATATGAGATACTAACAATATGTATATATTTATAATTATTTTTTCTTACAATCTTTCTTTAATATCTACTCTAACTAGACTACAAGATCGGATATTGTAGTGATCATCTAAATATAACTTACTAGTGCAAATAGTTGAAGTTTTTAAATAAATTAATAGGAATGAAATGACTTTCTATTTCATGTTATCCCTAAACTCACAAGGAACGTACCATTCAAGAGAAACCCTCTACTACATTAATTTATGTACAAGTTTTAATGTGTAACATGAGAACCGTAAAATTGGCATGTAAACTAAACCCAATGTCCAATGAGGTTGCCCTCTAAGACATGGTTAATGGTAAACTTTTTCAATAAAATTATAGCAATCTTTCAGAGGTATTCAGGACGGGTGTCTATGGAATAAAGAAAACCTTGACTCCATGAAAGTATTTCAACAAAGGCTAACACACTTTAATGAGCAACTAAATTGTTAGAAGGAGTGGATCCACAAGGGCTAATCACTTCAATTGTATCTGGATTGTCTACTGTTAGGATCTTCAATTATATTTAGGGAATCCTATTGAACTAAACTAGTACGTCGGGTATCTAGCTAGTTGATTTTTGATACTTGATTGAACTAATGTACCACGATTGCTAGTCCGTTAGATTTGGGTATTTTGTGTCTGTACTTTAGGTTATGTCCTCTTATATCTAATAGTACATATCCCATTTCACCTATCATGATATATATATATATATATATATATATATATATCCCATGATGAGTTCTATGGTTCTTAGTATAACTATTACTGATGAGTTTCCTAATTATATATTTCTGTAGATCAAATTCCTCCTTTTTGGTGTTTTTTTTATTCACTAGACTATTCAGGTAAACTTACCAAGAAATAATGACTGGAACACTTTATTTATTTATTACCATGTACTTTTTATTTCACTTGTATCGATCACATTAGAAATTCTCACATAATCAATTAACTTCAAATATTACAATTATTTTGTATTAACTACTAACAACCTATCGGTACTTTTGCTTTTTCAATATGAGGCTGAGTAAGAGTTTCATGCTATTCATTCACGTTTATTATTTTTCATATATAAAATCCATCAAAAGGTAACTTTTTATCAAGACACATATCATTCTTAACTATTGATAGCTAACAAAGTTATTTCATTTTTGGATTATAATCAATTTAGCATTCCATTACTATTTACTAATTTTTCATAAAATATGAATAGAAAACCCAAAGTAGTAAAAGTAATAATTAAATATTTCAATCATTGCGAATTTATCCACTATTTTCATAGAAAGAGACAAACTCACATATATATCTTACTTGGGTTATATTGTACTTTCAATACCCATAGATAGCATTTTTATATATTCAAAAGAAAAGGAATAAATAATTTTATTAAATGCTAAAATTCCATAGTCTTTTACCAATGCATCATAATTTAACACTCAATATAGGATTTTGGATTTAGTTTCTTATTCATAAAAAAAATAGTCTGCATTATTGTATAAAAAGTAAAGTCTATATAATTATAGGTAGGTAGATACATCTAACTACAAAATTAAAAAAAAAACCACTCACCAATTCTCACTTATGTATTGATCATGATATGGGACATTCCATCATAGCTCCTAATTTGGATCAACTCCAAGAACATAGCTTGTACATGAAGAACAAAGCTCCTACTTTGCTCCTCAATATAAGATGTAGGGAAAATCCTGAAAAGAAAAGAGTGGGGTATATAATTGATGGTCTTATACTAAAAAACATAGAAAATATAAAGGAACTAACTATTAACTGATGTACTAGATAGATATAGCTCAAAAATAAGAAAATGAGTGTTCATTCACCATTTTAATAACCCTAAAACAACCAATTGTGAAGATATGGGGTTTTATAACTCAAGAATATGTGGAATATGACTATGTCTCAAATATCAAATTTGAAATTGATCATTTGTATGATCTAATACCAAATGTACCCCTAATATGTAGTTATCATTTGAATAACTAGAAGTAGGAGGAATTTTTTAATAGTCGATTAAGCTATTCAAGTTGAGTTGGCTAGATAGACTTGACAAAACCAGACAACTTTTCCCTAGTTGACCCCTATAGTCAATTTGAATTCTCAGATGGTCAATTGGCTTCTAATATTCCTCTCAATTAAAATTTATAAAACACTTCAAATTACATTGATTCATAATCCTAATTTAGTATGTTATTCTTGAGTGTGTATATATGTTCTAATGGTGTCTTCTACATTCTTCATTATATCTTGTTCATTGATTCTAACAACTACTTTGTGTTTCACCCTTGAACTCAAATTATAGTTCTAGTCCTTTAATATAAGGACAACTATTTCCTATTTTTGTTCAATTCTCAAACTCTATGGAAATCTAAACCAAATAATATTGAACTATGGTTTACTAGTATAAATATTATCTGAAATTATGTTTCATTGTGAATCCTAGTTATTGTCAATTGAATATGAATACTTGTAAGCTAAATTGAATGATGCATGAAAAATAATTGATATTCCCAGTCTTTGACCTCCTTCTCCTTATACTTTGTAGAGATACAACCCCTCACTTGTTCCCATTCTCCTCTCTCTTTTGTTTCTGTACATCATCTATTGATGCTTTCAAACCTTTATTATTGGCATCCTTCTGGAAAAAATATCATATGGTTCCCTATTAAGGAAACTCACTGTCTTATGGACTCCACCCTCTTTTATTCTTCTAATAGAAATCATGCACGTCTCTAAACAAGATTGCACCTATAAGAATAAGTCTACAAATCACACCTAACCATAGATATCTCCTCTCAATACTGAATCAATATCAAGATTCCCTACCTATACCACAAAGCCTCACTTCATGGCCTGACACTTTGACAACAAACTTATATCTTTGGGAAACTTGAACAAATTCAATTCAGTATAAGCATCCCATGGCCCTCGTGTTCCTTTACAACATGAAAATACCTCATGGGTTTCACCCAACCTAGTATTCCCAACCTCACCTACCTTGTCGGCATCTACGATGCTCACTTTGGTTCCCAGATATCTATTGATTCATCGATTTCTATTCCTTGACCTCAAAAAGTTCCCATGGAGCTTATAACATAGTTAATTGCATGAATTTTTAACTGATAGGTCAAATTTCTAAATCTTGATGTGCTTCTAATTTTGTGATGATTGACTAATAATCAAGATTCTTCTTGTCGCTAAATTAGTTGGTTTGGTTCCCTTGGTTTGTGAGATCATAAGAAGCACTTTCCATTGCTCCCCATTTCTCATTTGCACTAACATTACATCTTCCTTTTCTTTGTTTCCTTGGAGCTCCTATTGCATCGGTGTTATTGGTCTAAGGCACAACATTATTATCCAAGCCCAAGCCTTCACTTGATGTGCTCATAAAAGCATCTAGAACATGTTGGAAATGTTTTTATCCTTCCAGTCACATGCCTTGTTTGTTGTGGGCCGGAGCCACTTGGAGAAACATGATAGGGAAAACTCAATGTGACTTCTCTTCCCCAAGTGGATAATAAGTGCTTGCTAGTATTTTTTCATGTTTCTATTGGTTAGATACTATAATACTTATAGAAAATAGACAGGATGTCAGAAACCTAGAAAAATACTTTCTAATAAAGGTTTTTCATGAAAAGAGTTTTATATGGTTTGAAACAACATTTATCTCTGTATTTTTTATGTTTTCTAATGAATTCCAAAGAGGTTTTTAACTTGAATAATGGTAGAATTTAATATCCTCCAACCCTCCAATTCATACAATATTTTATGCTAACTAATTATTTATTTTTCTTCTTTTTATTAGTGTGCACTAGATGCAAAACCAAAGTGGTGTGCTTGTTGTTCTAAAAGAAGTTGAATGATACATGGTCATCGGGTAAGATGTTAGTGAAAACATTATTAGATAGCCTACAGTCGAGATTGTAGGCTATGTGTCTGTTTGCCTCTTGAAGATTGTACCACGTGAGACCCCCTCCATACATAGTAAGCTCAATCAGTCCAAAGGTAGCCACATCTTAGTTTAATTCAGTCACTACTTGCATGGATATATCATTTCCTCTTTCTTCTCATATACAAATTTCACACAATTGAAACCCCCCATCAAGATGTAGAGGAAATTTCTTGTCCTAGGTTTTTCATGGTAGCCCACAATACCTATCATTATGTAGGGGTGGTTCTTCCATACACAGCCGTAAGTATGAACCTCACACCAACTTTAGTGATGCATGAGGTAGTGATCATCTTTTATGCGGACTCAGTTATATATGTTATCCATGTGATGGGTGTTGGTGTGTATGACCCAGAATTCAATCAATAGATGATGGATATAGGTATATTTGTACTTGTTATTTGATTAATAAAGGTAATTCCAAATTTTTCGATGCACGTTTAGTTATTGCAATATTAGTGTACACAATAAATGTCCTTAAAATAATTAGTTCAAATCCATGTCACTTCGAGTATGTGGCTTGAACGTGAGATCCTAATGGATGCTTAGAACAATATTCCTAAAACGTCCCTAGCCAAGTAATATTATAGATTATACAATAATAATACATGTGAGACTAGTATTTGTAGTGACTAATGATCAATTCTCACGGTCATAGGTATTGGATATCAAGTCAGTACTTGTTAGGAACAAGTATATTGGGAAAACTGGCATTGAGAGTGAATCATAGATGGTTATATGATAGTCATAATTAACTCAAAAATGTGTTGTGTTGTTGTGGTCCTTTGACCTAAAGTCATTACAATTGTGATATGACAATTACCATGCTTTGGCATTGCCCAATGTGATCTTGAAGAAGGTTGACATAAATGTAGTGATTGTGTGTTATGAGAATTGTGATATGCATTTTGAGTGATGTAGAAGGAATTGGCTCCTTCCATATAACAAGAATGATGCCCAAGGCCTCTTGATAAATGAGATTAGAGAAATGCTTGGGCATGCTCATGTGAGTGAGTATATGATAATGGGCTCATATGTATCTTGTTAGTTTACTTAAAGATCAAGGATCTTAGTTTGAGCGTAACAAGGATGATGTGTCTATGCCTCTAGTTCAATCTAGATATCTATGACAATAGGAATATATGACATGGTAACATGCTTCATTGATGGTTCAAACTTATCTGATTATTCCTACTACTTGGATAGCAATGATGTGTGGCTATACATTTCTTGTTGCTTTTGGATCATAATATTTATTAATAAATCCATTTCCAATGTAGTATGTGTCCTATAGGGTCACACGCGTAGAAAAATCTTGAAGAAATACTAAATTGGGCCTTACTATAATTGTTATAATAAATTAGGGACCTCAAAGTAAGTTTTGAAGACCTAAATAAAATATGAATCCATACATAAGAAATAAGTTTACCTAAGACATGGACATGTTCCTCATAGAAGATGAAATTTGCTTTTGCAAACCCGTTGGGTGGCAGAATCCCTCGCTCCATGAGGGAGTCCATAGCATGGCCAAATAGGATTTAGGAAAACCTAACACTCCACTCCTCTATATACATGATATGTGAGGAGGTCATCAAGTCATATACCAAATCTTCTCATTGTTTTCTACAAGGTTTGAAAAACCCTAAGAGAAACTTAGAGAGATAAAAAGGGAGAGGAGACTAGAAACTCTATGCTTTCTTTGATCACTTGTGAGGATATCATGGAGATGAGTTCACACGGTGAATTTGTTCTAGACAAAGATTTTGATCGGGAGTATTCAAATCAAGGAGAAGATCTCCATGGCAGAACGATGCATTCCACCACAGGCGTTCATGACGAAATGGTGTGATTCGTTAGAGAGCATACAAAGCAAGGAGAAGATCTTTGTTGTGAAATAACGTGATCCGCATCTCACATTCACCATAGAAGGATGCAATATGCCAGAGGCAACTTCGGGATCAGATCTGGGGTCAACAAAGCCAACCCTGTGACCTTAGGATATGTGTCAATGCATGTGAAATCAAATGATCCAGGGATAAACATCGGAGGCTCTCGTGATGTGCTGCTAAAAACTTGATTTTATGCACGCATATCGAGGTGACTTTTAGAGTGTTAGAGACACCAAAAGGAGTTTTTATTGTTGATCATGAGAAATTTAAAAGAGAAGTAGATTAGAGGGTCTAGATATACATCAAGAATTATAAGTTGAATTATTAGAAACACTTCCACAATATGTTATAAACTTCTAAATCCTACTCTCATTTTTTTGCATTAGATAGATCCTACTCAAAGGATTCTTTGGAAGAAAATTAATTTGCTATAGTTTTTTCTCTTGAGAATGGGATCGAATCCCCAACAAGTTTTACCTCCTCATAATTTCATTTGGTTGAAAAAAGAATACATCCATTATAAAAAAGACATTTAAATGGAAAAAATAAATTCATGAAAAAATCATAACTCACTGAATAAGGTAACAAAATTTTGATATGTTTGTATCATATAAACTTCTATTTTGCTCATGAATAGGTCGTATGCAAATGTTTTAGGTGCAAATAGTCATTGGGCACCTTCTTACTCCATGAACTACTCTAGCGCATGGAATTGGTAGTGTGTAGACTTATTTGTCTTGATCTGTGTGGGACAGTAGGATGGTCATCCTCGTTATGTCTTTCTCAATGAGTGATAGTGGGTACATGGTCCACTTCCATCAGCATGTTGTCAAGATCCTAAATTGGTGCCTATATGAGTGGACCTACATGTGCCTTCTTCCTTAGTTGTGTATTGGGTTTGGGTCTAGGAAGGGAACGCACAAAGTACAAGAAAAAGTTTAGTGTGATCATATCCTAAAATGAGCAAAAGCATCATCATGATTTTCCTATCGGAGTGAAATGTTAACTTTTAACTTGCCACATGTCAGCTGTGTAGAGGTAAGATCAGGGACATCTACTTCATGATCAAAATATTCTCTCAAACATTGAGGGTGGTGATGAAAGAGTATGGCCTCATGTGTTGGCATTGGTGATACCACCCAAATTTTGGCATTTATTTATGGTTTTGTGTCAACATAGCTTTAATATGCCCAAAATATCCCTATATTATTATATTTTAGTCATTTATATCATTTCATAGATAGAGTTGCTCAACTAGCCAATTTTAGGACTTGCAAGCACCGAACTCAAGAAGACATTAACGCTCTATATTCTTCCCCACATGCATCGCGTTATGTGCACCATCTTAGGACACAGTGGTCTCACTAACTGACTAGCGGGCCCAAGGAACTTTAGATATTTTGGACCCTATTTTCAATGGTCATTCCTTTATCAGAAAGCATCTACGTCAATTAGAAGGTTCATCGACGTAGGCCAATCGACCACTAGTAATACCCCCCTACGAGGAGGGTTTATCCCTAAAGAGTAAGGTGGCTACTGCCATTGTGATTGATACACTCGGCACGGCCATGCCCAGCCTAGAACGGTTGGACCGAGGTAAAGGCGTAGCGACCGCTACACTCGTCGCGACCGCTACAACCGCAGTTAAGACTATTGCGATCTCTACACTCATTTCGATCGCTACATCCGCCATGACCGAGACACCTAGCAAGGTTGTATCCAGTCCAGAACAGTTGGGTTGAGGACTAGGGCATGTAGCCATCTCAACTGCGACAACTGTCTTGACTACAACAATTGTCTCGACCGTGACAACCACCTCGACTGCTACAAGCTCTGTGTTGGTGACATTCGTCTTGACTACACATATCCCAACCGCTACACCTAGCACGGTCGTGCCAAGCCCAGCACGACTGAGATGAGGCTGGGGTAGAGACCGAGATAGGCGATGCGACCAATTATGACATACACTCCTCCTTCACCTATAAATACACACCCCTCTCTACCTGGAGAGGAGTTCTGAACATTAGGAGGTTCCACATTTTGGTTCTAAGATTTTTGGATTCCCAGAGTCCTGTGGGAGAGTTTCAAGGTCTGAAATGACTGTAGTGCTCATCCTATGTCCATCTCTTCAGTTTGCTTCCATCCACCATCATCTTCCACCACTATTCACCCATTTCCTACCATTTCCAGCTGTCTTCCACCTCCATGCACCCACCAAGTTGTTGTTTTGGGCAGAATCAAAGAGAAAGGAGGTCAAGGAGTTTAGAAGATCAAGTAGGATGACCCAAAGATGAGATCCGGCCCATACAGAGGCTAAGGAGTGAGAGCTACCTCTCCTCTACGGGATAAATCTCTTCTTTCCCTCCTTTCCTCTACTGCTCTCTTTAGTTTCTGTAGAAATGATGTTCTTCCATCTTTGTTCGATGCCAACTATGCTTGTCCATGGCTAGTTGAGCTCCTTCTTGGCTATGTAGCCCATTTTGGGCATGTTTATGTACTTTTACCTTAAACAAGTAGTTTTATTTAATATCTAGTGTGTTTTATGTTCTATCTTATCTTTCTGGCTATGATTGCTAGTTTGGTTGATCTCTTTCTTGCTTGAACTTCTATTTTTTCCTATATTGAGATATTTTTTGTAGAAATAGCTAAGAGAAGGTAGTTTGGATCGGAATCTGAAAAGAATATGGTTCAAGGTGATCTGTGTAGAACCGTAGACCTTGGCATGGTCAGGCCCACTACCAGGTTCTGCCTAGAACACACATGTTCCTAGCATCTCATAATACTCAAGACCTAAAAGGGTATCTAGAATATTCTGGGGTGTTGATTTGTCATCCCTAAGAGAGATCTCATATCATTTATGGGTTATAGATAAGTTGCGTGAAAGCAAGTGGGATGACCCCCCCCCACAGGAACAGATACCACAATACGTACTATGTTTGGATGTAGGTTGTTTGCTGAGGTGTTTTAGGGTTATCAACGGCCGAGAACGGGTGCGTAGACTATCCAACTTATGGTTACATAGCTAAGAACTTCTTCTCTTTAATTAGTAGAATCTGACGGACTCTATTTTGCTTTCTTTACTTTGTTTTGTTTTGTTTTGTGACATTTTGCTAGACTAGTTCAAGTTCCATACTTTTATCGACTATAGGATTGGCTTTTCTTACTTAAGAGTGAGATCTTAAACGTCCTAAACGTACCTGTAACACCCCTGACCTGGGTTTTGGGATAACCCTAGAATATTTTCTTAAGTAAGTTTCTTAGAACCTATTCCTAATCTTTTTGAAAAGTAATTAAGACTTGAGAAGAGTTTATTTCTCAAATATGAACTTATTTGCAAATTGTTTGTGCTTTATATGATAACTTTGATAAGAATTGCAATTCACCCAAATGAAGGTTTTACGTTCAAATTATCACCTCTATAATTTTTCTTCTCTATCTTAGTATCAATTAGAGGAAAGAGAAAGAAGGGGACACATCTTGGTTGAATGATAACACTCTTTTTGGTGAAAGAACCAAAGAGATGTTGAGTATCTTGAACCCTATATGGGGTTGTATCGAGTTTTGAAGTGTATATGGGAGTGCCTATCAGTTTGGAAGCCATAGAGGAGGTCCCATGTTGGTTTTTTAACCTTATAAGGTGTTAATGATGGACTAAGCACCTCAATTAGGTGAAGCCTATCGGTTTGCATGTTCCTTGCAAAAGTGCAATCGGTTTGCACATAAGGTGAGATTGGGAGATGATATCTTGTCAAGCAAGATACCCAAATGGATGATATCATGCCTATGGATTATCCTCAAGAGTTTTGCATGGCAGGATAATTATGGTTGAATGAAGTAACCATATATGGACATGTATCACTTGAGTACATATAGTGATGACACCATATACACACTCTCTTTCATAAATCTCAACTATATATACCTCTCTTTTCACCTTCTAGTAAAACTTTCGACTCCTTTACCATCTCTTACTTGGAGGACGATCTTAGGAGCTCAAGGAACAAAGAGAGGGTCGAGCATCTTGCCTAAGGTGAAGGCATGATCATCTTCAACCTTGGAAAGACCTTGCTTCTCATAATTATGATTCTTTCCTTTTTCTTCTTTTTTCACCAAATTCCTAAATATGGTATCTTATTTCTTAGAAAAGTGTTGTAAATGAGTCTTGGACTTTTGATAAGCCATCTTCAACCTTGGGAACGTGGATCTATGGAGCTTGAAGCTCTTGAGTTGAACTTGAGGCGGGTTATATAACTTGAACCCAATTTTAATATTATTCACCTTCTTTCATGAAATACTTGGTGATTCCTTTTCTACTTTGACTTTTCTTATTTGAATGATGGTTCTATGATTTCTAATGAATATATGGGGCTGTTTTCCATGAACTAGAGTAGTTATGGATGAAGAGTTTGAGCTTGAAGATGATGAAATCGATATGCACAAACTGATATTGCTTTGTGGGAAACCCTAACCCGATACAAGAGTATAAGTATGACAATCAATACAAAAGAACTCTTATCCTTTTGGTTTGTAATATGGTTAGAACTATTGTTCACTTAATTTTTTAAACTTTCATCTAAATGCTAAGAATATGGCAGGCCGATATCTAGAATATATCCAAGTCAACACATATGTTTGCACCATCACATGGATGGCCGATATGACTAGTGATGCTTCAATACGATATGTTGTTGATTAGGTTGATATGTTAGATGCTCTAAAATGATATTCCTTAAAGGTATTAGCTTGTCATGGCCAAGAAATAACTATTTAAGAGGGAATATTAAACTATTATGATTTAATTGAGTGTGGAGGCCGACATGGTCAATCCTAACCCTAAATTTGATACACTCACAATCTGATATCCCTTTATCCCAAACTTTGTGTAATAGGCGACACCCTTAGCATGACATACCTTGTGGAAGTATGGTCAATACTTTCTTATAAGCCTTTTCCTATACACCAAGTAGTGTTGAGGCAGATAGGTGCATGAACTAAGTTGATGAATGAGGGTTTATCCAAAACAATACAAACCCTAGAGGATGATATCCTATATTGGGTAATGATCAATACACAAAGGAATAGCTAGGTTGATACCCTAATTGATGGGGTGTTCGATACCCTAGTTGAAGGTGAGGCCGATATACAAGGGGTTGAAGAGGTTGATACCCTAGTTGAAGGTGAGGCCAATATCCTAGTTAATAGTGTGGTGGATACCCTAGTTGATGTTGGGTGGTTGATACACTAGTTGGTTGAGGTGGCCAATATATAATATGATGGTATGGTCAACACAGACAAGAATACTCTTTGGCCGAAATACCTCAAGCACCATACAAAAAATACTACTCTAAGCATCTCGAAACTGATAGCATTTGTTATGCCTTGGCTGACACAAGTATATGTGTCTAGGCCTACACAAGTGATTGTGTCTAGGCTGATACACAAAGATTAGAATTAAGGTTGATACACCTTAATGAATGAAGGCTGACACACTCTGATGAGTGTAGGCCGATACATCTTGAATATAATCAATGAATGGATCATGAAAGTAATGAGATGAATACACTTTAATAGGTGTAGATTGATAACCTCAAAGAAGGGCAAATCAATGTAATAAGAATGTTGAAGTTAATATCCTAGTAAGGATGAAAGAGAAACTTGTACTACTCACATGAGAAAGGTAATACTTCATGTTGATAATCAATTGATGATATTTGATGAAGTATGCTTGAATATTTATGGTAACTATATAGCTTTTATAATGTGAATAAGGGTTTGATTGATAAATATGCACTTGGAAACCCTAAATCAGTTACAAGGGAAAACCCTAACCCTAGTTATGAGAAGGTTGCAATTTAAACAATTCTCTTTATGGCATGGTCATGATATTTACTTGATATTGCATTAACTATGAAATCCTAACCATGTAGGTATTATGAGATGATGAACATATCCAGGTGTTAGCTATGATGATTTAGCATAATATAGATTATATAAGGCCTTGTGAGCCATGTGATATACTTTTTCAACAAGTATGATTTGTATATGGGTCTGATGACTTAAATTTGGTTATTACCTAATGAGAGGTGATATTGTTCAATAATGAACTGAAGGCTTGATACCCAAAACATATGATCATGATAATGATAATGTTGAAAGGATGATATTCCCAATAAAGTGTTCAGGGGACTGAGATCCCAGGATGAGTGTAACCAGATATGTACCAATTGATATAAGATATCTTGAAAATATGTTACACCTTTCTATATAGCATTTTTTATAATTCATGCTTGTAACTTGATAGATGCTAAAAGATGTTGTGATTCACTTAATCTATTAAGTGAACTAAAAATGTAGTTGCCCTGGCCATAGAATCATTCAGTGTCAGGATTTTCTTAATGATGAAATGAGTTTTACTCAGAGCGCATATTTTTGAATATGTGAGGGTGCAAGATGAGTATTTTTCTTGCTTCCTTCAAACCTCAGGATTTGGCCTTGACCCATTTTCCTAAAAAGAGTGTGGTTGTAGGTCGTAGCTCTAATGCAACATCGGGATTGGCGGTAAAGCCATACCCTTAGAAGAGTATGGATGGAATCCATGACTCAATATATACAAGTAGGATTGATTGTAGGTCATACCCTGGATAGAGAACATAATACATGATGTATATATATAGCGAAGAGCCTCTATATGCCAGGCTAGCTAAAATGTAGATTGACTCATAATGTCACTACCACTCTCGTACTGACCGAGAAATGAGACAATGTGGATTCTGACTCTTCCATAGACCTATATCGTACTGATGCTAGCTTTGCAATGGTCAGTTGGAGATGGAAAGTATATTCCCATCTCCACAGGGCATAATAAGATGGATTGTTAGAGATGTAATTAGTCATGTAGCATATTTGTTTAAGGATCAAATATGAAAACATTGGTTGAAGCCTTTCTTTGATTTTTATGCTTTTAGTTTATAACAGGTATACATGTTCTTTATATTCCTTTTAAAAGTGATTAAATGATCTATTACTCAGTTGTAGATATCTGAACTAATAAGAAGATGAGATTGCTCTGTTCTTCATACAATCAGTAGTTATATTTGTTTAATTGAATATAGGTTTCTTTTGCTCTCATTCATAAAAGTTTAATTGTGATAATAATATTGTTGGTGGAGAGTTATATCTCTTACTAGGACAAGTTGTCTCACCCCATGGGTTCCACAACTTTTTAGGTGGACGTTCACAAAGGGGTAAAGATTGTGCAGCAAAGAGCGAGCAGCAGTAGCCAAAATAGCAGTAACAGCTCAGGTTGGGTGTGCTGCTATGTGTCTTGTAGATATAGAGTCATATGTGTTGTCCATGTACTCTTAGGTCCTTTGGGAGATAGTGCGTAAAGAGTTTATAATTGATCTGAGATTTTGGCTTATACGCCTCAATGCATAATCTTGCTTTTGTGTATATTTTGATAAAACAATTGTTATCTCATATCCATGCAAAGTGATGGAACATTGTATGTACAAAGTAAAACATGAGGTATATATTTGGTTTGGTTCTTTCTGAAAAGAGTTTTCTGGTAGTAGATCTCTTGGAAAAAAGGTTTTAATTTTTAGTTTTTTCGGTAATCCGTTGTTAATGATTATTTCTGCATTATTTTGTGTGATTAAGTTTTCGGTCTGATAGCGGTCGCCACAATTTTTGGTATCAGAGCTTTAGGTTCACTGAGCCTATAGGGCCATAGGATTAAGGTCATTGAGTCTGTTCTAGTATCCTCCAGTTAATCTTATAATGACTTCTTCTTATATAGAAGAAGAAGAAGAAGAAGTAAAGCTTAAAGATGTCTGGAGAACACGAAGAACATGTTGCTGAGAGCAACATCGATGCGCCAAGAAGAGGTGTAAGGGAATAGGAGAGAGAAGAAAAAGGGCCTGAGAATCCCCAGGTGGATCAGACTATGTTGGAGAACACTGCTTTCCATGCTCTGTTTGGGCAGTTAATGACAATAGTAACACATATGGCAGACAAGATACCATAACCACCCTTAGGGTGCCAATTCCCAATGAACCTTCAATCTCTAGTAAGACTTTTGAATGGCTACATCATGTGGAAGCCATAGAATATGATGGAATAGTTGACCCAGCAGATGCAGATTTGTGGTTCATTGAGTTAGAAAAAACTTTTATGATCCTTAGCATCCCAGAAACTGAAAAAATTAGACATGTGTACATGTTGAAGGGAAGTGTTGGCCACTGGTGGGCCATTGAAGAAGAGAAAAGGCCTAATGTTGAGGTCGGATGGGAGGAATTCGATAAGAGTTAACCAATAATACTTTTCTCATACGTACCTAGATGAGAAAATCTCACAGTTTGAACAGATTAGGCAAGGGCCTATGAAGATTAATGAGTATGAAACCATGTTCATGGAGTTTTCGTGGTTTTGTCTGCACATGGCTACTACAGACCAGGAGAGGATTTGGCATTTTGAAAAGGGTCTGAACGTTGAGTTGACTACACCTGCAGCTGCTCTGGAAAATAGGGAGAGATTGCTATGTTTGTGGAATTAGTTAGGAGGATAGAAAGGTTAGTAACTGATAAATGTGAGGTCAATTTTAGGAAAGGGCCTATCCAGTTCCAAGGATAGAGGTCCGGAAGCTACAAGAAACTAAGATTGTTTGCATCGTCAGCACCACAGAGGTTCAGTACCCATACGCAGTGGACGTCAAGTAAGGGTAGAGGCTGTAATTTTATGCCTATTGGAGCCTAAAGTATGGCATCAATTTCAGTGAAAAGACCGTCTAGGCCACAGTAGGAGACTAGAATCTACTACAAGTGTGGGCAGACAAGACATCTTAAGATAGAGTGTCCAGTAAGAGATATTGAGGTAACTCAACAATTGAGGCAGAGCTAGCAAGGCTCTCAGAGGCAACAGTTTAGTAGAGGTGTAGGAGGACAAGGATGTGGATAGGCGTCTCAAGTAGGTTCATCTGCACAAGGTAACAGAGGATGTGGTCGGCAGCGGGCAACAGCGAGATTCAATGCTATGAGTCAGCCGAAAGCAGTAGTCAACCCACGAGTCGTGACAGGTCAAATAGAATTCTTTCATTCTGATATGTATTCATCTTGCTTTATATATGTTTTGATTGACCCGGGTGTTACACACTCCTTTATCACTTGAGAAGTGATTCATAACTGTCTTTTGCCTATTAGTTGTAAAATGCATAACTTGTTGTCAGAAACTCCGTTAGTTGGTTCGACAATATTATAAGAGGTATGTTCCCCTTGTGTTCTTTCTTTCTCATAACATAGCATTCAAGTGAATATTATACCACTTGAGATGCATGGATTTGATGTAATCCTTAAGATGGACACCTTAGAAAAGTATAAGGTAGTCTTGGATTGTGGTTCGAAGCAAGCTATACTCACATATGGTGGTAAGACATGGATCTTTCAGGGAGATAGGAAGATTCTTCCAACATGTCTAGTATCGGCAATGGTAGCTGAGAGACTTCCACATGGGTGTGAGGCATTCTTATCACACGTGGTGGACACCAAGGTAGAAATTCCTAGTATTCTAGAAGTGCCAGTTGTCAGGGAGTTTAAGGATGTGTTTTCTGAAGAATTTCCTAATGTTCCTCTATCTCGAGAGATTGATTTTGAGATCAATCTAGTTCCCGGTACGCAAGAGATAGCTCAAACACCTTATAGGATGGCACCATCTGAGATGGTAGAATTAAAAAAATAGTTGCAAGAGTTACTTGACAATGGTTTTCTCCGGCCAAGTACATCGTTGTGGGGTGCTCTGGTACTTTTTGTAAATAAAAAGGATGGATGTATGAGGTTATATATAGAATATAGACAGTTGAATAAGGTGACAATAAAGAACAAATATCCTATGCCAAGGATAGATGATTTGTTTGGCCGGTGTGTGGTGCAATAGTGTTCTTTAAGATAGACCTGAGGTCAGGATATCATTAGTTACGGATTAAGGAAGATGGCATACCCAAGTTAGTCTTTAGGACAAGGTATGGTCATTATGGGTTTATAGTTATGTCATTTAGACTGACTCATGCACCAGTAGCATTTATGGATCTAATGAATAGATTATTTTGTCCATTCCTTGATTAGTTCATAGTGGGCTTTATAGATGATATTCTAATATACAGTCGAGATAGCCAACAACATGAACAACATATTCATCAAGCATTGACTTTGTTGAGAAAACACAAGCTATATGCTAAGTTTAGCAAGTGTGAGTTTTGGTTGTCAGAAGATCTTTTCTAGGACATATTATATCTGCTAAAGGTATTTGTGTTGATCTTAAAAAGGTAGAGTCTATTCTAGAATAGGAACAGCCCAAGACACTAATAGAGATTTGTAGTTTCCTAGGTTTGGCAGGTTACTACAGAAGATTCATCAAAGACTTTAGTTCTGTAGCATTACCCCTAGCTAGGTTAACTAGGAAGGATATTTCTTTTGTCTGAAATGACAAGTGTCAGCGTTGTTTCTAGTTGTTGAAGGAAAAGATGACCAGTGCATCGTTATTAGTCTTACCTAAGCAAGGGAAAGGATACATTGTCTTTTGCGATGCTTCAAAAAATGGTTTAGGATGTGTATTGATGCAGGATAAATGAGTGATTTCTTTTGCCTCTCGACAACTTAAGAAACATGAGTAGAATTATCTTACACACAATTTGGAATTAGCTGCAATGATTCATGCCTTGAAAATATAGAGACATTACATGTACGGGAAGAAGTGTCATATTTTCACAGACCATAAGAATCTAAAGTACATTTTTTTCACAGCAAGAATTAAATATGAGACAGTGCCGCTGGATTGAACTAGTCAAAGATTATGATTGTATGATTTATTACCATCCAAGAAAGGCTAATATGGTGGAGATGCACTAAGAAGAAAGTCATCATCTTCATTCACTGATAAAGCGCAGTTGAACTCTTTGGTATGTCATAAGAGAGACATGCTAGTTTCCTTAAGACAAATGAATGTATAGTTGGAAGTATCTTTGCTAGCCGGATTGTTGGCACAGATGCAAGTTAAACCTACACTGAGACAATATATCAAAGAAGCACAACATGTTGATATTGTGGTTCAGCAGATCAGATCAATATATGATAGTGAGAAGTAGGATGGCTTTCATGAGTCATAAGATGGAACAGTTTTTTACCATGGTAGAATCATGGTACCTGATGTTAATGACTTAAGGAAAATAGTTATGAAAGAATCTCACTCATATATGTATGTTATGTATCCAGGAAGTACCAAGATGTATCACAATCTAAAAGATATGTATTGGTGGCCTGGTTTGAAGAAAGATGTAGTTGAGTTTGTTATGCAATGTCTAATATGTCAGCAAGTTAAGGTTGAGCACCAGAAGCCGGCAGGAACATTATAACCATTACCTATACCACAGTGGAAGTGGGATCATGTGACAATAGATTTCATAGTTGGTTTGCCTAGGACAGCCAAGGGTTACGATTCCTTTTGGGTGATTGTTGATAGGTAGACAAAATTGACACATTTTCTTCCTATTAAGACAACATACACTGTTGAGAAACTTGCATATGTTTATGTAGATGAGATAGTGCAGTTTCATGGAGTCCCAGCAATAACCGTGTCAGATAGAGGTCCTTAGTTTACAAGTCTCTTTTGGGAGCGATTACACACAGATTGGGGTACGCATTTGAATTTTAGTACTACTTTTCACCCTCAGACAGATGGACAGTCTGAAAGGGCTATACAGAGTTTGTAATACTTGCTTAGTACATGCGTTCTTCAATTTTTAGGAAGTTGGGATATACATTTGAGCTTGATAGAGTTTGCTTACAATAACAATTATGAAAACAACATTGATATGGCACTATATGAAGCATTGTATGGTAGACATTGTAGATATCCATTATGCTGGTATGAAATAGGAGAGTACCAACTTCTTGGTCCTGAACTTGTGCAATAGACAATAGAATATATTAAAATGATACAACAACAGTTAAAGGTTGTACAGGACAGACAAAAGTCATATGGTGATAATCGTCGTAGACCTTTAGAATTCCAAGTCGAAGATAGAGTGTATATCAAGGTCTCTCCTTGGAAAGGTATACTCAGATTTAGGAAGAAGGGTAAGTTGGCTCCTAGATTTATGGGACCCTATCTGGTGATAGCATGTGTTGGAAAGGTAGCCTATAAGTTGGAACTTCCACCTGAGTTGCATAGACTACATCCAGTGTTTCATGTATCTATGTTGAGAAAATGTCACCCTAATACAGAGCTTGTATTACAAACTGTAGAGGTAGAATTGGATGAGGATATATCTTATGTGGAAGGTCCAGTGTTGATTCTTGACAGAAGAATCAAGAAGTTGAAAAAAAAATACATAGTGCTTGTGAAAGTTCTTTGTCATCATTGTGGCATTAAAGAAGCCACATGCGAGCTGGAGGAAGAGATGAGGAGGAAGTACCCTTCTCTTTTCTTTTGATATTTCAGGGATGAAATCCTTGTTAGGGGTTGATAACTTGTAACACCCCTGACTTGGGTTTTGGGATAACCCTAGAAGCTTTGCTTAAGTAAGTTGCTTAGAACCTTGTCTTAATCTTTTTGAAAAGTAATTAAGACTTGAGAAGAGTTTACTTCTCAATTATGAATTTATTTGCAAATTGTTTGTGCTTTATATGATAACTCTGGTAAGAATTGCAATTCACCCAAATGAAGGGTTTATGTGCAAATTATCACCTCTATAATGCTTCTTCTCTCTCTTAGTATCAACTAGAGGAAAGAGAAAGAAGGGGGTGCCTTGTTTGAATCTTGGTTGAATGATAACACTCTTTATGGTGAAAGAACCAAAGAGATGTTGAGTATCCTGAACCCTATATGGGGTTGTATCGATTTTTGAAGTGTATATGGGAGTGCCTATTGGTTTGGTAGCCATAGAGGAGGTCCCATATTGGTTTTTTAACCTTAGAAGGTGTTCATGATGGGCTAAGCACCTCAGGTAGGTGAAGCCTATCGGGTTGCATGTTCCTTGCACAAGTGGAATCAGTTTGCACATAAAGTTAGATTGGGAGATGATATCTTGTCAAGAAAGATACCCAAATGGCCGATATCATGCCTATGGATTATCCTCAAGAGTTTTGCATGGCATTATAATTATGGTTGTATGAAGTTACCATACATGGACACATGTCACTTGAGTACACATAGTGATGACCCCTTATATACACTCTCTTTCATAAACCTCAACTATATATACCTCTCATTTCACCTCCTATAAAACTTTCTACTCCTTTACCATCTATTGCTTGGAGGATGATCTTAGGAGTTCAAGGAAGAAAGAGAAGGTTGATCATCTTGCCTAAGGTGAAGCCATGATCATCTTCAACCTTGGAAAGACCTTGCTTCTCGAATCATGAGTTTTCTTCTTTCTTCACCAAATTCCTAATTATGGTATCTTCTTTCTTAGAGAAGTGTTGTGATAGAGTCTTGGACTTTTGATAAGTCATCTTCAACCTTGGGAATGTGGATCTTTGGAGCTTAAAGCTCTTGAGTTTAACTTGAGGCAGGTTACATAACTTGAACCCAATTTTATTATTATTCACCTTCTATCATGCAATACTTGGTGATTCCTTTTCTACTTTGACATTTCTTGTTTTAATGGTGGTTCTATGATTTCTAATGAATATATGGGGTTGTTGTCCATGAACTAGAGTAGTTATAGATGAAGAGTTTGAGCTTGAAGATGATAAAATTGATATGCACAAACTGATATTGGTTTGTGGGAAACCCTAACCTGATACAAGGGTATAAGTATGAAAACTGATACATAGGAATTCTTATCCTTTTAGTTTGTAATATGAGTAGAACTATTATTCTCTTAATTGTTTAACCTTTCATCTAAATGCTAAGAATATGGCAGGTCGATATCTAGAATATATCCAAGTTGGCACATATGTTTGCACCATCACATGGATGGTCGATATGACTTGTAATGCTTCAATATGATATGTTGTTGTTAGGTCGATATGTTACAAGCTCAAAAACGATATGCCTTAAAGGAATTAGCATGTCATGACCAAGAAATGACTATTGAAGAGGGAATATTATACTATGATGCTTTAGTTGAGTGTGGAGGCTGACATGGTCAATCCTAACCCTAAATCCAATACACTCACCATCCAATATCCCTTTAGCCCAAACTTTGTGTGATGGGTGACACCCTTAGCCCGACATTCCTTGTAGAAGTATGGTCAATACTTTCTTAGAAGCCTTGGCCAATACACCAAGTAGTGTTGAGGTTGATAGGTGCATGAACTAAGTTGATGAATGAGGGTTCATCCAAAACAATACAAACCCTAGAGGTCGATATCCTACATTGGGTAATGGTTGATACACAAAGGAATAGTAGGTTGATAACCTAGTTGATGGGGTGGTCGATACCCTAGTTGATGTAGAGGCTGATACCCTAGTTGAAGGTGAGGCGGATATATAAGGGGTTGAAGAGTTCGATACCCTAGTTGAAGGTGAGGCTGATATCCTAGTTAATAGTGTGGTTGATACCCTAGTTGATGTTGGGTAGCTGATATAATAGTTGGTTGAGGTGGCCGATATAAAATATGAAGGTATGGCCGACACACACAAGAATACTCTTTGGTGGATATACCTCAAGCATCATACAAATGATACTACTCTAAGCATCTTTAAACCGAGAGCATTTGATATGCCTTAGCTAACACAAGTATATGTGTCTAGGCCGACACAAGTATTTTGTCTAGGCCAATACAAAGATTGGAATGAAGGTTGATACACCTTAATGAATGAAGGTTGATACACCTTGATGAGTGAAGGCCGATACATCTTGAATGTAATCAATGAATGCATCATGAAAGTAATGAGATGAATACACTTTAATAAGTGTAGATTGATAACCTTAAAGAAGGGTAAATCAACGTAATAAGAATGTTGAAGTTAATATACTAGTAAGGATGAAAGAGAAACTTGTACTAATCACATGAGAAAGGTAATATTTCATGTTGATAATCAATTGATGATATTTGATGTAGTATACTTGAACATTTATGGTAACTGTATAGCTTTTATAATGTGAATAAGGGTTTGCTTGATAAATATGCACTTGGAAACCCTAAATCAGTTACAAGGGAAAACCCTAACCCTAATAATGAGAAGGTTGCAATTTGAATGATTCTCTTTATGGCATGGTCATGATATTTATTTGATATTGCATTTACTATGAAATCCTAACCATGCAGGTATTATGAGATGATGAACATAGCCAGGTATGAGCTATGATGATTTATCATAATACAGATTATATAAGGCCTTGTGAGCCATGTGATATACTTGTTATGGGTCTGATAAATAATCTGATGACTTAAAGTTGGTTATTGCCTAATGAGAGGTGATATTATTCAATAATGAACTGAAGGTTTGATACCCAAAACATATGATCATGATAATGATAATGTTGAAGGAATGAGATTCCCAATAAAGTGTTCAGGGGACTGAGATCCCAAGATGAGTGTAACCAGATATGTACTAAGTGATATAAGATCTCTTGAAAATATGTTACACCTTTCTATATAGCATTTATCTATAATTCATTCTTGTAACTTGAGTGATGCTAAAAGATGTTGTAATGCACTTAATCTATCAAGTGAACTAAAAATGCAGTTTCCCTGGCCATATAATCATTCGGTGTTAGGATTTGCTGAATGATTAAATGAGTTTTACTCAGAATGTATATTTTTGAATATGCGATGGTGCAAGACGAGTATTTCCTTGCTTCCTTCAAACCTCAGGATTTGGCCTTGAGCCATTTTCCTAAAAAGAGTGTGGTTGTTGGTCGTAGCTCTAATGCAACATCGGGATTGGTGATAAAGCCATACCCAAAGAAGAGTATGGATGTAGGCCATGACTCAATATATATAAGTAGGATTGACTATAGGTCATACCCTAGACAGAGAACATGATATGCGTTGTATCTCTATAGCGAAGAGCCTCTATACACCAGGCTAGCTAAAATGCATATTGACTCATAATGTCACTACCACTCTCGTACTGACTGAGAAAGGAGAGGTCATGGATTTCGGCTCTTTCATAGACCTATATGGTAATGATGCTAGCTGTGTAGTGGTCAGTTGGAGATGTAAAGTATATTCCCATCTCCGTAGGGCATAATAAGATGGATTGTTAAAGATGTAATTAGTCGTGTAACGTATTTGTTTAAGGATCAAATACGGAAAATTTGGTTGAAACCTTACTTTGGTTTTTATACTCTTTAGTTTATAACAGTTATACATGTTCTTCATATTCCTTTTAAAAGTGATTAAATGATCTACTGCTCAGTTGTAGATATCTAGACTAATAAGAAGATGAGATTGCTCTGATTTGCATATACTCAACTGTTATACTTGTTTAATTCAATATAGGTTTCATCTTCTCTCATTCATAAAAGTTTAACTATGATAATAATACTGTTGGCGGAGAGTTATATCTCTCACTGGGACAAGTTGTCTCACCCCGTGGGTTCCACAACTTTCTAGGTGGACGTACACGAAGGGGTAAAGATTGTGCAGCAGAGAGTGGACAGCAACAGCCAGAATAGTAGCAACAACTCAGGTTGAGTGTGTTGCTATGTATCTTGTAGATAGAGTCCTATGTGTTGTCCTTGTACTCTCATGTCCTTTGGGAGATAGAGCGTAAAGAGTTTTATAATTGATCTGAGATTTTGGCTTGTACGCCTCGATGCGTAATGTTGTTTTTTTGAATATTTTGATAAAGCAATTGTTATCTCATATCCCTGCAAGGTGATGGAAAATTGTATGTACAAAGTAAACCATGAGGTATATATTTGGTTTCGTTCTTTCTGAAAAGAGTCTCCTAGTAGTAGATCTCTTGGCAAAAAGGTTTGAATTTTTAGTGATTTTTTAGAAACCGTTGTTAATGATTATTTCTGCAAATTTTTGTGCGATTAAGCTGTCGGTCTGATAGCAGTCGTCACAGTACTCATGTCCCTATGTTCGATCTCATATATCTACTTTGACCTCATAATAAAGTTGTAGGGGTCCTTGAAGGTTTCGGGTTATAAATTTAAAGTCTAGTCCTCCTTGGGAGACTATCAATTGGATATTTGATGTGCATAAAGATCAACCACCATGCTTCTTTTGTGTCATGTGCACTTAGATAAAATTGGGTATCTACCATAATCTTGGTTTGTAAGGAGTTGGACCCAAGAGGGGTTCCACTCACTTACTCGATGTGAAATAATAATAAAAACCATCCAATGTCAAATTTGAAGACATTTTTTTACAAAGGATGATATACTACAATTCAAGTATGTATTATAGCATTCACCAAAACTATAGCAGTGGAAGTAAATAACTAACTATTAAAATTCTCACATCTTTCATAGTTCATCACCACGTAGGGTGTATACAAAAGGAAACTAATTTATAACTAGAAGACTTCATAGGGAAACTTGGGTACTCCAATATATCTCTAAGAAGAATAGCTACTCTCAATCATACCACAACTCAGGGCACCTATGATAGGATATTCTCCACCTAAGGGATTCATTCAGGGTCTTCGAGTCTGCCATAGTAGTGTAGACCTTCTAGGTAGTGTCAGGGTCAAGATTTTAGCTCGGGATTGGGAATTCCCTCTTGAGTTTGAGTGTTGGGGAGATATGTTGTTTCACAATGACTCTCGCGTGAATAGGTAAGGAAGAAGATGATTTCTTGGTTTTATTTTATGAATCTGCCCTTTTATCAATTGACTTATGTCATGCCTAGCATGCTTGTTTCTGTATTTCCCCGTTTAAAATATTGATGAATCATGTAACTTTATTTATGGCTCATTGACCAGTAAGGTATGTCACGTGGCTATGATCTAGCATGTGATGCAAGGGCATCTGAATCATCCTGCACAATGTTTTGATTTTGTAATTCAGTAAATCAATTCATCTTGCAAAATCCACATTATAATCCACTAGAAGGTCAGAAAAATAAATTAAGACATGTTTTTGAATGAGAAAAATGAGATCTCATGTTTGATATGGTTTTGGTAACCTAATTCCAATAAATTAAATATGTGATTTTTATAGGTGTTTTTCTAATTATCTTAAATTTTGTAAAATTTATATCTAATGATTTAGAAGCTAGAAATTGATAAATAAATATGCTTTAAAAACTATGAAAGTATAATCTATCTGATTATGTAGCTTGCATAACCTAAATCAGTAATGATAAAAAGGATAAAATTTAGGGTTTTATTTATAGGAGCAAAAAAACTAATTCATTAGGATATTCAATAGGTAGCTTTGGACCTTCGTTTGCGTCTAGGGTTTGACCCTGACTTGTTGATACACATCTTTGAGATATGTTGGTTCTCTTTATGAGTCATATTGGATGATAATTCTATTTTTTCTCTCTCTTGTCTTCATTGTGGCATATTACTTTATATGTCAACTTATTTTACATGTTATACCCAATTGGAATTAATTCACAGAAATTCATCTTATTTACTATTGAGAGTACAAATTTAATCTCTCTTATGTAATCTTATTGATGCTTATTCGATTTGCAACCTTTATTGTATCATTTCATCTTATCATTTCATTCCATAATGGAAACCCTAATTTGATGAATGCTTGGACTGAACTTTATCTTACCTCTCTATTACATGCAAGTTTGATTGTTAAGACTATTATTATCTATTAGTGGTGGTACATTATGGGTTTCGACTTCATTGTACAACTTTTTTTATACATGGGATTTTAGTACTCTTACCAGGCCCCAGGTACTCTCACCTGATATATATATATATATATGGGCGTTCATTCATTGCCCGCGCAGGTAGCCTAGATTTCGCTACCTAGCAGCCAAAAAAGTAACTATTTTGGCCAGAAAAGTAACCCTTCTATCAAAAAAAGTAACTATATTGATCAAAAAGTAACTATGCGACTAAAAAAGTAATCCCGTACAAAATACATAGTAGATATATATATACCCGTGTTTTAAAATCTGTTGTTGCAAATGTAACTATCTATGCACGAAACTTAGCAGTTTGCAAGGTAAAGTAACCCTGTACATGTCAAAAGTAACCAACTTGAAAAAAAGTAACCGAAATAGGGGGAGGGTAGCTACCCACATGGGCAATAAAGATGGGCCATATATATATATATATATATATATATATATATATATATATATATATATATATATATATATATATATATATATATATATAAATCTGGGATTGTGGGTGCTCTCACCTCCTTCCTAGGGATGGGATGTGGAAGTGTTCCGGCCCTACTTTTATTTGGTTGTAGTCTAATATTTAATATGCATGCAGAAAACATTATTATTTATTGGTGATCTTTAGTTTGTGGTTTAAAGGTAAGAATTGATTATTGTAAATTATGTTGTTTTCTTCATATAATCTTTTTGTCTCGTTATATGATGATTTCTTTTAATATCCAATTGGATTATTCATTCTCTTTTGTTTGGGAGTCCTTGTTATATTATTTATTGTCCCTTTTATTAATATTATCCAATCACTGTTATGTGTACATATCGGCTTTTATACTGACAACATCCACTTTGTCTTCTCTTGTAGGGTATGCTTTCAATCAATTGGTGCATAATAAGGAGGAGTGTACTAAGACTAGGTTTTATCCCATTGTAGCTTATCTTTCTTGAGAGGTAGATTGAAGTGGTTGGTTTACCCTATGCTAGTCATATGTTATAGATTAGTACACCTTGCATGGTGAAGAACAATGTTAGACATGAATATTGTAATAGTTAGATTTGTATCTTCCATTGCTACACTTTATGGTGAATCATACATTACATACTTAAATTATAGTATTTTATTCTTTGTAAATAAAATATTATCAAAGTTGAGATTGGATGGTTTTCTATTATTTTCTCAAAGTAAATGAGTGGATCCCCTCTTATGTCTCACTCCTTACAAGTAACATGATCCTCAATATTTAAGATTTAGAGTCCTATTATTTCTTCAAAGCCCTTACAATTATCATTATCCTCAATATTTTAGGATTTAAAGTCATGCTAAGAATTCAAATGAATTAGGGTTTATGCTCCTATAAACATAACCATAAAAATGATCCTTTTTATTATTACTGATTTAGGTTATGCAAATTATATTATCGGATATAGATTACAATCTCCTGATTTTACAACATATTTACTTATAAATTTCTATCGGATGTCTCTAAAGAGACGCTTATAAATTTCTGACTTATAAATCATTAGATATGGATTTATAAGATTTAAGATAATTATAAAATCCATAAAATCATGTATTTACTTTATGGAAATTTAGGTCACAAACTGTAACAAACGGTAGATCTTTTTTTTCATTCCAAAAACTTACCTTACATTAATTTTTGACTTATAAATTAATTGTTATGATTTTTTTATGATATTACCATTTACTGATTTTACAAACCAAAATCGATTACACAATGCTTATTGATAATATCACACTAGGACACGCCTTGCTCCCAATAGGTGTGACCCTTAAATAACCCCAAATGCATAGCCAATCTGTGTATGTTCATTGGACATCCCTTCCTATAGAACAAGGCTTTGCGGACCTTGAGTAGCTTCTGAGGCACTCCCACAATATTTGTAGGAATGTGGATTGTTTCTAGTGAAGATGTGTGTTGGGTTGTTGTTCTACCTTGTTCTAAATTTTGTGTTAGTAAGGTAATTGTGTCTTTTACATGGTTGGCCATAAGCACCTTTTCATGACATTTACACTCAGATGAGAGATTCATGTCCCACAAGCCACCTTTTTGGGAGTCAGAAATCTCTCCTTCCAACGTTCTCACCAATGGTAAGAGGCTTGTGGGGCAATCCATCTGCCTTGGTGGTTGACCTTTATGTAGGACTATCATTGCCTAGGCTATTGGCTTTAGAAATTCCTAGAGGACTCATGGTGGCAGCAGCGTCTTTGTTGCTTGCCAGAGTTGGAGCCACCATCCCTCTCGTCATGGAACTTCTCGGAGGTTTGTTGGTTCTTTACTACTCTATTGCTTATGTGACATTGACCTCACATGTTGCTCTTTGCAAGGTAGAGTGTGAATGTTGTTCCTCAGACATCTACCAGTACCATGGTTGAAAGCAACAGAAATCAAGCATTGTCGAGGAAAGTATTTATACTTGACAAGGCATGGAAGCAGTCCTTGTCCAAGTCGCAATGGCATCTTACAAGGAGGTTTTCTATCAGATGATACCTCGAACAACACCCATTCATAGTCAACAGTGATGTCACATTATTACTAAGGTACATATGTAGTGGTTTTGCATATGCATCTTGTCGCAATACTAAGTAACCTCCATCAATTAAGTAACCCTAGAGTGAGAATCTTATCTAGCAAGGGATAGTTGTCAATACATTATGTTGTACTGTGGTTGTTGGTGTCTATTGTTGCATGAGAACAAGGCAACCATCAATAACCATAGTCTACATGTAAGACCATTCTTAATATCGGTCTCAGTACAGGAGGTGGCAGAATTGGAATTGTGAATGACATTGTACCCCCCTTTAGGCTTCCAAGCACATTGCATCCATACTTGGAAGGCAGTATGTGTGAAGCCACGTCAAGCTCATGGAACCCAATAGTGTTTTCCATCTAGGTTGTAGCTCATTTGGGTCAATTATGCATCTGAATTGAGCAAAATTGTTTAACGGGGACCAACCCACAATCAATTTTTTTTCTAAGTGGTCCCAAACGGAACCTAATTTTTTAATGTCCAACTTTGTACCAAAGTTCGGATTCTATAAACCCACTTTCTACAATTTTTAGTCTTAATAATATTGATTTGTGCCCATACTAGAACAGGGATTGTCCATTTTGTCAAATATGAAGTTACCCATATTGATAATCCAAATCAAAAGGACTTGGACTTTTAAACATGGATCCGATTCTGATTGACAAAATTGAAACTCGCAACTACTGTTGTGGGACCAGATCAGATTCATAATTTTGGACAAACATATATATGTGCTCAAGCACTTTAAAATTGCAATTCCGCCACTAGATACAAACATGGTTTAGTTGTTTGGTTTCCAACAGATCAGTGTTCTTAACCCGTTCCAAAATCTGGCCACTCCCGACTAGCTCCCAACAACAGCATCCTGACTAAGGGCCTGTTTGGTACGATGCCAAGCAAACTCGATACGAATGAATTCAGCGTTTTCGGACAGAATTTTTATTTGGTTGCCCGTGGTGCAAACAAATTCGGTGAGTTCCGCGCGCTGCAGCTGATCACTTTTGCTGAAAAAACGAAGCTTTTGTACCGCGCCTTTTAGTGTGTGGTCGGGTGCGGTTGACGTACGCCTGTAATACAATAGCGTTCCTCCTTCGGTTCCCCCACAACTTTCTTTGCTTTTAACCTGCTGTTAGCCTGCCACTTCTGTCAACCCCGGGCCAGCTGTATAACAGTGCTCCTTCAATTATCGGAAGGCCACCGGCTGTTGCTACCTTTCTTTCACCCACCAAAAGCTTGCAAGCAAAAATGAAAAACCGGCACTGCACTATACCAAATAAATTTAATGCAGTACAAAAATTATAGTTATACTTGTCTGCTTTTTCTTTTCCCTAAGGTCCTATTTGGTAGGATGCCTTTTATTTTCCTATCGTTCAAAAGTAACGAGTTCAGATATGATTTTCATTTGGTACGATGCCGTTCTTGGAATTCCAACTGCAAGTTGTCACCCGCTTGGCCATGAAATCCGGGAAAATGTACCGCGCCCAGATCGGGCGCGGTCGGGTGTAGAACCAGCTTTTTTACGTGCCGCAAAGGACGGAACGTATTGACTATTGCTATAACAACAACTGCTGTTGTGACTTTTTTAATCAACCAAACCACGGCGGGCGAAAACGATGAACTCACGATACACACTACCAAATAAGTCAGGAGCTGCTGGAAAGGCGTGATTGCGTTTGCTCAATTTTTGTTTTCAGCAAACTACACCCAACAACACCGTAGCAAACAGGCCCTAAACTACACCCGAAAACGCCCTAGCAAACAGGGCCTAAAACGCAGTTGAATTCCATAATGATGAATGTTCAGTTTTGATTGTCAAAATATTGTGCCCAATGGGAGAGGTAAATTTGACAAACCATGAACGAGTTTTTCATTTTACCCAATCAAGCGCCCGGAATGATTTTGATATTTGACTTGGATGAAAATCATAATCCAGCATGTAAACTGTGTTTGAAAATTTTCTAGTCTAGAACCTTACCGGGTTCACATAAATCAAAAAGCCTATGGAAATACTAGCACGAGGCCTTCTAAATGAGAACGAGACTAGGCACAACAACATTTCATTATTCCATGTCAAACAAGATTTTGAGTGAAGTGGTGTATCCAGTATCCATGCCCGGCCCTTGCAGCTGCAGCAAGCATTGTTGTTTCTCCACCACCCCTCTCTCCTGCCCTTCCACCACCTTGACTAAAAGTTGACTGGCCCAGTCCAAAATCATGGTGATGGCAATCCCAAAAGTGTTCGGTAAGTTTTACAAACCATGAGTAGAGTTTTTTATTTTACCCTATCAAGCAACCGAAATGATTTCCGTATTAACTCTGATGAAAATCATAATTCTATTTGGAAAAAAAAACCTGGGGTAACACCTTACCGGATTCTCACAAATCAGAAAGAAAAAAAATAAGGAAATGCAATCTCGGGGCCTTCTACATAAGATCATGACTTCTCCAAACAACATTTGTTTACTTCATGTCAAACAAGATTGTGAGCAAAGTGATGTCTCCATTTCAGCCTTTAGAGTTGCAGCAAGTCTTGTCGTTGCTCCACCACCGCTCTCATGCCCTTCTGTTATCCATTTGTTGACTTGAGAGTTATACATTGCCCAAATTTTGATAATGACTTAACTATTTCATTCCTATGTATCTAATATGTTTGTTCAAAATTGATTTCAGGCTTTAGGTACATGAGAAGGATCAAATTACACAAGCCTAGCTTGTTCAAATTCAAGTCAAATGCAATACAAGTGTGCTATTTGAAAAATCACTCCAAACGACCTTAGAAGAATTTTGTAATCACTTGTATTGATGATATGACTTGTAACTAAGATGAGAAAAATATAAGGGACACAAAACACCAAGGTTTAATCACTCAAAAGTCAACTTCAAAAATTTGTCACAAGCTATTCATCGGTCGAGTTGGAAACTCAACCGATCCTATGATGGATTTTCTGAAGATGACCCATCGGTCGAGTTGTACACTCACAGAACTCGACCGACTGACTCACTAAGCAAATCTAATTTAAGCTCATCGGTTGAGTTTACCAGAACAAACTCAACCGATAGTTTGAAAATTGTCTTTGTCTTTTAGTTGATTGGCCGAGTTACCTTTATTGAAACTCGACCGAATGTATTGTACAGAAAACGCATAAAAAGTGATTATAACCGTTGGTGAATTATTTTGGGTGAAAATAGATCTTTTGCTTTGAGGAAAATGGCTATATTTCGATCCTAAGTGATCACCAACTCAAAAGGAACACCCCCAGTTATAAATAGTACCTCTTGGAGTTCATTTCAAATTTGCTCATTCATGCTATTTTAAGTCCTTGATATAGTTGAGTTTGTTGCAACTCTTTGAGCCCCTTTTTCTCTCTAGTTTACACTTCATTTGGTGATTGTGAGTGAGTTCGGCATATTATAAGAGAGCTACTCCCTTGTTCATGTAAATCTCTCATCTTCTCCTACTTTCCTATCTCTTTCCTCCATGAAGAAAAGGTGAAGCAAGCTTCCCCGAGTGAAGGAGGAGTTGTTTTTGTGCCTCTTCAAGGTTGATGAAGAGGTGGTGATCTTCTCCAGGTGAAGGAGAAGGCAAAGGCTGAAGATCTAAGAGGAGCTGAAAAATCCTTGAAGGTCGAAGACTTATGCTTGAGTGGGTAAGATCTTGGAAGAAGGCTGAAGACTCTTACAAAGTGGGTAAGTCTTTGGTAAGGTGGATTGCTCTTTTTGCTTAGATGGGTAAGTCTTTTGATGGTCTTGTGTTGTAATTCTTATTGGTGATAATATAGAGAAAAGTACTTACAAAGTCCTAGAGGTTGACCTCTCTAGGTAGTGGATTGACTCTCTCCTAGTTTGGAGAGTGGAACCACTCTAGATCGCCTTGTCAAGTGATTGTTATCAATCTCTCTCACTCTTGCTATGCTTGTTAGTTAGGAATTCAAATTGCACTTAAGCTATTAGTTTCAATTTGATATAACTTGAAGGTGTAATCTATCTTGTGAGAAATTTGTAGCTATATTCACCCCCCTAGAGTCCTAGATCCAACAAGTGGTATCAGAGCCAAGGATCTTCTCCAACAATCTCCCACAAGACGAGAAGATGAGTGAAAACCTACTTGGTTTTCTCAACCTAGAGGGAGTCTTCTCCATGCATCCTCCGATCTTTGATGGCACCAACTTCCTCTATTGGAAGAGGCATATGCAGTTCTACATTCAAGGGATGAACTTTTACATGTGGAATGTGATGGTCACTGTGGGCTCCGATCTCCAAACCATGAATTAATCCCGATTTAAACATGTGCGGAAGCAATCGGTAAACAGCAGAAGACAAAAATCACGGGAAATTAAAACTTTTCGAGACAAGAGCCTGAAATCACAAACCTTTTCCATAGAAAAAGGATTTAACTGTTTACATCACTGACAATTACTTCTTGAGTAATTATATACAACATGATACAAAAATTCTCAAGAATTCATATTCCAAAACACTTCAGGACCTGAGAGTACAGAGGACACATAGGACTTGACTCTAACTACACTATGAAGCAGGCTAGATCTCCACCTGAGATATTAACTGCTCCTGATGTTGTTGTTGCTGGGATTGGTCACCTGTATTCTTGTTCCTCCGTCTTCGACGACCACCTAAAAAGTAGAAGTCTACGGGGTGAGACAATTATACATAATTGCCCCAGCGAGAGTTATAACTCTCCACTAGGCTTTATAAGAAAAGCAAGGAATAACTAAAGCAATAAGAGCCTTCAAGATATTGACTAGCAGTTCTGATGATAAGCAAGAGTTCAATCAATATTAAAATATGAGAACATCTATGCTATTCAAGGTAACATCAATCAAATAACTCGTAGATAACTCTAACAGATATACTACGCTATTGATTATGTTTTTTCAAACATTATTGTTATGCCCTGTGGAGATGAGGCTTACCACTCATACTCCAACTGATCGCTAAGAAGTCACATCAGTATCATACATAGGTCATTAAAAGAGCCGGATTCTTATGACCTCATCTTCCTCAGTCAGTTAGAGGATCGAATGTTAGATATCTGGCGGGATATCTTTTGTTATAGCTCTCCAGGGTAAACTGGACCTTCGCTATTTTAGAGTTACAGTGGTGTTCTGTACTCTCTTCGTCGTCGGAAGATTTCTTGTTTATCTTTTATCGATGCGGTATTTGTGTCTTTAAGGGAGTGTAGAGATACATCTCACCTTTAGGACTTTATGGTGGGGTCTGATGGACTACTAGAATCTACATCATCCTCTCACCCTTTCTTTTATAGTGAAGGTATGACGGACTATAAGAATCTACATAAAATACCTACACTAGGATGTAAGGTTCTACACATCCATGTACCCCACATACTCAAAAGTATGTGATCTAGGAGTTCCCTTAGGAAAACCTGTTTCACCATCATTTAGACTCTGACAATGATGGATCTATGATCAGGGCTCTACATTTCACTTGATTAGTTAGGTACATTCAGTATTCTTATCATCATACAATAACACAGCTATATATGAGAATACTAAAATGTAGCAGGCCTAACTTATCACAATCATTGGTTAATTCATCTCAAGTCATCTTTCAAGCATGACCTTGATAACATTTATGGCTCTTACAGTCCATAAATCACAAAAGATGTCACTTAACAGTGCATTAAGATGATTCATCATTCATAAAGCTTAAGACATGCTTTCAATGAATGTAACATGGTATTCCATACCTGGGTGTGACCATCATCTCATAATAACCTGCATGGTTAATTTAACAGATAATAGTAGACAATTCAACAATTAGGGTTTACTATTCATCTTTCATGTCATTATTCTAAAATTAGGGTTTACTATTCACACCATGGTGAATTGTACTCATTACATCATCATGTAAGAGAAACATCATCATTAAGGCTCTTAAATAAGATTAAGACCTATTAGATATCATAACTAGGGTTTCCATGACCTCACATAGGTGGGTCATTCCCTAATTATACACCTTCATGTGCAAAAGAAGTATCTCACTTGAGTTTCCACCTTAAAAAGGGTACTTTCTCTCTCTAGGATACTTTCTCTCTCTAGAAATACTTTCTCTCTCCTCTCACTAGTAGATGGTGTAAAAACCACTCTAGATCAGGTTGAGATAAGTTTCCATTGACTAACATAAGCCAAAACATCAACATCATATGATTAGGGTTTGATTAGAACAAGGTTTTACCCCTTTAGACCCCTCAAGGGTATTTTGGTAATTTGCCACATGATTACCATCATGGGTTAACTCACTAATCACATAGTCCCTTAATGACCTAGGTTACCATTAGGGTTTAGATTGGATCATCATTGAGCTAATTACACCATCAAATGGTTAAGTACAACCCATCACCAATCTCCAAACGGTTTCAACCTTCAAACGGTTTCAACCACCCAAACGGTCTTGAGACCGTTTGGATCCAAACGGTCTTGAGACCGTTTGGAGGTGAAGACCGTTTGGAAGGGTTGACTTCCAAACCGTTTGGAGCTTCAATCGGTTTGAAACTGTTTGATCAAAATTACTTGAGATCGATTGGACCAAACGATCCTGAGGTCGTTTGAGCCCAAACGGTCTTGAGACCGTTTGGACCCAAATGGTCTTGAGACCGTTTGGTCTCAAACGGTCTTGAGACCATTTGGATCCAAACGGTCTTGAGACCGTTTGGTCCAAAAAGGGCTCAAACCGTTTGGACCTCCAAAGTGGTTCAAAGGTTACCAATGTTCATGGATATGTGTGTTGAAGTCCTCAAATGGTCAAAGCTATGCTAACCACTTATAATTTGAGTCAGTTAGGGTTAGCCTTAACCACTTAGACATCCAATTGACCCTCAATTGCAAGCCAATTAGGGTTCAATCCTCCTCAATTAGGGTTTCAATTCGATTGGTCATCAATGTTCAACAATGTGAATCAATTCAAGGTTGAACCTATCAATTGACCTCCAATTGGGCTCAAACTTGGACCAAACGGTCTTGAGGTCGTTTGGAAATCATCCAAACGGTCTTGAGACTGTTTGCCCAAAGTTTGACCAAAATCCAAGTCGTTTTGACTAAGGTTGAAGTCCAATTAGGCCAAAATCAGCAATTTTCATCAATTCATCAATTTCTTACAATTGGACCCTCAAACCATTAGATTAACTTAACCCTAGACCTTCAAACGGTCTTGGGTTGTGCCCAAACGGTCTTAGGACCGTTTGGAGGAATCCCCAAACGGTCTTGAGACCGTTTGGGTCCTTCAACCCAAAACTCAACGAGATCTATATGTCAAATCAGCACTTTTTCACCCGATTAGGGTTTCATGTTGAAGTGCCTTCAACTCTCAATTGGTTAAGAATTAAACCTTGATTCTTTGCAGAGATGAAATTCAATATGTTAGGAACAGACCCTCAAACTTTCGTCCCTTGGTCAACTCTTTCAAATGGTCTTGAGACCGTTTCAATCCAAACGGTCTTGCAAGACCGTTTGAGAGCAAACGGTTTGAAACCATTTGAACCCAAACGGTTTGCAACCGTTTGGACCAAAAGGGTCCAAGGTCGTTTGAAAAAGTAACATAGGGAATCACGCCCCTCATCTTCAACCTCTAGCAAGGTCGGTTTCCCCACTGTTTTGCTTGCAACGTGCAAGGAAGAAGGGAGGTAGAAGAAGATTTTTACCAAGTAAATTGCAAGAATTAAGCATACATATAAAGCATGAGTTTAGAGTTATAAAACCCGCCTAAAGGTTGATCTTAGAGCTCCAAGCCTTCAAGCTCCAAGCTTTAATGGCGTCCTTGAGCTTCCACAACTTGGTCAGAGGTGAATTCTCCAAGGAAACGTTGCTTTGGTCGGCTTGAACAGGAAGACTAAGTAAGCTAACCATAAAACCAACCTTAGAAAGTGAATTCCTCCATGAATTCGAGCTAGATGGTGGGGTTTTCTTACCTTGAACAGGTTGGTCGTCCCCCCCCCCGAGCTCCAGAGCTACCCTTGGTCGTTTGAGCAAGGAAAGGAAGAGAAGTGAAGGAAAGAAAATTCGTTCACTTAATTGCAAGGGAAAAGGGCTTATATACTTTAGCCTCTTTTACACCCTAAGGACCTCACAAGATTGGAAATCACATCTAGGTCCCTCCTTGCTCAAAGGCACGACCAAACCTATCTATACTTATGCAAATCTCATGAAATTTCAAGATCTAGGGGTAAAGGAATCCAACCTTCAACTAGGGTACATACATGAAAGGGTTTCATACCCATTTTAGGTGATTTCTATCACAAAGATCATTTTTTCTCATCTGATTATTAAATGATGTATCCCTTTCATCATTTCTACTCTAAATGATGACAAGAGTCATAAAAGATGTTCTAGATATTAAGAATTACAACTTAGACCCCTCAATTTGGGTAAATTGCACTTTACCCCAAATTAGGGTTTCTAAGCATGGGAATTGCTTCCACAGCTGCACCTTGGTGCTCAAGCTTGGGAAATCCCTCAAACTTTACCATAACCATTCTCATGATGTCTCAACATCAAAGGAACACCTTATCTTGTGAATTTTGCAAGTTCAACCCTTAAACTGGGTAATTTGCACATAGGTCCCTGCATACAACACAATGCTACAACTTTATACAAAAAGGAGCAAAATTGAAAGTAAATGTTCCTGAGGAACTTAATTACATGCCAGGGAGTGTTCACAAGTATATTAATTACATATTTAGGCAAAACTTCCAGGGTTAGGTCATAACCCAGGTCAGGGGTGTTACAAATTCTTTACCCCTTCAAAAGGATTTCGTCCCCGAAATCGATAAAGCATATAATAAGAAAAGAGCAGGATATTTTCTTCTCATGTCATCTTCTAGTTCCCAAGTGGCTTCTTCAACACCACGATGGTTCCAGAGGACTTTTACAAGGCTTATATCCTTCTTCTTTAACTTTTTAGTTCTGTTATCGAGGATTGATATTGGTCCCTCTTCATACGTTATATCTTCATTCAATTCTACTTCCATAGGTTGTAGAACTGACTCGGTATCTGGATGACATTTCCTCAGCATGGAAATGTGAAACACAGGGTGTAGCTTTTGCAACTCCTGAGGTAACTCTAGTCTATAGGCCATCTTTCCAACTTTTTCAACAATTGGATAAGGTCCCATAAATCTAGGAGCTAACTTTCCTTTCTTCCCAAAACGAAGGACTCCTTTCCAAGGTGAGACCTTGAGATACACTCTGTCTCCAACCTGGAATTCTAGGGGTCTACGACGTTTATCGGCATATGATTTCTGTCTATCTTGTGCAGTCTTAAGCTGTTGTTGTATTACTCTAATCTTTTCTGTAGTTTGCTGCACCAGATCAGGGCCTCACAACTGGTGCTCACCAGTTTCATACCAACACAAGGGTGATCTACAACGTCTACCATATAAGGCTTCATATGGTGCCATATCAATGCTATGTTGATAGCTATTGTTATAGGCAAACTCTATCAAGCTTAGATGTAGATCCCAACTCCCGGTAAACTGGAGAACACATGCTCTCAACAGATCTTCTAAGGTCTGTATAGTTCTTTCTGACTGTCCATCAGTCTGGGGATGAAAGGCTGTACTAAACCTTAGCTTGGTGCCTAGGGCTCTGTGTAACTGTTCCCAAAAGCGACTTGTAAACTGGGGACCTCTGTCAGAAACTATAGTGACAGGAACTCCGTGCAACCGCACTATCTCTTGAACATATATCTGGGATAACCTTTCAGCAGAATAGGTTGTTTTGACAGGTAAGAAATGCGTTGTCTTTGTCAACCTATCAACAATTACCCAAATGGAATCATGTCCTTTGTTTATCCTAGGTAGGCCAACAACAAAGTCCATGGTCACATGGTCCCACTTCCACTGTGGTATGGGTAAGGGTTGCATTGTTCCTGCAGGTCTCTGGTGTTCAGCCTTGACCTACTGACACACAGGACACCTCAGAACAAACTCAGCTACATCCTTCTTCATCCCAGGCCACCAATACATATCTTTCAAGTTTCGATACATCTTGGTGCTCCCTGGATGCATAGCATACATTGAAGAATGAGCTTCTTCCAGGACTAACTTCCTCAGGTTGTCCACATCTGGGACTATCATCCTTCCATGATAGCATGCCACCTGGTCATCTGACTCATGAAAACCTTCTCGTTTCTCATCACCAAACTCAGATCTAATCTGTTGTACAAAAACATTTACTTGTTGTGCCTCCTTTATCTGCTCTCTTAAGGTAGGTTTAATCTGCATCTCAGCTAACAGACCAGCTAACAATGATGCTTTCAACTGCACATTGTCTTGCCTTAAAGAGATAAGCATATCTCTTCTAGAGCATACTAAGGAACTTAGTTGTGCCCTATCCATGGTTGATGTTGCTGATTTCCTACTCAAGGCATCAGCAACCACATTGGCTTTGCCCGGATGGTAATCAATTGTACAATTGTAGTCCTTGATTAACTCCATCCAGCGACGTTGCCTCATATTAAGCTCATGCTGAGTGAAGATGTATTTAAGGTTCTTATGGTCTGTGAAAATCTGGAAAGTTTCTCCGTAGAGATAATGTCTCCAGATTTTCAAAGCATGGACCACAGCAGCTAACTCTAGATCGTGTGTCGGATAATTCTCCTCGTGTTTCTTAAGCTGTCGGGAAGCAAAAGAAATCACTTGTTTATCCTGCATCAACACACATCCAAGTCCATTCTTGGAGGCATCACAAAAGATTATATATTCCTTTCCTTGCTCAGGTAACACAAGCACAGGTGCACTTGTTAACCTCTCCTTCAACAGCTGAAAAGACTGTTGACACTTATCACTCCAAGCAAAAGGAACATCCTTCCGGGTTAACTTGGTCAAAGGTAAGGCTATAGAACTGAAATTCTTAATAAACCTTCGATAATAGCCAGCTAACCCCAAGAAACTTCTAATCTCCGTCGGTGTCTTCGGTTGTTCCCACTACAGAACAGATTCTATCTTTGCAGGGTCAACACGAATTCCCGAGGCAGAAACCACATGTCCAAGGAAGGATACTTCATATAACCAAAACTCACACTTGCTAAACTTAGCGTACAGCTTATGTTCCCTTAGCAAGGTCAAATTCTGGCGAAGGTGCTGCTCATGCTGCTGAGCATCCTTACTATAAATCAGTATGTCATCTATGAAGACGACAACACACTGATCAAGAAAAGGTCGAAAGACTTTATTCATGAGTTCCATGAATGCAGCCGGTGCATTGGTTAGTCCAAACGACATAACCGTGAACTCATAGTGACCATATCTTGTCCTAAAGGCAGACTTAGATATGTCACTGTCCTTAATGCGGAGTTGATGATATCCAGACCTTAAGTCTATCTTAGAAAAGACTGTTGCACCACGCAACTGGTCGAAAAGATCATCAATCCTCGGCAAAGGATACTTATTCTTTATCGTTACTTTATTGAGTTGTCTATAATCAATGCACAACCGCATCGATCCATCCTTCTTTTTAACAAACAAAACCGGAGCACCCCAAGGTGAGGTACTCGGTCGGATGAAACCCTTCTCAAGTAACTCTTGAAGCTGTTTCTTGAGTTTTGCCATCTCAGCAGGCGCCATCCTATACGGAGTTTGGGCTATGGGTTTCGTATCTGGGACCAAATTGATTTCAAAATCAATTTCTCGGGGTGGTGGTATACCAGGAAGTTCTTCGGGAAACACATCCTCGAATTCCCTGACTATCGGAACTTCAGCAGGGTTGGAACTCTCCTTGGTAACATCTACCACATGGGCCAAGAATGCATAGCATCCTTGCCTCATCAACTTATCAGCAACCATAGCTGATACAAGACAGGTGGGCAGAATCTTTCTTTCACCTTGAAAGATCCATGTGTTGCTTTCATCAGCAAACACAGCTACCTTGGACTCACAATCCAAGACAACTCGATACCTTTCCAAGGTATCCATCCCTAGGATTATATCAAATCCTTGCATGTCAAGCGGTATGAGATCCACTTGAATGTGATGCTTAGAAAAGAAAAGTACACAAGGAGAGCATACTTCTTGCAGAACAGCAGACCCACTCAATGGAGTCTCCAATAACAACTTATCTGCCCTATGACTAGTTATCATTTTGTAGTTACGAATCACTCTTCGAGTGATGAAAGAGTGCGTAGCACCCGGGTCAATCAAAACAGATACTACACAAGATTTAGACATATCAGAATATAAAAGTTCCATCTGACCTGTCACCACTTGTGGATTGACCACTGCCTCTGGTGGGTTCATAGCATAGAACCTCGATGTAGCCTGTTGTTGAGGTGGTGCTGATGATCCAGCTTGAGACGCTTGTCCACGTCCTCGAGCTGCTCCTTGATGTGGTCTATTCTGAGATCCCTGTTGATTCTGTCTCGGGGTTTGTTGTGTCACACCGACAGCCCTAGAACGGCAATCCTTCATCAAGTGTCCCACCTTACCACAGTTGTAGCAACTCTTCTCCTGTTGTTGTGGTCTGGGTGGTCCAGTAACTGACACAGATGCAGAACTGTGCGTCCCTTGAAGCGGTTGACTTCGTCCTCTACCTCTGCTTGGTGTCCATTGAGTTTGAAAACTCGATCTGGGTGGTGGAGGGTTAGGTGCAGAAAATCTAGGTTTCTTGGAATCCCTAGATGAAGAACCCTGGAACTGTGGATATCTTTTATGGGTTTGTCTTTTCTCAACCACAGATCTCTCTATCCTTCGGACTGACTCAACGAAGGTAGAGAATCTCTCTCTGTTTTCTAAGGCAGACACAGGGGTTGACATATCAGAATTCAACCACTTCTCAAATCTTCTGATTCTCTCTTCATCCGTAGCAGCCATGTGCGGACAAAACCGCAACAACTCCATAAACTTAGCTTCGTACTCGCTAATGTTCATCATACCCTGCCTTAGTTTCTCAAACTGAGAGATCTTCTCATCTAGGAAGGTCTTTGGAAAATATCTATTGATAAATTCCCGACGAAAGTCTTCCCACGAGATCTCTATTCCAGGTCTCTTCTGCTCTTCCATGGTCCACCAGTGACCAGCACTTCCTTTGAGAAGATAGACAGCATGTCTAACCTTCTCAGCTTCAGGGATGTTGAGGATCCTAAAAGCCTTTTCCAGCTCTGTCAACCACAGATCAGCATCTGCGGGGTCAGCAGTCCCATGGTACTCGGTAGCTCCGACACGACGTAGTCGCTCGAACGTCTTCCCGATACCTTGCCCCTCAGGTTGGACAGGTACCCTAGGTGCAGGCATAGGCAACCTGTCGGTTATGTGTGTCATGGCAGTCATAAACTGCCCAAACATTGTCTGGACTGCTGGGTTACCCATGTCATCTGGGTCAAACTGGGGTGGCTCTCTAGGTTGTTCTGGTACAGGCTGTTCCAACTCTGGTACTCCTGCACCGCCTTGAGGTGCACTGGCACTACTTTCTTCCACATACTCATCATGTGGCTCTGACATTCTTAAGTATCTTCTTCTCCTGAGGAGTAGAAGATTCTATTAGATAAGGAAGGAATACTAAAGATAGACTCGACTTCCTAAGTCCTATGCCTCTGTAGACTCGGCGAACCTAGAGCTCTGATACCACTTAATTGTGGGCTCCGATCTCCAAACCATGAATTAATCCCGATTTAAACATGTGCGGAAGCAATCGGTAAACAGCGGAAGACAAAAATCACGGGAAATTAAAACTTTTCGAGACAAGAGCCTGAAATCACAAACCTTTTCCATAGAAAAAGGATTTAACTGTTTACATCACTGACAATTACTTCTTGAGTAATTATATACAACATGATACAAAAATTCTCAAGAATTCATATTCCAAAACACTTCAGGACCTGAGAGTACAGAGGACACATAGGACTTGACTCTAACTACACTATGAAGCAGGCTAGATCTCCACCTGAGATATTTACTGCTCCTGATGCTGCTGTTGCTGGGATTGGTCACCTGTGTTCTTGTTCCTCCGTTTTCGACGACCACCTAAAAAGTAGAAGTCTACGGGGTGAGACAATTATACATAATTGCCCCAGTGAGAGTTATAACTCTCCACTAGGATTTATAAGCAAAGCAAGGAATAACTAAAGCAATAAGAGCCTTCAAGATATTGACTAGCAGTTCTGATGATAAGCAAGAGTTCAATCAATATTAAAATATGAGAACATCTATGCTATTCAAGGTAACATCAATCAAATAACTCGTAGATAACTCTAACAGATATACTACGCTATTGATTATGTTTTTTCAAACATTATTGTTATGCCCTGTGGAGATGAGGCTTACCACTCATACTCCAACTGATCGCTAAGAAGTCACATCAGTATCATACATAGGTCATTAAAAGAGCCGGATTCTTATGACCTCATCTTCCTCAGTCAGTTAGAGGATCGAATGTTAGATATTTGGCGGGATATCTTTTGTTATAGCTCTCCAGGGTAAACTGGACCTTCGCTATTTTAGAGTTACAGTGGCGTTCTGTACTCTCTTCGTCATCGGAAGATTTCTTGTTTATCTTTTATCGATGCGGTATTTGTGTCTTTAAGGGAGTGTAGAGATACATCTCACCTTTAGGACTTTATGGTGGGGTCTGATGGACTACTAGAATCTACATCATCCTCTCACCCTTTCTTTTATAGTGAAGGTATGACGGACTATAAGAATCTACATCAAATACCTACACTAGGATGTAAGGTTCTACACATCCATGTACCCCACATACTCAAAAGTATGTGATCCAGTAGTTCCCTTAGGAAAACCTGTTTCACCATCATTTAGACTCTGACAATGATGGATCTATGATCAGGGCTCTACATTTCACTTGATTAGTTAGGTACATTCAGTATTCTTATCATCATACAATAACACAGCTATATATGAGAATACTAAAATGTAGCAGGCCTAACTTATCACAATCATTGGTTAATTCATCTCAAGTCATCTGTCAAGCATGACCTTGATAACATTTATGGCTCTTACAGTCCATAAATCACAAAAGATGTCACTTAACAGTGCATCAAGATGATTCATCATTCATAAAGCTTAAGACATGCTTTCAATGAATGTAACATGGTATTCCATACCTGGGTGTGACCATCATCTCATAATAACCTGCATGGTTAATTTAACAGATAATAGTAGACAATTCAACAATTAGGGTTTACTATTCATCTTTCATGTCATTATTCTAAAATTAGGGTTTACTATTCACACCATGGTGAATTGTACTCATTACATCATCATGTAAGAGAAACATCATCATTAAGGCTCTTAAATAAGATTAAGACCTATTAGATATCATAACTAGGGTTTCCATGACCTCACATAGGTGGGTCATTCCCTAATTATACACCTTCATGTGCAAAAGAAGTATCTCACTTGAGTTTCCACCTTAAAAAGGGTACTTTCTCTCTCTAGGATACTTTCTCTCTCCAGAAATACTTTCTCTCTCCTCTCACTAGTAGATGGTGGCAACACCACTCTAGATCAGGTTGAGATAAGTTTCCATTGACTAACATAAGCCAAAACATCAACATCATATGATTAGGGTTTGATTAGAACAAGGTTTTACCCCTTTAGACCCCTCAAGGGTATTTTGGTAATTTTCCACATGATTACCATCATGGGTTAACTCACTAATCACATAGTCCCTTAATGACCTAGGTTACCATTAGGGTTTAGATTGGATCATCATTGAGCTAATTACACCATCAAATGGTTAAGTACAACCCATCACCAATCTCCAAACGGTTTCAACCTTCAAACGGTTTCAACCACCCAAACGGTCTTGAGACCGTTTGGAGGTGAAGACCGTTTGGAAGGGTTGACTTCCAAACCGTTTGGAGCTTCAATCGGTTTGAAACCATTTGATCAAAATTACTTGAGATCGATTGGACCAAACGATCCTGAGGTCGTTTGAGCCCAAACGGTCTTGAGACCGTTTGGTCCAAAAAGGGCTCAAACCGTTTGGACCTCCAAAGTGGTTCAAAGGTTACCAATGTTCATGGATATGTGTGTTGAAGTCCTCAAATGGTCAAAGCTATGCTAACCACTTATAATTTGAGTCAGTTAGGGTTAGCCTTAACCACTTAGACATCCAATTGACCCTCAATTGCAAGTCAATTAGGGTTCAATCCTCCTCAATTAGGGTTTCAATTCGATTGGTCATCAATGTTCAACAATGTGAATCAATTCAAGGTTGAACCTATCAATTGACCTCCAATTGGGCTCAAACTTGGACCAAACGGTCTTGAGGTCGTTTGGACATCATCCAAACGGTCTTGAGACCGTTTGCCCAAAGTTTGACCAAAATCCAAGTCGTTTTGACTAAGGTTGAAGTCCAATTAGGCCAAAATCAGCAATTTTCATCAATTCATCAATTTCTTACAATTGGACCCTCAAACCATTAGATTAACTTAACCCTAGACCTTCAAACGGTCTTGGGTTGTGCCCAAACGGTCTTAGGACCGTTTGGAGGAATCCCCAAACGGTCTTGAGACCGTTTGGGTCCTTCAACCCAAAACTCAACGAGATCTATATGTCAAATCAGCACTTTTTCACCCGATTAGGGTTTCATGTTGAAGTGCCTTCAACTCTCAATTGGTTAAGAATTAAACCTTGATTATTTGCAGAGATGAAATTCAATATGTTAGGAACAGACCCTCAAACGGTCGTCCCTTGGTCAACTCTTTCAAACGGTCTTGAGACCGTTTCAATCCAAACGGTCTTGCAAGACCGTTTGAGAGCAAACGGTTTGAAACCGTTTGAACCCAAACAGTTTGCAACCGTTTGGACCAAAAGGGTCCAAGGTCGTTTGAAAAAGTAACATAGGGAATCACGCCCCTCATCTTCAACCTCTAGCAAGGTCGGTTTCCCCACTGTTTTGCTTGCAACGTGCAAGGAAGAAGGGAGGTAGAAGAAGATTTTTACCAAGTAAATTGCAAGAATTAAGCATACATATAAAGCATGAGTTTAGAGTTATAAAACCCGCCTAAAGGTTGACCTTAGAGCTCCAAGCCTTCAATCTCCAAGCTTTAATGGCGTCCTTGAGCTTCCACAACTTGGTCAGAGGTGAATTCTCCAAGGAAACGTTGCTTTGGTCGGCTTGAACAGGAAGACTAAGTAAGCTAACCATAAAACCAACCTTAGAAAGTGAATTCCTCCATGAATTCGAGCTAGATGGTGGGGTTTTCTTACCTTGAACAGGTTGGTCGTCCCCCCCCCCCTGAGCTCCAGAGCTACCCTTGGTCGTTTGAGCAAGGAAAGGAAGAGAAGTGAAGGAAAGAAAATTCGTTCACTTAATTGCAAGGGAAAAGGGCTTATATACTTTAGCCTCTTTTACACCCTAAGGACCTCACAAGATTGGAAATCACATCTAGGTCCCTCCTTGATCAAAGGCACGACCAAACCTATCTATACTTATGCAAATCTCATGAAATTTCAAGATCTAGGGGTAAAGGAATCCAACCTTCAACTAGGGTACATACATGAAAGGGTTTCATACCCATTTTAGGTGATTTCTATCACAAAGATCATTTTTTCTCATCTGATTATTAAATGATGTATCCCTTTCATCATTTCTACTATAAATGATGACAAGAGTCATAAAAGATGTTCTAGATATTAAGAATTACAACTTAGACCCCTCAATTTGGGTAAATTGCACTTTACCCCAAATTAGGGTTTCTAAGCATGGGAATTGCTTCCACAGCTGCACCTTGGTGCTCAAGCTTGGGAAATCCCTCAAACTTTACCATAACCATTCTCATGATGTCTCAACATCAAAGGAACACCTTATCTTGTGAATTTTGCAAGTTCAACCCTTAAACTGGGTAATTTGCACATAGGTCCCTGCATACAACACAATGCTACAACTTTATACAAAAAGGAGCAAAATTGAAAGTAAATGTTCCTGAGGAACTTAATTACATGCCAGGGAGTGTTCACAAGTATATTAATTACATATTTAGGCAAAACTTCCAGGGTTAGGTCATAACCCAGGTCAGGGGTGTTACAGTCACACCTTACAAGGAGCCAACTAGAGCTATTACAACATGGAGTGAAGCTGCACTCAAGGAAGCCTAACTCAATACCAAAGTCATAAGCTTCCTCTACGCAGCCCTCACCCCAATGGAGTTCAACTGGATCTCATCTTGGGACACCGCCTATGAGATTTGGGGACAAATTGTGCATCACCTATGAAGGCACAAAGCAAGTCAAGGAGGCAAATATCTACATGCTGAACTGCCTTCTAGAGAACTTCAAAATGGGCAAGAAAGAAGGGATTATAAAGATGTACTCAAGACTCAATGTCATCATCAATGGGTTGGCTGCATTGGGCAACACTTTGGATAGAGGTGTAATCAACTCTAAGATCTTGAGGACTCTACCAAATAGATGGGAGTCAAAGGTCACCTCCATTGAAGAAGTAAGGAGCATTGGTGACATCCCAACCGAAGAGCTCATTGGCAACCTCCAAGCCCATGAGCCTAGGCTTGACAAGCAAAAAAAAGAAGCCAAGCAAGAGGAGAAGGAAGTCAAGAAGATCAAAGATAAGTGCTTTCAAAGCACAAGTGGAGGTCATCCTTCAATAATAACTTGTTTGTCAGACTTCTCTCTCCTCTAGTGAAGATAAAGGCTCAAGTGAGCATGAAGCCAACTACATCAAGGGCAAATACTTCAAGGGAAAACAAGCCTACTTCTCTTCTACTCTGAGATGCTACAAGTGTGGGCAAAAGGGACACTATAAGAGTTAATGCCCTAAGTCAAGAAAGTCACACCACACGGGCAGCTCAAAGAAGGAAGAGGAATACAAGAAGGAGAGAAAATGCAAGAGGAAGGATAAGAAGGAGAAGAGACACAAGAATGCAACTCATGCAGCTTGGAAAGCTTCATCTTCAAGCAACTCAAGTTATGAAGAAGATGGAGAGTGTCACCTTGTACTCATGGCCTCTACTAGTGAAGAAATTGGTGAGGTAAGTGAGGTAAGTTTGTGTGAGTAATCTAAGGAAGCTATTATTGATATGCTTATCTCTACCCGTTCATCTTTTGCTAAGTATAAATCTAAAAGAAAACGGTTAAAAAAAATCATTGATAATCTATATGTTAAGCTTGAAATTCTTAAATTGAATGAGAAAATCAATCTTGAGAGTATTGATAATTTACAAGGACAATACCTTGATCTTGATCTCCAATACAATAGGGTTGAAGTCGAGAATGGTATCTACCTTAAAAACATTGAAAATCTTAAGAAAGAAAATCAAAATTGCTTTAAAGAGCTTGAAATGGTTAAAACTGAAAATGTTGAATTTAAGCTCCTTATTGATGATCGTAGAGAAGAGAGAGATGTCTATCTTTAAAAAAAATCTAAATGCTTAAATCTAAAAATATTAGGTTACTTTGTCAAGTAAATGATCTATCTTCTAGACATTTATTGCCTAGTGTTAATGTTACTTCTATCTCTCTTGAAAAAGATTCATATTAATAAAAGCTTTACGTCTTGAGGTTGATCTTATGCATTCTAGGGATGACATATCTAGTTTATCTTATACCATTATTTTCTTAAATGATGATAACCATAGATCGAGAGCATCCCCACAGAAATTCCTCAAAGGGAAGAACTCTCAAAATGAAATCCTTGACCATTCTACCAAACAAAGTAGTACTAGTGGTTTGGGATTTGTAGGGGGGGAATCAAAGGGCAAGAGAAAAGACAAAAGTAATAAAAGAGCAAGGAGACCTCTTTCTTTGTAGGAGAATCTTTCAACACTAAGAATCCTATGGTTTGTTCTTATTACAAATGTGATGATCATTACTCTACGCGTTGTCCTTACAAGCCTAAGGGGACCAACCCAAAGATGAAATGGGTCCCCAAGTTAACTCTAGATCTCAAAGTTTGAGTTGGGAACCGACATTCTCCTTTCTTGTAGTAAAAAGGAAGATAGATTGTTGATAGTGGCTGCACTAAGCACATGACGGGTGATATAAACCATTTCAACAATTTTACCAAAAAAAAAGAGGATCGGTCACCTTTGGGGACAACAAGAAAGGTAAAGTCAAAGGTGAGGGGGATGTAGGTGAATCCTTCTGTATCAAGAATGTTCTCTTTTTGGATGGTCTATATCACAATTTAATTAATGTTAGTCAACTATGTGATCATGGTTACCTTATGTTATTTACTTCCTTTAAAGGTTTGATTCTAGATTCCCTCACCTGCCAAGTTATATATAAGGGAACTAGAAGTGATAATCTTTATGTGATTGTTCCTAACTCTATTAAGAATGTTGCTAGTAGATTCTAGTAGTCAACTTGAATGATATTTCTCTTTGGCAACGCCGGCTTGGTCATGTAAATATGCATCAGTTGAAGAAGTTGAGCAAAAAGGACTTGGTCAAGGGAATTCTAAAATTGGATTTTGAAAAGGATGAAGAATGCCAACCTTGTACCCAAGGAAAGCAAATAAAGTCCTCCTTAAAATCCAAAGGAGTCCTTAGTATCAAGAGAGCTCTTGAACTTCTTCACATTGATCTATTTGGACCGATGAGAATGCAATCGTTTCATGATTCCAAGTATTGCCTTATTATTTTCAATGATTTTTCTAGATATACTTGGACCTTATTTCTCGTTTCTAAAATTGATACGCTTTATGTTTTCTCGATCTTTTGTAAACGAGTTGAGAATGAAGCTTCTTGTCGTATTGTTTTCATCTATAGTGATCATGGGGGCGAATTTAAAAATGAACTTTTTGAACGTTTTTGTAAAGAATCTGGGTATGCACACAACTTCTCTTTACCTTCAACACCTCAAAAAAATGGGGTTGTAGAGAGGAAGAATAGGTCTTTATAGGATATGGCTAGGACCATGCTTCTAGAGTATGATACTCCTAAGAAGTTTTGGGTTGAAGCTGTCAGTGCCTCTTGTTTTGTGCAAAATCAGGTTTTTACTCATCCTTCGCTGAAGAAAACCCCCTATGAGCTATGGTGTGGTAGGAAGCCTTCTATTGAGTATTTTTATATTTTTGGATGTCCTTGTTTTGTTTTGAACACAAAATATTCTCTCGACAAGTTTGATTCGAAATCTTATAAGGCTTTCTTTCTTAGCTATAGCACTACTAGCAAGGTTTATAGAGTTTTTAATGTTGATCTTTCTAAAGTATAAGAATCTATAAATGTAAAGTTTATTGAGACTAACCACTCTATTCCTAAATATATTTTTCCAAATGATATTGTTGCAGGTGAAGTAATTCCTATTCTAAAAGAGCTCAACATCACCCAAAAGGGAAAGAGGTGGCCACTCAAGAAGAAGAGAAAGATGATGAGAAGAAGGATCCAACTCCCTGGTTTGCAAAGAATCATCCAAAAGAGATGATTTTAGGTTATCCTTTTGAAAGAGTGAAGACGCGGGCTGCATTCAACAAAGAACAAGTCAACAGCGTCTTCATCTCACAACTCGAGTCTAAGAATATCAAGGAAGCTCTTGGGGATGAAGAATGGATCCTAGTTATGCAAGAAGAGTTGGAGCAATTTGAAAAGAACAAATTTTGGACCCTTGTGGCAAGACCAAGTGACAGAAAGATCATTGGTGCTAAATGGGTCTACCGCAACAAGCTTGATGAAAGTGGCAAAGTGGTAAGGAACAAAGCAAGGTTAGTGGCTCAAGGCTACAATCAATAGGAAGATATAGATTTTGATGAAGCATATGCACATGTAGTTAGACTTGAGTCCATTCGTATGTTGTTTGCCTTTGCTAGTTATAAAAACATTCTTTTGTATCAAATGGATGTTAAAAGTGCATTTTTGAATGGTACAATTGAGGAGAAAGTGTATTTTGCACAACCTCCTGGCTTTGAACATGATAGTTAACCTAACTGTATTTATTTATAATAAAAAGTTCTTTATGGACTCAAACAAGCACCTAGAGCTTGATATGAGAAATTAAAGAACTTTTTATTAGATCATGGGTATATCATGGGCAAAGTGGATTCTACCTTATTTCTAAATCACACTTCTAACAATTTTCTTATCATACAAATATATGTTGATGATATCATTTTTGGCGGACCTTGATCTTTGTAAAGAATTTAGTGATTCTATGCAAAGTGAATTCGAGATGAGTATGATGGGTGAGCTCACATTCTTCCTCGGCTTTCAAATCAAACAAACAAAATATGGGGACTTCATCAACCAAGACAAGTACACAAGTTAACTACTTAAGAGTTTTGGAATGGAGAACACCAAGCCGATGGACACACCCATGTCAAACACCACCAAACTTGATAAAGATGAAGAAGGTGAGAAGGTAGATGAGAAGCTCTATAGAGGTATGCTTGGAAGTTTACTTTACTCAACTGCCTCTAGACCTGGTATAATGTTTAGTGTTGGCTTGTGTGCTCACTTTCAATCAAATCCTAAGAAATCACATCTTATAGTTGTTAAGAGGATTTTAAGGTACTTAGCCAAAATGCAAAATTTTGGACTATGGTATCCCAAGTCAAGGGACTTTACTCATAATGCTTATAGTGATGTGGATTATGCAGGGTGCTTGATTGATAGAAAGTACACAAGTGGCACTTGTTTCCTCCTAGGACCATGCTTGGTGTCTTAGTTCTCCAAGAAACAGAGCACAGTGGCATTATCAACCACTGAAGCTGAATACATTACAGTCGAGAGTTGTTGTGCCTAGGTCCTATAGATGAAGCAAATGCTACAAGACTTTAACATTCATGTTGATGCTTCTCCTATCTATTGTGATGATACTAGTGCAATTAACTTGTCATATAATCATATCTTGCATAGTAGAGCTAAACATATAGAGGTTCGCCATCATTTTCTCCATGATCACATTGCCAAGAAGGATATCTATATCACGCATGTGGAGACGGAAAATCAATTGGCAGACATTTTCACTAAACCTCTAGCTAGAGAGTAATTTAACTTTATTAGATCAAAATTGCTTATTACTACTTTGAATGAATCGGATATGCCTTCTAGCTAGTTGCTATCTATCATATATGTCTTGCCTCTATTTTGATCATCTTTACTTGCTAATATGCTAAAAATCCATTTTTCATGTTCATTATCCCTTATTTCTCTCTTGCTTTTGGGTATTTTTTGCAAATGCATGTTTTCCCGCAAAATAGTACCCAATGATGAGTGATATGTGTCTAAGTATGTTCAAAATGCATAATGGACTCAAAAAATAAATTTAATTAGCACTCTAATGGCTAGAAACTAAGTTGATTAGCTTTAGGTCAGGTTGACTATCGGTCGAGTTGCCAACTCGACCAATCGATGGCCGAGAGGTTTTTTTAAAAAGCCAATCGGTCAAGTTTCTGAGTTCACAAAACTTGACTGATGGCTGGGCTGGAGCATTCTTAAGTTGGGTTCAGCCGACTATTCTCCCTCTCAACTATAGAAAAGTTGACGGATTCCACCTCCATTAGCTCTAAGCTTTATACTCTTGCCCTTCTCTTCCTCAACCTAGCCCTAATCTGACCTAGTTCGACCTTCCTAGATCTTCTCCCTTGATAAACCTAGGTCTGTGGATTTTTTGGTGGTGAATTTTAGCTCTTTCTCTCTCCTTCCTCTCTATTTTCGTCTCCATGGCTTCCAATAGGAGGAAGAGAGTTGCCCCTACTAATGCACCATCTTCATCATCCTCTTCCTGTTTGATATCTTTTTATGACACTCTTTTTGTCTCAAATGAGGTTGTAAATAGGTATAAGGACCTCCTTCCTCAGAATCCATTCCCTTCTCACGCCCTCTTTGAGCCTATTCCTAGACGCCAAGAGGTCATAGATCAAGTTGCAAAGTTGTTACACGTTTACCATCTTTGTGCCTTGGGTGTTGAACGTCTGTGCTATAACAATTCACTACTACATTTTTGGCCAGTTACGTCGCTGCCCATAGCATCATTTTTATTAGAATAACTGACCTAATAGACTATTACATCGGTTTTATCATAAAAACCGACCTTACAGGTTTCCTGCGGCAAAAATTCGCGTGATTTTGGCTTCACGCCTAGATCTATAGCGTCGGTTTTTCCAAATAACTGATGCTATAGGGTCAAAAAAATGCGGGCACCGCTTTGAAACTCTAGAGTTAGTTTTTATGGATAACCGGCCTTATAGATACAGACCTCTAGGGTCGGTTTTTTCAAATACCCGACCTTATAGATGATCTATGAAATTTCGGGCACCACTTAGTATGTAGAGTTGATTTTTTCAAATAACCGACCCTATAGACCCGACTTGTAGTGTCAATTTTGTCAGGTAACCGACCCTAAAGGTCGGGCTGATATTAGACCAAAACGATAGCATGCGTGTTTCAGTTCATTTTGCTCAAAAGCACAGCGCTAGAGACCCCCTCCTTCTCTATCGTTGTGTCCAAGGAGCCCATTGACGTGCCCTTCTGATGTCGCCGTCATATCCAACGAGCCGAGCCGTGTTGTGGTCGCTGTGTCCAAGGATCCAAGTCGTGTTGTGCTGCCACCGCCAACTAAAGGTCGCAAGGTACATTTTATTTACCCTAAAATCGGTCGCAAGCTTCTGAAACCCTTCCCGTCGTCGAAGAGCCCTTCTCGGTTGGAAAGGAGAGGTGGGGCAGGTGGGGGCTGTGGTGGACGGGCTACTGTGGTCGGGGCTGCGGTCCGACGGTGGGTGGTGATGGGTGTTGCGGTCGGGGCTGGGGTCGGCGGTGGGTAGCAATGGGTGTTGGTGGTAGTAGCACGATCGTGCCATAACCACGACCATTTTTCTTCTTATTGTCATGCCGCGATTGAGGAGAGGTTCAGAGTGAATATATTTGTTAGGTAGCACGGCTGTGCTGGGTAGCACGGATGTGGTGGTTGTGGCTGAGTGAATATATTTGTTAGGTAGCACGGTCGTGCTGGGTAGCATGGCCATGGTGGTTGTGGCTGAGTGAATATATTTGTTAGGTAGCACGGCCGTGCTGGGTAGTACAGCCGTGGTGGCTGAGTTGTTGAACTGCATTTGTTAAAATCTTCCTGCTCCTCTAAAATTGTTGTATATTGACCCTAATGTCTTACATTATAAGAGAATTGAATCGTGCATTTGTGTTGTTGCATGTGTTGTTGACTTGCATATATTTCTTCTTCAGCCTTCAAGTGAGGTATAATATTCTCACTCTCCCAATGTGCCATTAGGCTTCATTTTGATTCAAATAGTTAATACATATGGTAGCGCTTGGTAGACATTCTAGAAATATGAGGGTAGACATTGTGTAGTATCAGATTGACACTTTAGGGTTTATAGATGAGATCATCGATGCATGATGTTTAACTTAATATATAAATATGACAATAATACATTTATGTATCAACTTAGAAACCCATTCAAAATTTACTCACTAGGAGTAAATTTTGGATAGTCCCCAGTTTGAGACTTTTTTGGATATTTAATCTCACTTAGGATGTAAGTGTATAATATATATTTAGTTTTGAAGAAAATGTTAGTAATATTTCCTCATTTGTTCTCTGGGTACATATGTGAGTGGTTATTTTCCATTTACATCGGTGTACTTGGAGAACTTAGGGGAAATGCTGCTGAAATTTTATTCAAAACTAAACATACATTATACAATTACTAGTGAGATTAAATATTCAAAAATGGGATAGGTGGTACACTTTAGTATAAAAGTAATTAACTTCCTATCAATAAAAACTTACAGCTTGTAGTATCAATATTAAATGCTCAGTTTTATAATTAACTTTAATGTGATATATAAAATGGATCGAAGTTGGATGTCTATCAAGAACCATTACAGTCTAGAGTTTGCCAAAGGTCTTGATGAATTTATCAGATTTGCTGAGGAACATAGGAAACTACCTACAGATAGGCTATATTGTCCATGTAGAAATTGTGGTAATAATTTGAAAGTTGATACTGCTGAGGAAATTAAGAATCATGTCATATGCAATGGGATCATACAAGGTTATAATGAATGGTATTGGCATGGAGAGAAATTTAATTATGGAACAGAAAATGTCGATACTAATAGTTGTGGCATAGAAGAAATAGATAATGATGATAATGTAAATGATGAACTGATTCAGGATGACCCGATTCAGGATGATATGGTTGATGAGATGCTATGTAGTTGTTGGGACAATGTCATTGATCCACCTTCTTTATTTGCAAACATTGTCCATGATGCTGAAAAACCATTATAGAAGGGTTGTACTAAATTCACGAGGTTGAGTGTTGTGATGCGATTATATACTCTTAAAGCTCAAAACTGGTGGAGCGATAAGAGTTTCACTTCACTGTTGTCTTTGTTAAAGGAAATTCTTCCTGAAGGCAACGAGCTTCCAATTTCAACATATCAAGCAAAGAAAATAATGTGCCCAATGGGAATGGAGGCTAAGAAGATTCATGCATGTCCAAATAATTGTGTTATTTCATAAGAATTATAGTAATTTGATAAATTATCCAAAATGTGGTGCGTCAAGGTATAAGACCACAAATTTAGCTAAGGCTAAAAATGGCTCTCCTACCAAGGTGATGTGGTATCTACCAATAATACCACGATTTCAACGCTTATTTGCTAATACAGAAGATGCATAAAATTTGTCTTGGCATGGGGAGTTAAAGGCCAATGATGATGGCGTCCTACGACATGCATTTGATTCACCACAATGGAAGAAAATTAATTTATAGATCCTGAGGTGTGGGAAAGATTTGTTGTAGCTAGGAACACGGAAGAGTTTTAGGTAATAAAGATTGTGATGTATTGTATGAATCTTTAATTTTATACAATTAAGGAGGTGAATCTTTTTATATATGTTTGCCAAGTCTAAATTACAATACCTCGTTTTAAATGATCAGGCTATTCATGAGGCCCAAAAGGAAAGACGGGCCAAAAATGTGCATGACCATCGCTTGGGGCCCGGTGGTTATGCCTTCCGCCGCCAACTACAAGAGAAGCAACTCTCTTCTGAAGAAGAGTCTAGTACAACTCCAACTGAGCGTCCACCCCAACACTTGTAGTGGATTGATGCTAGAAAGAATCGAGCAGGTGAAATTGTCAACCCAGCAACTAAGGAGGTGGCACAAAAGATGGCAGGTTTATCCCAACTAAGTAAAGAGTAACTCCCACAAACTTAGATTTATTTATATCTAATTGATATTGTGATTTAATATTTTTATTCTATGAATAGATTGATCTTCATGAGCAAAGGAAGGAATGAAAGTTCATCCCAATTGGACACATGGATGAACTATCAATTGCTCTTGGTACGAAGGAGCATCCTGGCCGTGTTAGGGGATTAGGAGCTGGCATAGGATTCAAGTCTTATTTTGGCCCTTCGCAGTCTAAAAGAGGTCGTGTAGGAGGTCTTACACAAGAGGAGGTTGAAACATTAGTAGCACAGAAAGTAAAAGAAATAATGTCTTCATTTTAGCTTACTCAACCTTCTCAACCTATTCATACTGTGTGTCTCTCAAGTGATGAGGTACAAGCCCATGCTCCAGTTGTAGAAGGTCATGGGAACACTCACAATGACCCACCACAACAATTTGCAGTAAGTTTTTGTTCTATATGTTATGGTATTAGTATGATATATATATATATATAGCTGTAATAGGTATTTGGTTTACCGCTTCGTATATAACTTATATTATTTCAATTCTAGGTTGGTATGAACTGTAAACTTGCAGTGGAGGTTCCAGAATATAATGTTGTGGCAGCGGGTAAGGTATACAACCTTGGTGGTATATTGCATTGTCAACAAATTACTGATGACATTTGTCGTGTGTCCATCCAGCTTGTGTATGACGGAATGGGGGACAAACTACTACCCATACCTAATCCTGAATATAGTACAGTTGAAGAAGCTGAGGGTGCTATGGTGGGTTGGCCTAGACACTTGGTTATTAATGACAAGGTATACCTTAATTCTACCATATTTTTCATATTTTACTGCATATATGAACTCGTGTAATGTAAGTATGTAATTTAATTAACAGGTTTGCAAACTAAAAAGTAAAAATTCTACTAGTCGTCCTCCTATGCCCAAGTCATCTTTTATTCCAGAATCCACATTCGATGAGTTGGGAAGTAAATGCAAATATTTGTGTCGATACTTAGCCAACCAAATCTATGGATTACAAATGTTGATCAATTTAACAGAAGATGCAACTGGGAGGGACTTTGATAGTTATATTTTTCTTGATGATATTATAGAGTTATTCTGGTATGATTTGATGAATACTTCGATAATAGAAGTATGGATAAGGTAAGGATCTATCAATATGGAAAATTCAAATATACATTTTAGCTTATTTCTATATGTAAATAATTACAAATGTTTTACAGTCATTTATATACCGAGACCACAAACTTTGATATAAGAAATGTTGGATTCTTAATTTCTTCAATCACTAGTCAAGTGGAGACACATATTGAGGATGTGAATGAGTACTTCTCTACTACATTCAAATATTTTACTAGTGAGGAGAAGGAAATTATCATGATTCCTTTTAACGTCCAGTAAGTATTATTATTCAATATAATTTTAATAATGAATAAAATTATTTATTTTAATATTTGTTTTATTCTTACTCAGAGCTAGACATTAGGAATTAGTGGTGATTGTCCCAAAATTGATGACTCTTTATTATCTTGACCTAATGGGTAAAACAACAAGGGGTCACAAACTGAAATTGTCAGCTATAGAGCAAGCATAAATTTAGCCAATGTTTCATCATGATATTTCTATTTAGAATTTTTATTTTACCGACTATCGTTTAATTGATAGGGGTATAAAGGCTTTTTCTGAAGCTGGAGAACAAATACCCACAAAATTAAAGACATTGACTTTGAAAAATGTCAAGGTAGCTACTTTGACAACTGCTTAGTCTTATATGTATTAAATTTTCAACTCTTATAGTCTTATCTCAACTCATGTTTATAGTAGTTTACTAACATTAAGTATAATTCGTTATTTGTAGTGTCCTGTACAAAATAATGATTGGGCTTGTGGCTACTATGTAATGAAATATAAGCAAGCTATTATCAATCAAGCAACACATGACATTCAAACTATAGATTAGGTACTAAAGAATAACATCATAAATTTATTGTAGTCATTTTATAAAATATTAGCATGTGTATTTTCTGTTACAGATCTTTACAACTCAGCCTTACACACGTGAGGACTTAAATGAATTCCGAGAAGAGTGGTCAGATGCTTTTCTAAATGAAGTCAATATAGCATTGGATTAAATATGTTAGCTCCATTTATGTATGTGGTTTTAATACTCTTTCATATTTACTTTTGTATCTGACATTTAATATCATCTCAGACTTTCAATCTATCATTTTGTAAATTATGATGTGATTATGTGTAACTCAACTGAATATATGAATCATTTTTGTTATGAATGTGTGGTTTGGAATGGTGACGGTTGAGCATCAATGCTCCCCTCTCCCATATCCTGGTTCTTTTTGTTCTTCTATTCTGTTTCTGTAGAATTTTTTTTTAAAAAAAATTGTACCCTATAGGGTCGGTTATCTTAAAAAACCGACCTTATAGGTATCTCGATCGTGCCGCGTAGAACGGCCGTGTTGCGGCGTAAAACAGTCGTGTCGTATAGTACGGCCGTGTTGGGATATGATAGAACGGTCGTGCCGCGTAGCACGGTCGTGTTGGGATATGGTAGCACGGTCGTGCTAGCATATCCCAACACGACCGTGCTACGTGGTACGGCCATTCTACCATATCCCAGCACTGATGTAGACTCTATTGAGTCGGTTTTCTTCAGATAACCGTCCTTACATAGCATCTTTAGGGTCAGTTATTAAGAAAAACCGACCTTATAGGGTCTGGTTATCAGCAAGCTCAATATATACTCTATTGAGTCGGTTTTCTTCATATAACCGTCCTTACAGAGCATCTCTAGGGTCGGTTATTAATAAAAACCGACCTTATAGGGTTCAGGTATAGTTTCTTTTCTCATTTAGGGTTAGTTTTTGACAGCCTCTTGGGTCAGTTTTTACTATATAAGGTCGGTTTTCTTTGGTTAAAAAAACCGACGCTATAGACCATTACTGTAGCGACGGCCACTTAGGCGTCAGCTGAAAAGTGTCGCTATAGGCTTAAAAAAACCGACGCTATAGACCATTACTGTACTAGTGATTCAATAATAATCACGAAAGTGGTTCACGAATTCTACGTTAACTTTTGTTTGATTTATGACACCCTCGTACCCCCTCCTAATACTCAAGTGGTCATCACGTCAATGATAGCCAGGGAGAAATTCCAAGTCTTAGATGATACCCTGAACATGTTTTCTCAGGTAACGATGAGATTGACACCTGGCGTAATATTACCCTGAGTATTTTGACCTAGTCCAGCCTGAGGCTTTCTACAAGCAATACGATCTCACTCTTATTGACATTTATTGTTACTTAAAGAAGCCTCAATTCCCCTATAAGAAGAAGAGCACCCTTCCCTCCTATGCCTTGGATCTTAAGAGATGCATCCTTGCCCTAGTTGTTAACTGCAATATCCATGTAAAGAAAAATCAAATGGAGATTGCAGAGAACACTGTGGTGATCATGTATTGTTTCTTAGAGAATGTCGGAGTCAAGTGGTCAAGATACATCCTCCACCACATGACCTACCTTGACTCAGGAAAGAACACATGTGGCACCCACCCTCCCTATCCTGTCATAATATGTGGTCTATTTCAGTTTGCCACTGGAATTTTTATTTTCCACGACTTTCATTACAAACCTGTCTGGGAAGGAGTTTGTATCAGTGAGACTACTATTCAGAAGTTTGTGTCTATCCTCTCCTCCACCACACCTGGTGCCTCTGCCTCTACCTCTACCCGAGCACCTCCACCACCTCAGCCTACCCATCCTGCATGTGCCTTGTTTCATGTGTCCAATGAAACCCTTACGGGCTACATGATGCATCAGTAGGCATACAACCTCTAGGTCTAGGAGCACCTGTATCAGGACTTATGTTCAATCATGTCCAGCATGAACATATCTTCTGCTCATCCCTACCCAGCCTATCAGCCCTACCCATGAGGTGATTATGCATCCTATGCATACAATCACTTTTACCCTGCCCCTCCACCTGCACCTTCCGCTGCTGCTACGCCCTCTGATGCTGGTGGACCTTCCCCGGTTGTGATGCCTATGACTGTTGGCCCCTTGGTCACTCTTCTTTCCAGTCTTGGAAATTCTACTCCTTCCTTCCCACAAGCCAATGAGCTTCATGCTCTTGGTATGTCTTGGGATGAGCAGAATGCTCATTGGCCCGGTCGTGATTTCGGTCCCTCTGTTGATGAAGAGATGCCAAACCAGGATGATGAGGAGGTTGTTGATGTTGATGAGGTTGTTGGTAATGATGATGGTGATGCATCTAATGATGATGGCTCTGATGGTTTTATTGGTGACTCCGGTGATGAAGGCAATGTTGTTGCACCTTCAGACGGAGATGACGACTACAAGCCTGATGTTGATGATGTTGTAGATGATGTAGATATAGATGACCTATATATCTAGTTGCTTTTAGTTTTTAGTCTAGTTGTTGATCATATATATCTTTCTAGGCTATTTTGTATTAGCAACATCTGGGCACATGATCTGAGTTGTACTATTTTATCTTTTTTAGCTTTCATCGATTTGGCATGTAGCTGTTTTATGAGAACTTGCATTATGGGTTGTAATCTTATTTATGTGCACTCTTACTCTTTGATATGTTATATCTTATTATTTGGTGCCATATTTCACCATATTTTTATTATGACTTAGTTTGGTTGCTTCTCTCGTCTCTGTTTGGTGTATGTTTTTGAGATTGCATTGTGGAAACACATCCCATTATCACACAGATAACGAGGTGTTACGCGAAAATGTGTGGAAATCACCATAACCACAGATTATGAAAACACGGGTTAATTGAAACCGATTACGGAAAATTGATAAACTGTGAAACTATTACTTTTCAATCCTCATCCTGCACAGAAACATCTCATATATATACACATACACGAGATCTGATACGTGTCCACATCTCAAGAACAGCTATTCATCCATCACATGAGTTCATCACATGTTCTTATACAGAAAAGGCCCACATCCGGCCAACAGCAGGATATACAAACATCATCGATCGGTCATCGTGAAACAACGTCAAAACACTGCCAAGGACCTGAGAGTACAGGGATGACTCTAGACTCTACTTCAAAACATCCAAAACAGCAGCATGTCCAACGCTTGCCTTCTACTGCTCCTCAAGTTGCTCGGCCGCAACACCACGACCACGACCACGTCTACCTCGACCACCTAAAAAGGGGTTAAACCAGCGGGGTGAGACAATTGAACAATTGTCCCAGCGGGAAACATAACTCCCCACCGCAACTACAGAACCTCAGCAAGATAAACTATAACAGCAGATATCTAATAACAGGTATAACAAGAGCAGTCTATATGAATCAAGGCTATCTTTACCGAAAAGCTTACCAGCGGTACAAAAGCATATAACCAGATATATCTCAAGGAATAGGATTAGCAAGATAAGATGTATCACTATGTAACCTGATTATCAGAACAAGATATAATGCCACATAACCTGCTTATCAAGATCAGACATATTATCACATAACCTTCAAGATATAACGAAGATATTACACAAACAAGGCCTCAACCAATGTTTTGGGTTTATCCTAAGCAATGAGTACTAAACGGCTGTATTACGTATTGTTATGCCCTGAGGATTTGAACTGTACCGTTCAAGTCCGACCTTTGGTTACGAAACCCAAGTCGGTGCCATACAAGGTCAATGGAAGAGCCGGACTCCACGACCTCCCACCTCGTGGTCAGTACACGAGTACAACACAAGCAGGACCGCAGTCACATGCTGAAGTGGTCTAAGCCACAGGGTCAGCTCCATAGGCTACCCTCACTCTAGCCCACCTTGGTACAGTTCTCGGCGCTAGTAAAACTGAGCCACGGGCCTGTTCACCGTTGTTACAACCCCAAATTTTGGGTGAGAAATGTAATTTCTCATATTAAAGATATTTGGACAAATAATATATTTTTTTGTGAATAAATGGATTTCGTTTAAAATAGCCTTGTTGTTTGATTTGTGGGCTTTATTGGCTATTGGGCCCAATAACAAGGAAAATTCAATTAATTAATGAATATTTGAATATTTGAGAAAAGAAAGAGGTAGAAACCTCTAGAAGGCAAATCCAAGGAGGGATTTCGTGCCTCTTGGGTTCCTTGGGTACTAAGGAGTCCAAAGTTGCATGAAGAGAGTAATAAGAAAAGAAGAGATCAATTAAGTATTTCTTTATTAAGAAAGAAATTGAAAATATTGATGAAATATGGAAAATAAGTAAAAGAAGTATAATTAAGTGATCCTTGGTGGAATTTCGTATCCCAAGGATTGCTTATGATAAAAGGGATACCAATGAGGAAAATAAAAGGGAAATAAAGATGAATCCTCAAAAAGGGATATTTTAATAATAAATAAACAAGGTAATGAGGAATAATAAAGAATAATACATTTAGATGCATCTAGAAGGATAATTAGTATCCAATAAAAGTATTTCTAAATATTAGAGCTTCTTGGAGTCCAAGGAACCTCAATAAAGAGGAAAGAAAGAGAAAATACCAAAATAGTAAAGTAAGAAGATAATGTGAGTATACCATTAATGTATTACATGGTATTGCTAAAAAGAAAAAATTGATATTAAAGGAAAACTTAATTTCGTGCCTAAGGGGTTAAAATTCAAGCAATAAAGAGAGTAGGTGAGAGGAATTTCGAATTCCTAAAACCTAATGGAAATATATACATGAAGAGAGAGAAAAATACTTCAAAATAAGGAAATCTATTTCCTGTAAGGAGTAGCCTTGATTTCTTAGTAGGAAAGCGATCTAGGGTGTGGATACTCCCCTATTTAAAGGAGAGACCCTCCAGTTCCAGTCCCGAGAGAGCTTTCACGCAACTACATCTTCCTTTTCTTGTTCTTTCACGCAAAACCCTAATGAAGGTTTAGAAAAACCCCGGAGCAAACCAGGGGCTGAGGAGCCATCTGGTTGGAGGCAGGGTGCTTCCACATCAACCCTGGACTGCTCGGCTACGATTTCGAAGTCCTTAGTTTCATGCAACGTCCACTGTCAGACTGCAAGGCCGGCTGCAGTTGCAACAGCGGTCACATCCTTCTCCCTCTTGGGAGAGACCTCTCTGGTAACAAGTTAGAGGCGCCCTAGGTGCGGCGAACGCTGGCGGATCTAAGGCAGGCATCGATGTCGATCCTCGAGCCTCAGGGTGGAAGGGCGGACCGCGGCAAAAAGCCATTCGTGGCCTGGTCGCGACAGAGCTGAAGGTTGAAGATGATCAGGGGTATTGGACGAGTTTGCCCCTCTACGGGCTGTAGCGCCAATTCACTTACCGGGGGCACGGACGTCATTTCGTTATATTTCCAATAAGGCAAGTCATGTTGCATGGAGGGGGTCATGTGGCACTCCGCGATTGGTTCAAAAAGGTATTTCTTGCAAATTTCATAACTAAAAATTGGTAGCCCAGATGAGATCATACAAAATATGAAAATTGCTCAGAAAAACGAGAGGAATCCATTAAAAATATATTTGAAGCCTGATTCCGTTTGCAATTCGAAAAATAATAGAAGATATCAACTTTATTGTAGTAATGATTAAAGTAACCCTAATCGGGAATGATTAAAGTGATTAGTAAGGTTTAATAGCTGATTAAAGTAGATCTTAGCCTGTTAATGATAAAAAGAAACTTTAGAAAGAAAAAGGATGAACTTTGCATATAATTTGTTAATTTGGAGTTTCATATGCATAAATATACTTTAAAGGGCCTTGAAACCCTAATGTTGATTAATTCGACTATTAATGGCTTTAATTGATTAATTTCATGATTAAAGTAGGAATATGTTATTTCGAGCATTAAAGTCCCTAATTTGCGGATAAATAACCTTAATATAGAAATTAGGGTTTTTACATGAATAAAAGGTGGAATTAATGGCAAATCAAGTTCTTATGTGTTTTGGATTATAATGGACTATGAATTGATGATAAATGCATATAATGACCTTGAAATAACTTAAAAGAATAAAGAAGGTAGTTTTGGTATCGAAGAGAAATAATCGACTTTAATTGGGCTTATGATGTTGAAATTAGGGTTTATGAACTAAGAGAGCATTTAATATGATAAAAGTGTTATGGAGGCAAAAACCCTAATAAAACCCTAATGTGGTCTAGAAAGCCTAAGGTGGAATCCAAGTCTAGCTTTAGAATGTTCTAGATAAACTATAACACTTGGAACGTATGCATTAATTTTAGGATATTGTTGATTGCTTGTTGATTGATTCTTTATCCTTATTGCTTGGACAATCAAGTTGCTCTGGATCAGGTATGTGGTTAATTGTGAATAACCGCCTTAGTTTTCCGATGATTTTCTCGATGGTTAATCGCATTGAATGCAAATTATCAGTTTGGATGTTCATACTTGCAAATTATAAAGTCACTATGATTATCACATTAATAATATGGATTCTCGCACCTACATGCCACCCTGATGGATGATGCCAAAGGTCAGGCCCAGATGGGTAGACCAATGGACACCTTGAGTGGTGACCCCAGGCACCAAGAAGGTGGCCTATGATATTGCATGACTAGTGGGCACCATGAGTGGTGACCCCCAGGCACCAAGCTCGAGATTGAGAAGGTGGCCATAAGTCATTGGCAAAGGGCACCCTAAGGTGGGTATGCCAGGGTTAGGGCAAAAGCGGTGGAGAATGTCATACTGAAAAGTGTAAATTGGCTTGTTAATTAATTTGATTGTGAATATTAAATTGTTAGCCATATTTGCAAGTTTTTGGTTGTTCCCACATACCAGTATATTTCAATATATTGACTGACGTTTTGTTTGTCGGCGTTTTAGGAACAACAATTGAAAGAACAAACAGTAATGCGACACATTGTGAAAGTAAAACATAAAGTGCAAGGAGGATTAGTTAGAGTGGATTCAAGCTTGGATAGATAGATTCCCAAGGTTTTCAAAGGTAAGTAAAGTTTTAATTTTATACCAAATTTCAGTTAGTTAGTAGAATTTCATAATTGTTATTGATTATTTGTCGAACCTTTGATCCTGTTAATTGGATAACGGCACCGACCTTTCGGTCTCCCTTAATTGGGGGTTACCGGGAGGCGGGGTCATTACAATTGGTATCAGAGCATAGTTCCTCAAGTAATCTTTAATAATTATTAAATTTTACAAATTCTATAGAACCCAAGGGAGTTATTAGAGGATTATCCGAAAGACAGAGGTGTCTAGAAAAGGATCACGAATGGGGGCTGACAACATTTTCCTCCGCACCGCTAGTCGGAATACGAGGACTCCCGGATCCGTGTGACTGTCTGGCCAAAGTCTTAGGGTATGACTCGAAATAAGATACCTTTAGGACTCTCTCATCTTGTTCATCCCTTCTCAACTCAAATTCTGTTAAGGACCTTAAGTATTAGGGTTTTCTCTCTTCTCCTCACCCTCTTGAGGAATGGGAAAAGTTAATAAGGTCTAAGGAATCTTCCACAAAATTAATGAAAAGCATGTAAATAAGATGTCATGGACATAAGATTAATAGATTAAGCGCAAACTAAAGAATAGATACATGCTTAGGTCGTATGACACGAGTTGTCATAGCCCTCAGGAGAGACCTGAGGATAGACCTCCTTGTCAGGAGGATGAGTAAAGAGAGTTAGTCTTGGAGGTAGAGACCTCCATTGAAGGTAGAGACCTTGCACATCCTTTGAGGATGATGTTAACCCTAACCCTAAAGAGAAGGTTAGAGAGAGAGACATGATGAGATTAGATGTCATGGTAGACTGGGTGTTTGGATGGAGATGCCTATGGTTTGTCATATGAGCCATGGGAGGCTAGATGACCTAACACCTTTGACAACCCGGGAAAGGGTCGTGCATGTTAAAGCAAAGGATAGCTCCTTCCTGGATAAGGTTAGAGATGAACCTATATAAACCTTATGGGCTGTTGCAAGTAGGATATAGCTTGCACCCTAAGTACATCAGTAATGTGAACAGTAGGTTAAAACTAAGGCCAGAAGGACATGATGGATGGCTTATGAGATAAGCATATGGATAATCTCGAGCCAAACATGAGTTGAGCATAGACTTCACCCACATAGGGGTATGCTTGTGAGCATGAGCCTTCATGGAGAGGGGACCTCTAGTAGTAGGGATGGATGTGGAGAAAGCAAGAACCCAACAGGAAAGTTGGAAGCTTAGGTTCCGAGACTTAGGAACAGTGGATAGTAGAGGATGATGCGACCTAAGTGGATGATAGTGGTTGCCTTTAGAGGAACCAAACCTTAGAGAGAGGATGATTCTTCTGGAACCTATGTGCCTATGGTATAGGAGTTTACCTCCTGGATGAGATGAAGAGTGCTTTTGACCCTGGGGGGGGGGGGTTAAGTAACCGGTTGTGAGGCCTTATACCTAGTTGGTTGTCCTTGAAGAGGACTCGGCTCTGAGGTATTTCTCATATAAAAGGATCATGGGAGTACATGACATACCTTGGACATGTTTGATTCGTGGTTAAGAGTTTGAGCATGCAGTTGGATATCCAGAGGAGAACCTAGGGTTCCTAGGCCTAAGAGGGAAAGTAGTGTATCCAATGCTCCTGATGAGATTTGAGTCTCTATAGTTTCGAGCATGGTACTCCTCATGTGTAGAGGTAAAGGAAACCCCTTAAGTTAAGGGTATGTTTGATGAACCCTTCCCGACTAAGTTGATCTAATGTTGCGGAAAGAGAATAAGTATGACCTAGCATGGTTTAATAGGTGGTCTACTTGTGCCCTAGTAGCTGCTAGGTTAGGCTTACTCATATGGATGTAAACCCTAAGGATGCTTGTGACCTTGTTGTCAAGAGTTGTAGTTTCCTCCCATCCTGGGAGAGGGACCCTTTAGTTGGGTGTATACCAGTTTTTTTGGAGTTAAGATAACCTAAAGAGGTTTTATAGGATCCTGAGAAAGCTAAGTGAAAAGTACATGGCATGAGACTGAACCTATAGACCCATAGTTAACCATCTCTAAGTGCATATGGATGTGTTACCATGAAGGTAACAGGTATGGGGCCTGACCAAGGTAGGCAGGTCGCCATGATCCCTGAGAAAGGATGAAAGTCAGTCATGAATGCAGAGAGAGATGATGAAGGATTGGGTAAGGTTCTAAGTTGAACATGTACTATGTTAGAATCCTAAGTCTATCCAAGGGTCAGGTAGGGATAAGACCGATGGAAGAAGGAGTGGCCTAATTCCCTAGTTGCACATGACCATAGGGTCGGGAGGTAACAGCTATCATTGTCTGAGGGCCATGGGTTAGGAGATTGATCACCTTCATGAACTCATGGGACCCAAAGGGCAGATGAGTGGGGAACTCTCTGGATGCATAAAGGAAGAGGGATGACCCCAAAAGTGTCGGCACCCTATAGACCTAGAGGAGATGACCTAGGATTATGCTTGGACCAAGTAAGTCTGAGACCAGTTTTCCTAGAAGTAGTGTAGATATCATGATGTTTGTGATATAGAGACATAAGCTGCACGTTTCAACTTGGATTTGAAAGTGTACGGGCAAGGTGGGTTGTACCATCTCTACTCTTGGAACAGGAAGAACTCTGTATTTGGACTGCAGCCAAATGCTTATTTCTTCTTGTTATGGGAGTGAGAGATAGGACAGTACACATGTCTTACACCAAGGATAAAGATGATGTAAGTTGGAACGTTGCTACAAGGGATAAGGATAGAAATGATAACATACCTTTGTGGAGTGAATGATACATGGATGGTTTACAACCACTAAGAGTATTAAGGAAACCATCTTGTGAGGATGTTTTATCATGAGCTATGCGAAATTTGTAAAGTTGAGTTGAATCACCATAAGGATGAGCTCAGAGTTTCTTGATGAAGATAGACGTAGAGGTTGAGACGAGATGATAAGTATAATACATGGAGGTGTATGTTACCTAATACTTAAGGATGAGAGGTGGTAATGAATTCTCTGGTTGAGATATAGCTGCCTAGTTAGCTGGAAGCTAGAAGAAGTTGAGGTTGTTTGGCTAACCCTAAGTTTGGAAAGAAGATGTGCTTTGGCTAACACCCGGATGTAATAAGATATGTTGAACAAGTTAATGGTTGTTTGGGTAGCCAGTTTAGTCCTTGATGTAGTGAAAGGATGGTGATAGAACCTCAGATACACTTCTTTGGATAGGAAGATAATAAAACCCTTTTGAGAGTGGTTTAGGGTTTCTGAGGTATCAAGCTTGAAGAATCATAACGATACAGGAGGACATGATATACCTTGGTACTACAAAGATAGTAAGTGATGATAGCATTCTGGATGCTTAAAACAAAGTTGCATGTAGCATGTGGCCATGCAAGCCAGGAGGTAAACGACGAACACCATTAACCCAGTGCATGGATATAAAGTATAAAGAGTTCCCGAGAGGGAATGGGAGTTCTTCACTATGGATGTTGTGAGTCTCTCCTAGACCAAGAAGGTCAAGATACAATATGGGTTATGGTAGATCGCCTTACCTAGATGACATGAGAAAGGAAGAGTTTTGTCAAGGGACAGATCTGGTTGAACTACATATGAAAAGAGATGGTTCAACTACACCATGATGTGAATTCAAAGGTTCTTGATGTAACCTAAAGGTTCACTTCCATGAGGTGGAAGTAGATACATGAAGAGCTCAGTGGTTGTAAAGTTTATCACCCCATACTAATGGACAGTATGATCCGGACTAGAGGGTCTGATGAGAGCATGTATGCTCATTTAGGGTGATACATAGAGACAGTTCTTAAGATGTGATGTTAACCACCATAGCCTTTATTGGGATGCAAGAAGGAGGTTGTGTCGGTCACCGCTTCATTATGATGATGTTGGTGAAGGAGGCCTTGTGAAGGTCATAAAAGAACCACAAGTGTGTGCAGATGAAGTCGATTTGATCGTACAATGGCTAAGAGAAAGCCCAGTGGTGACATGAGTCATGAGCTGATGCAAAGCAGACTGATGTGCAGTTTACTGTGGGAGATTATGTGATGTGAAAATCCAACCCCTCTAAGCTACAGCTGAGAAAGTCGAGTCCCCGATGTATGGTTCCTTTTGAGATGGATTGGTGGAGATGGTTGTGTTTAACCTTACCCCTCAGGATAAAATGATGTGTTGAATGAGTCTGATCTAGAGCACTATGTGAGGTACCCAAGCCATGTGTTGAGCCTTGAACCTATCAGCTTTTGAGAGGCTGAAACGTCCTGAGTCACCTATGAGGGTATGTTATACCAAGGTAAGAAAGAACTCAGATGGAAGAATATGAGATGAAGGTTCTTGGAAAGCACCATGGAAAGGGTGAAGCCACATGGTAGCCCTGATGGATATAAAAAGGGTTTATCCTGTTTGTTTGCTTGCTTGATGGAAATTTGAGGACAAAATTCTTATAAGAGGGGAAGGATGTTACAACCCCAAATTTTGGGTGAGAAATGTAATTTCTCATATTAAAGATATTTGGACAAATAATATAATTTGTTGTGAATAAATGGATTTAGTTTAAAATAGCCTTGTTGTTTGATTTGTGGGCTTTATTGGCTATTGGGCCCAATAACAAGGAAAATTCAAGTAATTAATGAATAATTGAATATTTGAGAAAAGAAAGAGGTAGAAACCTCTAGAAGGCAAATCCAAGGAGGGATTTTGTGCCTCTTGGGTTCCTTGGGTACTAAGGAGTCCAAAGTTGCATAAAGAGAGTAATAAGAAAAGAAGAGATCAATTAAGTATTTCTTTATTAAGAAAGAAATTGAAAATATTGATGAAATGTGGAAAATAAGTAAAAGAAGTATAATTAAGTGATCCTTGGTGGAATTTCGTATCCCAAGGATTGCTTATGATAAAAGGGATACCAATGATGAAAATAAAAGGGAAATAAAGAGGAATCCTCAAAAAGGGATATTTTAATAAGAAATAAACAAGGTAATGAGGAATAATAAAGAACAATGCATTTAGATGCATCTAGAAGGATAATGAGTATCCAATAAAAGTATTTCTAAATATTAGAGCTTCTTGGGGTCCAAGGAACCTCAATAAAGAGGAAAGAAAGAGAAAATACCAAAATAGCAAAGTAAGAAGATAATGTGAGTATACCATTAATGTATTACATGGTATTGCTAAAAAGAAAGAAATTGCTATTAAAGGAAAACTTAATTTCGTGCCTAAGGGGTTAAAAGTCAAGCAATAAAGAGAGTAGGTGAGAGGAATTTCGAATTCCTAAAACCTAATGGAAATATATACATGAAGAGAGAGAAAGATACTTCAAAATAAGGAAATCTATTTCTTGTAAGGAGTAGCCTTGATTTCTTAGTAGGAAAGCGATCTAGGGTGTGGATACTCCCCTATTTAAAGGAGAGACCCTCCCGTTCGAGTCCCGAGAGAGCTTTCACGCAACTACATCTTCCTTTTCTTGTTCTTTCACGCAAAACCCTAATGAAGGTTTAGAGAAACCCCGGAGCAAACCAGGGGATGAGGAGTCATCTGGTTGGAGGCAGGGTGCTTCCACATCAACCCTGAACTGCTCGGCTACGATTTCAAAGTCCTTAGTTTCGCGCAACGTCCACTGTCGGACTGCAAGGCCGGCTGCAGTTGCAACAGCGGTCACATCCTTCTCCCTCTTGGGAGAGACCTCTCTGGTGATGAGTTAGAGGCGCCCTAGGTGCGGCGGATGCTGTCGGATCTAAGGCAGCCATCGATGTCGATCCTCGAGCCTCAGGGTGGAAGGGCGGACTGCGGCAAACATTCGTTCGTGGCCTGGTCGCGACAGAGCTGAAGGTTGAAGACGATCAGGGGTATTGGACGAGTTTGCCCCTCTGTGGGCTGTAGCGCCAATTCACTTACCGGGGGCACGGACGTCATTTCGTTATATTTCCAATAAGGCAAGTCGCGTTGCATGGAGGGGATGATGTGGCACTCCGCGATTGGTTCAAAAAGGTATTTCTTGCAAATTTCATAACTAAAAATTGGTAGCTCAGATGAGATCATACAAAATATGAAAATTGCTCAGAAAAATGAGAGGAATCCATTAAAAATATATTTGAAGCCTGATTCCGTTTGCAATTCGAAAAATAATAGAAGATATCAACTTTATTGTAGTAATGATTAAAGTAACCCTAATCGGGAATGATTAAAGTGATTAGTAAGGTTTAATAGCTGATTAAAGTGGATCTTAGCCTGTTAATGATAAAAAGGAACTTTAGAAAGAAAAAGGATGAACTTTGCATATAATTAGTTAATTTGGAGTTTCATATGCATAAATATACTTTAAAGGGCCTTGAAACCCTAATGTTGATTAATTAGACTATTAATGGCTTTAATTGATTAATTTCATGATTAAAGTAGGAATATGTTATTTCGAGCATTAAAGTCCCTAATTTGTCGATAAATAACCTTAATATAGAAATTAGGGTTTTTACATGAATAAAAAGTGGAATTAATGGCAAATCAAGTTCTTATGTGTTTTGGATTATAATGGACTATGAATTGATGATAAATGCATATAATGACCTTGAAATAACTTAAAAGAATAAAGAAGGTAGTTTTGGTATCGAAGAGAAATAATCGACTTTAATTGGGCTTATGATGTTGAAATTAGGGTTTATGAACTAAGAGAGCATTTAATATGATAAAAGCGTTATGGAGGCAAAAACCCTAATAAAACCCTAATGTGGTCTAGAAAGCCTAAGGTGGAATCCAAGTCTAGCTTTAGAATGTTCTGGATAAACTATAACACTTGGAACGTATGCATTAATTTCAGGATATTGTTGATTGCTTGTTGATTGATTCTTTATCCTTATTGCTTGGACAATCAAGTTGCTCTGGATTAGGTATGTGGTTAATTATGAATAACCGCCTTAGTTTCCCGATGATTTTCTCGATGGTTAATCGCATTGAATGCAAATTATCAGTTTGGATGTTCATACTTGCAAATTATAAAGTCACTATGATTATCACATTAATAATATGGATTCTCGCACCTACATGCCACCCTGATGGATGATGCCAAAGGTCAGGCCCAGATGGGTAGACCAATGGACACCTTGAGTGGTGACCCCAGGCACCAAGAAGGTGGCCTATGATATTTCATGACTAGTGGGCACCATGAGTGGTGACCCCCAGGCACCAAGCTTGGGATTGAGAAGGTGGCCATAAGTCATTGGCAAAGGGCACCCTAAGGTGGGTATGCCAGGGTTAGGGCAAAAGCGGTGGAGAATGTCATACGGAAAAGTGTAAATTGGCTTGTTAATTAATTTGATTGTGAATATTAAATTGTTAGCCATATTTGCAAGTTTTTGGTTGTTCCCACATACCAGTATATTTCGATATATTGACCGACGTTTTGTTTGTCGGCATTTTAGGAACAACAATTGAAAGAACAAATAGTAATGCGACACATTGTGAAAGTAAAACATAAAGTGCAAGGAGGATTAGTTAGTGTGGATTCAAGCTTGGATAGATAGATTCCCAAGGTTTTCAAAGGTAAGTAAAGTTTTAATTTTATACCAAATTTCAGTTAGTTAGTAGAATTTCATAATTGTTATTGATTATTTGTCGAACCTTTGATCATGTTAATTGGATAACGGCACCGACCTTTCGGTCTCCCTTAATTGGGGGTTATCGGGAGGCGGGGTCGTTACAACCGTGCTCTGAGCCATGAACGCATTCATGCTCTACACATCACATATCCTGAGCCATGGGCCTGTTCACCATGCTCTTCATACGTATCTGAGTCTGTAACCGAAGTTACACTCTTACCTCCTCATTTTCAGGCTAGGAGCAACCTACACATATTCAACAATATGCGCTTCCAGGTTAACCCGTAGGAGAACCTGTTTCACCATCACCAAGTCCTGACGATGATGGATCTATGGCCAGAGCAAACTACATGATATATTTCATTGTGATTAATTAGTATCTTTTAGATGGATTGCAGGATTCAACCAAGTTGTATAACATGCAAGATATAACGGAAAGTAAACAACATTATACTATTATTTAATCACATCAACCTGATCCATCACAAGGATCCAACATCACATGTTACCACTTGGCCTCTTGCCAACCATCCAGATCCATCTCGAGGATCATCACATACCATGGGATCTCAATCCCTCATCATGTACTGTCACTGCCTCTCAAGGCTCACATCATAAACACATCATTCATACAACCTCATAGAATAATCATCAAAGTGATGTTATCCATCACATATGTCTCATAGCCCTTTCATGGCTACTCATCACCTGCATGGTTAGGATACGCAATAATCGTAGATTCAATATAAGAACCATACTTATGATTGCAAGATGATATTAGAGATACTATACTTGTCATTTACACTATTTGGTGATCAAGTGTACTAAGCACATCATTCACAAGCCATACCTATACTTATCCTTATCTTGGGATTATCTAAATAATCAAGATGTTCACATCAAGTAAGATGTCATATAGAATACAAAGAGCCAGTGTTATTGTTACTACTAACATTATTGTCATCATCCACTAACATCATTATTATCATATCATTAAGCAAGCTATTAGTGTAACTAACACCATTCTCATTTAACAATTAAGTACAAGGATTACTTCATGCATGTCGTTACTATCATTATTGTCATCATTACTATGATCAACATTATTACTATCATCTTCTTTATTATTATTAACAAATAAGCATAAGGATCACATCATGCATCTTATTACCATTACCTTCCTTATTATCATCACTACTACCATTATCATCATTACCCACATCATTAGTATTGGCACCACTACTAGTATTAGTATTGTTATTATTGCAAGGCATCATACTCATTGTTGTTATTACTAACAAGATACCACCATCGTTTAGCATAAACATCCACTTTCATAACACATGGAACCGTTACTCTAGGATCACAAGATTCTCACCATAACTCTCAATAACCCTCACTAAAACCTATCATGGCCTATCGGTTGACACACACTCAACCCTATCGGCCGTCACTACTTAAGGGTGTCGCCCACCATGGCTGTCGGCCATTAGGGCTATCGGCCACCATGGGTGTCGGCCAACATGGGTGTCGACCAGCACACCATGCATGGCTATCGGCCAGCACCAACAAACAACCAAGAGACTAGGTCTATCGTCCACTATGAGGGAGAGGATGTCTCTCAACACAAGGATGACCATCTCGCTCATCATGCTCACCATGTCACCCATCAAGATACAAAGACCTATCATCCAAGAGAAGAACAAGAGCATTGCTCATCTATCGTTCACCAAGGTCACCAACATATCGGCCAACATGACCCTAGCTCACCCTATCGCCCAACACATGGGTAAAGGTATCGGCCAACCTCAAGAACACATCATGTCGTCCACCAAAGGCATACATATCGTCCAACTCGACCACATCAGCCAACACCTCACTAGCTTGACCTATCACTCAACACAAAAGCACCCACCATGTCGCCCATCACAAGGTACCCATCTCGCCCAACACCATGACAAGAGAGGATCTTGCCCAACACAAGGGGTTGCTCATCACAAGGACCATGTCGCCCAACATGGTCACCGTGTCGACCAACACAAAGAACACCACTATGTCGCCCATCACAAGAACAAGGGTGTCGCCCAACACACCCAAACCAAGGGAGGATATCGCCCATCAAGAGTCATCACCTACCTCCAACACAAGGAAACCCTAAACCCTAGAAAGTAAGGTATACAAGGGAACCCTAAACCCTAGAGGGGGATCGGCCACCAAAGATACATAAGCAAGGTATACAAGCAAAGAACTAAGCTAAACTACTAACATGCAACAAAATCAAGCAAGAGGTAAAGGAGTTAGGGTTAGAAGTTATGCAACCCGCCTTAAGCTCCAAGCTCCAAGGAAGAAGATGCACTTCAAGCTCCAAGGGATGTCGTCCACCAAAGCTGATCCAAGAGAGGGTATCGGCCACCACTGCAACTCCAGGGGAGTGTCTCGGCCGACACAAGAAAGAGAGGGAGGAGTGTCGTGCACTCAAGGTGGAGGAGAGACCAAAAGAGCAAAGGAAACTAAGGCAAGGGAAAGAGCCACATATATAGAAAGAAGGGGAGTATAAACCAAGGTAGATCCATGCTAAGTGTCGTCCACCCAAGGGACACTTGTCCTAGGGTTCAAGCCAACACACTAGCACACCAAGAGACACTTGTCAAAGATACACACCAAGTGTCCACCAAACATGGTCAAGGCTGGACCAAGCAGCATGGGCGACACAAGCAGCAACTCTACTGGGCGACACACACCACTCTAGGTCGACACAAGCCAACCTAGGGCGACACAAGCTGGTCTTGGCCGACACAAGGCTCAAGCAAGCCCAAACAAAGCACCTCAAGGCCCAAACAAGCTCAACCAAGGCCCAGAGAACTCAACCAACAGGCCCAAGCCTTCCTCTCAACCCTAGAGGAAGCAAAGAGGGGAAAACATCTCGCAAGATGGCAAACTTGCACACAAAACCCTAGACTTGGGTTATTTGCAAGAAGCCCCTTGAACTCTCAACAAAGCACAACAAAAACCCTAATCACCACTCAAAGGTGATTAGCAAGCATCAAACCACCAAGGTTAAGCAAAACAAATAGGGTAAACCCTAAACGCAGGTCAGGGTCCTTACATGCATGTTATGGATACATGCTTGGTTGTGCTTGGAGAAGACATGTTTGTATGATCTTCTACCCCCTTCCTTTTTGCTAATGTCAAAATGGGGAGAGAAATTCAATGTTTTGAAGCTCAATCATATTGTTTTATTGCCTATGTGATCATTTTCTTGTTCAATATATGATTTATCATGTGACTTGCTAAAGGAGCATATAGTATGCATGCGTTATATTGCTTTATGTAGATAGACTAACTATGCAGGTTAAAGTAAGCATAGATTGAGGGGGAGCAATTCACATTGTTCAAATCTTGAATCCCCTTAGAAATTCACAAGGCAAAGGTATGATTTCAATATCCTTTTCAATATGATTGAGAAATGATTTGTCATTGTTAAAAAGGGGGAGAATGTTGACTTGAGATTTATACATTGCCCATATTTTGATAATGACTTAACCATTCCATTCCTATGTATCTAATATGTTTGTTCAAGATTGATTTCAGGCTTTAGGTACATGAAAAGGATCAAATTACACAAGTCCTAGCTTGTCCAAATTCAAGTCAAATGTAATGCAAGTGTGCTATTTAGAAAATTACTCCAAACAACCTTAGATGAATTTTGTAATCACTTGTATTGATGATATGACTTGTAACTAAGACGAGAAAAATATAAGGGACACAAAACACCAAGGTTTAATCACCTAAAAGTCAACTTTGAAAATTTGTCATAGGCTGTTCATCGGTTGAGTTGGAAACTCGACCGTTCCTATGATGGATTTTCTGAAGATGACCCATCGGTCGAGTTGCACACTCACAGAACTCAACCGACCGACTCACTAAGCAAATCTAATTTTAGCTCATCGATCAAGTTTACCAGAACAAACTTGACTGATAGTTTGAAAATTGGCTTTGTCTTTTAGTTGATCGATCGAGTTACCTTTATTAAAACTCGACCAAATGTATTGTACAGAAAATATAGAAAAAGTGATTATAACCGTTGGTGAGTTGTTTTGGGTGAAAATAAATTCATTCCTTTGAGAAAAATGGCTATATTTCGACCCTAAGTGATCCCCAACTCAAAGAGAACACCCCCAGCTTAAATATGACTCTTTAGAGTTCATTCTAAGTTTGCTCATTCATATTATTCTAAGTCCTTACTATAGTTGAGTGTGTTGCAACTCCTTGAATCCCTTTCTCTCTCTAGTTTACACTTCATTTTGTAATTTTGAAAGAGTTAGGCATATTGTAAGAGAGATACTCCCTTGTTCATGTAAAACTCTCATCTTCTCCTACTTCCCTATCCCTTTTCTCCATGAAGAAAAGGTGAAGCAAGCTTCCTCGAGTGAAGGAGGAGTTGTTGTTGTGCCTCTTCAAGGTTGATGAAGAGGTGGTGATCTTCTCTATGTGAAGGAGAAGGCAAAGGCTGAAGATCCAAGAGTTGAAAATCCTTAAAGGTGGAAGACTTGTGCTTGTGTGGGTAAGACATTGGAAGAAGGTTGAAGACTCTTGCAAAGTGGGTAAGTCCTTGGTAAGGTGGATTGCTCCTTGTGCTTGGATGGATAAGTCTTTTGGTGGTCTTGTGTTGTAACCCTTATTGGTGATAATATAGAAAAGATCACTTGCAAAGTCCTAGAGGTTGACATCTCTAGGCAGTGGATTGACTTCTCCTAGTTTGGCGAGTGGAAACACTCTACATCGCGTTGTCAAGTGCTTGTTATCAATCTCTCTCACTCTTGTTATGCTTGTTAGTTAAGACTTCAAATTGCACTTAAGCTATTAGTTTCAATTTGATATAATCTAGAAGTCTAATCTATCTTATGAGAAATTTTATAGCTTTATTCAACCCCCCTCCCCCCCCCTCTAGAGCCCTAGATCCAACACCACTACCACCTAATATGAGAGGTGAACCCCATCTAGTCCAGCACCGAAAAGATTAAATTTACGTTTCAAAATTATCATTCCGTGGTTGGTTTCAAATCAGACTCTTGATGACTGAATTAAAAGCAGATCAGCTCTAGCTTAACAAATTCATACATACGTTTCACAAGATAGATTTAAAACTATATAGTAAACTAAATATACGCAACGACTTGATTGATACAATATATATTTAGTTATTTGAATCATATATTCTGGATTCAATTTCGATTTAAGATATTAGAAAAGTGGATCTGATTACTGAATTACCACTCTGCAAAAAGAATCTGATTTCAGACCAATTCCGGATTAAGTTATTTTTGCTTAGATATTATCCGGCCAGAGCCAACCTAATATCGATTGTTTGACACCCCTGCCCAGAATCCCACGAGACAAACGTACCTACCCTCTTCAACTGGCTGCCACTCTTTAAGCGCACTTCCGGAAATCAGAGAACCCAAAAGCTTTAGGACGCAATCAAATCCACTAAACAATTGTAGCTGATACTACAATCCTTAACATAAGATCGGAACGTCTTAACCCAGTGTTCAAAAAAAATCTTAGAGAACTGGAAACCAACAAAGGCAGGCTCTTCTCGTGTGACAAAGGCACCCACTATCACACTTGCACAGTCAGTAAGCACCCACTCAGCACCCTACCATGACGGTCGGTCTCATTCCCAACTTTGAAGAACAAAGCAATCACTCTTTGAAAAAGAAAATTACAATGGACATGTAGAACAATATCTTTCTTTCCTCTTAGTCAACTCTTTTTCCACAGTTTTGAAGCACGGTCCTGTTTGTTACCCAAAAAAAAAGATACACAACTGTAACGTTATTAAATTAAAAAGAAAAGTTCTTTTCGCAAATCTTCTTTTGTAAGCATACCGGGGAGGAGCTGAAATAGAAAGGGAAACTTTTCGGCACCAGCTGAGAGTATAGATAAGAAGGCCTTATTGCAGGTTTGGATCTGGAACCGGGACAACCACCCCTATAATCACACAGCAGCAGCTTGCACTCTATATTCCCGCCATATATAATTTTAACTAACAGAGGGAGGGACAGAATAAGAGGGTTCCAATGATGGAACCCGAGCATCCTTTCTTGTCACTTCTTCTCATGTTCTGGAGCAGCAGCCTGATCCTCTGCTTGGTCAGTCCTCCCTTCCCGATCGCTAGTTTCTGAACTCTCCCCATGCACAGTAGGCCTGTGACTACTGCCAGACGGTGTAGGATCCTCCCCAGACTCGTCATGAGTAGGGGTTGAGCACCTCCTCAATTCACCACCCCAGCCACCTGCAACATTATCCATCAAGCTGGCCTGGATTGCTGCATCCAGGTCCAGCTGTTCTTGCTGAAGGGCGAAGAAGTCTGACTCACTCATAAACTCCTCATCAGCTGGATAATTAACGAGCGGCTGTTGCTGTTGCTGCTGCTGCTGTGTCTGCTGTCTGCTCTGGCTCATCTCATTCTGGCAGCAAGTCTGGATGATGCGCTTGGCATCTTCAGGGGTCAGCCACTGGCCAAAACCATTAGAAGAGTCTGAGGATGACATGGGACACTCCTTGGGAAAGTCACCACGGACAAGGAAGATGCTCCAACCAGAGCCTTTGAGAGTGTCCAGGTATGCCGAGAGGTAGAACCTGGTTAGGTGCTCAGGGGCTGCATACAGGCTATTGAAGTTATACCACTCACCATTCACCTTGCGGATGCAGAACCAGTGGTTCTGAAGGTGGCAAATGTAGGCCGTCTCCAGTTCAGGGTCATGTTTAGAGGGCTCAGCAACGGGAGCATCAAGGGGGATCACCTTCAGGTCCCATACCTGGAGTGCCTTTTCTAGAACCTGTAGAAGTAGACTGCATTAGAAAGCCATCACCCAACATAGGAGAAAGAAAATAAAACACAGGCTGACTAGCAACTGTATGAGGCATACTAGAGTATAAAGTGATATGCGCTGCATGTGCATGTAGAGAAAACCACAATACTTCTCAAAGCAAGAATCAACTTCGGGCACGTTTGGCTAGTTGGATTTTTATAAATCTTGTATTCTGTCCATCCCGCATTACTGAAATGTTGTTTTCTCAAAATCCCACAAAGTAAAATTTTAAGTTTGGTTTGCTGAATTTTGTAATTGTGGGATTTATTTATTTTCGTGTATGTTGTCTTGCCCATGTTGGATTTTGGCGTCCGAAAGAATTTTGATGGAGACCAAAATCCGAGATTCCTATTATGTCTGAAAATCTCAGGAAGAGCCTCATTTCTCCAATCCTGCAAATCAAACATAAAATTTGCAGAACTGGAATCCAAAATACAATCCAATTCAGTGAAATCCAGATAACCAAACATGCCCTTTCTATATCTAGCAAATCTTTTATCGTCATGACAAACTATGCTTTCATCAATCTCGGGTTCCATTCTAATCGTCTGCTGGAAAGTATGAGTACTAGGCAGTGTGGCTTGCAATGTTCTTTCATGCACGATCACGCAAAAGTCATGTTTTGTGACTATGGTATACAGAAAATTGTGGAATTCACCTCCGTGTAAGAGGGCCCACGGGTGTTGATTTCATAGTTAAGATGATACAGAAGGGCCCCTTCAAAAAAAAAAAAAAAGGAGGTTTTCCTTCGCTTTGTTATTATGACAGTTTTATGTCTAAAGTAACATAATGTAGGAGATTCTGAACCCAAGTGACATCACTGTCAAGTTCTAAATATGGGATACATTGGCCAGAAAACCCAGAGTAGAATGAAACTGACACTTAGGAGGCCTTTTAGTGACAGGTACAACCCCTCCCCACCTACTATATTGTATGTATGGTATTGGGAGTAGGGACAGTCGAGCAACCCAACCACAAGAATTTTTCTGTTAGCAGGAAGGATCCAAACCCGGGTGGGCCACGACACCCATAGCCAAACTACTATAAGTCCCAAAGAACCTCCAACTTTTAGTGAATGATAACTAGGAATTAATCAACAATGATCCTCATAAAGGATGTAATCAAAGCAATTACTCTTTTAATCCTAACATCATTTCTTTAAGTACTTCTCATATGAAACAGAGCTGGTATACAATGGAATCATAGACACTTTGAAGTTAAAATCATTCTTGTAAAGAAACCATATAAACAAACGAATGTGAATTTATAATGGATTGTACTCTCAAAATAACTATCTGTTGCTAGGCAAAATAGATGTAAAGGTGGAAAGATATTTTACGGGTTGATTTAATTGAACAATTTCTGTTTAGTTAAAATATTAGGCAAATAATGAGTAGCTTACTTTGTTTAGGAAAGTGAAATTCGGTTAGGATTAACTATTTAGAGAAACATGTGGATGTCTTCCTACAAATAGCATGCCTTAGGGCTTTGTCGAGACTCTGGATAGTTGAATGACTATAAAAAAAAAATTCCATTGTCCACTTAAGCCCTGGGAGACTTATCTCCAATATACTCCCCTTTTTTTACTTTTTACGTGTTGCTTCTATTGAACTCTTCCCTGTCCTTTGCCAGTTCTTCCACATCATTCCACTTCTTCCACAATATTCTAGCCATCACAAGTCTTCTTCAAGTATTCACCTATTAACTTAATCTACCATGTTACTAACTTACTACAGCACTAGAGGCGTATTTCTCGAGGCTACGTGGCATCCAAGCCACCTTTATGTGTGTCCCTCAACCTAGGCTTCTAAGGTCGGCATCTTAGTTTGGCAAGCATTCATCAAAGGCTACAAAGGTGAGGCGACTACAAGGTGTTAGCCTCAGTTTTAAGGAATTTAAAAGGACAACCAAATGGATTGATAAAAAAATCAAGCATGGCCGATGAGGATTCATAAGAGGATGATTAGGGAAAATATCAAGCTTTGTTCCAACAATGGGGTGGATTGGGAAATTGTTTTTGGAATAAACTAATCCAAGTGAGCTAAGTAACAAAGAAACGCTTATTTTAAGGGTCTTAAAGCCATCATCTACAACAACTAAGCCACAATGAGCTATCTAGGCTCGGGGTGATAAGGCCAGCATCCACAAATGAAGATCGGGAGAGCCACAAATAGCGTGGAGAGCCCGGACGTCCAACGGCGCTTGCATGCCTCCACAAGACCACATTGTCCGGGAATGCAGATTTTCATTCTTTCATTCTTTCCTATGCTATCATTGTTACCTGGATCGGATTATGTTTGGACTTGTATAAGCTCAATAATGAATGGTTATTTCATTTTTCAAGACCAAAAATTAACCCACAACTGCCTTTTAAAATTTCATAATTAGGTTCATCTTCTTTTCAGTATATAACCCATTTCTATGGATTGATCGCCCTTCTAGATGAGCTTAGTCTATTAGATAACATACCGAGCAGAATACCAAATTTATAAACACGGAAATGGTAGTCATGAGGGCATTTACAAGAATTGCAAGATTAATGATACATGTTAGAGTGTCTATTTACTTAAGTGTTTCAGTCTTTTACTTAAGTTATGTTTAGTCTATTTGTAACATGGGCCCAATTGTGTATTGGTCCATTAGGGTTTGTCTAAGTGTATGTATGCTTCCCCCTTATCCTATTTATAGGAAAGGGTGGTTGCCTCCTATCTATCAAGCAATAACAAAAACTCTACATGTTTGGGGTTATCCCCATTATATCACATTTTCCACAATACACAATATACATGCTTATGGGTCTAAGCTAGAGCACTGTCATGAGCAGGTGTTAACTAGATTTAGATACGTTACATACTAGTAAGATCAGATGATGGTCACAAAAAGAATCCTAAAAGTTGGTTAATTGATAGAAGAAGATGACAAATCTTTCTATATAAGTTCTGATTTAATGGAAAGTTGTAGCTGTCATTGATCTCCTTTCCAACTATCAATGTTTCTTAGTTGTTACTTAGTAATTGGTCTATCTATTTCATGCTATATATTTGTACACGATAATCATAACAAGTGAATTAGTGTCCAAGGCACATAAACTTGTGTGGGTCCAACAACCTAGACTTGCATCCACTGTGTTATTACTTGGCCCCATGGTTCAAAGAGGTCATTGAATAGAGTATATGTGATATGCGGGAGTATATGCAGAAGTATATGTGGTTTTCTATTTTTTTATTTTTTTTTATTATTATATATATAAATATACAGTAATCATTTAATTACAAACATAATTTGTAGAATTACATATTTTAGATGCAATCATGCAAATATGCAATCAAACACCTCTTAAATACATACAAATGTGCAATAATGAGCTAAATGTATAACAATCATTTATGAATGTAATGCAAAAAAGAGGAAATGAAAGCAGAAGGTAGGCTAAATGTAGGTGATGGTTTTATTTATATGAAGAATAGGGGGTGATGTTAAAAAATTGCTAGCTTAGTAGTTTTTCCATTCAAAAATCGGGGACTAATCGGCCTTATATGCGGTCATGGTCCGTTTTAGCCATTGAATTCCCATATGTGGTTCGGTCAAGGGACTGAAGTCTCTATTAGTGCATATCTATTTTCCGGGCATCAAGGAATAGCAACATGTTAATGGCTTTTAATTTGTTGTCTGATAGAAAAAAGATTAACAGAATTTGTGGCATGGGTCATCATCAGCGCAAATAATGTATTAGGATCATGGTTGTATAGGCGGCCAGGCGACCAAGCGTTCGCGCCTAGGCGCCCAGGCGAAGGCCCAGGCATATATATATATATATATATAGAGAGAGAGAGAGAGAGGAAAAATAGTACATTCAAAACCTGAATTTGTAGTACTCTTTAGGAGATATTTGCCATTTTCCTTTATTGGGTTTTCGTAAAGTCGATTAGAGTTAATCGCTAATTGATTACTCATAAATCAGAAATTAGAAATGTTAACTATATTTGTATTTCTATTCATGAGGCAGTACATTTATAAAACAAAACTGTAGATTAATAAAGTTAAATAGTAGACAAGTTAAAACAAGACTTTAATACTAATCATTAGATAAATAAATAAAAAACAGTAGATACTAAATACAAATCAATAGATAAGTAAATACTAATCAGTAGATAAATAAATACAAATCAGTAGATAAGTAAATACAAATTAGTAGATAAAAAATTTCAAAATATTAAATAAGTAAATACAAATCAGTACATAAATAAATACAAAGCATTAGATAAGTAAATACAAATCAGTAGATAAAAAAAAATCAAAGCATGGATAAGTAAACTCAAAGCATTAGATAAATAAATACTAATCACTAGATAAACAAATACAAAGCATTAGATAAAAAAGTACAACTCAGTTGACAAACAAATATAAATCAGTAGATGATTATATAATTTTAAAAAGTAGATGAACAAATACAAAGCCCTAAATTTAAATAGTGTGATGAATAAAAAATCAGTAAATGAACAAATCAGTAGGTAAGTAAATACAAATCAGTAGATACATAAATACAAATCAGTATATAAGTAAATTCAAATCAGTAGATAAGTAAATACAAAGCAGTAGATAAGTAAATAGAAATCAGTAGATACATAAAAACAAATAGATAAGTAAATTCAAATAAGTAAATAAGTAAATTCAAATCAGTAGATAAGTGAATACAAATCAGTAGATAAGTGAATGCAAATCAGTAGATACATAAATACAAATCAGTAGATAAGTAAATACAAATCAGTAGATAAATAAATACAAATCAGTAGATAAGTAAATACTAATCAGTAGATAAATACAAATTAGTAGATAAGTAAATACGAATCAGTTGATAGAAATCAGTAGAATTAAAAGCTTAGTACGTGTAATACTTCTAGGCGCCCAGATTGGGGCGGGGCTTGGCTGCCTGGGTCACCTAGGCGTGCCTAGGCGCCTGCCTGTACAACACAGATTATGATAGAAGAAAGATAAAGCGTCAAAAAAAAAATCATTAGCATCATAGAAATGTTTGAAATCTGTTTATTGAAAAACAAGGTTATATTGTGTGCATTAACATATAAATGAAGTTATATTGTGTGCATTAAGATTCAAGACATAAATGATGGCACGCCAAGGTCTAGAACCACCTCAAGAGATAGAACCTGATGATTATTTCTAAGTTGTACAACATGTGACATTGTTCACCAAACAATGAGGAAGAGACTTCTTGCAAGCGTGATATTGATTAAATATGGAGATTGTTCTAAATTTTTCAATGTGAGCTTCAATACTAGTGGGCAACCGCGATACTGGTAACCATGGAACAAAATTTTGATAATTTCCAACTTTTGCCAACCAAACATTGAAATGCACTAAAGCGGCGATTGGGGGCAATTTCGCACCAATTTCCTAACTAGGTGCGAAATTTTGCAAAACGGGGGAAATTTCTCACCCAAAAGCTCAGTCTGGGCCATTTTTTCATGAAATCAGGTCAAAATACAGCCACTGTTTCATAAAACAGTGTTCCGTGGGCTACTGCTGCTAAAGCTTGTCTATTTTGGTGATTTTTCTCAAATCCCTTGCTTCCGGAGGCTATTTTTTTACTTTAAGGTAAGTTTCCCCTATCCCTAGTCCATCTGCACCTTCTATTCCTACCATCTTTCATGTAGGTCTGAAGAAATACTCCAAAAATAACAAAGCTCTAATTACTAGATCTTTTCAAAATCACATGATGTTCTGACAAAACTTGTAAAACTATGAAGTAATGGTATGATGTATGTTGCTATTCTTTAACATTATAACACATTTATCTCCATAAAATGGCATAAAGCTATTTTGGAAATGAACTTTCTTAGATCTATTTTTAAATGACCTATGTAACCCTACTTAAACGATGGTAGCCTGATAGTAGACTTAAACAATCATTTAATCAATATCAACTAAATTTATAATAACTAGTAATAGAAGTATAATTTTATTTATACATGATTAATTAAAATTTTCAAACCTAAAAAATAGTTCAAGATGAGAAAAATGAAAAAAAATGGAAATGCAATATAATTAATGTGTGATGAGTATGACATGCAATGTTAATAGTTTAACAGTTACTACTTGACTCTTACGAGCTTGTAGTTAGCAGTTAGAACTTAAATGCTTGATACTTATTAGTTCTTACTTAATACTTAGTAGTTAGTACTACCTTTATTATTTACTACTTAGTACCTATAATTAGTACTTAATAACAAATTAGTAGTTACTAGTTAGTAAAGTTGGCATTTTGTAAGACTGTTAATCTCAGGACTCTTATAGATTTTCATACTTTTTAAGTTTGCTACTTTGTTTTATATATTACAAGTTGTAATTTGTAAGTTTGTAACTTGCAACTGTAACTTTCAAGTTGTAACTTGTAGGTTTGTAAGTTTGTAACGGTCTAACAGACTCGATAGTTCAGTTTATTTGTTCACCCACTCATCAAGATATGGAGACCCACCTGCGATCTCTAAACAAATAAACTTATTATATAATCTAATATTTTTGTCTATAATAATTTGTATAACATATATTGTGCTTGCAAAATTTTACAAATTTTTTCTTCATTTACCATTGAAATCGTCATCAAAATCCCCTAACAAAACAGTTCATCTTCCTTCACCCACACGTATTAGACCACCACCACCCCACACACACATATAATCGATATGTAATATTATTGCATATTTAAGTGTATCTTGGCAATTCGGTCTTCCTGGTAAAATTTCATAATTTAACTCCCCTCATTTTGTCTTCAAAATCGCTAGGACCGTAAATGTCAAAAAAAATTGTTGAAATTTCGGTAAATTTCCGTTTCTGGGCCACTGAAAATGGTGTCAAATTTGACATTTATTTCTATGCTGGTAACTAGTCATGCTACTTAATGAAAGGAGGTTGAGTGCATGCAACTTCATTTATTGCTAAACTAAGTAGAGGTCAAATATAGCTATTGAGGTGCTTAATACCAATAGGCTGGGGACAATGATTTGCTTGATGCCATAAGGCTGACAGATTTTCACATGTGCATTGTCGATGTCAGGAGACTTGTTTTAATCCTTGATTAATACCAGAATGTTGAACGTGTGAATTGTCACATCTAACTCATGTTGTTAATGTGATTGCATGCACTAAACAACTAGCTCAGCTGGTATATCCGAATGTTCGTTGAAGTGCATGTTGTGGGTTTGATCTCCTGGTGTCAGGGTAAGGGGTGAAGCAACGACTACTCATTCTTCGAGAATGGGATAAGGATCATACCCATCCCCCTTAAAAAATAAAAGAAATTATTTCATGGATTCTTATACATAATCCAATGGATATTTTTTATAATATGAAAAAGGGATTGTCGTGGCAATAGACCAATAAATCCAAGGGGTGTAGGGCATAGCCTTTGCGAATTAGAACGGTGAAATCTCAATTTAAAAGAGAAATCAAGATTTATATCCCTATGTATATATGTTGTCCTTGTAATTCTATAATCCTCTTATGATTTTCTGGGAGCCCTATTCTATATTGATTTTTATATGGAGTATTGTTGCCTCCTTTAGAAACCCTATTCTATTCTAGTGAAAAAACAATACTGCCTTGCACGTACCCCTAACCCTTGTCACATGAATTACGTAAATCTCAATCTTCTATTTGGTGTGTGTGATTGATCATTTCTCTATCTATCACGCCTCCAAATATATGCAATCATTTCCCGCAAAATACAGGTATTAGAATTGTGGTTGATTGAGTATAGAAGAGACGCCTTAAAATCTGTTCAAAATCAAAAAGTTCACTGGATAGCAGTTTTAGTCTTTGACACATCCATATGCATGCTCTTCAGAAGCAGCAAAGAATCCAATGTCCCTATGTGATCTGAAACCAAAAGGTGTCAAGGAAGCGACAATAGTCGAGCAAGAGGATAAACCGCACTTGATGGGGAATTATGTTCCTAGGAAACCGAAGCCCTAATTGTTAACCAAATCAATCTTCAACCCTACTTTAAACAAAACTCATGCTTGTGTATACCATGGGTTGTCTTTCTGACCAGCGGCATAAACCCTATCAACTCCAAGCAATTTCACAAAACTACCTAATAAGACTTACTTAAAATTCTAAAGCATAAAACCATACAAATAGGTCCCTAAGAATAAACAAAACACCAATTGATAACTAAATATATCCTAATCATGCTCTCTTGAGATGTTGAGCCAAAAAGTGGTCAAGATAAGCAGTCTCCTACAGCACCTCGTCGTCCATCAATGTCTAGAAAATGAGATCATTGTTTAGGTCACTTACCAGAAAACCACATAATGGGTATGTGGCAAAAGTCATTTACCAACAAACTACTCCTAACACTTCTACCTCTCTCCACACAAAGGAAGGTGCCTCCTAAAGGAACACATTGATAAATTGGTTTCCGTTTGACGTGTCTCAAGAATAAGAACTAGTATGTTCTTGATGAGAATGTTGCCCTCATCTTATTAGTCTCTTTGCCTCCATTATGTGAATAGACTTCAAAATTATTGTGTTGTTGGTCTGAATAGACTTTCATCCCGAAGAAGTTTGATATATGCCTCATACTCGTGAACTTCATATGCCTACATCCAGAAATATGTTTGAACCCACAACTGTTGGGTTGGAGGCAATAATATCTGAAAAGGGTAAGAAGAACAAAAAAAAGATGAACAAGTTTGAGACCAACAATCAATTCCGGAGGACATATACATTGCAAGGAATCTAGTCATTGTGGGAAAAAGATTAAATCTATTGTTGGCCTTGCACTGATTGATTTGAAATGAAAATAATCAACCGCTTGGACATAAACCCCAAGGTAGATTATATATAGGATACAATGACTTGACCTGCAAATAATCAGAATAGGAAACTAAAATCCTAAATTAAAGAAATTAAAGAAATTCGAAACAAAATAAAGCCTACAATTCCTTAGTCAATATATACTAAGCAAAAAGGCCAAGTTGGGGCCAATAAGCTCTAATCGGGCTTGTCTTGGAATCAAAACTTTCTTATGCAAATCCACCTTAACAGGTTGCATCAATCTCCCCCCCCCCCCCATTAGAAGTGTGAACCACCGGTGAAGCGGGGATGGGACCAATGACTCCTTTCGATGCGCTGACAGGAGACGTCTCACTACGAATTCGACCCAGTTGGTTGCACTCGTATGAGGTAAATTCCAAAGGTTGTCAGACATTGCCAAGTCGAAAAGAATGTGGCATGAAACTCATCATGTTGTACCCAATGATCAAACTGCCATGGATGGTCAAGCAAGATGTGGGAACTTTTTAAGTTGAGCACTTCACATAGGGTGTATGAGTGTAGACACCATGAAACGAGAATGTCATTCTGTAATGCTGAGTGACATCTTGGGAAGTATCATCAACCTACAGTATGTGGTACAACTTGGGGTCTATAACCCCAAATTATGAAGAACAGAAGAGACAACATTTGTTAGAGATCATACGTCAATTGTCAGAACACACATGCGACCATAAAACTCCATAACATAGTGGAATAGTATCGTATGTCACTAATCATCAGGAGGTGGACTCTCCATAACTACCTGATTTTGTAGGGCAGGTAACATGATTTGTCATTTTCATTGTCACTAGTAACTGAAGAAGGAAGCATTCAAGAGCTCACATTTTCATACTCTTGGTCGTCTTCTGTCTTCGTGTTTGTCATTGTAATCATCACACGGGTAGATTTTCGACCATTGTCACTAGTACCTTTACACCCTCAGCCAGTGCCAATCAAATTTTCAACCTCAGTAAGGAGTTGTTAACGCCCCCCTCCATCTGACAGTATGGCACTAGTGTGGTTGTCAACAAGCTCGATGCCCAATTAAGGCACCAAAATTAGAGCCAGTCTAATGTCTGCCCATCATCCCAATGCCTTGTCTGCCTAACGCACCTTTTCCCCTACCGACGCATGGATCCAGCCCCTCTTCTATCTCCCAACCTCCTTTCAGCTCCTCCGCTTCCCACAACCCCTACTTCTGTCAGCACCAACCCCTCCCCTAATTTCATACCCCTTGACCCTGTATGCCCACCCCCACCACCTTTCTTGTTTTTTTTTTTCATATATTCCCCAAACCACTCATTTCCTCATTCTGCCTTCCAGCTCTCCTTCCCTAGTCGCACCACCAGTTCTTTCCCAGCGGCTACCTCCGCTATTCCAGTGCGCCCTTGTTCACATCAACTCAACTCAACTCCTTCCCAACGTTAGAGCCACCCTAATGCCTACCCACCGTCCTAACGTCCAGTCCGCTTAACGCAGCCTTTCCCCAACCAACGCACGAACTCGACCCCTCTTCAACCTCTTAACCCCCTTCTCTGCCCCTTCGCTTCAAACAGCCCCCATTCTACTAGCATCACTCCCTAATATGATACCCTGACCCTGTTTGCCACACCCCCACCCCATTCCCCCTTTTTTTACATGGTCCCCAAACAGCCTGCTTCCCCGTCCAGGCTTCCAACTCCCCCCAGCCGTGCCACCAATTCTTTCCTAGAGGCTTCCTTTGCTAAGCGGAACCCCAACATCCAGTAGCCCCTCTACCGCCTATTCAAGTCAACTCAACTCCTTCCCTCTATCTAATCCGCGCATATATTCCAACCCCACTTGCAGTTTCCCCAGCCTACCCCTAATCCAACTCGTGACTACAGCCCATACTGTTTTTTTCTCTTTCAAAATGTGCAGCATACAACAACAGAATTTTGCTCCTATAACTACCGCCCACCCATCCACGGGAGCCCACAGCCAATCCACCATCAGTAGCCCACTACACCCAGCCCCCAACACCCCGCCCATTAGTCCATTACCAATCTGTTCTTTTTTTCTTTCGACGCAAATCAGGGGATTGGATCACACTTCCAAAACAACCACAAAGAAGTCTCTAACGTGCAACATGGTGCACGAGAGGATCGGTATTGAGAATCTCAATGAGTTTAAGAGCTCTATTGACACATAATTGTCACCAATTATCCAGCAGTATTGAGAATCTCAATGTGTTTAAGAGCTCTATTGACACAGAATTGTCACCAACCTTCTCTGAATCCTAACCTCGTCATGACTGCAGTCGCTAAGCACAAGTAGGACAACAACAAGAATGGGGATGTACTCCCTTCCAGCGAGCATAGCAATGATGAAAAAGATGAAGATGAGGATGAGACAGAACAAATGTCTCAACTGCCTCCAACATATGATGGCGCCAGTAATCCTAGCAATGTTGACATCGCATTAACACATACCTCTAGATTTCTCTTAACAAATGGTGACGTTAACCCTACATTGTGCCACTTGTATATGTCCTCATTTGTTGTGTGCCACGACAACATCAACTTTTTGTAATTAATGATGGCTACAACACTAGTGTCGATGATGCTAGCAGAAGCTCCTGAGATAATACAAATTCATGACTATCACTCTACTTACTATGTGAGGTTGACAGTATCCCACACCTGGTTGCTTGGCAACATCCAGTTCATTTTCCTACCATCGCCCCCTACTAGGAGATATCGTGTAGGATGTGTACCTGACTCACAGGTGACTCATCTTTAAACCCAAGGGGAGTTGATGCAGGACATATGCGACATACTATATGTTTATTTTGTTTTATATTTATTATTAGGGGCCCAAGTGCAGTTTATCTAATTGTTGTATTTTGTTGCAATTCAAAAAAGTTTGTTTTGATTTTATTCTTTTATTAGTCAATTTACGCAATTGCCTCAGGTCTAGGGTTACAACTTAGAAGTCTTTTATTATGAAAACTAGTCACCGTGGCTTGTCCTAGACAGTTGATATGATTTGAGAAATACATTATTAATTTTATTCGTCTATCTTTTTTCTGATGCATTTCATATTACCAACCTCTTTAATTTCAAAAAAAAGGACTTTTACCCCCATGCATGTAATCAAACTCGACCCTTGACTCCATAGATTGTATCCGAAGAGAGCTCGACTCCATCTCGCTCCTAATCCGCTGCCCTAGGATCTCAAAGGCGGCTTCCAAATAGCTCCACTATAGCGATCCCTCTCCTCTTCCCATAGGCAACTGACCACCTCCTCTCTTCTTCCACGATCCCCTTCTCTTTGCCAGCTACAACGACAAGGGAGGACTCTACTCCATAGTTATTGGTGCCACCAAGAAAGACTGTCCCTTCCATGGTCGTCTACATGAAGAAAGGACGTCATAGTCTCATGCAAGCCAAGCTTTACGGCTGGCCCATCTAGGCCAACCAACCACCTACATACTTACTATTACATGAGCAAAATAATATTCAGTTCTTTTTCAATTTTTTGTGCTTTAGACCAACAATTTCTGCTTTTTTGTTTTGTTTTTATTGTGCAACGTGTACGTATATACTCTACATTGTGATGGAAAGAGGCAATGAGGCCCCGACTAGGCGCCCAATCTAAGAAGTACGAAAATGGGACATGATAATTTTTAGAATGTCGAACACAAATGTGGCTTTGGATGAGGGAATAATAAATGTGTAAATTGTGTTTGTGTATGTATTGTGTGTATAGTAGAACAATGTATGTATCATGGATTAAATTTTGGTTGAAACTGTGAAATTTCAATTGGAATTTCAATTTCCACCGGTACTAGACATCGAATGGACATGCCAAATTGCCAAAATTTCGGAATTGGGATTTTTTTTAATTTAAAAAAAAAACTTAAAAATTCTTAAAAATGTGGGAGACCCCCCTTGAGTTAATTGAATCCAAAATATAAGATGTAACATCTTATCCCATAAGAATATATGTATATATACATTGCATGATCGAAACAGTTTTCTATATTTTTACTCACAAATGTAGGAGCTCCCACCCTATACCAACATATGATATTATTGCACAATTAGGTGTATTTATGTATGTAGAACATCATGGTAAAATTCTATGACTTCATTCCTTTATTTGGTCATCGAAATCATCAAAATTTGCAATGAAATCTTGTATCGAACCTAGCGGAAACATTGAAATTCGGTTGAATTTTTGTTTTTGGTCCATCAGAATTGGTGTCAAAATCGACATTTTAAACCAACGTATGTATATAAATGTCTGCAACAGAAGAAAAAAAATATAGACATGATGCATAATTTCTCAGGGCAGATGGTAAAATTTCATAATAAGTAGATGAATTCTCATTCAATTAGTCAACTTACTAAACTAAATCGTGATGTATTGTGTGTTGCCTAACAAATCACAACAAAGTATGAGCTCAGAGATTTTATATTGCTTGTTTAGAAGATCTCAACCTAGTATTACATTTTCTCAAGGACAGTAATGCTAATTTAGTGTTGTAAACTACGAAATTACACTTGAATTAATCCACTAACCAAGCTAATATAGTGTTGAAAACTGTGAAATTACACTTGAATTGATCCACTACAGCTTCTGCCATGGCGGTGTCCAACTATGTTTGAATGCCAAAAATGACAAAGAGGAACCGGATATCTCTTGGCCGTGTACAAAATGTTTGGGGCCATGTTCGTGTCTGAGCCCCAAAATGTGTCTGACACAACCAGGGGGTTGTATAGAAGTGTTTTTGCTTCCTACACACCCGTCTAAGCGCCCAGCAAAGTCAGACCACCGCCTACAGCCTAGGTGCCTCGACAACAAGGGTTAGCAATTTATGTAAAGCTAATTGATCCCTTAACATATAAATTTGTTAGCAATAACTTTGTAAGTGATATTTTTCATCATAGACAAAATACATTCTTTTTTATGCTCTTTATGAATGAGAGAGAAAAATCATAAAGATACAAACGAGATTTTGTTAGCATATACTGACAAGAACAAGATGAACATACTTTGTATTGTTTCATCTCACCCTCCCTACCTAGGAAACACGGACATGGACACAGACATGGGAACCGGAAATTTTTAGAAATTTAGGACACGGACATAGCGGACGACACGACAATTTTTTTCACATACATGCATGCATATATATATACATATATATATATATATATATATGCATATGTTTTTTATATATAGATATATCGAAACATGGAAACTCAAATGTAGAACTTGTGTTTCATATACTTGATAAGTTGATAGACGTACAACCATCCATAAAACCATGATCCACAATCCATAGTTTCATGCAAACTACAAAGCCAATACAATTTGATTTAACGGCAGTAGACTGATTTTTCAACTCCAAGATCTCAAAAAGTACATCACCATTTTGACAGAAGCATCACCTAACACCTATACATAACTACTACGCTAAAACAAAAACATCATCCTCATTAGCATCGTCAGTGAACAGCAAAGACTGTATCTCGAGCTCATCAATTGATAGCTTTGCAACCTCGAGAAGTCAAGCGCCTTTAAATGGATCAGCGGTATCTCCAACAATGTCCCACATCTTTGTGGCTCCTTGATTGTATTCTTGCTTCTTACTTGATAAGAGATGGAGATTGGAGTGAACAAATACTAGATCCTCTCCTCTTTTTGGAGTAATCTTGTTCCTCAAAGAATTAATGAATGAGTATGTGCTCCAATTCCTCTCACTACACGAGAAGACCACGGTTGTTGGAGTAGTCTATTTGCTAGTTTTTTAAAATATGGGCACTTCCTCCAAGCATAAGCCACCAAATGTGGCTCCATTCATATCTATGTATGTCAATTCAAATTCTCCAAAATCTTCAATAAAAGAGGAAAACTTAGCAAACTCAATGTTCACTAGGTGACGCTCCTCTAGACTAGAAAAATATCTTTTGAAATGATTAGCTCTTTCAAGTGTGATTTCCAAATCTTGATGTGGAGCTACCCTAGTTTCATCCTCTTTCAACCAACTATCAGTATAGTACCTATAAAAGAATAGATCATACAAGTGTAAGATAATCATACATTTGTAACAAGCAAGCAATATTCAACATAATTATTTTTAGAAGAAATATATTTACCTAGGGTTCAGAGAATGAGCCATACAATGGAGAGGAGTGTTGCTTTTGTTCCATCTATCCACGAAGATCTTGTGAACAACTGAATAGAAAGTAGAGTCCTCTTAATGGCTTTTCCTCATGTTTTAAGATGATAGTTTTGACTTTTTCATAATGTCCCACATGTCATACACGAAATGCAAGCATGGTTTATCAGTGTTAGTTGCCTTTAGCATGTCATGAATGGGCTCAGTTAAAGACAATATAATCAAGTTTATCCCACCAAATGTCATTTAAGATTTTATCTTGACATATTGGGCCCTAATATCATCATCATCCCTGATTAGAACCCATTTCTCAGTCATTATCATGTTTCCAAGACCATTTTTATAGATGTTGATCTCTTGAGCATCACAGTTGTTAAGGCAAATTGAGTCTCTGCAACAGTAAGCATCTTCAAATGAACAAATTCATTAAATATAGAAAGTTTCATTGAATGGTTCATAATGAAATTACAAATAAAGATGTGTAGGCAGCAACCTCAATAATCCATGAACACTTTTCATATACCATATTATTTGCCTCACTACTTTTTACTGCACAAATATTCTTCAAAGCAAGATTCAATGTGTGCACCACACGTGGAAGTCAAAAATATGTGAGGGTAATCAGGTTGCACAAGTATGCCAACCTCCCTACAAACAGGGGCATTGTTACTGATGATTTGAACCATATTTTCATACCAACTTCTTGGATGCATTGTTTCATCAGATTTGCAATGTAGTACTTGTCTTTGTAGCCACCCTCACAGTTAACAATCTTTCAGAAAATTGGCCCTCTCTCAAACAATACCATGAAATTTATTAGTGGCCTCCTTTAGACATCGATCCAACCATCAAAAACATGACTCAAATCTAAACCTTTCCACTTAGCCTTTATTGGCTCATGCTGTCTCTCAAGGTTGGCCCTCTCCAACTGCAAAAGAGTGTTACCCAATATATTATAGCCAGGAGGAACATATCTAGGAATAAAATTATTAGCAGAAAATGAGAAAGTAGCAACATAATGCGGATTTTTAGTCAAATGGAAAAGCATGCAGAATAAAACATGCGTACAATTTTATAATGCAGTTGCTCTCTCTTTTCTATGTTAAATGCTTTCTCTAACGTTGAACTCCCTATGTCCATCCACTTTTTAGGAACAACAGCATTGCCTTCTTGCCTAAAAGATCACATTGTCTAGCTTGCACTTGTAACCTTGGCTTGAAAATGTGTCACTGCCAAGCATAGTACTTGCCTAGGAGTTGCTTTCTTCAATCTTGTTCTGCCTCATCACACACTCAAAATTTCAATCATATATTCCATTGTAACCTTTGGCAAACTTAATGCCATGATCAAGAGTCCTCAACAAGATGCCAAGTATGTCTAAAATGCAGTGTGTGTGTGATGAGTCAGAGACAAGATTGAAGAAAGAAGCTCCTAGGCAAGTACCATTGTCTGGCAGTGACACATTTTCAAGCCAAGGTAGTTCAATTGTGAGTGCAAGCTCCACAATGGGACTATCTTTTAGGCAAGAAGGCAACATTGTTCATCCTTGGAAGCAGTGGGGCATTCGAGAGTTCAGCGTTAGAGAAAGCATTTAACATAGAGCAGTTGCATTCTGAAACTGCACACATGTTTTATTCTGCAGGATTGTCGTTCAATTAAAAATTCACATTATGTTGTCGCTTCCTCATTTTCTGCTAATAATGCTATTCCTAGGTATGTTCCTCATGGCTACAATATGTTTGAGGACCACTCTTTTGCAGCAAAAGAGGGCCAACCTTAAGAGGCAGCTTGAGCCAATAAAGGCTAAGCGGAAAGATTTAGGTTTGAGTCTTGCTTTTTATGGTTGGACTGATGCCCAAAGGAAACCACTAATTAATTTCACGGCATTGTTTAGGAGAGTGCCAATGTTCTGGAAAGATGTTAACTGTGAGGGTGACTACAATTATAAGTATTATATTGCAAATTTGATGAAGCAATGCATCCAAGAAGTTGGATCAAAAAATGTGGTTCAAATCATCACTGATAATGCCCGATTTGTAGGGGGGTGGCATACTTATAGAGGCTGATTACCCTAGCATATTTTAGACTCCATGTTTAGTGCACACATTGAATCTTGCTTTGAAGAAATCTGTGCAGCAAAAATAGTGAGGCAAATAATGTGGTGTATGAAGGTGTTCATGGATCATTGAGGTTGTTGCCGATGCATTTTTCATTTGCGATTTCATTATGGACCATTTAATGAGGCTTGCTATATCTAATGAATTTGTTCATTTGAAGATGATCGCTATCATAGACTTGATTTGCCTCAACAATTGTGATGCTCAACAAGTTAACATTTATAAAAACCGGTCCTGGAAACATGGGACTCAGTGAGAAGTGAGCTCTAATCAGGGAGGAGGATGTTGTTAGGGCCCAATCTTCAAAGACAAATCTTAGATGACATTTGGTGGGATAAAGTTGATTGTATTTTCTTGACTGAGCCCATGTATGACATGCTAAGGGCAACTGACACTGATAAGCCATGTTTTCATCTAGTGTATGACATGTGGGAGACTATGATTGAAAAAGTCAAAACTATCATCTACAAGCATGAGGAAAAACCATCAAGAGGACTCTACTTTCTATTTTGTTGTTCACAAGATCATAGATGGAACAAAAGCAACACTCCTCTCCGTTGTATGCCTCATTCTCGGAACCCTAGGTAAGTATATTTTCTCTAAAATTGTTTAAGTTGAATATCGGTTGCTTGTTACAAATTTAGGATTATCCTACACTTGTATCATCTACCTTCTTATAGGTACTATAGTGATAGTTGGTTGAAAGTGGATCAAACTATGTTAGCTCCACATTAAGATTTGGAAATCTCACTTGAGAGGGCTAAATGTTTGAAAATATATATATTCCTAATCTAGAGGAGTGTCGCCTAGTATACATTGAGTTTGCTATGTTTTCCTCTCTTGTTGAAGATTTCGGGGAATTTGAATCATTAACATATATGGATATGATGGAGCCACATATTTGGTGGCTTATGCATGGATGAATGACCCATATCCTCAAAAACTAGCAAACACACTACTCCGCATTGATGCTCTTCCTCTTGTAGTGAGAGGAATCGGAGCACATACTCGTTCATCAATTCTTTGAGGAGAACAAGATAACTCCAAAAACAAGAGAGGATCTAGTATTTGTGCACTACAATCTCCATCTCTTATCAAGGAAGAAGCAAGAATACAATCAAGGAGCCACAAAGATGTGAAACATTGTTGAAGATGCCTTTGATTTTGTTAGAAAGTATTAGCCTATTTAGTTAATAGGCTAATCAGTCTATTATGCACATGGGCTTGTTCACCTTGGCCCATTAGGCCTTAGTATGCTTCCTTGTAATTACCTCCTCTCCAATATATAGGAGAGGGATCAAGATGTACATATCAATATACAACGATTACAGTGTCCCACACACTTGTCAACATGGTATCAGAGTATGCCATGGGAACCTAACCCTAGTCACCACCCCCTCTTCCCTCCCCTCTCTACACTAGCTACAGCCCTAGCCGCCACCTCTCTCCTTAGGAGAGCAACAGCGAGAGAGCATCGCCTGCGGGCAACCTTTGTCTCCATGGCTTAGGTCGGCCGCCCGCCAGGCACATCCCGACCTCCATGGCTTCCCTCCTTTCTTAAAGATCTAATCTCATCTATTCGTCAACGCCATCCTTCTCGGCTATGCATGCTTTTCGATCCACAATCAAAGTAGCTACCGAGTCTCCCTTGTGGCCGTCATCGTCAACTCGTCACTTTCCCCGAGTTCTCCTCGGAGAAGATCCGTTCGTCAAACAGCTTTGTACGTAGCCACAAGCATTGAAGCACTCACACCAACGCACATCTGCCTTCCACTCCATCAATCGTCTCCAACAACCGCCACCATGTTCACCACCTTTTTGCCTGCCACCTCCACGTCTAGTCGTCGTACCAGCATCAAAGCAGCCACACCGACCACTACAAATAGTATTCGTCATCCCCTGCTAGGAACACCGGCGCCAGCCACCGCCAAGAGCAGCAGTGTGGGTCACTACAAGGAGCAGCGGCCCCATTACTCCACCGTTGCACCACTTCACGAGACCTTAGACAGCACTAATTCTTGTCCACTTGGGTCATGGTCAAGCAAGGAACCTCCACTTTTCATGTTCACATGATCTACAGGAGTACAAAAGATAGCGCTAATTCCGCCGACCCATGGTGTTAATTCACAGGGCTCTTTGTCTCCTTGGTGGGGCTAATTCTCGCCAAATCATGCTTCAGCGGCGTCCATACACGGCGTGTTGGCCAGCCAACACGGCATGTAGTAGTCTAGAATTCATTTGGTGATGCAAAGGTTTGTCCATATCGCAAGTTACATGGCGTGTTAGCCAACCAACACGACGTGTCAGCGGAGGTCTAATTTACGCCTCTCCGACATCCTACACGACGTATAGGATCCCTACATGGCGTGTTACAAGAAGTCTGTCATTTTCGAGCGAAGGAGCTGACGGCGTGTCAGCAACCTCACACAACGTGTCATCACGAGTCTACCTCTCACCGCCGACAATCTACACGACGTGTGCACACCCTAGACGGCGTGTCCTGTTTCAAATAAAGTTATAACATCGTCCAAAATTCCTCTCCAAAAAAATTTGCGGGGTGGACTTTTCGGGTCAAGAAAAGATCCATTTAATTTCTCTACCCGAATCTTATAATCGGGTTGTTTTGCATATTGACTCTGGTTATTGGTTTTCCCACCAAGATCCATTCCGATAGTGTCACTCCTTTTCCTACCGAGTTTCATTCTGGTAGTGTTGCTCCTCTTTCTACCAAGTTTCCATTTCGATAATATTTCTAGTTTACAGTTTTTTCCTTTCCCACCCATCTTGTGTGCGTGTTTCCACGTGCAGAGGGGTCACATATCTCTTTTTCACGCCTTTTATTCATTCTCTTCGTAGTTGGCGTGTGGGGGGAATATAGAGGAGAGGGAGAATATGAGTGAAAGGAGGATATGAGGAGAACATAAGAGAGCATATGAGATGAGAGTGATATATTCTAGACTATCTTCATGGAGCTTCGTATTCTTCAGCACATCAGCTTTCCTGATGGCTTTGTCGCGCGTCATTCCCACTTAGCATCGCTTTACATGAGAGTTGGCTATCTGCGCTAATTACATTTAGCCACCGCTTTTAGATAGCGTTGAAGAATCTCACAATTGCAGCATTGACACCAAGCCTTTCGCGTTCCTACCGCATTATGTACGTCAAGACAAGATCTATTGTGGTTGATTCCGACCTGTTGTTCCCTTTGGTTTTGATGACGTTTCAATTGATCATTCCCACAGCATTTCAATGAGACAGATGGTTGCTACTTCATCAGATTTCTTTGAAGCTTGTCATCTTCCAGCCTGTGCATTTTGTATATGCAAGGATTGATCTAGATTGATCTTCACCGAGCTACTTCCATTACGTCTTGTCTGAGTTGCATCTTCTGTTGATCTTCTTGGGCTTCTCCTTGATGGTGCCTTCATTCCTATCAAGCCCCTAAGGTTCATGCACCAGACATTATGGAACCAGTATGCCAACCATCAGCATCCCAGTTGGTACAATTCTCAAATGATTTGAAGACACCGCTATTGCTACATCGACATTCTGCCTCCGCGTTCATATCGCGTTATGTACGTGGGATGTGTTGACAATGTGCTTATTCCACTCACACATTCCTCTCCAGTGAAGATGGTGCAATTGTGGTACTTTGGATAGTCTGCTCCAGTTTGATTGTGGCGAGTTTTTGTTGTGGCATTCAAATTCCATATATCAGATGTTCTTTATTCCAGATGCACTTGAAAAGACTTTTCTTCAAAGCCCAAGCATTTCCAACCTGCAAAACACATCTCTGAGAGTCGTCATCATATATTTAGTTACGGGGTATTGTTTAAGGGGGAGTAACAATTTGTATGGGGAGTGACATTTCTATCTTTCATTTATCAGTTATTTCTTATCGTTTAATAGAGTCATATCCAAGCTTGGACATATGTATACCCATGCTCCAGCTTGAAGGGGAGTGTTAGAAAGTATTAACCTATTTAGTTAATATGTTGATCAGTCTATTATGTACATGGGCTTGTTTGCCTAGGCCCATTAGGGTTTAGTCTGTTTGTAATTGCCTTCTCTCCTATATATAGCACAGGGGTGTACATATCAATATACAACGGTTATAGTGTCCCACACACTTGTCAATAGATTCATTTTAAGGCACCTTCGCAAGGTGGCAGAGCTATCACTCAATGGGTCTGAATGGAGTCTTTGTTGTTCACAGACAATGTTGATAATGATGATGATGATGTTTTTGTTTTAGATGAATAGTTATGTATGTGTATTACGTGAGGCTTCTATCACTATGATGATGTACCTTTAGAGATCTCGGAATTAAAAACATGTCAACTGCCTTAAAAATTTAATTGTATTGGCTTTGTAGGTTCTTATGAAACTACGGATTGTGGATCATGGTTTTATGGATAATTGTATGTCTATCAACTTTTCAAGTGAATGAAACATGAATTCTACAATTGAATTTCCATGATTGCACGTATCTATATATTAAAGATATATGCATATATATGTATGTGAAGAAAAAAACTCGTGCCCACCGTCATGTTCTCCTAAATTTCAGAAAACCTATGTGTCCCATGTATGTGTTTATGCCCGTGCTTCCTAGACATCTACCCAACCTCTACTAGATCTGCCTTTTTTACAAGAGTTTGGTGTGATCTAGGTCATCTAATATCATTTCATCAATCTTGTTTAACCATATTTACTCAAATGCTATGTTTTTCGTTACATTCATGTTTCGGGGATTCTAACACCTAATACTACCATGGTTTACATAGGTGTACAATGCCAACCACCAAACTTGTGTACATATACACAATTTTATAAAATCATGTCGCTCAATATGATTCTTTTGATTGTGTTAGAGTGTCTATTTACTTACGTGTTTAGACTTATACAGTTATACTTAAGTTGCTTTTAGTCTATTTGTAATATGGGCCCAAGTATGTCCTTGGCCCATTAGGGTTTGGTCTATGTCTGTATGCTTCCTCCCTTCTCCTATTTATAGGAAAGGGTGGCTACCACTTTTCTATCAAGCAATAAGAAAACCTACATGTAAGGGGATCTTCCCCACTCATCGATTTCCACATGGTATCAGAGCAGCCGTTCCTGAGCCACCCCCAACCCTAAGAGAGAGAGCACAAAAGGAGAGTTGCCTCCCCTTGCGGACGGCTGCCGCCGCTAGGCGTGGCTAGGCTGCCCGCAGGGATCATCCCATCCATGCCTCTTGTTGGAGCCGTCTCCATCTTCATCATCAACAACATCAATCACCCTATGAAGTTGTTGGATCCAGATCTAAAAGAGATGTCATGCCTCCGTTGACCTTGCTGCTAATGAAGCCGCCATATCCTATTCACCACCATCCATGTTGTCGCCGCCTTCCATGTTGCCTCCATGTATGTTGCCGCCACTCATCCATGCATCCACCCATGCGAGATCTAATCCTATATCAAAGGAAAAGATCTCCTTGTTTCCGCTAATATTGAGGATCCATCATCCTCTATAGCTTTGGTCGAGATCCAGAAGGATTCCCCCCACTTTTGTTGCTGTTCCGGGGCCTTTTTCTGCTACTGTTCGTCGCCGACACAGCGTGTCACTTCTAGACACAGCGTGCAGGCGGTGTTCTGCTTCTTCGGGACTGCGTTCGCCGATTTTGGACACGGCGTGTCGCTTTCAGACACGGTGTCATCTTTTTGACATGGTGTGTCACCTACTTCTGCCCTGAGCTTCTGTCAACTAACATAGCGTGTCCTTTCAACGACATGGCGTGTCGCCGATTTTTGTTGGCGCTGACTGCTACTACTGTCTACCAGACACGATTCTTCTCTAGGATTGGGTCTAGGATCTATGCAACCTTCCTTTGTTTTTGACTCTCCACTCCAACCACTCTCTTGATTCTTTTTGTGGTTGGCGTGAGGGGGAGAATAGAGGATGAAGAGTAGAGGGAAGAGATGAGATGAGAGGAGAGATGAAGGAAGACGAAGAAGAATTCAATTATGTTGCTACATGGATCTTCATGCCACTTTTTACTGCTAATATATGGATCCTTTTGCTACTAATGGTGTTCCTTTTTCGTCTATGTGGATCCATCTATTGTTATGTGGCCTGCTCATGATTGTGTTGCTATTATTTGGAGCTTTTTGTTGTTATTATTGTTTATTCATCATCTACCTCGACTGTTGTTATGAAGTTACATATTGGGACGTCATTGTTGCTACTTGTGCTATGATTAGCACATGTTACTTGCTACTTTGTGCTTTTGCACTATCTGTTGTCCATGCTCTATTTTGCACGTTGACTATCTACTGTGAACCAGCACTCTCTGGACTTTGACGTCTACTACTGTGATGAATACTTTATGAAGAGGGAAGATGATGAAGGCTTTTTGTTGATTGACTTTACATGAAGCTTTGTCTATATTGCATATTGGAGCTATTTATTTGCTTGCTACTTCGTACACTGGTCCGGTATCCGCCTACATCGTCGACTTTTGCTTCTGTGTGCCAACACTCTCTGGCTTGTCCGTGCTTTGTGCATGTTGACTCTCTGTTCGTTTGTGATTTGTTTGTACATTGATTATTGTTGCTTCTTGTGACCTAGCACTCTCTAGGACTTGTGAACCAGCACACTCTAGCTACTACTATGACGACTGCGATGAAGACTTAGCTAGACCGCTATTCCTTCTTTTGCTCCAAATGCCACTATGATGATCAAGAAGCCTCCATGCCTGCCAAGATATCTGTTGCTATGGAGTATCTATTTGAGGGGGGGTCTTTGTCTTTAAGTGCTTGAGTGTTTAAATGTAATGTTGAGGGGGAGAAATTTTTGTATGGGTTTGGTTATATTTTTATTCTGTTTAGTCTGTTAGTCTGTCTATTTGCAAGTTGACTTGGGATTCTCCCAAGCTTCAGCTTGAGGGGAAGTATTAGAGTGTCTATTTACTTCAGTGTTTAGTCTTTTACTTAAGTTGCTTTTAGCCTATTTGTAATATGGGCCCAAGCATGTCCTTGGCTCATTAGGGTTTGGTCTATGTTTGTATGCTTCCTCCCTTCTATTTATAGGAAAGGGTGGCTGCCACTTTTCTATCAAGCAATAAGAAAACCTACGCGTAATGGGATCTTCCCCACTCATATCGATTTCTACAAATTGTTAATTCAATATTGAAAATGTGATAAACAAATTAGGCAAACAATTAGGATTCAAGTGGAAACATTGATATATGATTTATTTTATACTTTGAACTATTTTGTTTGATATTGCAAGCTTGCAACTTGTTAGTTGTTAGTTGTCATCAACTCTATGTCTACGATATGAAAAACTTTGACCACAACGAATTTTGCATCTATATATTTACATATATATGATGTTTTAGCTAAATTTGATGATTTTATCAAATTTCTCTACAACCTCACTATTTGTTAGCTTGATTTACGCCGAAGTTCTATTCAGGAAAACTTCCTCAAAGTTTCCACAAACTTCCACACCTCTTGTAGTCATGTATCATGGTTGTAATAAGAATGCTTAGCGTTAAGAAGCCTTCAAAGCAGTTAAGTAGTTCAACGGCATTTTGCATACTAATTTTAACGGATCAAGAGGCAGCAGGAAGGAGAAAAAAATAGTTGGACGTATAAATCCAACCCCAATCTAATCACGGATATTCTCTTAGTCCATTCAATTTGAGTAAAAATAATCAACTGCAACCTACGGTTCACAACTTCATTCAAATGCCCATGGAATGAACTAAGGCAACACGAGTTGGTACAAAAGAAATATACAAGCATAAAAAGACCTCTCTAAGAAATTATGTCACCCAAAACATAGATGGTCACAGCAAGTAAGGGTGGGGAGAAATTTTATCGGCCATATATTATAAAATCTGAACATCATATGTCAATGGGGCAACAAAGAGCTAAGAACTTACAGATATTTTGCAGGAAATACAACCATATGTGAATTGTCATATTTGTATATGTAAATTACAGGAAAACAATAATAAGTTGATTACTTAATTATATGTCATTCAGGTGCACATTTTTCTAGATATGCTAAGGAACAAACATGGGCTCATCACTTAATCCGGCAAAATTCATCAAGATTCAAGACAAATGGGATCAATCTTCAATTACGATACCATTTATACTCCTCATATATCATATATCGGTTGAGTACCATCCTTACATAGAAAATGTATGCCATCACACTACGAAAAACAACTAAGAACAGCAAGAAGTTATTTACATTAGTAAATTAACCAATGAAAAGATGAACATGTATTGTAATATCCTCAATTTTGGTAAAATAGAATTATATAAAGATAAGGCATGAATTGATAAGTTAATTCTCCAATGATGTTATTGATAGAATGATAATGTTACTTATGGGATTATTTGTGTCGCAAATATGTCCTTGGAACACAAGATAAAGGAATAAGAGTTTTTATGTACCAATAAATATTAATGGATTTGTGAATTACGGAATAATAGAAATATAAGATAATTTTTCAAAAGAAATAAGGTGTGGTGTTTTAGATAATCAAAATGATATATCTAGTCATTATTGGCAACACAATGTTTGAGGCAACAATTAGTATTGGTATACTTGAAAACAATAAGGAAAAGAAGTTAATTGATGCCTTAAATAAATCAAATAAGCATTTGCTTACAGGGCAAGAAAAAGAGATTCAATTTGTGTAAATTGCTACCAAATCTTGCCCACACCCATGGAACAAGACTTCGACTTCGAGTTGACTTCGACAGGTGTGGAAGTGGAAGTTTGTGGAAACATCGAGGAAACTTAGGAGGATTTTTACAACCAAACTTCGACACATCTTTGACAAAAATTAAGCTCAAATAGTGATTTCATGATGAAATTTGATAGATTTCATCAAATCTATCTTAAAAACTAAATATATGTCTGTATATAGTCATCCATACATGTTTACATATAAAGAAAAACACAGTCACGTGCAAATGTAAAAGACGTCTTAGTGTCAACTTCGACAGGCAAGAAAGTGGAAGTTTGTGTAACATGTAAGAAAACTTTTGAGGAAGTCTTGGACTAACACTTAACGCAAAATAAGCTAAAAATAATGAGATTGGGAGGGAATTTGGCATAAAACATCAAATTTTTAGTAAACACATACTCCGTCTATAATCTTCTGTATGAAATGTTTAGAACTTAGATTTGTTCTATATATGTGTTCTGTATGTACAGAAATCCCACTTGGATCACATTCTAGAATTGAAAAAGCATGAGCTTATTTTCAAATACATCAATTTGTCAAGAGGGGAAAAAGTAACAGAGGTGAAATTTTGTTAGGTCTACACCAAATTTTGCAAAACTTGTGGATATCTAATAGAGGAATAAACTTAACATTACTCTCTAGTTAGAAACCAAAGAAATAGCCATCTCAATGTGAAGAATGGTTTCCTACAAGTTCTCAATGCCTTCACTATGTGTGCAACAATAATAACTACAAAGATAATCGAAAAGATGGGAGGCTCTGAGCTAGCTAAGTCAATTTCATCACTAAATAGGCTGAACTCATTGACACAAGTCAACAAGTAGGCAACATCAATGTCGAGGAAGTTTACTAGGTTTCGACGTCGATAGGCGTAGACATATGTAACATCAAGGATATATCGCCAAATGTCGAGGATGTTTAGTACATGCCCACACCAAGATCTAACATTGAAAAGAAATTTTGGAATAAATTGGATACAAGAGAGAGAGAGAGAGAGAAAGAAAGAATAATCTAGACCCCAAGTCATAAAGGGGTTTCCTAGTAGACTAATGGTCTAGTTACTCAATATGTGACTCATGGTCCATAAAATTTTCTTGATGGTTTTTGGTCTACTAACCAAGTTTCTTGGTGTCAAAGGGGTTGGCCAAACCCAGGGAGGATATAAGTGATTATTCATTAAAGGTTTGCATATTAGGAATACCTAGCCATGACTTGAGGCTAAGGTGTTTTTCTTTGGAAACACTTTCCATATCATTTGAACATGACTTACACATCTCCCACCCATATTGATACGAGAAAGGAAATTCACAATTTCCCATGAAACTGTTACCTTGCCTTGCGACCAAAAGGGAAGCAAGCCCTGGGTTGTCGTCGTCCCTCTCCTTCTCCACCATCCTCCTCTTTAAAACCCTAACCCATTTTCGAGTTGCAAGGGTGCAGCAATGCGCCTGGTGCCTATAAAAACCATTTAAGATCTTCGTCCAAGAGGGGACCAAACCCCCTCACAGGCGACGACCCTAACTCTCATTCTCCTTCATTCTTTTGTAAGCAGCGGCGGTATGCAGCAGGCCTCAGTGTCAACCTTGAGTTGCGGCAGGAAGCGCCGGTAGCAACATGTTCGGTCAGGTCCGAAGAGCGGTGAGCATGGAGATTCGCTGGACTCAACTTATCGCAAGTGGAGCTCCTGCTCCTGCCGTCCTGCTCGTCGCACAAGGAGCAGGAGGTTGTGAACCTCGGGTGACCTGGGCACCATCCACAGACCGCGGCAGAGGCATGGACTAGCAACACAGGCCCAGTGGAAGGGGGTCCAGTTGTCCACTTAGTCGGTAGGAAGGAGGGTCGAAGGTGTCATAGGGCTATATTAGCAAGAGGCGGCGAGAGACAACCTTAGGGAGGGACGAAGGGTCGGCGCACTTGGCTACCGAGAAGCTTGGCGCCAGAACTAGGCTTGCGCGAAGTAGGCGGCCTATACAGGGACAAGGGCATGCGTGAAGTTCTGAAGTGGGCATTCTGGACCGACCGGAGGTGAGCCGCACACACAAATCCGAGATCAGACCAGCCGCCAACATACATGACGTTAGATAATCCTTTTTGCTGACGTGGCACTTTGCTATTGGTCCAAATAGTATTATCTTGAACTAATTGTAGAAATTAATTGGCTAATTGAAACATAGCAAAAATATATATCAAATTGATCAGAAAAATGAAAGAAATACAAATAAAATGAATTCAACACTCAATTCTCATTGCAATTCCAAAATTGGTGCTAACATGTATTAAAGCAATGATTAATATAACCCTAGATTTTGATATTAAAATGTTAAAAACATTAAAACATTTCTTTTAGGCTAGTATCTGATTTTCTTGAGTATGATGATAATCAAGATGATAATGATGATAAAGTAGTAAGGGTTTCTAAAAGAGGATAATCATTAATAAGTGAATTTGGGTATAAAACCCCTAGTTATGGTGATTATGATGCTTAACACAGTAAATCTGACTATTTTGAGATGATATTTGTTATTTGTAAATATAATGCTAATCTAACATGATCATAATCGTAATGGTGATAATTAGAAGAATAACCATGCATGTGAGGAACTAGGGATAAAGGTCATAACTTGCTAAGTTGTTATCGAATTTAATTGAATCTGAGTGATCATAATGAAAGGATGTGTCAGATATAGTAATTAGGGTCTTTACCTAATGGTTAACATGCGATGGAAATAGGGTTTATACTCTTATTCCTCATCCAAATCCTAAAACCCTAGATTAGGACCCGAGTAGGGTTTAATATGTTTAATGTGATGGTGACACTTTAGGATTAACATACATGCAGATTAAATGATTGGATTGCTCTTTGCTTGCTTGATTGGATTGCTCTTTGCTTGCTTGATTGGATGATATGCCTAAAATCAGTGTTTTAAAAATCGCACTGAGCGGCCGCTTAATCGCCAAACAGGTCATGTCCGCCTAAAAACCCTCTTAAGCATCTCTGAAGCGGATTAAAGAAAAGCGGTCGCTTTTTGCCCGCTTAACCTGCTTTTTCCACTTTTTAACGCTTTTTGTCCGCTTTTTAACAAAAAATGGTGTAAGCATGTAACATTAAGTACATTATATGGCTCGATCAGTATTGACCATAATATATTAAACTAGCATACATTCAATGTTCTATGATGTACATAGTTCTAATTTAGAATGCATACTTTGTATGTAAGTTGTAATGATACGGTACTTCTGTAATGTTTCCAAGTAAATTATAGGTAACTATTATCTAATTTAGAATGCATACTTTGATTAAATGTATTGTTGTAATGTATGACTATTTGATGATGTGCAAATATAACAATATGCTTGTAAGCTAGCTATGATAGGTCTATTGTTTATTTTTTGGCTATGTAAACATGTGATATAAAATTGTTGTTGCATCTTGTATATACACTTATTATTTTATATGTGTAGGGTGCTTTATCTATGACGAGTATTTTATTTACTATATTATATAGCTACAATAATTGTTGTATAGTTGTGTTATAAACTATTTTGGTGTTTTATATTATCTTGTACAATGTTTAGATATGTATAAAAGTTTCAAAATATAGTATTTTTATACATATGTATGTAATTTTGCATAAAAGTTTATAAAAATTGGAAATTCACTTTTCTAAAAAGCACCCGCTTAATAGCCCGTATGGCGATTAATCGGCTACAAGGTCCCGTCCGCACGCTTCCCGCTTTGCACTTTTTAAAACATTGCCTAAAATATGATTCGATGATATGCATGGTTCTACAAGAGGTACGTGGCTACGCTTATGACCACCCACATCAGTTTGTGATGTTTGTCGAGGATTTTCAAAGATTGAACAACTAAATTGTTGAGTGTTTATTTACATTATGTTCAATTATAATGCGCCTATGTGTATCACATAAAGAAAGAATATGTGAAGAAAATGTTAGTTCTTATTTGTAAGTATTTGATGGAATATATGTTGTTAGTTTACTTGCACACTTTTGCGTGCACCCCACGTACACAGTATATTTTAATACGTTGATCCGTGCTTTTGATTTCACGGCGTTTCAGATACATGCAAAATATGAAGATATCAAGATATGATGGACAAATGAAATTACTTGAAAACATTAAAGTTAACTTGTAAGGAGGATTACATAGATACTTCTTCTCATATAGTTCTCATATGTACAGTTCTAATGATAGAAATTCATGTAACTCCTTAGAGGAGCATTTTGAAAATAATATATTTGAATAAAGGAAATTATTTGCTATTATTGTTATTTGGTTAAATCTGGATCCTTGAGAATTTTTGGTAATGGCTCTCAACTTATTGGGTCTTTCCTTAATTGGGGGATGCTAAAAGGTGAAGTCGTTACATGTATAGAGATTGTACATACGGATATTAGTTTGAAGTGCTAACATAACAGTAGGGGCTGAAAAGGACGCAGCAACTGCAATCCACAAGGCAACCAACACGGCGCAGGAAACTCTAGCATATTGTAAATACATATACAAAATACAATAGTTCTCATGTAAACAGACCACCATCAAAATAGGATCTAAATCCACATTCTGTATGGATCATCAGCATGTTTAAACTCATTAGAACTACTCATAAACTATACAGTTGATGTGTGGGATTCACATCAATCGTTTAGTCTCATAGCGACCCCTTGTCATCTCGAAACCTTCTCCAAAGCCTTTATACCCACTCAATCAAAGCAGTCAGCTGTCAGAGATTATCACATACGCGAAGGCCTAACATTATCACAACAAAACTTTTGCAACATCTACTTCAAACCACACAAATGGACGGCACCAAACCCTCTACTAAACCCCTTGTGCTCCACCCATTAATTTAGTTAATCAAATATGGTCAGTCTTGTAGCTCCCGATAGACACCTGTTTCAACAAACAATTGTTACCCTTCAATATCTCATACTCGTTTTTCTCGACATAGCCTTTGTCATTAATAAGGTATCAGAATTTTGTCAATGGTCCACTAAGACCATGCAATCTTGTCATTGTCAAATGAATATCAAGTTAACTCAAGCATACCCTCAGCCACTCCCTTTCCCAGTCATTATAACTACTTCGCTCTTTGCCAGAAGCTATATGGGTGCGCTGCCCCCAATGACCAGAAATAGTCTGGTGGTTACCTGATCTATCTTGGCCCCAACCTCATTCTTGCTCCACCCAACAAATAATAGATCGTCTCGCATTATTCCATGAGGCATGGAGTTTGTATATCAGCCTCTTCTAAAGTGGAACTCATTTGGCTTTGCTTGCTTCTTCAACAATTGGGTTTCCTTGTCATCCATCCACCTATATTATGGTGACATAATGCAGGTGCCACCTAATCTTCTAGCTTGTTGTCATTGCCTATATTATGCTGACATAATGTTGGTCCCACCTAATGCATCCCTTCGTTTTGACTTCTTGTCTTTGCCATTCATTTTGACGTGCAATGAAATAAAAACATGCTTTCGGTGACTTTCTTCAAGTACGGTGTTAATCTTCTGGCTTTCTCATCTTCTATTCTTCATTCTCTTTTAATACATTATTCCAAATGAAATTGTTTTCCAAGAAAGTTGATTCTTTTCTATTTATTTTTGTTTCTTTAGAAGAAAAATTCATATAGAGGAAAGTAAGAAGCTATTGACAAGGATAGTCAAGAGTGTCTTGTGGAAAGGGTCAAAGGCTTGTAGTTACACAATACCTTGTGTGAGCATTAGCCACACATTTGTTTAGAGTTGATCGTGATCGACCACTCCATGTAGGACCACAACCAGAAGATGACCGTTGTTTTTTTACAAGTTTAAAATATGCAAGCTAACAATTTTATTCCACTTAACTTCTCTTTGAATTTTTTGACTTTATAATGCTTGATTAGTTTATTGGTTGATCTTATTCCATCGTGTTTATGATATATATTCACACAGTAAGTTGAAAATTGAAAAATTATTAATTAAAAAATGAATTCCTATCATGGTATCAGTTCTTGCAAATGAAAGCAACCTAGTAATGAGTGATTGACGTTTAGATCAAATCCTCACTTGAGCCTCAAAGAAATAGTGGTGCATAATATTATATTTGGGAGCTTAATCTCTAGTTTCTATGATACATATCGTAAAGCTTGTCAGCAAAATAAGATGTGCAATGAATATGTTTGTTAAATAATATTGAACGCAATGGGATGAATACAAGACTAGACGCCCTCTCCTTTATATAGGAGAGTGGAGACGCCCTAAGACTTAAGACGCAAGTAATCTAAACGGGCTATAATAGAAAAGTCCGCTAACTAATTAACCTATTAACTAAATAGGTTAATATATACTCTTTAACACTCCCCCTCAAGCTGGAGCATGGGTGAAACACATGTCCAAAGCTTGAAGGTTACAACACTCGATAAAACGATAAAAGAAATGATAAATGAAAGATAAAAGATAAATATCACTCCCCATACAAAATTGATACTCCCCCTGAACCATGTGGTGACAATGCCTCTCTTCTTTGAAATTGTATTATGCGGGCTGGAGATCCTCGAGCTTTGAAAAAGGTCTTTGGAGTGCATCTAGAATGAAGAGTATCTGAAGAATGGAACTTGATACTACAACAGTAATTTGCCACTTGGAGCAGACGATCCTCAACACCATCACTACGTCATCTTCATTGGATTACGTACTTACGCGACACGAACGCGGATGCCCAATGTCGATGTAGCAGTAGCGGAATCTTCGAATTGTCTGAGAAGACGTGCATAACGTGGCACGAACACGAACGGACGATGTGCTGGTGATATGATGCAGGTACCATGACTCTATCACATGAACCTTAGGGGCTTGACAGGAAAGGAGATATCATCCATCAAGGAAAGTCCCAAGTAGATTAGCGGAAGGCAATGCTAATACAGCAAATGCGGCTCGGAGAAGATGTAATGAAGCAGCTTGGTGAAGATATCCCTGGATGAACTATCAACCTTGCAGATGTAGACTTGGCAGGCTTGCTGAGCTTTTGAAATCTGAAGAAGCACTCATCTGTCTCATGTAAATGCAGCTGAAGAAGTTCACCATCAACACCTGACGTACATAACACAGTACGAACGTGGATAGCTCGGTGTTGACGTTGAATGAAGATCCTTCATTGCTGTTTGGAAGTAGAGAACGAATGTGTTGAACAATGCGAAGCTCCAAGAAGATAATTGCCTGGAACATATATAACCTGAATACATATATCATCTCTTCTCATACTCTCTCTCTCATACATATTCTCTCACTCTCTCTCTCTTCTCATCTCTTCCTCTCCTCTCTATGCCCCCCCGCACACCAAATACGACGAGAGTGAGTGTTTGGTGTGGAGAAATGGATACATGACCCCCTCGCACTGTGGAAAGGGATACACACATGATATGGGTGGGTGGGAAAGGAATCGACAAATTTGAGAGGATTTTGTGATATGGAGATGTGTAATATGTGGAGAATGAAACCGATAACCACAAATAATATGTTAAATGGGTCAATGTAAGATCCAGATAGAAAAATAAATGTATCTAATCCCGAAAAATCCGATTAGGCTAAAACTTGGATCCGATTAGCAAAGATATGACCGATTAAGGATCCGAATAGGCATAATGAATATGGGGGGAATTAATAACTGGGAGTAGACATAGATGGGAAGTGATGGTGGAGTGATGAAGATAGCCAGGAAGGTGATGAAGAGCAGCAGCTTGCGGGATGTAACAAAAAAATGGTCGGATTATGTCACTCAGTTGATTTAGCACTTGGCCGCAACAAAAGAGATGATACTGGTCTCATGCACGGCTCTGCAGATATTGCACGCCATCAGGCTGCATGCGGAGCCAAGTGTGAAGCCTCTCCTTATGAGACGACAAAGGCTGGAGTTGAGGACATCAGAGCGATGCAGCGGTAGATACCTGTTGAATAATGCGAGTGTGATGGTGTCGACTGCTTCTAGGCGGCGCGGCGACGGCGATGATTGCTCCTACTTTTGTGGTCGGTCGCAACACTCTTATTGGTCACCATCAGCTTGCTGGTCGCCGTCGGCTTGCTGGATGGATTCAGCGACAGATGGAGATCTTTGTTGGGCGTTGCTTGTTGCTGGCCGCAGTAGTTGCTGCTATTGCTGGCCGACTGATGTCCTGGCAGGTTGTGGCTACGGTTAGTAATGGTAACGGCTTGACGATGGTTGTTGATTGAATCGGGACGGAGATAGCCGGCGTACAGAAAGAAAAATTAAATCTTTAAGAAAGAGAATGAGAAGCCATGGAGGCCAGGAGATGCCTGGCAGGCAGTCGGCCTAAGCCATGACAACGGCGGCAGCCGCCCGCATGCGGGGGTTCTTCCCCTTGGTTGCTCTCTAGAAAAGACGAGCAGCGGCGGCTAGGGCTGCGTGAGCGCCGGAAAGGAGAGGGAGGAGGGGCGGCGGCTAGGTTTCCCTCAGGAGCGAACGCGCTCTGTTCACGCAGGAATTATTGTTCACGCCGCGTATCACCGACGTCGTTACTGTTCACGTCGTCGTTACTGTTCACCGCTCTGATACCATGTTAAATAATATTGAACGCAATGGGATGAATACAAGACTAGACGCCCTCTCCTTTATATAGGAGAGGGAAGACGCCCTAAGACTTAAGACGCAAGTAATCTAAACGGGCTATAATAGAAAAGCCCACTAACTAATTAACCTATTAACTAAATAGGCTAATATATACTCTTTAACAATGTCGATGATTTCTAGGTAGACGGATATTTAAATATATATATATATATACAATGATTCCAAAATATACGACCTCGACGAAGATATATATGATGTTTTTTATAACGTTTTAAACTTGATAAGCTTTTGGTACCTATATCTTTATTACTTCTACAAATTGATATATTATTTTCTCATATATCAAAACACATTTTATATGTTGAAAAACCTATGTATACTTGTGCCTCACCTACTCCAAAATTCTGGCTCTGCCACTGATTATATATGTCATTCAAGTGCACATTTTTCTAAGATGTGCTAAGGAACAAACATGGTCGATGGAAAAAAAAATCAAGAAAAATGGGATCAATTTGCATCTGCGGTACCATTGATACTCCTTATATATCATATGTCACTTGAGTATCATCCTTAAATAGAAAACGTATGCCATCATACCATATGATATCAACTACGAACACCAAGAAGACATCTACATTAGAAAATTAACCAATGAAAAGATGAACACCGATAGAGGCTGTTACATACAGGATACTTCATAAGTGGTAAATCAGAGGACTTTACTTTGAAGTGCCAGCTCAACAGCAGGGGCTGATAATGATGCAGCAACTGCAATCGACGAGGAGACCAACATCGTGCAACAAACTCAACCATGTTTCTAATAACATATACATGACATAAAAGTTCTCATGTAAACAGCATGCCTCCAAAATAGGATCAAAATCAGCATTCTATATGGATCGCCAGCATGTGTAAACTCGTTAGAAAAATAATCATAATTCATAAACCACACAGTTGAAGTGTGAGATTCATGTCAATCTTTTCGTCTCATGGCAATTCCTATCATCTCAAAACCTTCTATAATACTTTCATACCCACTCAATCAGAAATTGCAATCAGTCAGGAACCAGAGATTATCACATACACAAAGGCATAACGTTATCACAAAAAAAACTGTATGATCTTACTTCAGACCACACTAAAATCGAGGGCACCGAACCCCTCTAAACCCCTTGTCCTCCATCCGTTAATTTAGCTAAGCAAATATGTTCCAGTCTCACCTGACACACACCTGTTTCACCAAACAATTGTTGCCCTTCAATATCTCACACTCACACGTCTCGACATAGCCTTTGTCATTGATAAGGTGTCCCAATTCTTACAATGGCCCGCTAAGGACCATGCGATCTTGCCGTTGCCAAATGCATATCAAGTTCACTCAAGCATGCACTCAACCACTCCCTTTCACAGTCATCATAAGTTCATAAGTACTTCACTCATTTTCAGAAGCTAAACGGGTGGGCTGTCCCGATGACCAGAAACAGTCCGGTGGATACCTGATGTATCTTGTCCCCGACCTCATTCTTGATCCAGCCATAACAACAGATCCTCTCCCATTATTCCATGGAGGCATGGAGTTTGTATATCAGCCTCTTCCAGACACTGAAGCTGAACTTATTTGGCTCCGCTCCTTTCTTCAAGAATTCGGTTTCCCTGTCATCCATTCACCTATATCATGGTGAGATAACATTGGTGCCACCTAATCTTACTCCAAATCCTGTTTCTTATGCCGACACCAAAGTACGAAATGCACTGAGGTGGATATTCATTTTATTTGTGACCATGTTTCCAAATGATAATTTACACGTTAAGAGCGTCTCTACCAAGGGCCAGCTCACAGATGTAACCAAATCTCTACCTCCACCGAGGTTCAAACTTACTCCCTCTCCAAGCTATGGCTGTGGTTGATATGGGATGCAGCAAGTAATCCAAAAACGCAACCAACACAGTGAAACAAATAGTAGCTAACGTGTAGATCACAGAGTTAATGTGAGGAATTCATAGCGATCTTTTAGTCTCACGTAAAGGAATCTAGTGGTGTGCGAAGTAATAGACTAAGAGGGCAGAACTGTGAGATCCGCAGAGATTTGAAATGTCAAATGTGGAATGGTACATTCTGAAATAGCAGGCCGTGCTATCCATGGATGGGATAAGCTTGTTATATATAGGAACATGAAGAAATGGTAAAGCAAGTGAACAAGATGCTTTCTTTATCTATCAATGGCGTGAAATATCATACTCTGAACGCCAACAACAACCTGAACTACAGAAAAGAAGGCACAGACCAGGTTTTCTAAACATGGTTCAGAATTCAAGGTTGGAGATAAATTTGAGAAAGTAAGAAATTCTAGAATTTGTGAGTTTCATGTTGTCTCCCCCCCCCCCAAATTTCCCCTAGGAAGTGGAGGTGTTATGCAAACGGGGGCCTTTCAAAGCCTCGTATGCAGTTTTGAGAGTGAAGTTCAAGCTTGGGTGGCCAGAGTAGGGGCAGGAATATATATACAGTCGAACAAGGAAAGGGGGCTTGAGGTGGCAAACCTGTATACTGAAATCGCCTCCAACGGAGACATTGTGTGAGTCCTCCGCGAGGAAGTCCTCGGAGGGCCCGCCGCCTCCCCGGCCTCCTTCCCCTCCGACCATCATCTGCCGCTCGGTGTTGTCGAGGTCCGACGCCAGCGCCGCCAGGTCGAGCTCGGTGAAGAAGGGCCCCTGCAACACGGTGTTGACGCAGTGCACAGCGCACAGCTTCGACTCCTGCACCTCGTGGTACAAGAGCCCGCCATTGCTTGGCCCCTCCATTCACACGACCACCGACCGAGGCAACGTCCTCCGCGTGGCGCCGGGAGCTGGTGCCGATAAAACCCTACTCCGCCGAGCAAGGGGGAGGAAGGCCTAGGCCGCGGGCGCGGTTGGGTTTGGTAGCTGGTCCCGTCGAATCGCGAGGTAAGGTGTGAGCGGGGCGCGACACGGCGACAGGGGAAACCGAAGAATGGTGGATGTGACGCGAAAGTATAGACAGGAGAGGGTCGCGTTCGGGGGAGTGGAGAGGGGGAGAGAAATTGGGGAAAGCTGCCAAGGTAAATAGAACGACTCCGGCTCGTATTTATTTTCCTTTTTCAAACAGAGACTCCACAGTCCACACTCTAGTTCGTAACGTAGTATAGCCATCTAATTAGTTATTACTTTGTTTTTTCCCTACGCAAACGTTAATGACGTGCACCACCTGGCCCACCTGGGCCATGCACCGTGCTACCTGCACCGCTTTTTCACTGCTGTCTTTACCAAAGCGGGAAAGATGCCACTACTGAGAAGCAGAAGCAGTATTTTCCTAGATTCAGTTCACATCGGAGTCGGACGAATCCTATACCAGAATCGGGACTCTTGTTAGTTAATCCGAATTCTTAGGTCCAAAAGATGACGTTTTATTTACAAAGTGGTTCCGACATCATTAAAAAAAAATCGTTGCATGAATTGACAATGAGAGTTCTATTAAAGAAAAGAACGAAAGCATAGTGGTACCCAGATATCGAAATAGTAGATCTAGTAATGAAACGCATTTAGGCCGAATTCTTAGGTCCAAAAGATGATGTTTTATTCACAAAGTGGATCCGACATCATTAAAAAAAATCGTTGCATGAATCGACAATGAAACAGGTGTGTTTATTTGTCCTATAAAGAGTTCTATTAAAGAAAAGAACGAAAGCATACTGGTACCCAGATATAGAAATAGGAAATCTAGTAATGAAGACACATTTATAATATGACAACATGTGGTAAGAAGTGACGAGGTAGCACCACCTACGCAAATGAAACGCTCATGCTCCGATATATAAAAGAGGTGATGACAGGCGTAAAATATGTCCGTCTATTCGTGAGTAAGCCTCATGACAAAAGCTTACGCATCATATCCATTGAAAACCATTATCCAAGTTGTCAACCAACATGGGCACAACCCTACTCGAAATTTAATTTGTGGAGCTCACTAAACCTATCATTCAAACCCCAACATTCCACATCCATCACTAGGAGTTGTAAAGTAAACATGTCCTGACATTACTTACATCAATTTTGGTAGTGCCCACACCAGGGTTAAGACAATCCGTCTTTCTCACCATGGAGCTAAGACAAAACGTATTGTTTTGATTCCCAAATTACCCCTAATTATAATCTAGGTGGGACTCCAATGAGCTGAACCAAAATAGAGCTCACTCACAAGGAACAACACGTGTGCAAATTAGAGACTGATTAAAAAATCTAGGGTGGACATTTGCATCAAAAGAGTTTATCAAAAACCAAGACACTATATGGAATACACCACTACACATGCTCATCAGAATAACTAGGATTAGCTATATAAATATGCAAATATATATATATATATATATATATATATATATATATACACATATACATATGCAAAATTCGACTCTATAAAAGTAGTGTTACTCCCCAAGACTTAGAGGTAGGCCTGTAAATGGGTAGAGCATGGTGTGAATATGGTCATATCTATAACTATAACCGTTTAGTTACGTGGGTATGGGTACAGTTATATACCCATTTTTATCAAAAGGTATACCCGTACCATGCCCATATCCACATAAGTGTTGGGTATATAGACGGGTAATTGGGTATATGGTTATGGTTAAACTTGCATAAAATACATCAAAATTTGGGATACAATAAACTACCACACTTAAATGGGTACGTTATGGAGAAATATCATTTTAAGGAAGAGAGGAGAGAAATGAGAGAATGACTTTATGGCCTTGTGAAATGTGCTTGTGTAACTATGAGGGTGTGTCAATGTATTTGCTTACTATACTGCAAGGTACTTATCTATACTAGATGTTACTGCTACAATATGGATCATTGCATTCTAATATAAACTTTTGCTATTGTAAGATACTTCTTTTTTCTAGATGTGAGTTCCAAAATATGCACCATTACATTGCAATATAAATTATTTACATAAAAATATAATTAAATGGGTATATAAGTATATAGGGTATCGGTATATATAAAACCATAATCTTACCCTATGAGAGGCGGGTACGCAGGTATAAGGATAAGCAGTTACATGGTTATAAAAATGTATACCCATGAAGGGTTTAGAGGGTATGGGTTTGAGAGTATCGGGTATACCTATATCTATTTGCATCCCTACCTAGAGGGAAAAGAGATTAATATTATCTATGATATATACAAGTTTCAACTTAGTAAATAAGGTCTGCTCCAATTATCATACATTGTCAAAATTCTTCGCTAAGAACCAAAATCATGACGGAGGAAGGTAAAGTCAGTATGTGTGAGATAACTCCCATTCCGTAGAGGTACATCATTAAATATAGTGCTTACACACACGCAAATGACCACATACAAGTAGTATGTAAAAGCAGATTATATGCAAGTCCATTATTTAATTATAAGCACTAGATATGCACAATTGGTAGTCTAATAATTTAAACATCAATTGATTAGAATATTTACACAATATATTTATTAGGTGATATATTTGCATTAACTAGCTATCTTACTTTCATTTCCCTAGTTTAGAGTGGTTTTACTTGTCCAATGAAACTAACTTGTTCCAAACCCTAAGTGAATTACCATAAAAAGGCTTAAGGTCAAGTAGTTAACCTAAAACTAATAATAGCATGGCTTGATATGAGGTTTCCACCTATGACTCATTAGGAACTCAATGATCTATGGCTAACTAACTCAGCTCTTGTCTCGAGTACTCATTAGATGCCAACTAGTTGTACACAAGCTGGGTGAATGATCAACTACTTCTCTAAAGAACATGACGCAAGTTTACCGTGCGCAGAAATGCAAGTGAACGCGTCGAAGTAATACAGGCCTTTGTGAGGCCCGAGTCGAACTCAGGGATACGTGAAATTGTCAGAGACTCCTACTAACTACTCGCGGTCAGCTAGATCGATTAAAAAGTTGAGAGTTGTTGTTAAAATTAAAAGGAAATAAAAATAAAACAAAGCAAAGCAATCGGTTAAATGTTTGGTTTAATCAAATCAAAAGGAGATCTTTAGGATGGCAGTTTCACCGCGGGTTTTCATTGTATTAAAGTCTATATAGTTACTCAATTTTATCTCTCTATCCGGGTAGTGGCCTGAAATCAGATTTCCCCACTGTCGTGGTACAATTCACTACCTATGTCTAGGTCGGTGTCACCATCGTAGTAACCTATACCCTAAACTAGGTGCATTAAAAACGATCTCTTGGTATCCACCATTAACCTTACACCACCTTGTTCAAGGGATTTGTCAATTAATGTAAATTCCATCTCTTTTCAACCATTAATTCTTCTTTCAAAGCAATTAAGGGCATTAGATTATTATTATGGTGATCAAGCATAACAATATATTTGAGAAAACGAAATTATACCACGGATTTAAGAGATAAGATATGAATTACTATGATAAAATCATCATACAATGAATTCCCGGGCTACTCCCGGTCCTAAAGACAAAGGGGATTACCCCGCATGTTCATCTCAGAGTACAACGTGGAGTAGAACAAGGGAAACATGAAAATAAATGTGATTGAGTGGTGAAACCCCTGAACGGAGAATATCCAAGCGATCCTTGGCATGGAATACGCATTCTCCCGCCTTTCGGTGGTGGAAATCGCCTTCTTCAGCGTCTGGGTCGGCTGGGGCGTACTCTCGTGCTCCGTTCTTCTCTCCTTGCTCTCCGGGATGTGTGCAGTGGCTAATGACGTGATGCTTCCCCCTTGGGCGCCGTCATTAGGTATATTTCCCAAATTAGGTCGCCAATTAATCACAGCCGTCCGATTAAGATTAATCTGAAACAAACTCATATCTGACGGTGTCGATACCATCGACGCGGGTCGATGGTATCGACCTAGCGCGATATCGGCAGTTCTTCTTTTCTTTTGTCTTTGCGACTGATGTCATCTCGATACCATCGACGAGGGTCGATGGTATCGACGAACCTGTAGTGACGGTTTTGTCTTTTTGTGTCATTGTAGCTCCACCAGTCGATAGTATCGACATATGAGTCAATAGTATCGACTCACTTCTCACCAGCAACCTGATGGTATCTTGATACCATCGACATCCCTGTCAATAGTATCGACTTTCTTCTGGTCCTTGCGGCTGGCAACCTGTGGTCCAGTCGATGGTATCGACCACCGTCGATGGTATCGACGGTAGCAGATACTTGTTTTTCCTAAAATTAACACACGAAACCACATAAGTCTACACAAAACGTATTCTTTTGATAATTAATACTTAATATGCTTGAAATAGGGGAAATTTGACATAGAGAAGTAGCTTAGACCAAAGTGAATGAATTATGCAACATTAACCATGAGAATGACTAATAAATGCATAAAACGCATATCAAACAAGTCAATAAATGTGACTCAAAATCATCACATCAAACTCCCCTAAGCTTGAACATTGCTCGCCCTCGAGCAACTAAACCTTAGAATAGAATTGCCAGAGTCAACTAAAGACCAAAGCATCACAACAAACATCCCATATGACTCCCACCGGACATTCGCATACCGGCCCTCGCTAACCAGAGAATGATAATTACCCTAAAGGCGACAGTAATCATTCATAAAAGATATCACCCTCAAAACCGATAAACACTATCACATAAGGCAGTTAACATAATAGAATTCGCCGGTCCAGACTTAGTGCATCTTGTGATCTCCTATACTACGTTGCTCGCCCTAACTACCATCTACATGGAAGCAGTTCTCCTGATATTCACAAGTGAGGAGAAGTTCACGGTGGCCTACCAATTCGAGCAACGGGTGGATGGAATGGGTGGCTCATGGAAGAAGTAGAAGTATTATACGGTTTCACATGCATAAAACAAAAATGCCCTAAATGATGCAAATGCACATGAAAAATGCCCTAATGCATAAGATTGGGTGGAATGATGCATGCACTAACATTCCGTCTCAAAACGAGATGGATATCTAATTGAGCTATGTCATGTACTTACTCATCTTAAAATACATGTGAGATTATGTTCCTTTCTCCTTCTTATTCTAGTTGCTTCTAAATGACTTTTTTTTTCAATTTCAGATTTTTTTTCAGATTTTTTTTTCTAAACCCTTATATCCATAATTGACAATGAATGCTTTATTGAGCTTATTTTTTCTGCATAACTCAAAGATTTGCACTCTTTAGAAGGTATGGAACAATTTAATTCACCATTAAAGAACAAATGAGGTACATGATATACTCTATGCATAAAAGTTATGAATGCAACTACATGACATGCACCTAAGAGTAATGTGCATGTATACCTATTCTATATTTTTTTATTTTTCATGCAAAACATATGAAAATGGTTGCAATGCAAGACCTATCTACATGATATGCAATCAAAAAGGTTAAAACCGTACTTTACTTCTAAGTCTTGGTGGATTGTGAAAAGCAATGAGGTGGACAGATCACAAGACTAATTGACTGAACCTTTGAAAAATATTATGTGTCCCTCCTTACTGACCTGCGTAGTAGTTAAGAGGTTTTTTTTCTCTTACTTCAAATTAGAGTCTCATTATCATTTGGTCAGTTTAGGCTCAAACAACCAATTCCGTCCACTTTTATGAATCATTAGGAATGTACAGTTGTGATTTTCTGTTTTAAAGTTGACAAAACCAATCATTTCCTTTAGTTAAGTGATCAAAGTTGAACAACACTCAAGCTTGCGAACACTCAAAAAATTTTAAGTTTCCCTTAATTCCCATGTACATGCAACTGAGATGACACAAAATTTTAAGACATCCACGATTACACTAGATAGAATGTGGATCCTACAAACAAACTAAGATTGCAAGAAACAAATGACAAGAAACAAAAGCAATAAAACTAAAAATAGAGAAAATAAAAGATAGAGCTGTTCCAACACCCCCCTAAGCTTGAATTCGACTATGGCCTCATAGTCAAAAACAATCTTAAAGGTTGGAATAGAGATACTGCTTTACTCTTCAGGTGGAGGCTGGTACTGCGGAGCCGTAGGGTCCCAAGAAGGATACTCCCCCTGGAAGCTCGGATCAAACTGGGCCCTAGGTGGAGGTTGTGGATAGCCTCTAAAGTAGTTTTGGCTCCAATAGTGATCGTAAAAGGGCTGCTGTTGCATCTCCATCCGTTGCAACCAATCATGAATTTGTTTTTGGTTGTGGAGGAGAAGACGCTCGTTCTCGAAACATTGCCCTTTGATTGTCCAGTAACCGGTTTGTAGTGTCTTGAATACCGATGTACATCATCATGTGACGATGTTGCGTCCGCTGTATGTCTTGCAGCATATCATACATGCCATGCATTGAGTAGGCATCCTCACTTGGCTGCGAGGGCGGTGGTGGTGGCGGAGGCTGTGATGATGAAGATGCACCCGGATGCATCTGAGGATGCTTCCATGGTGCCACTCGAGCCCGAAGAGGTGTGAAGGCCTCCTCTTCCTCTTCAGCCTCATCGTCATTGCCGTCGTCGTCGTTGTCGCCGTCTTCATCGGAGTCAGTGATGGCTATGATAGGCCATCAGAAGTGTTGCGCCCCGTCGATGTTGAAGACCGGATCGGGAAGCGAGCATTCCTGGTAAGCATGGTTGACGTGGCAGTGCGCATACGCCAAACCATCTCGAAGAAGGATGAGGTTGGAGCGGTGCAGATGCTGCAAGTTCACCTTGCTCCTAGTAGAGAGAGGAGTCAAAGTAGAGAAATTCAGCCCGAGGTAGGAAGCCAGCTTGGTGATAAGCCCGCCAAAGTGAATCGGCGCTTTCCGTGTACTCCTCTTCACCGCCAAAACCCGATGTAAAAAGAAGGCGCCCTAGTTGCATTCTTGGCGTTTCAGGAGTTTATACAAGAAGAATAAGTCCGTCTCCTGAAACTTGCTGAGGGCCAAATCACCCCTAGCAAACAACGTCGAACTCAGCATCCGGTGAAGTATCCGGATGAAGGGGTGCTCGAAATCAGCTACCGCAGCATTATGGTAGCTCACTGACTTGCCCAGCGGCACCGTCACCAGCTCAGCGAAAATTGCATTGTAGTCGGTGCGGTTGTCCGGTCGCCGGTAGTCGGACCACGAGTGATTACAGTTGAAAATCTCATTGAACTGCCGGAGTGTAATGGTGTAGTCATTGTTGTACAGTCGGAAAGACACCCAACCCTTGATCCACTCACGGTCGGTGGCTATGACGTCGTTGGGTACGATGCAGACGTCCAGTGATGCCATGAACTCAGCCACCAACTCCTTGTAAGTAGCCCACTCACCGAAGAACGGCTGGCCATCTGCATGGTATTCCAGTTCATCAGGCCTTCTGCTCGTGTGATGCGCCTGCCCCTTCAAGACATAGGCAAGGTTGGCGTCGAACCCCAGGTTGCGGATAGTTTCCCGTTCAACATAACGGGTTGACTCGATCTTCCTCTTTAGAATCTCCTCGTATATCTTCTTGACCTCCGCAGATGGATGGATCAGCTGCAGGTGTGAGATTGACGCGGTCGGAGGTGGCACGAACTCCGGGATTTCCATCGGGTTCACGCGTGAAGACGATGCACCAGCTACATGCACCATGATTGCGACAGAAAGAGGAATAGAAAGGGAGCTCGGTGAAGACCGGAGAAGTGAATCTCCGCTCGATGAAGAACTTGCTCGGTGTTGCTTGTCGTTGGGCTTGGATAGCTCTGGAACACGCTCGACGCAAGTCAAGGAGAATTGCACTGGAGTTGTGATGTCATATGATGCAAATACTCCTCATATATAGCCGTGGTCAGCGCTACTGTATGCCCGTCGATACCATCGACGCGAGTCGATGGTATCGACTTGGGTAGCACGATCTGTACCTCCGCGAGTATCGACGGTTGTCGATGGCTGGATCTGCGGGGCCCGGATTGCTGATGTGTCGATACTATCGACGCAAGTCGATGGTATCGACCCGTCCCCTGGATCGACTTCCTTGTTGCTGCAATCGTCGTTGATCTTTCCTCGCGGATCGTTGACGTGGCGCGTCGATACTATCGACACGAGTCGATAGTATCGACTCTCTGATTAGGGCAAACCCTCGCGAGGCCCGACCGCCGCCTTCTTTGCATGAATGTGTCGATACCATCGATGCGCCCGTCGATGGTATCGACTTTCCTGAGACGATTCGTTCTAAAAATCTCCAGAGATCTCGATAGTATCGACACCCATGTCGATACCATCGACCTATGCTTGCGATATGCCTGTTGGTATGTCGATACCATCAACGAGGCCGTCGATGGTATCGACGCAGTGTGATTCCTACAGTCGCCAACCTGTACCATGGTCGATACCATCGACACAAGGGTCGATGGTATCGACTCTGCCTCAGCCCTGCACATGTAGCAAACGATCACGGTATATTTTTTACACTACAAACTAAGTTAAGACAAATCAAACTACGAATGTAAAGGAACTAAACTAAAGTACCAATGGTTGGGTTGCCTCCCAACAAGCGCCCTTTTTTAACGTCTTAGGCTAGACGACTTGAAGTACATCATACATCTGAAAGTGAAATGAGTTTGACCTCATTCACCTTCCTCGTGTAATCTTCACCAAAATATAACTTCAACCTCTGTCCGTTCACTAAAAATGTAGTCTCGCCATCGCGCACCATGATTGCGCCATGTGGTTTGACCTCTTCTACCGTGAATGGCCCACTCCATCGGGATTTAAGCTTCCCGAGATGCAACTTCAGCCTTGAATTGAACAAAAGCACACGATCTCCTTTCTTGAAGGTGCGCATCTGAATGTGGCGATCGTGGATCAACTTAGTGCGCTCCTTGTATATCCGAGAGTTCTCATATGCAGTCATTCGCAGCTCATCCAATTCATTTAATTCAAGTAATCTCTTCTTCCCCGCTTCATCATAACTCAAGTTGAGCTTTCTCAACGCCCAGTGTGCTTTGTGCTCTAACTCCACCGGTAAGTGACAGGCCCGACCGTACGCCAACCTAAAAGGTGTGGTGCCTATAGGTGTCTTGTATGCCGTCCTATATGTCCACAATGCATCCGGTAGTAAGGCACTCCAATTCTTCCTCGTGGAAGCCACAGTACACTCCAGGATCTTCTTAATTTCGCAATTGGAGACCTCCACTTGTCTTTGAGTTTGCGGGTGATACGGGGTACCAATGTTATGTTTGACCCCGTATTTCCTCAATAGTGTCGAGAACTTTTGATTCTTAAAGTGCGTACCCCCATCACTAATGAGCATTCGGGGCACTCCAAACCTACAGAAGATATTTTCCTTAACGAACCTGCACACTACAGTAGAATCGTTAGTCCTTGTGGGTATTGCTTCTACCCACTTCAACACATAATCAACAGCTAAAAGGATATATAAATTCGAATTGGAGGACACAAAGGGTCCCATAAAATCTATACCCCATAGATCAAATACCTCAACCTCTTGGAAAACATTTAGGGGCATCTCTTGTCTCTTTGAAATGTTACCTACTCTTTGGCAGGAATCACATTGTCTCACGAACTCATAGGCGTCTTGGAACAAGGTAGGCCAATATAGGCCACTTTCCAGTACTTTGGCAGCCGTACGAGAGCTCGCATGGTGTCCGCCCGTCAGTAGTGTGTGGCAATGACGAAGAACACTCTCGTATTCCACCTCAGGTACACACCTGCATAGGACACCATCCCTGCATTGCTTCAAAAGAATGGGGTCATCCCAAAAATAGTATCGTAGAGAATGGAAAAATTTCTTCTTCTCTTGATATGTCCAATCATCCGGGATGATCCTGCAAGCAAGATAATTCACGATATATGAAAACCACAGATCCTTAGAATTCACTTTCAAAAGTTGTTCATCCGAAAATATCTCGGTAATGGGTATGTGTAAATCTTTTTCATCTACCCTCTCTAACCTAGACAAATGATCCGCTACAACATTTTCAATCCCCACCTTATCTTTGATTTCGATATCAAATTCTTGTAAAATCAAGATCCACCTAATCAATCTAGGTTTGGCATTTTTTTCCATCAAATATTTAATAGCGGCGTGGTCAGTCCAAACTACTACTTTCGATCCAACTAAATACTGCCAAAATTTTTCAAAAGTGAAAACGATAGCAAGCAATTCTTTTTCAGTAGTCGTGTAATTTAGTTGGGCATCGTTCAAAGTCTTAGAGGAATAAAAAATCACGGCAGGTTTATAGTCCACCCGCTGTCCCAACACAGCTCCTACAGCGAAATCAGATGCATCACACATGAGTTCAAATGGCTTAGTCCAATCCGGTGTTTGAACAACCGGTGTGGAAATCAATTTCTCCTTCAGCACGTTGAACGCGTGTAAACATTTGTCATTGAAATAAAAAACAACATCCTTTTCTAGCAGCTCGGATAAAGGTTTGGCGATTTTTGAAAAATCTTTTATGAAACGACGATAGAATCCAACGTGACCTAAGAAACTTCTTACCCCTTTTACCGATTTTGGTGGGGGCAATTTAGAAATTACTTCAATTTTTACTGGATCTGCCTCCAAACCTTTGCTAGACACTTTATGTCCTAGCACTATCCCTTCACTCACCATCATATGACATTTCTCCCAGTTGAGGACCAATTGTGTGTCCTCGCATCGTTGTAACACCTTATCCAGATTATAAAGGCATTCATCAAAAGATGCACCATAAACTGAGAAATCATCCATAAAGACCTCTAGACAGCGTTCTACCATATCAGAAAAAATGGCGAGCATACAACGCTAAAAAGTCGTCGGTGCATTGCATAATCCAAATGGCATGCGGCGATACGCGAAAGTTCCATAGGGACCAGTGAAAGTAGATTTCTCTTGGTCCTTAGGATCAATCGAAATCTAATTGTACCCCGAATACCCGTCCAGAAAACAGAAATGTGATCGGCCGGCTAAACGCTCTAGAATTTGATCAATAAACGGAAGAGGAAAATGATCCTTTAGCGTAGCGGCATTCAGACGTCGGTAATCTATACAAACTCGCCACCCGGTTACCAAGCGGGTGGTGACAAGTTCATTTAAAATATTTTGAGTGACAGTTATTCCCTCCTTTTTAGGGACTACCTGCGTGGGACTCACCCATGTCAAGTCTGAAATTGCATAGATGATACCTGCGGAAAGAAGCTTAATCACCTCCTTCTTCACCACCTCCATCATGATCGGATTCAGTCGACGTTGTGGTTGAATCACCGGCTTGGCTCCCTCCTCGAGCCGAATCTTATGCTGACACAAAGTAGGGGAAATCCCCTTGATATCTGCAACAGACCACCCAAATGCTCCCCAGTGGTTCTTCAGCACTATCAACAATTGGTCCTCCTCTTCAACACTTAGATAAGCAGAAATAATCACAGGCAACTTGTCGTCCTCAGCTAGAAATGCATACTTGAGGTGTGGTGGCAGCGACTTCAATTCCAATTCTGGCGGGCTGATTAAGGATGATTGAAGCGGAGGTGGTAGTTCGCCTAAATCTTCATAATACCTCGCATAGAAGCATGGCAACATCTGAAGCATCTTGGCGCACTCCTTGAGTGATTTGCTTCTCATCCAATCATGAGTGATATTGACTAAACAAGCCTCGAGTGGTAATTCCGGATATGCATCAAAAACTGAATTTGCTATAACATCATCTTCCGTAGAGGGAGGAATGTCCTCATCCTCATCGTTCGGGAACCCTACAACCTTGCAAAGAGATACCACTTTGGTCTGCTCCATGATATCCACAGCCAAAGTCCCTTTTTCCACCTTGGTCATTACATGGGACATATCTAAAAATGGCTTCCCTAGACAAAGTGAGATATTGTTATCAAAATGTTTTATCATGTGGCATTGATCCTTGTATTTAGATGAAGTGGCGCTGGAAGGCATGACCATTTCAAATCGGTCATCGGCTATACCTAAGGTCAACCAGCCTCTCCCCATCTCAAGTATCATGTCGGCTGTAGCTGGGAAAGGTCGTCCAAGTTGCAGCTCATTGCCTTGTTCATCCTGCATCTCCATGATGACAAAATCTGCTGGAAATACGAATCGATCCACTTTCACTAGCACATCTTCACAAATCCCATATGGCTTTACCACTGAATTGTCCGCCAATTGGATTGTCATGTTACTTGGCCGTGACTCTTTTAATCCTAGCTTCTTGAATGTAGAGAGAGGCATCAAGTTAATGCTCGCCCCTGAGTCACATAGTGCTTCACCAAACTTGACCTTCCCGATGTAACATGAAATGTTGAAACAGCCCGGATCTTGCCTCTTTGGTGGCAGTGTGCCCATGATGAAGGCACTCACCTGCTCCTTAAGCACAACAACCTCAGTGTTCGGGATTTTTCTCTTCTTGGTGATGATGTCTTTCAGAAATTTCCCGTAAGAAGGGATTTGCTCAATAGCTTCCAATAGAGGGATATTGACTGAAAGCTTTTTGAAACTATCTAAAAACTTTTTGAATTGGGCATCTACCTTTTGAAAACTACTAGAGGGGGGGTGAATAGAGTTTTATAACAATTTTAAAAATTAATTAACTCAAACAATCAATCACAAAGATATTGGACAAGGAGACAAGAGTTTAGAGTGGTTCCAACCTTAGCAAATACTAAGGAAGTCAGTCCACTACCCGGTTGCTTACCCAACCGGGATTTGAAAAGAAATTTATTTTATTACCTCGCAAGGATTTTACATAAAATACAATTTCTTTTCCTAAACCCTTCAAGCAGCCTTCACCTAGAAGTAATCGCCCAACCTTGAAGCAGCCTTCACCTAGAAGTAATTGCACCACCTTGAAGCAGCCTTCCTCTTGAAGTAGCTTCCCGTTGCAATAGCCTTCTTGAAGTAGCTTCCCGTGCGATAGCCTTCTTGAAGTAGCTTGAAGTCCCCTTCTCCACCTGAGAAGTCAAACTCTCTCCAATCCGCAGCCTCCAACCCTAGGAGTAGCAAGGAGAATACAAGGATAAAAAGGAACAAGAAAGGAAATAGAAATTACAACTTATCCTTTTAAGCACAAGGCTTGATTTGCCTATATCAAGCGTATTGATCTCCTAACCAATGAGTGTAGAAGTGTAAGTGCTGTAGTAAGGAGATGCTAGCCTATAGGACACGAATTTGAGCTAAGGAGAAAGTAGGCCAATGATCACAATGCTCAAATTGCTTGCAACAGATTGCTCAAGTATGCTCAAGTATTTTCTCAAGTGTAGCAAGTGTAAAACAAGTAAGTTTAGGTGTCCTATGGCTTGTCCTATTTATAGGAATGGCCTAAGGATGCTTAAGGACATTCTAGACAACTTCTAGGGGTTTCTAAGTGCTTAACTAGCCGTTAGGTACAAAGTTGTTGCTTTAACAACAGCTAATTAATTAATTCTGCAGTTACTGTCAGAGACCATCTCGGTCGACAAATGGTCGACCGAGATACCTACTCGGTCGAACTTTTGTCGACCGACAGGCTCTCTGGAACAAGTGATTTGCAACGTCTTTCATCAACTGCCAACTAACTTTTCTGTTGTGTCTAACGGCTACTTTGGATCTTTCTTGGTCGAGAAGATTGTCGACCGAGAGTGTCTCGGTCGAGGAGTTTGTCGACCGAGATTGATCCTGTTTCAAGGTTTCAATTTAGGCACTAATTATGTGTGTGAGTGTGCATAAGTAAACCTATTTGAATGGGATGACTTGTCTAACTGTGGTGTTTAGCTAGGGAGAATCTAACGCTTGATTTACATGCAATTCTAAGTACTTGTACATTATATTTTTGTACAAGTTTTTACAACAGTGATTACATTGCATGAAAATATAAATATGTAAGATTGTAGATTTTCCCTTGTTGCTTTGTCATCCTGCACACTCAAGTAGCTCCTTAGATTAATAAGAATGAAATGTTTGTCATAATCAAAACAAAGGGATTTATAGATGTCCATTTAGCCAACAATCTCCCCCTTTTTTAAGATGACAAACATTTCCAAAATATAAATAAAGAAAATATAAAACATATGAGTTTCATACCTTTAGATTACCTTTTGTAGCTTTTTCTCTTGTGTATAAAATGTGTGCTTATTATTCCCCATGAATTGTGGAACATGAAATCCAGATTATTTGGGAATATAGCAACTTTCAATGTAAAGCCAAGAGTTTATTTATGAAACTCATTAATTTAGTTTTATATTTATCTCTCCCCCTTTGTCATTTCAAAAAGATAACCGTTAAGAATAAAAACTCCCCCTTAATTAGATATCCTATTAGGAACATGGATTTAATATCATATTTTTCTAATTTAGCCACAATTTGTTTCTCAATCATTTGCAAAGGATGTTAAGCCTTGAAATGATATGAGATCCTGTTAGATACATGGCATATGTATTGATTTCTCATCCATTTTACAAGGAATGTTAAGCCCATAAAATGATATGAGAATCCTTTAATCTCAGAGTACATAAAAATGTCTCCATCCAAATGCAAGGGATGTTAAGTCCCGATTTGTTTAGAGAGTTCCTTTAAGTACAAGTTATATCATTTTTCTGAAATTCATAGATTTCTTCATAACCAAAAATACTAAGGTCGTAACAAGCTCCAAATAATGTTTTTATAAGCTTCTTAATCAAATAATCAAATTTGTTTTTATGAGCTCCCCCTTAATCTTACAATTAAAGCAATTTAAGGCTGCTAAGGTCACAAATGATTTTAAGTTTTGATTTTGACCTTTATCAAAAGTATACTAAGATTAAGTACATTAAAATGATGTCCATATAACAACCAAGAGCTTGTGTTTAAGTAGCACCAATATCAAAGAAAACATCTTCCAAAGTGGAAGCGGTTTCGCCAATTTTATCTTCAACATGATGAGGAGAAACATGATTAATTTGCGAATATATTCAGTTTTATTGCAAACTTGACAACAGAAACCTGCTCGGTCGACAATCTTTCGACCGAAAGCATTCTCGGTCGAACAGTTTCTCGACCGAGAATGTGTCTGGATTTGTTTCATAGCTGTTTTTAAGTAATTTGTCAATTTTGCCACAATTATAAAGGTTGCCCCCCTTATTTGGTATGTTCTACAATGTTGATCTTATAATCCATATTTTGAATATGTCTCACAAAAAAATATCTATTGGAATCAAGTAAAGATGGCCAATTTCATTGAAAGCATGTATTACAAGCATAAAAAGATAGACACATCATATAGAGATGACCCATTACAATTATTCAAAAGATATCATTACAATAACTCCAACATTTACTGGAAAGACTTAAGGATTACATCAATGTCAGGGTCTTTCCCAAGAAAAGGCTCAGTTCCATAATATTGGACCAATGTTTGCCAATCTAGAGCACCTGTCTTAGTTAGAGCATATGCTTCCAAGAATGTAGGTACTCGGTTAAATCGGAAATGAGCGGCAATATCTTGCAGTTGCATGGATGAAAACTGAGTGTGCGTAAGATCCACAGATGGTGGAGATGGAGTTTGATAATAGTTGTACGAAGGATTGTATGGATTGAGCATGCCAGGATTTAAAGAATATGGATATTCATCAGGTTGGTTTGGTGAAAGGGTTTGCATTCTTTGGTTTATATAAGTCATGGCATGATGGTTATAGTCTAGTTGTTTGCTTAGGTGATATTGGGAACCAGCTATATAAGTAAGAGTGTTTTGAATGGGGTCATGTAATAGATTAGTAGAAGGAGGGGGTGGTGGTATGTCTTGATGAGATGTTTCTCCTTCAACTCTAGCCCTTTTATGACCAAAATCAATTCCCATTTTTTCTACTGTATTCTTACTTATTTTTTGTGGTCTACGCTCCCATGTATATCCCATATCCTCAAGTGGGGTCTTAAGGAAATGTTGAGTAATTTGGCATATAAAATCGGCATATGGAGGATTGCCAGAAAACTCAAGCATGTTTTTAAGAATGATGCGGATAAAATTTGTGGGAATACGTTGGATAATGGCATATATTAGACACATACGAAAAACAGGAACTTCAGACTTATTGGCTCTAGGATGTATGTTTGTTGATACAATAAGGTTTACAATCCTAGCAGCTGGTTTAAGATTTATAGCATAATATGTGCCTCTATCTTCGTGACAGGTTGTATTGGATTTAAAAATGGTCCTTTTGATGTCACTAAGACTAATGGTGTGGTCATCTTGGAGAAATTGGTTAAGGGGGTTTCCAGAAGTAAGGTCAAGGCTGTCTTGATATTCATCTATGTCAATGTTTAGCATTTCAAGAATATCCCCTTCAGTAAATCGGAAGCAATGCCCATTGACCATAGTGTAGAAGAAGATAGTTTCATTTTCAGAGTGGGAAATGAGGTTTGCATAGAATTCATTCACTACCTTGATTGAATAGGAAGGAAAAGAAGGGTTGATGAATTCTTTTAACTTTTGTACTTCGAAAAGGTCCTCCAAGTCGACGATGTTGATGAAGTCCATAACTTCAACTGGTCGTCGTGGGAGAGGAGCTTTAGAGGAAAGCCGTAGATATCGATCACCAGCATCTCCATCGACGAAGGCAATGTCGTTGATGATCGTCAGTGGTGGAGTAGCTTCCCGAGCTTCCCTTCCTTTCCTACCGGCGACCTTCTTCTTTCCACGAGCAGATGATGAGGCCATTGTGTTGCTTGAAGGTGGAGAAGAAGCAAGGAAGGCTTGAGGATGAGAATGCTAAAGAGTTGCACAAAAATGCACTAGAGAGAGCCTATGGAAGTAAGAGTATGCAAGTGAGGAAGTGACCCATTTTTGGTTCCTTTTATAACATTCCAGCGACCTGGTCGGTCGACGACTCGTCGACCGAGCGTCCGCAACGGTCATGTTGCAGACGCGCCACTTGGCTCCCCAACGGTCATATAACGGTCATAAACGGTCATAACGGTCGGTTTACAACGGTTATATCCAACGACTATTTCTCGGTCGAACAATTGTCGACCGACATTGTCTCGGTCGAACATTTGTCGACCGAAAGTATGTCCGATACTAAATCTGTCTAGATTCTGTCAGTCGAGAAAGAGGGGCTGACCGAGAGGTTTTCGGTCGAAAAATTCGTCGACCGAGAAACTTACTGAGTACGAATTTGAAACTGATTTTTAATGTAATTGATAGACTATTTTTGTAAAACACATATATAGATTTTCCAAGGGAGTAATTTTGTGTTTATTATTGACAATGTTTGGACAAGTTGTAATTAATTGTTCTTTTAATCATAAAAGGATATCCAAATAGTTATTATGTCAAACTTATTTTAGGTCAAATTTGACTACGACCATAGCGCCCCTTGGTCAAATTTTGTTTTGACCAAGAGGCTAATTTTGCAGATTTTCAGATTGAATATGTTGAGTATAATATCTGCATTAAATGTCAAGTTGAAGCATAATACTTAAGATTTTTAGGTACAATTAATTATCTCAAATCTTCAAAGATACTAATTTATGGATTGTGTTGCAAGCACTAATATATAACTAATAAATTATTTTGCTTGCCTATATTTTAATGGATCCATGCATACAATTTTCATTATCTATGCGCACCCAATGATGAAAGCATGTTATCAGCATACAATGATAATTCCATTACATGATTAGTATATGAATAGACCAGAAAATACTTTTACGAACAATCATGTGAAAATAGGAATTTTCTTTGACTAAGCATAATTTCAGTTTAAACTTTAAATCATCTAGGGAATAAAATAATATTTACATTTGTAATCTCACTATGTTGAGTTGAGATAGACATAGAAATATGCAACTAATGTTTTTGGTCATATCTCAACTTGATTTTGTTCATTTAGTTTGGCGGTTTTGGAAACCAAACTAACTCGACATCTTTTCTCTTATAAGGACATGAAAAAGAGTAATGTCCAAGACGTGAGCAATAATGGCAACATATAGAATCAACCTCAAGTCGTTTTCTATGGTTTTGTTCCATGTTGTTCTTTGGTAAAAATGTATTTGTTCCTTTAGGTACATATATAGTTTGATGGGTTTGTGACTTTTTCCAACTAGGTTGATAGGACTTCCCTTTAGGCTTATAACCTAGTCCTCTTCTCCCAATTTGATGATAGGAATTATCTAAGATTTGATCAAGAATGCCATTATTATTTAAATTACTGACTTTTTGTTGTAACTTGGCAATCTCTTCCATTCTCTTCTTAATATCTAGTTTTGCTTGGTCTAGATTAGATGACAATAAATTTCTTTCTTTAACAATAGTGTCATAATCTATATGGGTGCATAATAATGGTTGTTTTTGAAGATCGTTTACTTGAGTCTGCAAGTTTGAATTTTCAACAGAAAGGAGCTTACAATCGGCTTCCATAGATTTTAACTTAAGATCAGAATATTTATTTCCCACTTTGAGATCCTCATTTTCAGATGCAAGAGCAAGAAGTTTAACATTTAGATCATCATTTTCTTTATTTGATTTCTTTAATTTCTTTTTGCACTCAACATATTTATTATGTGTCTCTTCAATAATAGCAATAAGTTCTTCTTTAGATAAATCAAAGAGACTTACCTCTTCTTCTTCTTCTTCACTAGTTGTAGCAATAAGACATTCTTTGTGCTCTTCCTTTGATCTCCATGGGCATTCGGTTGTTTTGTGGCTTGTTCCTAAACACCAATTGCAGCATGTTGTGGTTTTGTCCAAACAGCACCTTTCACCATTTCCCTCCATTCTTCAAGACCTGGTTAGGGTTCCTTGAAGCCTGCTCTGATGCCAATTGAAAACTACTAGAGGGGGGTGAATAGAGTTTTATAACAATTTTAAAAATTAATTAACTCAAACAATCAATCACAAAGATATTGGACAAGGAGACAAGAGTTTAGAGTGGTTCCAACCTTAGCAAATACTAAGGAAGTCAGTCCACTACCCGGTTGCTTACCCAACCGGGATTTGAAAAGAAATTTATTTTATTACCTCGCAAGGATTTTACATAAAATACAATTTCTTTTCCTAAACCCTTCAAGCAGCCTTCACCTAGAAGTAATCGCCCAACCTTGAAGCAGCCTTCACCTAGAAGTAATTGCACCACCTTGAAGCAGCCTTCCTCTTGAAGTAGCTTCCCGTTGCAATAGCCTTCTTGAAGTAGCTTCCCGTGCGATAGCCTTCTTGAAGTAGCTTGAAGTCCCCTTCTCCACCTGAGAAGTCAAACTCTCTCCAATCCGCAGCCTCCAACCCTAGGAGTAGCAAGGAGAATACAAGGATAAAAAGGAACAAGAAAGGAAATAGAAATTACAACTTATCCTTTTAAGCACAAGGCTTGATTTGCCTATATCAAGCGTATTGATCTCCTAACCAATGAGTGTAGAAGTGTAAGTGTTGTAGTAAGGAGATGCTAGCCTATAGAACACGAATTTGAGCTAAGGAGAAAGTAGGCCAATGATCACAATGCTCAAATTGCTTGCAACAGATTGCTCAAGTATGCTCAAGTATTTTCTCAAGTGTAGCAAGTGTAAAACAAGTAAGTTTAGGTGTCCTATGGCTTGTCCTATTTATAGGAATGGCCTAAGGATGCTTAAGGACATTCTAGACAACTTCTAGGGGTTTCTAAGTGCTTAACTAGCCGTTAGGTACAAAGTTGTTGCTTTAACAACGACTAATTAATTAATTCTGCAGTTGCTGTCAGAGACCATCTCGGTCGACAAATGGTCGACCGAGATACCTACTCGGTCGAACTTTTGTCGACCGACAGGCTCTCTGGAACAAGTGATTTGCAACGTCTTTCATCAACTGCCAACTAACTTTTCTGTTGTGTCTAACGGTTACTTTGGATCTTTCTCGGTCGAGAAGATTGTCGACCGAGAGTGTCTCGGTCGAGGAGTTTGTCGACCGAGATTGATCCTGTTTCAAGGTTTCAATTTAGGCACTAATTATGTGTGTGAGTGTGCATAAGTAAACCTATTTGAATGGGATGACTTGTCTAACTGTGGTGTTTAGCTAGGGAGAATCTAACGCTTGATTTACATGCAATTCTAAGTACTTGTACATTATATTTTTGTACAAGTTTTTACAACAGTGATTACATTGCATGAAAATATAAATATGTAAGCTTGTAGATTTTCCCTTGTTGCTTTGTCATCCTGCACACTCAAGTAGCTCGTTAGATTAATAAGAATGAAATGTTTGTCATAATCAAAACAAAGGGATTTATAGATGTCCATTTAGCCAAAACCTTTCTTGCCTTAGCGTTGTTCGGATAAGGGACCGAGACAGCCTGTGCCCTTTGATGCGGTGGCACATAGGGTGTCCTTTTCTGAGGCTCCTTCTCCTATGTAATAGGATCTTCAGTAGCATCCACTGCTGTGTCATCAACTGGTTCAATGACCGGTACAAGCAGCTCCTCAATGGCCTCACCTTCAATTTCCGCTTGGGGTTTGCTTGTTGCATCTACCCTAGGATTTAACAATTTCTTGCCACTTCTTAGCAAGATGGCCTTCCCCTGATGGTTTCCTCCTGGAACATTAGTATTACCCGGAAAACCTGGATGCGCCGGCTTCTTCAAACTGGCTATCTCTGCTGCCATTTGTTCCATAGATGTCTCTATTGTCCTCATTTGAGCCCCATGGCTTTGCAGTGTCTGCCCAAATTGGTTCATAAACTCCCCTTGTTGCTTTATTTGCTGGCCGAAAGTAGTCATGAGTTCTTGATTTTGCTTTATCACTTGATTGAGCAGCTCTGTGCTCTTATCCTCTGCTACTGGCTAGGGTTTAGCGTCCGGATCTTGCAAGAAGTTATTTGGATCCTTCCAGGAGAACTTCTTGTCTTTCCTACATGAATAGTTGTTATTCCTGTAGCCTTGCTGCTGCCTCATGAATTTAACTTGAGCCTCATCCTCGGACTCAGTATCCTCCTTTGCGAGCAGTTTCTTTGCGAGAAGATCCATCTTCTCATTCAGCTCCTTGATTGCTTTAGATTCACTTGCCACTCGAACCTACTCCACGGCGCCTCTTTCACCCCACGATTGTTTCTTAGCCATGTTCTTTAGGATTTCCCAACATCTTGTGTCCGTGTTATTCAAGAAAAATCCAGAGCCGGCTGAATCGAGGTTGCTTCTATCATGCTCGGAGAGAGAAAAATAGAAGATCTTGACTTGTGTCTCCTTATCAAGCCCGTGATGCGGGCACCGCCTGAGCATAATCTGAAACCTTTCCCAGGTCTCAGAGTAGGTCTCTCCTGCTTGTTGGGTGAAGTTGTGGATCTTCCTGATCATGTCATTGGTCTTCTCGGGTGGAAAGAACCTCTCAAAGAAAACCTCCACCATGTGGTCCCAAGACTCCACATATTCATCGTCCAATTTGTGTAGCCATTCTCATGCATTTCCCGCTAGAGAACTCGGGAAAAGCTTCAAGTAGAGCACATCTTGTGGAAATCTGTCGATTTTTATCATATCACAATTCTCCACAAATTGACTTATATGCGCAACGGGATCTTCATTTTTGAGCCCATGAAAAGCATTCGACTTCACCAAGTTGATTAAAGCCGGATCAATCTTGTATGTTGGAATATTAACAGCTTGCTTCTTGATCGGCCCCTTGGAAGCGGATGAGGAAGAAGCCTTGATCTTCTCCCATATTGTCTGTGGATCGTCCATCTCTTCTTGTTCAGGTTCTGAATCTATTTCTTCTAAATGGTCTTGATTATACTCGTCCTCGTCTTCCGATCCCGGTAGCGGAACCTCGGGTGCGTGCCTCGTGTAGTCTGTACTACGCGTATGCACCATGCACAATACCTGCAAATAGAAAAATTAATTTCAGTACAGTGCTTGACGATTGCAAATATTTAGAAAATAGATTATGAATTTTTTTTTGGAATGATAAAAAAAATGTGGCCTAGAGTGGCCGCTTGCAGCACTCGAAGTGCCGAAAGTTTGTCGTATCCCTGGAAACGGCGCCAAAAACTTGACGCAAGTTTACCGTGCGCAGAAACGCAAGTGAACGCGTCGAAGTAATACAGGCCTTTGTGAGGCCCGAGTCGAACTCAGGGATACGTGAAATTGTCGGAGACTCCTACTAACTACTCGCGATCAGCTAGACCGATTAAAAAGTTGAGAGTTGTTGTTAAAATTAAAAGGAAATAAAAATAAAACAAAGCAAAGCAATCAATTAAATGTTTGGTTTAATCAATTCAAAAGGAGATCTTTAGGATTGCGGTTTCACCGCGGGTTTTCATTGTATTAAAGTCTATATAGTTACTCAATTTTATCTCTCTATCAGGGTAGTGTCCTGAAATCAGAATTGCCCACTGTCGTGGTACAATTCACTACCTATGTCTAGGTCGGTTCCACCGTCATAGTAACCTATACCCTAAACTAGGTGCATTAAAAACGATCTCTCGGTATCCACCATTAACCTTACACCACCTTGTTCAAGGGATTTGTCAATTAATGTAAATTCTGTCTCTTTTCAACCATTAATTCTTCTTTCAAAGCAATTAAGGGTGTTAGATTATTATTATGGTGATCAATCATAACAATATATTTGAGAAAACAAAATTATACCACAGATTTAAGAGATAAGATATGAATTACTATGATAAAATCGTCATACAATGAATTCCCGGGCTACTCCCAGTCCTAAAGACAAAGGGGATTAGCCCCGCATGTTCATCTCAGAGTACAACGTGGAGTAGAACAAGGGAAACATGAAGAAAAACATGATTGAGTGGTGAAACCCCTGAATGGAGAAGATCCAAGCGATCCTTGGCGTGGAATACGCGTTCTCCCGCCTTTCGGTGGTGGAAATCGCCTTCTTCAGCGTCCGGGTCGGCTGGGGCGTGCTCTCGTGCTCCGTTCTTCTCTCCTTGCTCTCCGGGATGTGTGCAGCGGCTAATGACATGATGCTTCCCCCTTGGGCGCCGTCATTAGGTATATTTCTCGAATTAGGTCGCCAATTAATCACAGCCGTCCGATTAAGATTAATCTGAAACAAACTCATATCTGACGGTGTCGATACCATCGACGCGGGTCGATGGTATCGACCTAGCGCGATATCGGCAGTTCTTCTTTTCTTTTGTCTTTGCGACTGATGTCATCTCGATACCATCGACGAGGGTCGATGGTATCGACGAACCTGTAGCGACGGTTTTGTCTTTTTGTGTCGATGTAGCTCCACCAATCGATAGTATCGACATATGAGTCGATAGTATCGACATATGAGTCGATAGTATCGACTCACTTCTCGCCAGCAACCTGATGGTATCTCGATACCATCGACATCCCTGTCAATAGTATCGACTTTCTTCTGGTCCTTGCGGCTGGCAACCTGTGGTCCGGTCGATGGTATCGACCACCGTCGATGGTATCGACGATAGCAGATACTTGTTTTTCCTGAAATTAACACATGAAACCACATAAGTCTACACAAAACGTATTCTTTTGATAATTAATACTCAATATGCATGAAATAGGGGAAATTTGACATAGAGAAGTAGCTTAGACCAAAGTGAATGAATTATGCAACATTAACCATGAGAATGACTAATAAATGCATAAAACACATATCAAACAAGTCAATAAATGCGACTCAAAATCATCGCATCAGAACACTCCTCATCAAACTCCTAACATGATTGTAAGTATTTTATTGACATTATGGTTCCAGATAGCTTGGAAAGCCCAATTGAGATGGCATTGGATTAGTGGTTTGTCCCCATTGTAAATTCAGGTTGTGAGGTCCCTAGCTTAACAATCAAAGCAATATAATGTTGAAAATACCAAGATGTTTTTTATAATATTAAAATAATGATTTCACATGTTATATTAAACTCCTAAAAAGATGCAGATCTGAATGGTGCCACTAAAATCAATGTGATGGGTTCTATGATCTGGTGAAGGCTTAACACCTATTGTGAGCTGATACCCTCTAGGGATGAGATTAAGGGATTGATAACCCACAGTGATGTGATATTGGTGGTAGCCTTATATGGTTGTGTGGCTTTGGTGATGGCCTTGTGAATGGCAGTGCTATGAGTATCATGTGATGATGTGACAATTTCACACCTTATACGTTTATATCTTCTGAACTTGTTTTGCAGTTATGCTTGCTAAATTGAATTAGGGTTTTGGATGTCCATTTGTATGATAAATCCTTAATTCACTCAATTGGCATAACTAATAAAGTAAAACCTTAATCATGTTGGTGTCGTGTGCCATAGATCCATTCCAGTGTTAGTTTTATTACTAGATGGTGAAATGAGTCATTCCTTTGGGAAACTCGGAGTGCATATTTTTTAATATGTAGGGGTGTAAGGCAAGTATCTCCTTATTTCCACAATTACATGTTGTGTGAGACAGCCATGCGTGAGCTATTCTCCTTGTGATATGTGATAGGCAACAGTGTAACTACATGTGATGCCTCTTTTTAAGAACGACCATGCATGATCCTATTCTTCTAGTGTCATGAACTGTACCAAGGTGAGTTGGGTGTTTATATATGGATGGCCATGCATGAGCTAATCCTTCAGCCTGGCTATATGTCATTGTTTGGAGTTGACTGGTATGTCTCTTTAGTGTTTCTCTTGTACTGACCAAGAGGTGTTGGGAGGTCGTGGAGTTCGGCTCTTCCATTGACCTTGTATGGCACCAATTTCAAATTTGCAGTGGTCGGTTGGATTTGAGAGGTACGACTAAAAACTCAAGGCAATTAAAAGATGTAATACAACCGTGTAGTATATTTTGTTTAGGGTCAAATAGGCTTCACATTGGTTGAACCCTTTGACTTATCTTTATATTAATTTCTTGAATTATAATGTGATAAGAGAAATCAAGTGTTACACATGTTCTTCATATTCCTTCTTAAAATATTAATTGTTCTACTACACACTAGTAACTGCCTAGTTTGTTTAATCTGCACTTTCTGTGTAATACATATCATTTAGCTGAATCTGCTCAACCTAGTAAGTATGCTAACTACCTCCTTAGTTATCTGTGCTTTTAATAGACGTTGGTAGAGAGTTATATCTCTCACTGGGATGTTTGGTCTCACCCCATGGGTTCCACATCTTTTAGGTGGTCAAGCATGAGGAAGTAGAGATTGTGTTGTTGAGGCTGAGCAACAAGAGGAGTAGTAGATGAGTAAAGGATGGATGAGATGCTTGTGTTTTGTAGTAGTCCTATGTATCGTCTGTGTACTCTCAGATTCTTTAGAGGGTTTTGTAGATGTTGTATATCGAGACGATGTTTTGGCATTATGCCTTTGTTGTATAGATTGACATGTGTATATGTGATAATGTTTCATACGTACATATTGTGGCCAGAGAGCCGGTAAACAATGCTATGTAATAATCTTTTAGAAAATGATATATATGTGGTTTTTGTGGACTCTGATGTGATATATTTCCACTTGAGGTGGATATGTGAAATGGTTTTAATTTCCTGTGATTTTTGGCAATCTGGTTGATTAGTTTTAATTTTGTATTTTGTTTTGAGTAATTTGTGTGGAATGGGGCGTCACAATTTGGTTGGTATTAGAGATTTAGGTTCACTGAGTCTACATGGACATAGGACTAGGGTTTGTATATGTTCTAGTGTCCTCCAATCTATTAGTGGGTACTTTTTCTTATGTAGAAGAAGAAGAAGAATAAGAAGAAGAGAAGAAGAAAAGATGGTTGGAGAACACAAAGAACATACTACTGAGAGTAGTGTTGCTGCACCTAGAGGTGGTGAAAAGAGGCAGGAGAGGGTGGATGATGTGCCTCAGATGCCTTAGTTAGACCCTATAGTGGTGGTCAATCCTTCTTTTTAGTCCATGTTTGGACACTTTATGTCCACAACTACACATATGGTGGACAACATGCCCTTCCTCAAGCAAGAGAAACAATCCCCAATGTGGAATCTTCAGGTTCTGGGAAGACATTTGAAAGGTTAATGTAACGTCTATCTCGAGAAAACAAGATTAACTAATGCGGAAGCGTTCACTAAGCAGCGGATTACCAAAAATCACTAAAAATTAAAACTTTTTGTGAAGAGATCTTTAAATGGTAAAGCTTTTTCATAAAGCAACATGATAAGTTATTTACAAATTGATCCATCAGTACATCTCTGTAAGGTTGTATCTCGAGGTTACAATCATCAACTACCATGTTAACTATATAAGGCAAGATACAAAAATCTAGAGGTACTGGACCAAAAACTCGAAAGCATTAACTATTACTCCGAGGACCTGAGAGTACAGAGACGACACATAGGACTCTAACTACATCTATACATGGCATAACAGCCAGTGTCTCCACCTGAAACTTCACTGCTGTCCCTGGTACTGTTGATGTTGCCCTTCACCTATTGAAGGATTTCTGCCTCCTCGCCCACGTCCACCTAAAAATATGTTTCCCACGGGGTGAGACAATTATAAAATTGTCCCAGTGAGAGATATAACTCTTCGCCAGAAACATAATTATTGCAGCTTAAGAGAATAAATGTACACAAAGAAGTTATATTTGTCTGGGAGTAATTAAAACAATGTTCAACAGATTAAACCATTCTTCCTATTAAAGCAATACAGCTATAATTTGATAAACCCATATGTCATTTATCTTTTAAGAAATAGAAGAACATGTATGGCATTTATTTACTATAAAGCCATTATTACAACACTAACTCTCTTCAGACTTAGATCATATATCTAATGTCTGACATTATTATTGGGGAGTCATGGCCTGTAGCCATACTTTTTCTCACAAAGTGTTAGGATCTCAATTCCTCAACTTATCAAGTACCTTTCTAAATTTATCATCATGATTATAGAATCTAGGTACTTGAACTCATAATTTACCATTCACTAGGTATCATAGCACATCATTATACTTGAATCATGTAAAGTAATTTCAATACATAAGGTATCATAATCCTTACCTGGATATGATCACCTCTTTATGAAAACCTGCATGATCAATATTTACTAATAACATGCATATTGTATCATAACAGCACAATACAGGTTCTTCTCAAATTATATATGTGATACCACGGCCGTGCTACCTTGCACGGTCGTGCAACAAAGGACTCACCATGACCGTGTCATAATACCATGGCTGGATTCTAGGGTTAGGATTCTCATTTAATCCAAAAAGAGTTATTCCACCTCTTAACTAGATTAGGAATAGTGATTCCTATCTCATTTCTCAATCATGGAGTTTCATGCTTAAAAGCATAACTCAGAATTAGGGTTACTTGTTCATATCATCACATCTCCCTATATTAGGGTTTACTATTCACATAACATCACATTACCCTAGATTAGGGTTTACTATTCACATAGCATCACATTACCCTAGATTAGGGTTTACTATTCACATAGCATCGCATTACCCTAGATTAGGGTTTACTATTCACATAGTAGTGAATTGAGATCATACCATCATTATGTATGAAGATTACTTCCATTCATGTCTTCACTTAGGTTAAGATTCATTGATCATCATAATTAGGGTTTCTATGATCCCATTGTAAATGATCATACCCTAATTATGTGTATTCATACATGTTGGAAGTATATTACTTGATTCTCATTCATATTAGGAGTCTTCTCTCCCCTCTTATTATTAGATGATGTTTACATCTCTTATGATTAGGTTAGGTCAATTCAACCTTGATAACATAAGTCACATTATTACTACAATGTTCACTAGGGTTTGCTTGATCAAGAGGTGTTGACTACTTAAACCCATCAAGGGTACTTTAGTAATGTTCACCATTGATCATAACATGCTTCAATCAACTAATTACTTGTTCCCTTAATGTATTTAGATATCATTAGGATTTAGATTAATCAACCATTAAACCATCTAAGCCTTTAAAGCATTAAGCAATCTTGACCTTAAAAGACCCCAAACAGTTTTGCACTTTCAACCTCCAAATGGTTTGAAACCACATGACCATCAAATGGTCTTGAGACCATTTGGTCCCAAACGGTCTTGAGACCGTTTGTTCCAAACACCCTCGAAACCGCATGGACCAAAAAGTGTATTAATACTTCCAATTGAGTTAGGGTTTTCAATGTTGAACCCCTCAATCGTTCATGCCATGGTTAACCATTTATCAATTGAGCCAATTAAGTTAATACTCAACTGATGTGACCCTCAATTAATCCTCAATTGATCACCAATTAGGGTTTGGATGGATTGGATTAGGGTTGGAATCGATCATCCTTCAATACTAATCAATGTAAGACTAGTTACTTAGAAACCATAGAACCATCATCCAAAATGGGTATGACCTGACCCCAAATGGTCTTGAGGTCGTTTGGATGACCTCAAAACGGTCTTGAGACCGTTTTCCCATCATATAACCAAAATCCAAGTCAACCAATTAAGGTTTGGATCATTGGATTGATCACCAAAACAACAATTGATTATACTTTAACTTAATAACATTGGATCATCAATTGCTTAACCATACTCACCCCTAGATCTCCAAACGGTCTTGGGTGACCTCCAAACGGTATTGAGACCATTTGGATGAGCTCCAAATGGTCTTGAGACTGTTTTGCTCATCCAATCCTTGGATTCTAGTGAAATTCTATCAAGGATTGGTCTATCGAGTTGATCAACAAATCAACACTTAATTGTAATATGATTTGGTACCTTTGGACCTTCAATTGGTCAACTATACTTAACCCCAGACCTCCAAACGGTCTTGGGTGATCCCCAAACGGACTTGAGACTGTTTGGGTGATCCCCAAACGGTTTTGAAACCGTTTGGGCCAATCAACCCAAAACGTCATCTCATTCACTTGCAAAATCAGTATTTAGCCGATTAGGGTTCATACCACATCTTTGGATCTTCAAACACATATCCATACTTCAACCTAGACCTCCAAACGGTCTTGGGTGACCCCCAAACAGTCTTGAGACCGTTTGGGTGATCCCCAAATGGTCTTCAGACCGTTTGGGCTAATCAACCCAAAATCTCAAATTAACTCATTGGAATTTCAGCACTAATTTCAATTAGGGTTTGCCCAATTGATTAGCCTTCAACTCATGATTCCTTGGGAGTTAACCCCTCAAATTTGGTGAGTCATTAACCAACATCATTAGGAACAATAATCTCAAACGGTCAATGCTTGGTCAACGCACTCAAACGATTTTGAAACCGTTTTCCCAAAAAGGTCAAGTTAATCAGGTTGAAAATCAGCATTTAATCCAATTAGATTTACCTAATTGATTTATCTTCAACTCACGATTCCTTTGGAGTTAATCCCTCAAATTTGGAGGGCTATCAACCAACATAATTATGAACAGTAATACCAAACGGTAAATCCTTGGTCAACTCAACCAAATGGTCTTGGAGACCGTTTGCTCCAACCAACCTTGTGAAACCGTTTGCCCCTCAAACGGTTTTGCAAACCCCCAAACAGTTTTGCAAACCATTTGGCCAAGGGTGCAAGACCGTTTGCTAAAGTAACATTGGTATTCACACCCCCTTCTTCTACCTCCAGATCCAGGTCTTTTCTTCATGGTTTTAGTTGCAAGAAAGCAAGGAAGGATGGGGGAAAGAAGAACAAACTACTTTTACAAGAAAGAAAGATGCATAACAAAGTTTAAGGGTTTAGAGTTATAAAACCTGCCTTAGAATCTGATCTAGAGCTCCAAGCTCCGTAGCTTTAATGATGTCTTGAGCTCCATGGGTCGTCCAAGGTCCTTTCTTCAAGAATTGGATGGAGAAGATGGCTAGAAGCAAGAGTTGTGTAAGGAATACTAGCAAACCAACCTTGTAATGGAATTTCCTCCATGAATCCGAGCTAGAAGATGACCAAACTTACCTAGATCAACTTGGTCGTCCTATTCTTATCCTAACATCCTCCTTAGTCGGTCCAAAGAAAAAGGATGAGAAGAGGAAATGAAGGGAACGATCCCTTGATTGTGGAAAGAGCTTGCTTATATATTTTTGGGCATATTTCCAAGGCAATGATAAATACTTCTTCTCTTTTACATCTATATCCTCCACGCCCCTCTCCTACTTCTTTGCCACGTTACTCCCTTCTTATAACATTCAAACTTATCTCTCAACCTTGGTTTATAGGAAAAGAAGCCAAACACTTTATTAAGTCATACATATATAAGGGTCATTTTGCATACATCTTGATTATCCTTCTTATATGGTTACTCAAATGAGGTGCCCCCCTCATTTTATTTACTCCACTTGATTCTAAAAAGCATGAGAGGTACTCTAGAGGGTATATTTTACATGTTGCACCCTATGTTTTTGGGTAAATTGCACTTTACACCAAAACTAGGTTTTAAAGTACAAGGATTGCTCTACAAGCTATATTTTGGTGCCCAAGCTTGGGGAATCCATATCACCACATCATATTCATTCTTATGATGTCTCATAATCAGAGGAACATCTTAACATGTGCAATTTTCAAGTTAACCCCTCTAATTGGGTAATTTGCACATAGGTCCCTATTAAACAAAACAATCTTACAACATTGTTCAAAAAGGGCAGAAATGAAAATAAAGATTCTTCTAAAGCTTTAATGACATATCAAGGGTTAACCACAAGCCTCTATCATAATTTTAAGCAAAAAACCTAGGGTTAGTTCATAACCCAGGTCAGGGGTGTTACAAATTATAAACCCCTAACAAGGATTTCGTCCCCGAAATCCCAGGAAAAGGAGGGACAGATTATTCATTAGTAAGGCCCTCAAGTTTCCCCATATTATCTCAAAATTATGATGATATTATGGATTTGTAATTCACACAAAGTCCCTTTCGTTAATTACTTCTTATCACTGTTTATGTTTATGCAAAGCATAAACCCCTAACATAAGGTGTCCATACTTTTTGAAAGGAAGAAGCATAAAAGAACATTCTTCTAGTATCACCCCAGAATGTTTACCAAAAGAGAAACGTACATACCTTAACATAGATAATTCACTTAGCAATCCTTTATTTATTTGAAATAGTTCACTAAGAAAGTTTGCTAATCAATTAATTTGGAAATATTCACTGAGAAGATTCACTAAGCAATTTGTCTTGGAAGATTTCACTAAGTAAATTTACTAAGTATGTTGTCTCAAAAGCTTTCACTGAAGGAGTTCATTGAGTATGCTTACTAAGTATTTACTGAGGAAATTCACTGAGTATGTTCACTAAGTATGTTTACTAAGTATATTCACTAAGTATTCACTGAGGAAATTCACTGAGTATGTTCACTAAGTATTTAGTGAGGAAGTTCACTGAGTATATTCACTAAGTATTCACTAAGGAAGTTCACTGAGTATATTCACTAAGTATTCACTGAGGAAGTTCACTGAGTATATTCACTAAGTATTCACTGAGGAAGTTCACTGAGTATATTCACTAAGTATTCACTGAGGAAGTTCACTGAGTATATTCATGATGGAGCTGGGACTTACACTAAAAGATCACTCTTCCAACGGGAGTCCCAAAGATGCACCAAAAACCCTAGGGAGTTGATGTTCTCTCTAGGTTTACCTAGAACTGGTGCTTAGATAACAACTCCAACCCCATAAGAGTATGGAAGCCTTATCATAGTACAGATTTAGGATCGAACCCAAAAGACAACGGTCTTGTTGCAAGCAACAAGATGAAAAACGTATAGAACTTCACTTAGCTACTCACTAGTTGGCACTTATATCGAAAAGTTGGATTTTGATGGTTTTAAACTAAAACATGAAAAGTAAAGAGAGCAAGTAAATCTAAGAGTTAAACTATGATAAAGATCACTAGGATGTGATCGGTTTTTCACTGCCACTACACATCGATCAACACATGTAAAGCAAAACTTAACCTGCAAAAAGAGTTCGGTCAGTTAGTATCCTTGTAGACCTAGTCTACTTTCGAATAACCTAGCTACGAGAAGTGCGGGAATGTTGCAACGCCAGCCATTCCCGATCAAATGGTCACATTACTTTACATCATTCCCCTCGCAAAGTGTGTTCCTCGACTTACCAAGGTTGCACTTCCATACGTCAACTGATTCCATTTCATAGTATGAAAGTGCAACGGATGATAGTGAGTTTACTCCACTTCTTGAGATACACTTCTAGATACCGAAACAGATACATGGTGGATACATGCATCAAGAACCAACATGCAAACGAGTTTCGAATCTAATAGTACAAACGTAGACAATTCATACTAAAAGATAAAAGATAACACAAGTTGGAGATCAAGCAACAAGTATTCATTAATCGTTTGATGTTGAACCGACAAAGATAAGAACTCTACATTACAACCTAAGGATTACATTTTACATGATATGAAAGTATGGGTAGCGGGGCTACTCCCCGCACCCTAGTGAAGCAGACTACTCCCTCATGACTAAGACCAAGAAGGAGGCGAGAAGAGAGAGAGAGAGAGCATCATCCCCACAAGGATGGAAGAAGGTCAACCCCTTGGAGAGAGAGAGCAACGATCCACCAGTCTTCATAGGTTGCACGATGAGGAGGTCTCCCCTTCCCACCTTCTTGATGAAGAAGGAGAAAGCAGCTTCAGGATGGAGTATGGACCTTAGACCGACAGCCCCAGGGCTGAGGATGGAAGTGGCAAGAGCTCTGGAATGATTGGGGCAGCCTTTGGACGTCTGAGATCTCCCGTTTTGGAGGACCCTTGGGGGTCTTATTTATAGGCTTTGAGTGAAGTCCAAACGGTTTGGAGACCGTTTGGACCTCAAGACCATTTGGGGCCTCAAGACCGTTTGGACTGTGAGACCGTTTGGCTTCAAACGGTCTTGAGACCGTATGAACTCCATGCGGTCTCGGGACCGGTTGGCTTCATGCGGTCTTGAGACCGTTTGAACTCCATGCGGCTTCGGGACCGATTGGCTTCATGTGGTCTTGAGACCGTTTGAACTCCATGCGGTCTCGGGACCGGTTGGCTTCATGCGGTCTTGAGACCGTTTGAACTCCATGCGGTCTCGGGACCGGTTGGCTTCATGCGGTCTTGAGACCGTTTGACTCCATGCGGTCTTGGGACCGGTTGGCTTCATGCGGTCTTGAGACCGTTTGAACTCCATGCGGTCTCGGGACCGGTTGGCTTCATGCGGTCTTGAGACCGTTTGACTCCATGCGGTCTCGGGGCTGGTTGGCTTCATGCGGTCTTGAGACCGTTTGACTCCATGCGGTCTCGGGACCGGTTGGCTTCATGCGGTCTTGAGACCGTTTGACTCCATGCGGTCTCGGGACCGGTTGGCTTCATGCGGTCTTGAGACCGTTTGACTCCATGCGGTCTCAGGACCGGTTGGCTTCATGCGGTCTTGAGACCGTTTGACTCCATGCGGTCTCGGGACCAGTTGGCTTCATGCGGTCTTGAGACCGTTTGACTCCATGCGGTCTCGGGACCGGTTGGCTTCATGCGGTCTTGAGACCGTTTGAACTCCATGCGGTCTCGGGACCGGTTGGCTTAATGCGGTCTTGAGACCGTTTGACTCCATGCGGTCTCGGGACCGGTTGGCTTCATGCGGTCTTGGGACCATTTGAATCCACTCGGTCTTGAGGCTGGGTTATTCTTTTATGATTTTTTTGTGCTTTTTCTGCATATATAAAAGGAAAAAGTTAGTCTGATGGTGTATTTACAAAAAGGGGTAAAATTAGGATAATGTATAGTTTAAATGTAAAAAAAGAGTATGGAAAACTAAAGAAAAAGACTAAGATAATCAACTAAAATAGGAGGTTATCACCCCCCTAACTTAGAGTCTAGCTTATCCTCAAGTTAGATAGAGCTGAGACATGTAATGGCGAGGCGATTTTATTTAGGATTTCCATACTCTTGCTTTAATTCTTGACCTGAGTTCCCCTGGGGTCATATCAAGTCTTATTGCATGCCTTGATTCTTTCAGATTTCGAGAGTTGCTTGGATCTCAGGTTCTTTCCGTATCTCAAAGTTTGCATTGGGACCACCTTATTTTGTGCATGTTGTTGACTCTAATCAGCTTTATACCTCTCTGAAAAACCTACTGGAAGCTAGAGGGGGTATGAGGGTTGGCTAAAGGCTTTGAAGTGTAGCTCCCCCTTCAAGTGGGGGAGGGGCTGTCTATGCTTTTTAGAATCTCACTACCGGGCACGACACATCTGCCTTTATGAGGGCAGCTGAATGTACCAGCCGGGCGAGTCCTTTATGAGCCTTTCATATACTTGGAAACTTTAGGGTTTCACTACCGGGCACGACACATCTGCCTTTGTGAGGGCAGCGGAATGTGCTGGCCGGGTGAGACCTTCGTCAGGTCTTCGTATAGATCCTTATGCGTGGCACAACTCTCATAATTTTATTCGTCTCTCTGGCTTTTATTCAATAACTCACAGGCTTGGGTTTTGGGATTTTTGAGAATTTATTTTGGGCGGCCAAGCCTCTTTTATTTTGAAGAGAGGAAAGCTGTTCTTAAAGTTTTTCAACGTGCACTTATTTGGTTTGTGGTCCACTTGCAGAACTTTTTTTTTTGATTTGGAAGTTGCCTGATTTCCCTCTCATCCTCGATATCTTGGCTTATTTCTGCCTTGATTTTGACCTGTGGAGAGTCAGATGAAGAATTGAAGCAAAAATATGAAATCACTAGTGGGTGGAAATTGATAAATCGCCATTCGATGTCTAAGTGCTATTTACTTATAGGGACTAACATGATTCTAGAGTTAGTTGAGGTGACTATTTTTGAAAAAGAAATTAAGTAAAAAGAATTGTAAGAAGAATTGTTTAAGAGAAAATTTAAGAATAAAGAATTGTATGGAAAGTGTTAGATAGAAAAAGGAGTGTAGAAATTGATACCTCGCCCTTGTCTAATGTACCCCCCCTAACTTATCACGCACTTTGTCCCCAGAGTGGCAAAGTGATAGGTTAAGAAGTCATTAGGACAAGGGCTGCGGGTTAAGGTAAATCTTCATTTGCCCCCGGAGAACGAAGTAGATTGGATGCAAACTGTCCTCGTAAAGCGTGGTAGTCCACGTCAGTCATTTACTCTACTGGTCTTTGAAGAACAATGATGGTGTACATCTAGTGGAGGACGTGGAAGCCGCAATCTTTCGATTGTCGTATTTGCTGGGGGCATTTGTGGCAGAAGGCGGGGCGATGGAAATGTTCTTTGTCGTACGCCTTTGTATGCTGACTCAGAAAATCGATTAATTTCTCGGCGCACTCCTTTGCCACTACTTCTGTTGGCGTCTTTGGCGTCACGACGTAGTGGCGCTGTCGAGCGTTGAACTGGCTGTCGGAACTGTTGTATATTGTGGTTGTTCCGTCTGGGAGGTTTGTTGCCAGGAGAATCCAATGCTCATGATACAGGGTGGGTAACATGATGAACTTTGGCGTTGTGTGTTGGAGATATGAGATCAGTGCGTCGGTTGTGCCAAAGTTCTTGAGCTTTAGGAGATCATATTTCATATATGGAGACGCCATGTATGTGTTTGGGTTGGTTTGGCCAAGTAGAAACTGGTAGGCGGCCATGAGGCTGACAGAAAGGGATCCCTTATCCTGTAGAGTCTCTCACAGTGAATCTGCCATTACGAGTATGTCTCGAGACATGTATACCAGGCCATCTTTGTCTGCGGAGAGTCGCGCCATAATGGTACGCAATTCGAGGTTGTTAAGACCCTTGCAAGCATCGTGATCAAAATCAGGAAATGTTGGGTTGATGGTGTAAGCAGGATCACTCTTGCTTTTATCTAGCTCTGGCAACTTGGTCTGTTCTGACTGTTTCAGAATTTGTCGGAAAGGTCGCCGTTGTCGTCACTGGACAGCTGAGAAAAGGTACCGAGGAACATCATCTGGTGACATAGTTGGGTCGTTGAAGAATCGTCTATCACAGATGAGATCCATGGCATAGCGTCCTCGTAGGGAATGAAAGTCTTCAGCTACCATGTCGTTGAATGGGATTTCTTGGTTCAGCGCTTGGATGTGTTGGATGGTGCAGAAAGCGCTGTCCCCAGATCCCTCGGTGGCTTGGACTGGAGGGTTTATGATTTTGAACCATGGTTGGCTCCAGTCTTGGCAAAGAGATGGGCGTGCAGCCCAGATTAATTTAAGCAGCCGGAAGGGTATACACCTGGCTTCTCCTGCTGCTTCTCCTACGAAATTTATTGTGTCGGCTGGTATCTCAGCGCTACAGAAATTGTATACTTTGGCATCCCGAGCCTCAGTATCCACTATCATAAAAAGCCAGTGGTCCGAGACTTGGAAGGGCATTGTAAGATAATGTGCCCTTTTTGCCAAACCGACACGCAGCCGCTCAACCGATTTTTCGCGTATGTCTTTGTATAAAAAGCCAAAAGACAAAGCGGGCGAAGCATTAAAAACCGGTTGTTGCCGCTTGTGACTTCTATATGTTTCTATACAATTGGCGAGGAGGACACGGAAGATCGCCATTCGCACCGTGGACCGAGGTCGTAGGATGCAACGGAAATCTTTGCGTGTCAACTTACGCCTGGTTTTGGTGTTATGATAGATTATGTCTTCCCCCGCTTTTGCATCGTCCACTATAGTGTTCAGTATAAAAATGTCCTGAGCATCTAAAGTAGAGATGGCTGCCATATCTAGGTCGTGCATTTTGTGCGGCAGAGGAGGTGGCGGGGGAAGCTCTTGTGGTGGAGGAGAAGCAGGTTGTTCGAAGGCCTCTACATGGCCCTCTAGATTATCGTCCAAGTCAGAGGCAGAGTCAAGATCCTCGTTCGTGTCTAGACTTACTCGGTCTGCCTCGTCATGGTAAGGGGGAGAAGGTGCTGAGAAGAGGGCAGAGGTTTTTGGTGGGCTGGCGCTGGTTCCTAGTATGCATTGTTGTAACTCAGCGTAGGCCGCATCCTTGGCAGCTTCCCCGATGGACCCCATAGCTGAATAGTTAAAGAATTGATCCCCATATGACATGTTGACATTGTCGTTGTGTGGGGACTTGGGGTGATGGTCACTGTCCTGGTGACCTTTGTCGGACCCTTTTTGGGAGGGTCCTGCTGCATGCCCGGGGTCTTCTCCATCATCATGCTTGTCGTCCGAAGATGTATCTTTGTTGGAGTCAGCAGATGAGTCGGAGTCGTCGTCTTCTTCATCATCGTCATCTTTGTCATCCGCAGCTTCGTCTGTTTGCTTTTTGTTGGTAGACTTTTTACACCGCCGATGAGTGGCTTGGAGCTCGTCGAAAGCCACTTGCAGATGCTCGTGTTTTTCGAACAGTGCATCGTGGGCTTCTTTGAGGTCTGTGAATCTGCCCTCGGCGGAGAGGAGACGTGCTGTCAGTTCTGTGACTTGGGCACATAGATGTTGGGTTTCATCGTTATTTGCCTCCTCTTGGTGATGATGTAGCTGCGTAAGTGTTCCATCAATGGTAGCCAAGCGCGTGCTCAGGGCCTCTTGATGTTGCTCAAGCTTGCGGAGATTCTCTGGCAGAGGTTGAGTCTGTTTGGAGATCTCATCGACTTTTTGTGCTGTAGCTTCTTGCTGACGCGTTGCTCCAAGGACCAAGTCCGGCAGGTTGTTGGTGTGGCTGTTGATGTGCTCAACTTGCTTAGCCACTTCGTCCTGTCATTGCTGGATGCCTTGGAGGAAGGTAGGCAAGGCTCGGTGTTGTTCGTCGATCTTGGTTACCTGTCGTGATAAATCCTGTACACAAGAAAAAATAGAATTTAATATGTTAGAAGGATCGGTGAGGAGGTTTCAGACAACGTCAAATTGACGGCCGAATTCCTCACCGATGTTAGTAAAAGGGACCCCAGGAGCGGAAGGGTGAGATGACTGGGGTCTGTGTGGGACGGTGTTAGTGTCTTGCGGAAGAGACACTGATGATGCCCCGAGCTGAGTAGTGACTGTGGATGTAGTCACCAGCGGTGTCGGGGTGGTGGCGGATGTGAAAAGTGGTGGTATTTGAGGCGAAAGTGGTGGTAGCGACAATGATGGGGTGGAAACTGCGGGAGTAAATGGAAGGGTGGTGAAGTCGGGCATAGGGATGGAGAAAGGGAAGTCCGACGTAAAAATGGGTGAAGAAGTGGATTTGAATGGTTGCGTGGATGTGGGGAGGAAGGGAGTGGTAGATGTTGGAATGGTGGAAGGCGGAGTGGTGGTGGCAGTGGTTAGCTGCTCGTGGAGACTCTGGATAAAAGAGTCGATGGAGGATGTTGTTAAGACTTCTTCGTGGAACTGCTCGGCCTCCGGATTTGGCCGAGATGTTGGTGTCCCCGATAGTTGTTGGGCCTGCAACTGCCTTCTAGAAGGCCGTTTGACAGGCATTTTTGTAGGTCGAGCTGTCGGGGCTATGATACTCATCTCTGTTTGACCCGCTGTTGCTTTCTTTTCAAGTTTTTTAACCGAAGTTAGCAGATGAGTAAGCTCCTCGTCAGAGAAGAGGAGCTGTGTCATATCATAGTGTGCTAACTCCGGGAGCGGGAGGAGAGTCCTTGATGACTTGACCATAGGGCAGAATACATAGTGTAGTTTTCCATCCTTTTCCTTGATTATGAATGAGTTCTTCAGAGTTTGCTCGTTGGTGAGGATGTCGCCCTTTAGTTGCGTGTAGCGGGGTAAAGGTTTGTCCATCTTAAGATATTTGATGATAGATGTGACATGACCCCCCATGCAAATCTCTTTCCCCAGGATGGAGATTGAGAATTTCTGGAGCAGATGACGGCCGATATTAACTGGCCGTTAGTTAAGAATAGACCAGAGAACAAAAAGATCGGAGGTTATAACGTTCCCCCCTTCTTTCCTGGGGAAGAGTGCGCCAGTGATGATTTTGTGTACAGTGCGCACAAAACCAGAGTGTATGTTTGACGCCTTGCACGTCTTTGCATCGTAAGTGGGGATCCCAGTTAAAGATTTCCAGAATGTATGTCTGTTGAATTATGGATGATCGGTTCCCACTGTTTTAGCCTTTCGCAGCTGCTCTTGGTCGTCGATAAAGATGGAGTTCAGCATATTCTCTGTTATGACAACCTTGCTGCCAAAAATTTGGGTGACAAGCCTTCTGTCACCCCTGTCCCGAGACTTATTCGTGCTGTCAACGGGCTCCTTGGTCAAAAAGGAGAAGAATTATGCGGTGGGTTTGTAGTAAGATACTTCATGTACTAGACACAACCTGGTGAGGTTGACTTTGTCTAGCACGTTGAAGATATGATCATATATCCCCATCTTGATTAGTATGCTGGAGCAGACATACTTGGTAGGTTTTAGGGTTTTATCAGTGGAGATGGTGGTTTGGATGAAGAGGTTCTCTGGTGGTGGTATCGTGGTGGTGATGGGAATGAAAGTGGTGGTAGTGATGGGGATAGTGGTGGTAGGAATGGTGGTGATAGTGGTAGTGGCAGCGATGGTAGCTGTAGGGATGGAAGGTTTGGCGAGGGGTTGGTCCATGGCGGAAACGGGTCGAACTTGTTTTCTTGCCCGCTTCTTGGAGGGCTGCCCAGATGCAGTCTCCAAGACCTTACGTTTCCCCTTGTGATCTTCGGCGGCGGATTCCTCCTCAGGATTCGGTGTGTAATCCGAACCTTCGTCGTCATCAGAGGAGATTTCTTCTACTTCTTCTTTAGATGCCTCAGCTAGACATTTGGTGAGGCGGGCAATCTCACACAAGACATCCATCATTTTAGTCTTTGGTGGGACTGCTCTAGTGGTGTTGAAGACATCTCTGATCTTCTTGAGCCTGTCCAGCTCTTCGATCATTTGCTCCCTTGTCTGAGAGGGAGCAGCTCCTGAGCCGGTGGTCTTGTTTGCTAGTGATGCCAAGTCTGAAAAATAAGAGTTTATGAGTTAGAGCAAAAGATTTAAAACAAATTAGATTTTATTTGTAGTGATGTCTTTTGTAGTTTTGTGAAAGATTAATGGATGTGGAGACCAAACGGTTTGGAGACCGTTTGGTCCCAAACGGTTTCAAGACCATTTGGTCCCAAACGGTTTCAAGACCGTTTGGTCCCAAGCGGTTTGAAGACTGTTTGGTCCCAAACGGTTTCAAGACCGTTTGGTCCCAAACGGTTTGAAGACCATTTGGAAAACGAAGAGCCGTAGGGTCGCCGGCGTGGGTGAAGACGAAGATGAACCGGCGCGGAGGCGGAGGTTGCGCTGATGACCACAGCGGTGGTGAAAACGATGGTGAAAACGACGATGATAGCGGAAATGAAGTCGGTGACGGAGGATAGAGCTGATGGTTGCGGTAGGAAGAGAAATTTGCGGGAGACGACAGAAATTTGCGGACGATCGTTAGAGCCGTCGGCGAAGAAGGCGGCGATGGCGGTACAGACGGTGATGACGAAGGCGGCAAGGAAGATGAGTGGCGTGCGTTGAGGTCGCCGGACTACCTTGCAGGTGGTTGGTGGACGGAAGAGCGATCGCGCGGGAGCAACAGAAGCAGCAAGAAGGTTCTTCGCACAAGCGCTCTGGAGAGTTCGAAAGTTCGAAGAGAGAAAGATGAAGGGGTAGGGTTAATATTTATAGGGAACGGTTGGTGACCCTTTGTATTCCAAGTGGTTTCAATGCCGTCTGGCTCCTGTCCCAAACGGTTTGAGGACCGTTTGGCTCCAAACGGTTTGGATACCGTTTGGAGTCCAAACGGTTTCAAGACCGCTTGGGAGGGCAAAGGCAGAAAGGTTTTTATATTTTTGTGTTTGTTTTTTATTTATGCATTTTTATGTTGTTTGTTTTTTATTATTTTATATTTTTTTTGATAGTTTTAGTTATGTAGATTTTTTTGTATTTTCTTAAGATAAAGCTTAAGGAAAAATTAAAGAACAGATCATAGAGTAGAAGTCTTGGGTTGCCTCCCAAGTAGCGCCTTGGTTTTATGTCGCTGGCTCGACAAAGTTAAAACATAGTTATGCTGCTGGCATAGTATTTGATTGCTCATGTCTATTCGGCCCATGTTTAGGGTTCGACTCGGGCTGCCCAGCAAAAGTGCCCACCGGAGGTTTTAGTTGTGCAGCAATCTGGGCGAGCTGGGCTTCAACTGCCTTCTGTTGGGCTTGTTGGTTGGCCAGCATGGTTTGCTGAGATTGTAGCATTTGTCTTATCGAAGATATCTCATCCTCCGGCTGCGCAGTAGCATCTTTCTGAGGGCTTTGTTGTTGAGGCTGCTGAGTATGCAACTGCGGGTGAAGCGGGAGATGAGTGTACTGATAGTAGGCTGATTGATCTCTAGGGTAGTTAGCCCTAGGGAAATTGTTCCTTGGGTTCCCTTGACTTTGGTTAAAATTTTTTTGAAACCCCGGAGGCAGCCTACTATCAAATCCCCCTTGTGTCTGATGTTGTGGATTCGCAGTTCCAGAATGATTCCCATACTGGAACCCAGGATGGTTCCTTGGTTGACTGGGATTATAGTAAACTTGTCCGGGAATAGTATGGATAGAGTTGACTTGCTCCGGAATCTAAACTTCAACCTGATTAGTGATGGACTCATATGGTTGTGGTGGTGGATGCAGATCCATCATCACATTATAGAGCATTCCGCAAGAGAGAGTCAGATGGTCCGAAGCATGACAAGCCTCATAGGATCCTGTGACGGCTTTGGCTTGATGAACCAGCGGGGTTTTCTTCTTATCAATTTCCCCTAGAGTTGTCTCAAGGGCTTGCTATTTATGAGCGATTGTTTTCAATGCCTCGGCTATTGACTTCAGTTCCATAGATTCCTCAGCTTTAAAAACTTTAAGGACACTTTTTCCAGTTGACCGTCCCCAGTTGGACTGGTTTTCAGCTCCTAAAGTAACAATCTTCCAAGCGTCCTCATAGTTCTTCCTCATGAAATTTCCTCCAGATGAGGAATCTAGGAATTGTTTAATATCATCGCTTACCCCCCGATAAAAAGTTTCTATCAGTTGATTCTGTGAAATTCCATGATGAGGGCATTTGCGTAGAAGTTCCTTAAATCTTTCCCATGCCTCAGCGAGGGTTTCCCCAGGTAGCTGGGAGAAGTGATTGATTTGCCCTCTGATTTCATAGGTCAGCGAGGGTGGGAAGAACTTCTCTAGGAATTTTTCCTCTAGAGGGGCCCAAGTGGTTATAATAGGGTCTCTGTCCAATGAGTTGTACCAACTCAAGGCCCTTCCAGATAAGGTGAAATGGAACAGGTGGAGCATTATCGCATCGAAAGCGATACCGGCTTGCGGGACCAGACGGCATAATGCCTTAAACCTTTTCAAATGGTCCATGCAATCGTCTCCTGAGCCTCCAGAGAAGGAGATTCCTTGCATAATCTGGATCCACTGGGTCCGGATCTCAAAGTTTGGGATGTTGATGATTGGAGGCCGGACCGGGTGGTTGTCCTCGTAGTTTTTCGGGACTGCATAGTCCCTCAGTTGCTTGTTTCGTAACTCGAGCTGAGCAGCCTCGGTCTCCGCTCTTATGCGGGCTTGCTCTTCTGCTCGTATCTCCGCTTGTATTTGGGCACGAGTGTCTGCGATAAGTTGTGCCCGTTGTGCGGCGATGGCAGCATTAACTCTATCCATTATCAAAGCAGCTTGGTGCTGTTCGTCAGCCATTTGTCTAGCGCGTTGGTGATTGAGACGGATTCGGCGGTGGAAACTTCTCTCTACCTCAGAGTCGAACTCCAGATCAGGGGAGAATCCGCGACTATGCGGTGATTGCATGCATGTGTTCTACCTGAGTAGAGAAAAGAGAACACCTTTTAGATAATAGTGAAAATATGAAAGTTTCAAGAAGATATAGAATTATGATTCAAAAAGAAAGTGTAAAATCCTAACCAACTAGAAAGGTACTAAGTGAAATAACAACGTTCCGTTGTCCCTAGCAACGGCGCCATTTTTTGATGGAGCTGGGACTTACACTAAAAGATCATTCTTCCAACGGGAGTCCCAAAGATGCACCAAAAACCCTAGGGAGTTGATGTTCTCTCTAGGTTTACCTAGAACTGGTGCTTAGATAACAACTCCAACCCCATAAGAGTATGGAAGCCTTATCATAGTACAGATTTAGGATCGAACCCAAAAGACAACGGTCTTGTTGCAAGCAACAAGATGAAAAACGTATAGAACTTCACTTAGCTACTCACTAGTTAGCACTTATATCGAAAAGTTGGATTTTGATGGTTTTAAACTAAAACATGAAAAGTAAAGAGAGCAAGTAAATCTAAGAGTTAAACTATGATAAAGATCACTAGGATGTGATCGGTTTTTCACCGCCACTACACATCGATCAACACATGTAAAGCAAAACTTAACCTGCAAAATGAGTTCGGTCAGTTAGTATCCTTGTAGACCTAGTCTCCTTTCGGATAACCTAGCTACGAGAAGTGCGGGAATGTTGCAACTCCAGCCATTCCCGATCAAATTGTCACATTACTTTACATCATTCCCCTCGCAAAGTGTGTTCCTCGACTTACCAAGGTTGCACTTCCATACGCCAGCTGATTCCATTTCATAGTATGAAAGTGCAACGGATGATAGTGAGTTTAATCCACTTCTTGAGATACACTTCTAGATACCGAAACAGATACATGGTGGATACATGCATCAAGAACCAACATGCAAACGAGTTTCGAATCTAATAGTACAAACGTAGACAATTCATACTAAAAGATAAAAGATAACACAAGTTGGAGATCAAGCAACAAGTATTCATTAATTGTTTGATGTTGAACCGACAAAGATAAGAACTCTACATTACAACCTAAGGATTACATTTTACATGATATGAAAGTATGGGTAGCGGGGCTACTCCCCGCACCCTAGTGAAGAAGACTACTCCCTCATGACTAAGACCAAGAAGGAGGCGAGAAGAGAGAGAGAGCATCATCCCCACAAGGATGGAAGAAGGTCAACCCCTTGGAGAGAGAGAGCAACGATCCACCAGTCTTCGTAGGTTGCACGATGAGGAGGTCTCCCCTTCCCACCTTCTTGACGAAGAAGGAGAAAGAAGCTTTAGGATGGAGTATGGACCTCAGACCGACAGCCCCAGGGCGGAGGATGGAAGTGGTAAGAGCTCTGGAACGATTGGGGCAGCCTTTGGACGTCTGAGATCTCCCGTTTTGGAGGACCCTTGGGGTCTTATTTATAGGCTTTGAGTGAAGTCCAAACGGTTTGGAGACCGTTTGGACCTCAAGACCATTTGGGGCCTCAAGACCGTTTGGACTGTGAGACCGTTTGGCTTCAAACGATCTTGAGACCGTATGAACTCCATGCGGTCTCGGGACCGGTTGGCTTCATGCGGTCTTGAGACCGTTTGAACTCCATGCGGCTTCGGGACCGGTTGGCTTCATGCGGTCTTGAGACCGTTTGAACTCCATGCAGTCTCGGGACCGGTTGGCTTCATGCGGTCTTGAGACCGTTTGAACTCCATGCGGTCTCGGGACCGGTTGGCTTCATGCGGTCTTAAGACCGTTTGACTCCATGCGGTCTCGGGACCGGTTGGCTTCATGCGGTCTTGAGACCGTTTGAACTCCATGCGGTCTTGAGACCGTTTGAACTCCATGCGGTCTCGGGACCGGTTGGCTTCATGCGGTCTTGAGACCGTTTGACTCCATGCGGTCTTGAGACCGGTTGGCTTCATGCAGTATTGAGACCGTTTGACTCCATGCGGTCTCGGGACCGATTGGCTTCATGCGGTCTTGAGACCGTTTGACTCCATGCGGTCTCGGGACCGGTTGGCTTCATGCGGTCTTGAGACCGTTTGACTCCATGCGGTCTCGGGACCGGTTGGCTTCATGCGGTCTTGAGACCGTTTGACTCCATGCGGTCTCGGGACCGGTTGGCTTCATGCGGTCTTGAGACCGTTTGACTCCATGCGGTCTCGGGACCGGTTGGCTTCATGCGGTCTTGAGACCGTTTGAACTCCATGCGGTCTCGGGACCGGTTGGCTTCATGCGGTCTTGAGACCGTTTGACTCCATGCGGTCTCGGGACCGGTTGGCTTCATGCGGTCTTGGGACCGTTTGAATCCACTCGGTTTTGAGGCTGGGTTATTCTTTTATGATTTTTTTGTGCTTTTTCTGCATATATAAAAGGAAAAATTTAGTCTGATGGTGTATTTACAAAAAGGGGTAAAATTAGGATAATGTATAGTTTAAACGTAAAAAAAGAGTATGGAAAACTAAAGAAAAAGACTAAGATAATCAACTAAAATAGGAGGTTATCAATTCACTAAGTATTCACTGAGGAAGTTCACTGAGTATATTCACTAAGTATTCACTAAGGAAGTTCACTGAGTATATTCACTAAGTATTCACTGAGGAAGTTCACTGAGTAGTATATTCACTAAGTATTCACTGAGGAAATTCACTGAGTATATTCACTAAGTATTCACTGAGGAAGTTCACTGAGTATATTCACTAAGTATTCACTAAGGAAGTTCACTGAGTATATTCACTAAGTATTCACTGAGGAAATTCACTGAGTATATTCACTAAGTATTCACTAAGGAAGTTCACTGAGTATATTCACTAAGTATTCACTAAGGAAGTTCACTGAATATATTCACTAAGTATTCACTAAGGAAGTTCACTGAGTATATTCACTAAGTATTCACTGAGGAAATTCACTGAGTATATTCACTAAGTATTCACTGAGGAAGTTCACCGAGTATTCACTAAGTATTCACTGAGGAAGTTCACTGAGTATATTCACTAAGTATTCACTAAGGAAGTTCACTGAGTATATTCACTAAGTATTCACTAAGGAAGTTCACTGAGTATATTCACTAAGTATTCACTAAGGAAGTTCACTGAGTATATTCACTAAGTATTCACTGAGGAAATTCATTGAGTATATTCACTAAGTATTCACTGAGGAAGTTCACTGAGTATATTCACTAAGTATTCACTGAGGAAATTCACTGAGTATATTCACTAAGTATTCAGTGAGGAAATTCACTGAGTATATTCACTAAGTATTCACTAAGGAAGTTGACTGAGTATATTCATTTAGAAGTTTCACTTAGCTTTTCTCATTAATTTCCTTATACTCTCTAGATTGTTTCAGAATAATTACCTGATCAGAGTAATAAAAAAGATAACAATCTAAGAGTTTCATACTTTCCTTATCTAAAATAACCATATACCTGGCCAGGGTATATAAGTATTGAGATTAGGTAGTATGTATTTTACTTATCATCATATTCCTCATTTTTTTTTCATTATACACACAAGATTTACCATACTAGATTATTCTTCAGGTATCACCTCTATATCTCATCTTTTAATACACAATTAAGGGAGATTATAAATTGTTTTAAAGAATACGGAGTAAGATATAAGTTCTTATCTCCCTTGTGTCCTTCTAAGACTTAGTCAAAGGAATTCAAAAATATCCAATTTTCGTATCTTTAACACATAGAATCCTGATATGAAATATCAAAACAAAACTTATTTCATCTGACCTGTCTGGGACGTCTGTCCACGTCCTCTATTATTATATTGCCTCTCTTGTGAGCCTTGCAGACTCTGTCCTTGAGGTTGAGTCATTATTTTATTCCTGTTCGGACAATCCTTTGCCAGATGTCCCAGTTGTCTACATTGGTAACATATCCTGGGTGCATGGTGTCTATACGATTCAGTTACCGATGTTGATGCTATGTCAGAAGGTCTTCTTGGTATACTACTATGATCCCTACTTCCACTTGACATCCATTGTGTCTGGGTAGGAAATCCTGATATTGCTATTGGTATAGAAAGTCTTGGCTCTTTAAAACTTTCAGGCTTTTGATCTTGAGGCTGGGTGTACATCTTCTTACTACTTATCTGTTGTTTCTCGATTTCCGACCTCTCTATCCTTCTTACTGACTCCACAAAGGTGGAAAACCTTTCTCTATTCTCTAAGGCAGACACGGGAGTGGCTAGTTCAGCGTTCAATCCCTTTTCAAAATGCCGAATTCTTTCTTCATCACTAACTGCCATCTGCGGACAAAACCGCAGCAACTCCATGAACTTAGCTTCATATTCGCTAACGTTCATCTGTCCTTGTGTGATCTTCTCAAATTGAGAGATCTTCTCATCTAGATACGTCTTAGGGAAGTATCTATTGACGAATTCTCATCGGAATACCTCCCATCCTATTTCTTCGCCCGATCTCTTATCTTCCTCTATCATCCACCAATTACCAGCACTCCCTTTTAGGAGGTATACCGCATGTTTTACCTTTTCAGCTTCAGGAATATCAAGGATCCTGAAAGCCTTTTCCAGCTCTGTCAACCATAGGTCAGCATCTGCTGGGTCAGATGTACCAGCATAGTCTATGGCTCCCACCAGGCGAAGTCTCTCAAAAGTCTTGTCGGCTCCATAACCTTCCTGATGGGCTGGTGCCCTAGGTGCAGATGGTGGCACCCTATCTGCTATGTGTGTTATGGCTGTCAGGAATTTATCAAATAAAGCATGGAGAACTGGGTTTTCTATCTCAGCTGGGTCAATCTGGGGCTGTTTAGGTACAGGCCCCTCCCTATTCTGGTCTCCTGCACCTCCTCCTGGTACAGTAGTACTGCCCTCAGCAGCATGCTCTTCATGTGATCCAGACATCTTCAAGTTCTTCTTCTCCTATGAGAGCAGAAGATACTATCAGATAATCTGGAAAACACTTAGAACGGACTCAACAACCTTAGTCCTATGTCTCTGTAGACTCAGCGAACCTAGAGCTCTCATACCACTGAATGTAATGTCTATCTCGAGAAAACAAGATTAACTAATGCGGAAGCGTTCACTAAGCAGCGGATTACCAAAAATCACTAAAAATTAAAACTTTTTGTGAAGAGATATTTACATGGTAAAGCTTTTTCATAAAGCAACATGATAAGTTATTTACAAACTGATCCATCAGTACATATCTGTAAGGTCGTATCTCGAGGTTACAATCATCAACTACCATGTTAACTATATAAGGCAAGATACAAAAATCTTGAGGTACTGGACCAAAAACTCGAAAGCACTAACTATTACTCCGAGGACCTGAGAGTACAGAGACGACACATAGGACTCTAACTACATCTATACGTTGCATAACAGCCAGTGTCTCCACCTGAAACTTCACTGCTGTCCCTGGTACTGTTGATGCTACCCTTCACCTATTGAAGGATTTCTGCCTCCTCGCCCACGTCCACCTAAAAATATGTTTCCCACATGGTGAGACAATTATAAAATTGTCCCAGCGAGAGATATAACTCTTCGCCAGAAACATAATTATTGCAGCTTAAGAGAATAAATGTACACAAAGAAGTTATATTTGTCTGGGAGTAATTAAAACAATGTTCAACAGATTAAACCATTCTTCCTATTAAAGCAATACAGCTACAATTTGATAAACCCATATGTCATTTATCTTTTAAGAAATAGAAGAACATGTATGGCATTTATTTACTATAAAGCCATTATTACAACACTAACTCTCTTCAGACTTAGATCATATATCTAATGTCTGACATTATTATTGGGGAGTCATGGCCTGTAGCCATACTTTTTCTCACAAAGTGTTAGGATCTCAATTCCTCAACTTATCAAGTACCTTTCTAAATTTATCATCATGATTATAGAATCTAGGTACTTGAACTCATAATTTACCATTCACTAGGTATCATAGCATATCATTATACTTGAAGCATGTAAAGTAATTTCAATACATAAGGTATCATAATCCTTACCTGGATATGATCACCTCTTTATGAAAACCTGCATGATCAATATTTACTAATAACATGCATATTGTATCATAACAGCACAATACATGTTCTTCTCAAATTATATATGTGACACCACAGCCGTGCTACCTTGCACGGTCGTGCAACAAAGGACTCACCATGACCGTGTCATAATACCATGGCTGGATTCTAGGGTTAGGATTCTCATTTAATCCAAAAAGAGTTATTCCACCTCTTAACTAGATTAGGAATAGTGATTCCCATCTCATTTCTCAATCATGGAGTTTCATGCTTAAAAGCATAACTCAGAATTAGGGTTACTTGTTCATATCATCACATCTCCCTAGATTAGGGTTTACTATTCACATAGCATCACATTACCCTAGATTAGGGTTTACTATTCACATAGCATCACATTACCCTAGATTAGGGTTTACTATTCACATAGCATCGCATTACCCTAGATTAGGGTTTACTATTCACATAGTAGTGAATTGAGATCATACCATCATTATGTATGAAGATTACTTCCATTCATGTCTTCACTTAGGTTAAGATTCATTGATCATCATTATTAGGGTTTCTATGATCCCATTGTAAAGGATCATACCCTAATTATGTGTATTCATACATTTTGAAAGTATATTACTTGATTCTCATTCATATTAGGAGTCTTCTCTCCCCTTTTATTATTAGATGATGTTTACATCTCTTATGATTAGGTTAGGTCAATTCAACCTTGATAACATAAGTCACATTATTACTACAATGTTCACTAGGGTTTGCTTGATCAAGAGGTGTTGACTACTTAAACCCATCAAGGGTACTTTAGTAATGTTCACCATTGATCATAACATGCTTCAATCAACTAATTACTTGTTCCCTTAATGTCTTTAGATATCATTAGGATTTAGATTAATCAACCATTAAACCATCTAAGCCTTTAAAGCATTAAACAATCTTGACCTTAAAAGACCCCAAACAGTTTTGCACTTTCAACCTCCAAATGGTTTGAAACCGCATGACCATCAAACGGTCTTGAGACCATTTGGTCCCAAACGGTCTTGAGACCGTTTGGTCCAAACACCCTCAAAACCGCATGGACCAAAAAGTGTATTAATACTTCCAATTGAGTTAGGGTTTTCAATGTTGAACCCCTCAATCGTTCATGCCATGGTTAACCATTTATCAATTGAGCCAATTAAGTTAATACTCAACTGATGTGACCCTCAATTAATCCTTAATTGATCACCAATTAGGGTTTGGATGGATTGGATTAGGGTTGGAATCGATCATCCTTCAATACTAATCAATGTAAGACTAGTTACTTAGAAACCATAGAACCATCATCCAAAATGGGTATGACCTGACCCCAAACGGTCTTGAGGTCGTTTGGATGACCTCCAAATGGTCTTGAGACTGTTTTCCCATCATATCACCAAAATCCAAGTCAATCAATTAAGGTTTGGATCATTGGATTGATCATTAAAACAACAATTGATTATACTTTAACTTAATAACATTGGATCATCGATTGCTTAACCATACTCACCCCTAGACCTCCAAATGGTCTTGGGTGTCCTCCAAACGGTCTTGAGACCGTTTGGATGAGCTCCAAATGGTCTTGAGACCGTTTGGCTCATCCAACCCTTGGATTCTAGTGAAATTCTATCAAGGATTGGTCTATCGAGTTGATTAACAATAATCACTTAATTGTAATATGATTTGGTACCTTTGGACCTTCAATTGGTCAACTATACTTAACCCCAGACCTCCAAACGGTCTTGGGTGATCCCCAAACGGTCTTGAGACCGTTTGGGTGGTCCCCAAACAGTTTTGAAACCGTTTGGGCCAATCAACCCAAAACATCATCTCATTCACTTGCAAAATCAATATTTAGCCGATTAGGGTTCATACCACATCTTTGGATATTCAAACACATATCCATATTTCACCCTAGACCTCCAAACGGTCTTGGGTGGACCGTTTGGGCTAATCAACCCAAAATCTCAAATTAACTCATTGGAATTTCAGCACTAATTTCAATTAGGGTTTGCCCAATTGATTAGCCTTCAACTCATGATTCCTTGGGAGTTAACCCCTCAAATTTGGTGAGTCATTAACCAACATCATTAGGAACAATAATATGAAACGGTCAATGCTTGGTCAACGCACTCAAATGGTTTTGAAACCGTTTGCCCAAAAAGGTCAAGTTAATCAAGTTGAAAATCAGCACTTAATCCAATTAGATTTACCTAATTGATTTGCCTTCAACTCACGATTCCTTTGGAGTTAATCCCTCAAATTTGGAGGGTTATCAAACAACATAATTATGAACAGGAATCCCAAACGTTCAACCCTTGGTCAACTCAACCAAACGGTCTTGAAGACCGTTTGCTCCAACTGACCTTGTGAAACCGTTTGCCCCTCAAACGGTTTTGCAAACCGTTTGGCCAAGGGTGCAAGACCGTTTGCTAAAGTAACATTGGTATTCATGCCCCCTTCTTCTACCTCCAGATCCAGGTCTGTTCTTCATGGTTTTAGTTGCAAGAAAGCAAGGAAGGATGGGGGAAAGAAGAACAAACTACTTTTGCAAGAAAGAAAGATGCATAACAAAGTTTAAGGGTTTAGAGTTATAAAACCCGCCTTAGAATCTGATCTAGAGCTCCAAGCTCCGTAGCTTTAATGGTGGATTGAGCTCCAGGGGTCGTCCAAGGTCCTTTCTTCAAGAATTGGATGGAGAAGATGGCTAGAAGCAAGAGTTGTGTAAGGAATACTAGCAAACCAACCTTGTAATGGAATTTCCTCCATGAATCCGAGCTAGAAGATGACCAAACTTACCTAGATCAACTTGGTCGTCCTCTTCTGCTCCTAACCTCCTCCTTAGTCGGTCCAAAGAAAAAGTATGAGAAGAGGAAATGAAGGGAACGATCCCTTGATTGTGGAAAGAGCTTGCTTATATATTTTTGGGCATATTTCCAAGGCAATGATAAATACTTCTTCTCTTTTACATCTATATCCTCCACACCCCTATCCTACTTCTTTGCCACGTTCCTCCCTTCTTATAACATGCAAACTTATCTCTCAACCTTGGTTTAGAGGAAAAGAAGCGAAACACTTTATTAAGTCATACATATATAAGAGTCATTTTGCATACATCTTGATTATTCAATTACAATGATTATCCTTCTTATATGGTTACTCAAATGAGGTGCCCCCATCATTTTCTTTACTCCACTTGATGCTAAAAAGCATGAGAGGTACTCTAGAGGGTATATTTTACATGTTACACCCTATGTTTTTGGGTAAATTGCACTTTACACCAAAACTAGGTTTTAAAGTACAAGGATTGCTCTACAAGCTATATTTTGGTGCCCAAGCTTGGGGAATCCATATCACCACATCATATTCATTCTTATGATGTTTCATCATCAGAGGAACATCTTCACATGTGCAATTTGCAAGTTAACCCCTCTAATTGGGTAATTTACACATAGGTCCCTATTAAACAAAACAATCTTACAACATTGTTCAAAAAGGGCAGAAATGAAAATATAGATTCTTCTAAAGATTTAATGACATATCAAGGGTTAACCACAAGCCTCTATCATAATTTTAAGCAAAACACCTAGGGTTAGTTCATAACCCAGGTCAGGGGTGTTACAGTTAAGGTGAGTTGGGGTTGTAGAGTATGCTGGTAAGGCAGACCCATCGGATGCTGACCTTTGGTTGATGGAGTTGGAGAAGGCCTTTAAGATCCTCAACATCCCTAAGGCGGAAAAGGTGAAGCATGCAGTATATCTCTTGAAGAGGAGTGTTGTCCATTGGTGGGCCATTGAGGAGGAGAAGAGACCAGGTGTTGAGATCAGTTGGGAGGATTTTTGACAGGAGTTTGTGAGTCAGTACTTTCCTCAGACCTACTTGGACAAGAAGATCAACCAGTTTGAGAGGATATGACAGGGATCCATGTCAATCAACGAGTATGAGCCAAGTTTATGGAGTTGTTGAGGTTCTGTCCTCATATGACTACTAAATATCAAGAGGATCATACATTTGGAGGAGGGCTTGAGCACGGAGTTGACCACACCAGTGTCATCTTTGGAGAACCGTGAGAAGTTTGCCACATTTGTGGAGTCAGTCAGGAGGGTGGAATGATCTATGAAGGAGAAGCGTCAAAAGAGTGCCAAGAAGAGGCCGACACGGTATCAAGGACAGTCGTCTAGAGGCTTTAAGAAGCCTAGGTTTTTGGCACCGCTAACATAGCAAATGTAACATCCCTGACCTGGGTTATGCTCTAACCCTAGAGGTTTTGCTTAATAATGTTGATTAGATGCTTTTTCATATTTCTTGGAAACTAATTAAGGCTCAAGAGGAACTTATATTTCTAATTTAGTCCTTTTTGAATAATGTTGAAACATTGTTTTGTTAGTTTTGGACTAAAGTGCAAATTACCCAAGTTGAGGGGTTAACTTGCAAATTGTACATGATAAAATGTTTCTCAGATGTTGAAGCATCATAAGAATTAGAATAATGTAGTGGTATGTTTTCCACAAGCTTGATCACCAAGATAAAGCTTGATGAGCAATCCTTGTGCATTAACACCTAGTTTTGGTGTAATGTGTAATTTACCCAAAACCTAGGGTTCAATATGCAAAATACCACTTCTAGAGGGTCCCCCATGTTTCTTGGCATCATTTAGAGAAAAGAAAATGAGAGGGGCGCCTCATTTGAATTATCTTGGAGGAGAGAGAATCTTGGTATTAAAATAATCAAGATTTAAGCATAAAATGAACTTTATTTCATTTTAATGCAAAAAGAAATATATTAATTAAAGAACCCTTCAACCAAAAGGTGAGGGATGAATTTGCAAAGGTGTTGGATGAGCTTGTTCCTTGCAAAGGCATGAAAATATCTTGTGCGAGTGGAGAGCCCACTCACATTAAGTTAATAAAAAGAAATATCCAGTAAAAAGAGGATATTAGTATAATATGATTAAGGTGCTTAATTTCTTTTCTTTTAATTCTTGGATAATGAAGAAGTTTTGAAAGTGGGAGAAGATGGATTCGTGGCCAAGGAATTGAGGGGGAAGAGGCGGCACTAATTTTGGAATTAAAAGATTTTTATAAAACATTTTCTCTCTCATTGATTTTCTTATAAAAACACCTTTTACACCCCAAATCAAAGGCTTTTTCGAATCCACTTCCTCTCTTTGCTTTCAAAAACGACCAAGGGAGCTAGGAGCAGCAGGAGGACGACCCCCAACCTGTTGGTAAGCTTCTTGATCCTCTTTCACCTTGATTTCATGGTGGAAATCACAAAACAATGCACGATTTCTTCTCTATTTCACTCCATCTTCAATCCTAGCCAATCTTTTCACTCCAAAGCTTGAGGACGAGCCTTGGGAGAGTTGAAAAATCTTCCTCCACCATTGTTTATGTGAAGCTCCAAGATTTGAAGCTCAATAGGAGGCGGGTTATATAACTCAAACCCTTAAATATTGTTATTGCATTCAAATCTCCATTATTTGTTGAACATTTTGTTCTATTTGAAATTCCCTTGAACCATTGTTGTAATTACCATGAAAATGGCAGTAGATTTTGAGTGAACGAAGGTAGATGATGATGACATCATCTTAGGCACTTATTCCAACAAGTTTCCCTTGCAAACAGTTTTAAGACTTTGGTCCGAACGGTTTCACCAAACCGTTTGGTGACTAAACGGTTTGCAAATTGTTTAGAGTCTTGAACCCCAAACCGTTTAGATGATTTGACCGTTTGGATGGGTTGACCATTTGAGGTCAGGACCCTAGTACATGTTGTATGAGGATCTAATGGTTCCAATTGATTGAATCGATATATGGACAATCATCCAATTAGAAACCCTAATCGGGTTAAGTGCTGATTTTGCAATTGAATGAATTAAATCTTTGGGTTGATTAACCCAAATGGTCTCAAGACCATTTGGAGATCACCCAAACGGTCTCAAGACTGTTTTGAGGTCAACCAAGACCGTTTGAAGGTCTAGGGTTGAGTATGGTTGAGTTTTTGAAGGTTCAAAGATAGCAAATGGTAATGCAATCAATAGTTTAAATTGTTGATCAATCTAATGATCCAAACCCTAATTGAATTTCACAATTTTAAGTGATGGGATGGGGAAAACGGTCTTAAGACCATTTGGAGGTCATCCAAATGACCTCAAGACCGTTTGGGGTCAGTTCATGCCCAATTTGAATGATGGTCCAATAATTTCAAAGCAATTAGTTCCACAATGACTAATATTGCAAGTTCATCGATTTCAACCTTAATTCAATTAGGTTCAAAACCCTAAATGATGATCAATTGAAAGTATGATAAATTGAAAGATGATTCATTAAGCTCAATTTAAGTATGGTTCTTAGGTTCAATTGATGAGTAATTACATGGATTCAATTGATGAAGGAATTAATCTTGGAAACCCTAAATCAATTTGAGTGGTTGAGACCATTTTTGGTCCAATCGGTTTTGAGGAGGTTTGGACCAAATGGTCTCAAGACCGTTTGGGACCAAACGATTCCAAACCAATTGAGACTCAAACGATCCCAAGTACATATGTTCTAAACTGTTTCAAGCACCAACTTTGTTAAACGGTTTCAAGCACCAACTTTGTTAAATGGTTTCAGGCACCAACTTTGTTAAACGATTTCAAGCACCAACTTTGTTAAACGGTTTCAAGCACCAACTTTGTTAAATGGTTTCAAACCGTTAGACTAAGACCGTTTGGAGGTCTAAGCGGTCTTAGACCGTTTGGAGGTATTTCAAGCAAGACCGTTTGAGGTCTGGTTGGTCAAGACCGTTTGGGGTCTAAGTAACCAAGACCGTTTGGAAGTAATTAACCAAGACCGTATGAACAATTAAGGTGATTAAAGGTCAATTATTTAATTGATCATTACATGATGTAATTCAAGGATGATTATGATAATTGTACTCTTAATAAGATAGGGGGATTAGTACCCTTGAATGATTAAACTTTAATGATTATAGAAGTAATGACATAATACATTGTGTCAACTTTCATTCAAGTTGAGTTGACCTAATCTAATCAAGTCTGAAGTAAGTATCATCTTACAGAGGATGAGAGAAAGAGGACTTCCTACATGAATGATAATTATGAAGTGGTTAAGTCTCAACACTTCCAACATGAATGAATGTGTAATTAGGGTATGATCCTTGAAAAAGAGATCATGAACCCTAATTAGGAAGGTTGATGAACCCTAACCCTAATTGAGGGCAATGATAGGTGAAAACCTAATCTATGGTAATGGTATAACCCTAATTTAGGGTAATGATATGAGAAACCCTAATTCAGGGTATTTCAATAATAAACCCTGATTGAATGTGAATAGTAAACCCTAATTGAGAATGATGTTATGAGAAACCCTAATCAAGGGTGAAGCCATATGAAACCCTAAAGTGAGGGTGATGTCATGTGCAACCCTAGACAAGGGTAAGGTCAAAATGAAACCTTAATACAATGATGTGATGTAAACCTTGATTCAAGGTAGTGCTATGCACTGATATGTGACACTTTGATATGAAATCCTAAATTGATATAGGATAAAGATATGTGGAGCCCTAATCTTGGGTTGTAATGTATGAAACCCTAATTTTAGGCAATATGATGATAAATCATGACCCAAATCTGGGTAATGAGATATTGTATTCCTAATTGACATAAATTGGGAAATCCTAACTCAAAGGAGGAAATGATGATGCATAGTGCTGATTTGTAATTGATACATTTGTTATCATGTGCATTAATTATGCAAGTTTCATGAGATGGTGGACATAGCCAGGTATGATCTATGAGGTTTTATTATTGAAATTGCTTTATGGGCCTTGTAAGCCATAATATGTTGTGTTGCCTAGTGAGAGGTAACAAAAGATATTATTGGGCTTTAAGAGCCATGTGAAATACTTGCACTACAATTAATATGTTTACAATGATTAAATAACCTGAAGGCATTAAGTTACCTGATAAAGTGGTAACAAGTGTTTTGATGAACTAAGGGTTTAGACACCCATGTTTCATAATCATGATGATGAGATGATAAGGGATGAGATTACCCTGATGTGATAAGGGATTGAGATCCCAATGTTCAACAAAGCTTTGAAAAGAATTTGATAGAAATAGTATTTATTCTTTGTAGCAACTGATATAATGTTTTATGTTTGAAAAACATGTTTGATGCTAAAAGAATAATGTAATGTACTTAATTAATCAAGTGAAATGGTATCATGTAGAGCCCTGACCATAGATCCATCATCGTCAGTAGTTTGATGATGGTGAAACAGGTTTTCCTACGGGAACTCCTGGAGGGCATACTTTTGAGTATGTGGGGGTTATGGACGTGAATATCCTTACACCCTAATGGAGGAATTGATGTGAGGTAAACATTAAATCTCTCAATTCTTCATTATTTATGTCGGGATGGATGTATCACTAATCTCCCGAAGACCGGGATGGATGTATCACTAATCTCCCGATGATTTTAATGCCAGATCGATGTGAGATAAATATAATATCTCTCGATTGTGAAGAGAGTACATCATGCCACTGTAACTCTAATAGCGAAGTTGCCAGATTACCCTGGAAAGCTATTTATCAGAGACACAAGATGTTCTGCATTTGGTCCTCACACCGAATGAGGAAGATGAGGTCATGGAAATCCGGCTCTTCTATTGACCTATGTATGGTACCGATTTCGACTTCGTAATGGTCGGTTGGATTATGAGCGGTATACCTCATCTCCTCAGGGCTTAAGTATGTTTGTAAAATGTAATCAGCCATGTAGCATATTTGTTTAAGGTTGAAATATGAGAATCATTGGTTGATGTTACTTTGCATAGTACGTTCTAATGGACAAATGCTATTTATGCTCTTAAATTCTTTATTGGATAAGTAATATGCTACTTCATCAATTTATAAGTAAAATGCTTTGGGTAAAGAATAATGCTCTAATCTATTTATGCATTGATTTAACTGCTGTTGAATGCTTATAATTCCTCTTCTCAGTTTTACTCCATTAATTGCAATAATAATGTTTCTGGCGGAGAGTTATATCTCTCGCTGGGACAATTTTCAATTGTCTCACCCCCGTGGGATCCAACGTTTTAGGTAGACACCGAAGAAGAGGCAGGAACCCTATAGTAAGGGAAGAACAACAGCAACAACAGCAGAATCAAGGACATCAGTGAATCCTCAGGTGGAAACACTGGTTGTCATGTCATGTAAATAGAGAGTCCTATGTGTCGTCTCTGTACTCTCAGGTCCTAGGAGTCAGTAGATAGTTTAATGTTGATCTAAGATTTTGGCTTTATGTCTCGAGATTTTTATATTGCCTATGTACAGTTTAACATGGCAGTTGATGCTTGTAACACTCGAGAAGGATGGTACAAGAGATGTACTGATGAACCAGAATGTAAATAACTTACTTTGGTTCTTTATGAAAGAGTTTTTCAGTTTATGGATCTCTTTGTAAAAAGTTTTAATTTTTAGTAATTTTCAGTAATTTCCGATGTTAACGACCGCTTCTGCATTAGTTAATCTTGTTTTCGTGAGTTGTTCGCCATAAATTAGTTGGTATCAGAGCTCTAGGTTTGTTGAGTCTATAAAGACATAGGATTAAGGTTGTTGAGTATGTTCTAGTGTCTTCTAGTTTATCTGATAGTGTCTTCTGCTCATATAGGAGGAGAAGAAAAACTAAAGATGTCTGGATCACACGATGAACATGCTGCTGAGAGAAGCGTTGCTACACCAGGAGGAGGTGCAAGAGACCATGATAAGGAGGAGCCCATACCTGAACAACCCTAGTTCAATCAAGGTGATATGGGGAACCCAGCCTTCCAAGCCATGTTTGGGTAGTTTATGGCAGCCATGACTCATATGACAGATAGGATGCCATTACCTGCACCTAGGACACCAACTCACCATGAAGGATAGGGAGCCGGCAAGACATTTGAATGACTTTGCCGGGTTGGAGCCACAGAATATGCTGGAACAGCTGACCCAGCAGATGTAGACATGTGGCTGACTGAACTAGAAAAGGCCTTTAGAATCCTTAACATCCCAGAAGCTGAGAAGGTTAGACATGTAATGTACCTTCTTAAAGGGAGTGTTGGACATTGGTGGACCATAGAAGAGGGCAAGAGGCCAGGTGTGGAGATCGAATGGGAAGTATTCCGACAAGAATTCATCAACAGATACTTTCCTAAGACGTTCCTAGATGAGAAGATCTCTCAGTTTGAGAGGTTAAGGTAGGGACCAATGAACATTAGCGAGTATGAGGCTAAGTTCATGGAGCTTTTGTGGTTCTATCCGCATATGGCAGCCACCGATGAAGAGAGGATTCAACATTTTAAGAAGGGGTTGAACGCTGATTTAACCACTCCTGTGTCTGCTCTGGAGAACAGGGAGAGGTTTGCTACTTTTTTGGAGTCGGTCAGACGGATAGAGAGGTCTGTGATTGAGAAGCGACAGACTAAGAGTACGAAGGTGTATACTCAGTTTCATGGACAAGGGTCCAAAAGTTTTAAGAAACCAAGGTTTTCTGCACCAATAGCACCACTAAGGTTTAATACCAGATGCAATGGACGTCTAATAGGGGTAGAGGCCATAATTTACCACTAGAAGGAGCCCATAGTATAGCATCAGTATCAGTAACAGGACCATCTAGATCTCAGCCAGGGAACAGAGGTTGTTTTATATGTGGAAAGATGGGGCATCTGATGAAGGATTGTCGAGCCAGAAAAGCAAGTGTAACTCAACCTTAGGGGCAGAGTCAGTAAGGTTCTCAGAGGCGACAGTTTCCAAGTGGCGCTAGAGGACGTGGACAAGCGTCCCAAGCTGGATCATAGGCACCCAGTAATCAAACACCGAATCAACCATAGGTGACAGCGAGATTCTATGCAATGAATCAGCCTGATGCAGTAGTCAACCCTCAGGTTGTGACAGGTCAGATGGAACTATTTTATTCTGATTTGTCTACATCCTGCATCGTATCTATTTTAATTGATCCGGGTGCTACACATTCTTTCATCACTAAAAGAGTGATTCTTGACTGCAATATGATAGTTGGTCATAGGGCAGAGAGTTTGAAGTTAGAAACTCCTTTGATGGGATCTGCAGTGTTGCGGGAGGTGTGTTCGGTAATGTCTGTCTCACGAAAACAAGATTAACTAATGCGGAAGCGTTCACTAAGCAGCGAATTACCAAAAATCACTAAAAATTAAAACCTTTTTATCAAAATATCCATCAAAGGAAAACTTTCTCACATAGAACCAAAGTAACATAATTACATTCTTATTCATAGGTACATGTTTTGTACTATCTCCTTTTGAGAATTACAAGCATTAACTGTCCTGTCAAGCTAAACACAAGCAGTATAAATTCTCGAGGCACTGAGCCAAAATCTTGAAAGCACTAACTACTACTCTGAGGACCTGAGAGTACAGAGATGAAACATAGGACTCTATCTATATCTATACAAGGTATGACAGCCAGTGTCTCCACCCGAGACTTTACTATTGTCCCTGTTGTTGCTGCTGTTGTCCTTCTCCTACTGAAGGATTTCTTCCTCTTCGTCCGCGTCCACCTAAAAATGTGGTTCCCACGGGGGTGAGACAATTGTAAATTGTCCCAGCGAGAGATATAACTCTCCGCCAGAAACATTATTATTGCAGCTTAAGAAGATAAATATACACAAAGGAATTATATTTGTTTGGCAGCAGTTAATTCAATGTCTAACAGATTAGAACGTCATTCTTATCAAAAGCAATACAACTATAATTTGATAGAACAACATGCCACTTATCCTTTAAGGAATATGAAGAACATGTATCACATTTATTCACTATAGAATCATTACCACATCATTAACTCTCTTCAGACTTAGATCATATATCTAATGCTTGGCATTGTCATTGGGGAGTCATGGCATGTAGCCATACTCTTTTCACAAAGTGTTGGGATCTTAGTCCCTCATCTCATCAAGTACATTTCTACTTCTTAACCAGTTCATTATCATGATTATAGAATCTGGGTATTTGAACCCATAACTCACCATAGAACACTTATTTCCACTATTAGGTAACTTCATACCTTCATATCATCTGACCCAAGGACATTATAATTCTTTCTACACAAAGCATTGCACATAGTTCACAAAGCTCATAAACAATCTAAGATAATTAGCACATCATGTGACACATAGGACTTATTAATTATAGGTCACCTCTCACTAAGCAACAAAGCATATGAAGGCTTATAAGGCGTATAGAACATTTTCAGTATACAGAATATCATAGCTCATACCTGGCTATGTTCATCATCTCAACATATCTGCATGATTAGTAATCATGATACCATTACATATCAGTACTATGCAAATAAGGGTTATCTTATTACATTCATAACCCATTAGTCTGTATTTGAGCTTCACATAGGATTACTCTGTGTTAGGACTTCACATAGCATCACTTTGTATTAGGGTTTCACATAGCAGTACCCTGTATTAGGTTTTCACATAGCATTACCCTGTATTAGGGTTTCACATAGCATTACCCTATATTAGGGTTCACATAGCAAGGAATCAATATGGATAACATAAGTATTCAATCATACTTATTTATTCTCATCATTCATCATTGAATGTGTTATCAATCACAAAGTATGAGTTTCTCTCTCATCTTTGCCAGAATATGATTGCATCATAGTTTATAGGTTTGGATTAACCTTTTCATAAGGCATGTTAGTCTACATTCAACAGAGTGCATTATATCTCAATGTAACCATTGACATGACACATCTCATGTGTCATTCATCCAATTATATTGGACTTATAACACATCAAGGTATACCAGTATTGGGGTGTTGGATGTGATATCTATCATACCTTGATGTATCACTTCCCTCAACACCTTCATCTTACTTGAGTTTATTCACTTATCTTGTATTAGGGTATTCCTCATCCTAATACTTATGCACTAGATCATCACATTCATCATGCAAGGTAGTGGTCATTAGTCACTTCACTTAGAATATACAACCATTTCCAAAACTATGGACTCATCCTTAAGTTAGGAACTAACAAAACGGCCATACTAGGTCACTTGCAAATCAACTTCAAGTTGAGCATAGAGTACCACGACCGTGTAGTCAAGAACGGCCATGCAAGGGAAAGCCACCACAGTCGTGTTACCTTGCACGATCGTCTTACAGAAGATCACCACAACCATTTTACACCACCACGGATGCCATCATCCAACCCCTTTAGCTTAATTAAGAATAGTATTCTCCATATTTATAATTTGAGGATTCACATAGAATATTCCATACATTTATGGATTTCACATAGTAATACTCTTCAATAGAGTTTCATATAATCATCCTTCTATATCAAGGATTCACCTAGTATTATGTGAAATTAAGATTTCACAACACATCACCCAGTGCTAGGTCTTCACATAGGATTAGTGGCACTACCCTATATTAGGGTTTCATGCACATTACCCCATTTTAGGGATTAAGGTTTTCTATTCACATCCAAGTAAGGTTTCTCTTACCTCATACCCAAATTAGGGTTAGGATGTACAATTCCCATTAAATTAGGGTTTCCTTCATTGTTACACTAAGTTAGGATTACATCATCACCTTGGATTTATGATAACACTCAACTTTACCCTAGATTAGGGTTTCACACATATCTTTGTTCTAATTAGAGTCTCACACATAGCATTGCTCTAATTAGGGTTTCACACATAGCATTGCTCTAATTAGGGTTAAGGCTCATTGATTAGGGTTTCATGATCTCATTATTATGGATCAACCATTATCACATAGTTTACTCATAATGAGAGAATTAGGGCTTAATTATATAAGCATTCATCTCTCTCATTCTCTCTCTCATCCTCTTTAGGATGTTAACTACTCCAAGATTAATCTAGGTTAACTCTTCACTTGAGTACACATAGCTAGGGTTAACCTTCACAATTATCATGGGTCTACATCTTTATTAATCACATAGCTGATCGACCTTTGATCATATTATATGTCCAAATGGTCTAATCAATTAAACCATCAATTATATAATGAGTTCAAAAGAATTTACCAATTAAACTTTCAATTCCACAAAGTGATCAATTGGGTTAACCATTGAAATCTCCAATTGCATTAAGTATCTAAATAGGTTCACCATATTGGACCTTCAATTACATGATATATTCAAATGGGTTAACCATGTTGATCTTCACAAAGTTAATTACTTAGACCCTCAATGATCTTGGTTCTCATACATCAATTGGTTGAAAACTAATTGAACAAGTTATACTTGAAACCAATTGGACAAAATAGGTATTGAAACCGTTTGCACTTTGGGTCTCCAAATGGTTTGAGATCGTTTGGTCCCAAACGCTCTTGAGACCGTTTGGACTCAAACGGTCTTGAGACTGTTTGGACCAAACCTTCTCAAAACTACATGGACCAAAAAGGCACTTCAACACTCAATCGACTCAATGTTTCAATCCATGGACCAATTATAAATTGAACCACTTAAAGTATTCATAAATTGGACCACTAAATCACCATTCAATTAGACCTTCAATTTAGGGTTTTGAACCCAATTGAACTAGGTTTGATATTCAAGAAACCATCACTTAGGGTTTGAAATTGAGGATCCATCAATGGTTGACATTGTGGAATCAAATCAATTGAAATCAATAAACTATCATCATCACATGATGTGACCTGACCTCAAACGGTCTTGGATGACCACCAAACGGTCTTGAGACCATTTGGTTGATCTCCAAATGGTCTTGAGACCGTTTTCCCATTCCATCATAAAAAACCATGACATCCAATTAGGGTTTTGGACCATTGGATTAATTATCAAATCAACACTTAGTTGCAATTCAATTTGGTACCTTTGGACCTTCAAACACTTATCCATACTTAACCCTAGACCTCAAAACGGTCTTGGGTAACCCCCAAACGGTCTTGAGACCGTTTGGGTGATTCCCAAACAGTTTTGAAACCGTTTGGGTCAATCAACCCAAAACATCATCTCAATCAATTTCAAAATCAGCACTTAGCCGATTAGAGTTTGCAATTAAGTAATCAATCACATTTGAATCCATCAAGGTCAACCAATTGGAACCATTGGATCAAGATACAAGTACCACAGCATATATCTTCAAACGGTCAACCATTTCAAATGGTCAACCATCCCAAACACTCTTGGAACTCAAACCACCAAACGGTTTGGTGAAACCGTTTGGACTCAACATTGAAACCCTTTGCCCTAGATATTTGGGGAGGTGTGTGCTTATGATGATGTCATCATCAAGCTCCAAACTCACGAAATCTACTGTGATTTCCATGGAAATTGCATCAATCAACCAAACTTAATTTCGGAAGTGTAGAAATGATCACCAATTGATAAGAAATTGATTGCAATAATAAAATTAAGGGTTCAAGTTATAAAACCCACCTCCAATTGAGCTCCAAAGCTCCAAGCTCATGGAAAAAATGGTGTATGAAGCTCTTGAAACTCCCCCTAGGCTCATCCTCAAGCTTTTGTTTGAAAAGTTTGGCTAGGGTTGAAGAGGAGATCGAAATAAGAAGAAATCAATTATTTATTTTCGATTTCCACCATGGAATCAAGGAGAACGAAGGTCAAGGGCTTACCAACAGGTTGGGGGTCGTCATCCTGATCCTCCACAGCTCCTTGGTCGTTTTCCAAGCAAGGGGAAAGAAAGAAATCTGAAAAAGCCTTTGTTTTGGCTTAGATTAGAAAGGGTACTTTTATAAGAAAATTGATGAGAGAGAAAATCTTCTTATAAAAGTATATTAATTCCAAAATTGTTGCCACCACTTCCCCCTTGGTTTATTGCATTCAAGGGCATCTCTATCCCCACCGAGATCCCTTCCATTATCCATGAATTAAGGGAAAAGAAATTAAGCACCTTAACCCTTATAATAAGAATATCCATATTTGAGTGGAAATTCTTTTTCTTATAAAAATGGTGAGTGGGATTTCACCTCCTTAGGATATGCTCATGCCTTTGCAAGGCTTTAAGCTCATCTACACACATATGATTCCAACCATTTTAATTTTGGTTGAAGGCCTTTTAATTAATACATTCATGTTTGCCCTAAATTAAATTAGGGTTTCACTTAGGATTGAATCTTGATTATTTTAATATCAATATTCTCTCTCCTACAACTTAATTCAAATGAGGCGCCCATCTCATTTTATTTACTCTACATGATGCCAAGAAACATTAGGGACCTTATTGAAGTGGTAATTTGCATATTGAACCCTAGGTTTTGGGTAAATTGCACATTACACCAAAACTAGGTTTTAATGCATAAGGATTGCTTTACAAGCTTAATCTTGGTGCCCAAGCTTGTGAAAACCATACCACTACATCATATTCATTCTTATGATGTCTCAACATCAGAGGAACATCTTATCATTCAACATTTGCAATTTAACCCCTCAATCTTGGGTAATTTGCACTTTAGTCCAAAATAAGCAAACATTGCTTCAACATTGTTCAAACAGGACCAAAATTGAAACATAAGTTTCTCAGGAGCCCTAATTACTTTTACCAAGATACGATTAAGCATATACTCAACCTTATTAGGAAAAACATTTAGGGTTAACACATAACCCATGTCAGGGATGTTACATGTTCTTCCTACACTCTTTTCTTTTCTGAACACCACATTCAAGTGGACCTTATACCACTTGAGATGCATGGGTTTGATATAATTCTTGGAATGGATACCCTAGAAAAATATAAGGTTGTCTTGGATTGTGAGTCCAAGGAAGATGTGTTCACAGATGATAGTGACACATGGATCTTTCAAGGAGATAGAAATATTCTTCCAACCTGCCTTGTGTCAGCTATGGTAGTTGAGAAGTTGATGAGGCAATGATGTTTTGCATTCTTGGCACATGTGGTAGATACCACCATGGAGAGTGCTAATCCTTCTGAAGTTCTGATAGTCAGGGAATTTAAATATGTGTTTCCTTAAGAACTTCCAGGTGTACCTCTGCCCCGAGAGATTGATTTTGAGATTAATCTAATCCTGGGCACGCAACCAATAGCACAAACACCGTATAGGATGGCTCCTGTTGAAATGGCAGAACTCAAGAAACAACTTCAGGAGATGCTTGAGAAAGGTTTTATTTGACCGAGTACTTCACCATGGGGTGCTCTGATTCTCTTTGTTAAGAAGAAGGATGGATCGATGTGGTTATGCATTGATTATAAACAGTTAAATAAAGTAACTATAAAGAACAAGTATCCCTTGCCAAGGATTGATGACTTGTTTAATGAGTTGAGTGGTGCAACTGTCTTTTCCAAGATAGATCTAAGGTTGAGATATCATCAATTGCGTATTAAGGAGGGTGACATACCTAAGTCTGCCTTTAGGACAAGGTATGGTCACTCTGAGTTCATAGTTATGTCGTTTGGACTAACTAATGCACCAGCTGCATTCATGGAACTCATGAATATAATCTTTCGACCTTTTCTTGATCAGTGTGTACTCATCTTTATAGATGACATATTGATCTATAGTAGAGATGCTCAACAACATGAGCAGCACCTCCGTCAGGCTCTAACTTTTCTAAGAGAGCATAAATTGTATGCTAAGTTTAGCAAATGTGAGTTCTGGTTACTTGAAGACTCTTTTCTAGGGCACGTAATATCTGCCTCAGGTATTCGTGTTGATCCTAAGAAGGTAGAATCTGTCCTGCAATGGGAACAACCGAAAACACCGATGGAGATACGTAGTTTCTTAGGGTTGGCAGGCTATTACAGGAGGTTCATTAAGAACTTCAGTTCAATACCTTTACCCCTAACCAAGTTTACCATAAAGGAGGTTCCTTTTGTCTGGAATGACAAGTGTCAACATTCTTTCCAGTTGTTGAAAGAAAGGTTAACTAGTGCACCTGTGTTAGTGTTACCTGAGTAGGGAAAGGGGTAAATAGTTTTCTGTGATGCATCTAAGAATGGCTTAGGATGTGTGTTGATGCAGGATAAGTAAGTGATTTCTTTTACTTCTCGACATCTTAAGAAAAATGAGGAAAATTATCCAACACACGATTTAGAACTAGCTGTTGTAGTCCATGCTTTGAAGATTTGGAGATATTATCTCTATGGAGAGACATTCCAGATTTTCACAGACCATAAGAACCTAAAGTATATCTTTTTACAGCATGAGCTAAACATGAGACAACGCCACTGGATGGAGTTAATCAAGGACTACGATTGTACAATTGATTATTGTGGCATCCAACTCACAAAGACAAGATTAATTAAGTGGAAGCGATCATTTACAGCGGATTACTAAAAATCACTAAAAATTAAAACATTTTTCAAAGAGATCCAATAATAGGAAAACTTTTTCAACAAGAACCAATGCATTACATTTACATCCTGGTTCATAAGTACATATCTTGTACTATCTCTTCTCGAGGATTACAACATCAACTGCCTTATTAAAAGTTGAACACAGACAACATAAGAACCTCGAGGCATTAAGCCAAAATCTCAAACCGATTTGTTAAAAGCACTAACTATTAACTCCGAGGACCTGAGAGTACAGAGACGACACATATGACTTCTATCTACAAACACAACAAACAACACTCTCCACCTGAGCTATTGCTGCTGCTGAAGTTCTTCCTCTGCAAGATATTCTCAATCTCCTCTGTGCTCATCCAACTAAAAATGTTGGATCCCACGGGGGTGAGACAATTGAAAATTGCCCCAGCGAGAGATATAACTCTCTGCTAGAAACATTATTATTGCAATTTATAATATAAATCTGAATAGAGGATAAGCAGTGTATATCATTCTCATCTTTAACTATTGCAACTATTTGTGATAGAGCAGTAAATCATCTATTCTCTTTATAAGGAATAGAAAGAACATCTATATTATTTATCTATTGTATTAGCTCAACATATCATGCTTTTCTCATGATACTCATTACTCTGATATGTCACCCATGACTCTTTCTTGTTTCTATCTGATGGCCTTAGCCAATATGCTAAACAGATATTGGTTTATACTAGACATGATAGTGTACATCATCATGTCTTATTTAGGTATTGGTCCATACCGATCCTGTATAAATATTCCAAGCATTGGATTATACCAATCTTGTGCAACTAGTATGAGCATTGGACTTATATTGTTCCTGTATATCCATTCCAAGTATTGGACTATGCCAATCTTGTGACATTATTTCAGGCATTGAACTATGTCAACCCTGTCCAATTATTCCAGGTATTGGATTATACCAACCCTATGCAATTATTCCAGGTATTGAACTATGTCAACCCTATGCAAATTTTCCAGGTATTGGATTATACCAACCCTGTGCAATTATTCCAGGTATTGAACTATGTCAACCCTGTGCAATTATTCCAGGTATTGGATTATACCAACCATATGAAATTATTCCAGGTATTGAACTATGTCAACCCTGCACAATTATTCCAGGTATTGGATTATACCAACCCTGTGCAATTATTCCAGATATTGGGATTTAACCAATCCTGTGTTATTATTCCAGGTATTGGGATTTAACCAATCCTGTGTTATTATTCCAGGTATTGAACTATGTCAATCCTGTGCAACTATTCTAGGTATTGAACTATGTCAATCTTGTGACATTATTCTAGGTATTGGGATTTAACCAATCCAGTGTTATTATTCTAGGTATTGGGATTTAACCAATCCTGTATTATTATTCCAGGTATTGGGATTTAACCAATCCTGTGTTATTATTCCAGGTATTGAACTATGTCAATCCTATGCAACTATTCTAGGTATTGAACTATGTCAATCCTGTGACATTATTTCCCATGTCTGTTTACACAGTACTAGGTACCTCATTCTTCTGCTGACATTTAAACTTTGGCCATGCCATTATGCTCAATCACATTATTTATGTAAAACAAGTATCCCTCTCTTCTCCACACTTGTATAATCAAGGTTCCATCATTATTATTGTATTCTTTTGTTATATTTATTATGTTATTAGGTTTCCCTTTTCTTGGTTTATTAAGAACATTATCATCTCTTACAATGGGCTTTTATAAATATCTTGGTACCTCCCACTAGGTATCAACTTACTCATGTGGTTCACAAGGCCTATTAGAATATCTTGTTACCTCTAACTAGGTAACAACCAATCTCATGACTCATAAAGCACATTTAACATCTTGTCACCTTTCACTAGGCAAAAACCAATCTCATGGTTCCTAAAACACATTACATCTTAATGTAATGATTAGGACAACACACTTTATATGTTACTCATCCAAGTATGTTGGATTTGAGATGCATCAAGGGATATCATTCTTAAAGAGCTGGATGTGATATTTATGATGTCCTGATATATCACTTCCCTCAACACTTTAAAATTACTTGATTTTTATTGATTTATATTGTATTAAGGTATTTCTCATCTTAATACTTCCATATACTAACCTATCACCTTTACTATGAAGTGCATAGATCATAAAACACACATAAGGATTGTCCAACTATCTTCCATGATAGGGACTCATCTCAGGTTAAAGCTTTGCTTGTTATAAAGTTACCTATAATCAATCACTATTCCATTATTAGGATTAGGTTTCCCATACCATCATCCTTTATTAGGGTTTATGGTTTCACATACTATCATAATTCATTAGGGTTAGGATTGCATATAGCATCATCCTTCATTAGGATTTCACATCACATTCCCCAATAATAGGGTTTACTATTCATCTCAACTAGGGTTTCTCATGGCATCACCCTCAATTAGGATTTCTCATAGAATCACCCTCAATTAGGGTTTAGAGTACATTAACCTTCTTAATTAGGGTTTATGATCTATTTATCCAGGATCATACCCTAATTACATATTCATTCATGTTGGAAGTGTTGAGACTTAATCACTACATGATAATCATTTATGTAGGAAGTCCTCTCTCTCTCATCCTTTATAAGATGATACTTACTTCAGACTTGATTAGATTAGGTCGACTCATCTTGATTGGAGAGTTGACACATGTATTGTGTCATTACCTCCATGATAATCAAGGATTAATCATTCAAGAGGTACTAATCACCCTATCTTATTAAGGGTATAATTACTATAATCACCCTTAGATTACATCGTGTAATGATCAATTAAACAATTGTCCTTTAATCACCTTAAGTGTCCATACGGTTTTGGTTAATTACTTCCAAACGATATTGGTCACTTAGACCTCAAATGGTCTTGACCAACCAGAACTTAAACGGTCTTGCTTGAAATACCTCCAAACGGTCTAAGACCATTTAGACCTCCAAACTATCTTGATCAACACTTGAAACCATTTAGCAAAGTAGGTGCTTGAAATCGTTTGACAAAGTAGGTACGTGAAACCATTTGAGTCTCAATCGGTTTGGGATCGTTTGGTCCCAAATGGTCTTGAGACCGTTTGGACTCAAACGGTCTTGAGACCGTTTGGTCCAAACCTCCTCAAAACTGATTGGACCAAAAATGGTCTCAACCACTCATATTAATTTAGGATTTCTAAGATTAATTCCTTCATCAATTGAATCCATGTAATTACTCACCAAGTGAACTTAAGCACCATACTTCAATTGAGATTAAGGAATCATCTTACAAATGATTCAACCATAAATTGATCATCAATTAGGGTTTTGAACCCAATTGAATTAGGGTTGAAATCGATGAACCTTCAATATTAGTCATTGTGGAACTAATTGCTTTGAAATTATTGAACCATCATTCAAATTGGGCATGACCTGACCTCAAACGGTCTTGAGGTCATTTGGATATCCTCCAAACGGTCTTGAGACCGTTTGCCCCATCCCATCACTTAAAATTGTGAAATTCAATTAGGGTTTGGATCATTAGATTGATCAACAATTGAACTATTGATTGCATTGCCATTTGCTATCTTTGGTCCTTCAAATACTCAACCATACTCAACCCTAGACCTCCAAACGGTCTTGGTTGACCTCCAAACGGTATTGAGTCCATTTGTGTGATCTACAAATGGTCTTGAGACCGTTTGGGTTAATCAACCCAAATGTTTAATTCATTCAATTGCAAAATCAGCACTTAACCCGATTAGGGTTTCTAATTGGATGATTGTCCATGTATTGATTAAATAAATTGGAACCATTAGATTCTCATCCAACATGTACTAGGGTCCTGACCTCAAATCGTCAACCCATCCAAATGGTCAACTCACCTAAACGGTTTGGGGTTCAAGGCTCTAAACGGTTTGGTGAAACCGTTTGGACCAAAGTCTTAAAACCATTTGCAATAGATATTTGGAGAGGTGTGTGATTATGATGATGTCATCATCATCAAGATCTAAACCCACGAAACTTGCTGTGATTTTCATGGAGATTGCATCAATCAACCAAATAAAATTTCGAGAATGAAGAAAGGATTAACAATTGATAAGGAATTGAATGCAATAACAATATTAAGGGTTCAAGTTATAAAACCCGCCTCCAATTGAGATTCAAAGCTTCAACCTCCACGTATTTAATGGTGAAAGCAACACCTTCAACTATCCCAAGCTCGTCCTCAAGGTTTGAGTGAAAAGGAATGGCTAGAATTGAAGATTTAGTGAAAATAAGAAGAAATCATGCATTGATTTGTGATTTCCACCATGGAATCAAGGTGAAAGAAGGTCAAGAAGCTTACCAACAGGTTGGGGGTTGTCTTCCTGTTGCTCCAATCTCCCTTGGTCGTTTTTTTGAAGAAATAAGTGAAGGTGGATTCGAAAATACCCATCCAAGCTAGGGATAAAAGAGCATATATGTATTTTATTAAAAAAATTCATGTAAGAGAGAGAAAGTAGGGGATAACTCCTCCATTTCCTTGCCACTTTCCCCCTTCCCTTCCTTAGTTATGAGGCTATCTCTTTTGAATCTTATTCCTCTCAATTATCCATTATTTAAAGAAAATAAAATTAAGCACCTTAAATCATATTATAATAATATCCATAAGTGAGTGGATATTTCTTTTTCTTATAATAATGTGAGTGAGTTATCCACTTCCCTTAGATATTTTCGTGCCTTTGCAAGGCACATGGTCGTCCAACTATATAGATTTCAACCATTTCAATTTTGGTTGAAGGGCACCTCAATTAATATATTTATTTTTGCATATAATTGAAGTAAGGTTCCAATTATGCTTAAATCTTGATTATTTTAATATCAAGATTCTCTCTCCTCCAAAATGATACAAATGAGACGCCCCTCTCATTTTATTTGCTCTACATGATGCCAAGAAACATTAGGGACTATTCTAAAGTGGTAATTTGCTTATTGAACCCTGGATTTTGGGTAAATTGCACATTGCACCAAAACTAGGTTTTAATGCATAAACATTGCTTAATCAACTCTTTCTTGTTACTCAGGCTTTCCCAAGCCATACCTCTGCATCATATTCATTCTCATGATGCTTCAACACATGAGGAACATTTATCAAGTAACATTTTTAAGTTAACCCCTCACATTGGGTAATTTGCACTTTAGTCCAAACTAAGCAAACATTGTTTCAACATTATTCAAAAAGGACTAAAATTGAAATATAAGTTCCTCTTGAACCTTAATTACTTTTCAAAAGATAAGATAAAGCATATAATTTTATTTCTTAAACAAAACACCTAGGGTTAAAGCATAACCCAGGTCAGGGATGTTACAATTATCATCCAGGAAAGGCTAATGTAGTGGCTGATGCACTAAGTAGGAAATCAGCAACACCAGCCTTAGATAAATCACAGTTAAACTCCTTAGTGTGCTCTAGGAGGGATATGTTTATCTCCTTGAGGCAAAACAATGTACAGCTAAAAGTATCATTGTTAGCCGGGTTACTAGCTGAGATGCACATAAAACCAACTCTGAGACAACAGATTAAAGAAGCATAGCAAGCAGATGCTGTAGTTCAGCAGATTAGATTTGAGTATGGTAGTGAGAAACAAGATGGCTTTCATGAATCAGAGGATCAGGTAGTTTGTTACCATGGTAGGATGGTAGTACCTGATTCTAATGAATTGAGGAAGTTAGTTCTGGAAGAAGCTCATCCTTCTATGTATGCTATGCATCCAGGGAGCACTAAAATGTATCATAACTTAAAAGATATGTATTGGTGGCCTGGACTGAAGAAAGATGTAGCTGAGTTTATTATGCAATGTCCGGTGTGTCAGCAGGTTAAGGCTGAACATCAGAAGCCCGTAGGAGCAATGCAACCTTTGCCTATACCACAATGGAATTGGGATCATGTAACCATGGACTTTGTGGTTGGTTTGCCTAGAACAACCAAAGGTCATGATTCCATATGGGTGATAGTTGATAGGTTGAACACATTTCTTACCTGTCAAAACAACCTACACTGCTGAGAAGCTGGCATAGTTATATGTTGATGAGATAGTGCGGTTCTACGGGGTTCCAGCTACTATTGTTTCTGATAGAGGTCCCCAGTTTATGAGTCATTTTTATGAACGACTTCATAAAGCTTTGGGTATGCAGTTAAGGTTTAGTACTGCCTTTCACCCACATACAGATGGACAATCTGAAAGGACTATACAAACCTTGGAGGACTTGCTTAGGGCATGTGTCCTTCAGTTTATAGGAAGTTGGGATCTACACCTGAGCTTGATAGAATTTGCTTACAATAATAGCTATCAACACAATATTGACATGGCATAATATGAAGCATTATATGGTAGACGATGTAGATCTCCTTCATGTTGGTATGAAACTGGAGAAAATCAACTTTTGGGTCCTGAGCTAGTACAACAGACGACTGAGAAGATTAAAGTAATACAACAACAATTAAAGACTGCACAGGATAGACAGAAATCATACGCCGACAAACGATGAAGACATTTAGAATTCCAAGTTGGAGACAGAGTATATCTCAAGGTCTCACCTTGGAAAGGAGTCCTTAGATTTGGAAGGAAAGGAAAGTTAGCTCCTAGATTTATGGGGCCTTATCCAATCATTGAACGGATTGGAAAGGTATCCTATAAGCTGGAGTTACCACCTGAGTTGCATAAGTTGCATCCAGTGTTCCATATCTCTATGCTGAGAAAGTGTCACCCTGACATAGAATTAGTCCTACAACTTGTGGAAGTAGAATTAAATGATGATATATCATATGTTGAAGGACCTATGACGATCCTTGATAAGAGAATTAAAAAGCTGAAAAAGAAAGACATTTGTCTTGTAGAAGTAATCTGGAATCACCGTGGCATTGAAGAAGCTACATGGGAACTAGAGGAAGAGATGAGGAGGAAATACCCTACTCTTTTCTCTTAAATGTTTTTGTTGATGATTTCAGGACGAAATCCTTGTAAGGGGTGGATAATTTGTAACATCCCTGACCTGGGTTATGCTCTAACCCTAGAGGTTTTGCTTAATAATGTTGATTAGATGCTTGTTCATATTTCTTGGAAAGTAATTAAGACTCAAGAGGAACTTATATTTCAATTTTAGTCCTTTTTGAATAATGTTGAAACATTGTTTTGTTAATTTTGGACTAAAGTGCAAATTACCCAAGTTGAGGGGTTAACTTGCAAATTGTACATGATAAAATGTTTCGCAGATGTTGAAGCATCATAATAATGAGAATGATGCAGTGGTATGGTTTCCACAAGCTTGAGCACCAAGATAAAACTTGCTAAGCAATCCTTGTTCATTAAAACCTAGTTTTGGTGTAATGTATAATTTACCCAAAACCTAGGGTTTAATATGAAAAATACCACTTCTAGAGGGTCCCCCATGTTTCTTGGCATCATGTAGAGAAAATAAAATGAGAGGGGCGCCTCATTTGAATTATCTTGGAGGAGAGAGAATCTTGGTATCAAAATAATCAAGATTTAAGAATGAAAGGAACTTTATTTCATTTTAATGCAAAAAGAAATATATTAATTAAATAACCCTTCAACCAAAAGGTGAGGGATGAATTTGAAAAGGGGTTGGACGAGCTTGTGCCTTTAAAAGTCACGAAAATATCTTGTGTGAGTGGAGAGCCCACTCACATTAAGTTAATAAAAAGAAATATCCACTAAAAGGGGATATTAGTATAATATGGTTAAGGTGCTTAATTTGTTTTCTTTTAATTCTTGGATAATGAAGAAGTTTTGCAAGTGGGATAAGATGGATTCGTGGCCAATGAATTGAGGGGGAAGAGGCGGCACTAATTTTGGAATTAAAAGATTTTTATAAGACATTTTCTCTCTCATTGATTTTCTTATAAAAACACCTTTTACAACCCAAATCAAAGGCTTTTTCGAATCCACTTCCTCTCTTTGCTTGAAAAAACGACCAAGGGATCTAGGAGAAGCAGGAGGACGACCCCCAACCTGTTGGTAAGCTTCTTGATCCTCTTTCACCTTGATTTCATGGTGGAAATCACAAAACAATGCATGATTTCTTCTCTATTTCACTCCATCTTCAATCCTAGCCAATCTTTTCACTCCAAAGCTTGAGGATGAGACTTGGGAGAGTTGAAAAAACTTCCTACACCATTGTTGATGTGAAGCTCCAAGCTTTGAAGCTCAATAGGAGGCGGGTTATACAACTCAAACCCTTAAATATTGTTATTGCATTCAAATCTCCATTATTTGTTGAACGTTTTGTTCTATTTGAAATTCCCTTGATCCATTGTTGTAATTACCATGAAAACGGCAGTAGCTTTTGAGTGAACGAAGGTAGATGATGATGACATCATCTTAGGCACTTATTCCAACAAGTTTCCCTTGCAAATGGTTTTAAGACTTTGGTCCAAACAGTTTCACCAAACCATTTGGTGACTAAACGGTTTGCAAACCGTTTATAGTCTTGAACCCCAAACTATTTAGATGATTTGACTGTTTGGATGGGTTGACCGTTTGAGGTCAGGACCCTAGTACATGTTGGATGAGGATCTAATGGTTCCAATTGATTGAATCGATATATGGACAATCATCAAATTAGAAACCCTAATCGGGTTAAGTGTTGATTTTGCAATTGAATGAATGAAATCTTTGGGTTGATTAACCCAAACGGTCTCAATACCATTTGGAGATCACCCAAACGGTCTCAAGATAGTTTGGAGGTCAACCAAGATCGTTTGGAGGTCTAGGGTTGAGTATGGTTGAGTTTTTGAAGGTTCAAAGATAGCAAATGGTAATGCAATCAATAGTTTAAATTGTTGATCAATCTAATGATCCAAACCCTAATTGAATTTCACCATTTTAAGTGATGGGATGGGGAAAATGATCTCAAGACCGTTTGGAGGTCATCCAAATGACCTCAAGACTGTTTGGGGTCAGGAAATGCCCAATTTGAATGATGGTCCAATAATTTCAAAGCAATTAGTTCCACAATGACTAATATTGCAAGTTCATCGATTTCAACCTTAATTCAATTAGGTTAAAAACCCTAATTGATGATCAATTGAAAGTCTGATCAATTGAAAGATGATTCATTAAGCTCAATTTAAGTATGGTGTTTAGGTTCAATTGATGAGTAATTACATGGATTCAATTGATGAAGGAATTAATCTTGGAAACCCTAAATCAATTTGAGTGGTTGAGACCATTTTTGGTCCAATCGGTTTTGAGGAGGTTTGGACCAAACGGTATCAAGACCGTTTGGGACCAAACGATCCCAAACCAATTGAGACTCAAACGATCCCAAGTACATATGTTCTAAATGGTTTCAAGCACCAACTTTGTTAAACGGTTTCAAATCATTAGACTAAGACCGTTTGGAGGTCTAAATGGTCTTAGACCGTTTGGAGGTATTTCAAGAAAGACCGTTTGAGGTCTGGTTGGTCAAGACCGTTTGGGGTCTAAGTAACCAAGACCGTTTGGAAGTAATTAACCAAGACCGTATGAACAATTAAGGTGATTAAAGGTCAATTGTTTAATTGATCATTACATGATGTAATTCAAGGATGATTATGATAATTGTACTCTTAATAAGATATGGGGATTAGTACCCTTGAATGATTAAACTTTAATGATTATAGAAGTAATGACATAATACATTGTGTCAACTTTCATTCAAGTTGAGTTGACCTAATCTAATCTAGTCTGAAGTAAGTATCATCTTACAGAGGACGAGAGAAAAATGACTTCCTACATGAATGATAATTATGAAGTGGTTAAGTCTCAACACTTCCAACATGAATGAATGTGTAGTTAGGGTATGATCCTTGAAAAAGAGATCATGAACCCTAATTAGGAAGGTTGATGAACCCTAACCCTAATTGAGGGCAATGATAGGTGAAAACCTAATATATGGTAATGATATAACCCTAATTTAGGGTAATGACATGAGAAACCCTAATTCAGGGCATTTCAATAATAAACCCTGATTGAATGTGAATAGTAAACCCTAATTGAGAATGATGTTATGAGAAACCCTAATCAAGGGTGAAGCCATATGAAACCCTAAAGTGAGGGTGATGTCATGTGGAACCCTAGACAAGGGTAAGGTCAAAATGAAACCTTAATACAATGACGTGATGTAAAACATGATTCAAGGTAGTGTTATGCGATGATATGTGACACTTTGATATGAAATCCTAAACTGATATAGGATAAATATATGTGGTGCCCTAATCTTGGGTTGTAATGTATGAAACCCTAATTTTGGGCAATATGATGATAAATCATGACCCAAATCTGGGTAATGAGATATAGTATTCCTAATTGACATAAATTGGGAAATCCTAACTCAAAGGAGGAAATGATGATGCATAGTCCTGATTTGTAATTGATACAATTGTTATCATGTGCATTAATTATGCATGTTTCATGAGATGGTGGACATAGACAGGTATGAGGTATGAGGTTTTATTATTGAAATTGCTTTATGGGCCTTGTAAGCCATAATATGTTGTGTTGCCTAGTGAGAGGTAACAAAAGATATTATTGGGCTTTAAGAGCCATGTGAAATACTTGCACTACAATTAATATGTTTACAATGATTAAATAACCTGAAGGCATTAAGTTACCTGATAAAGTGGTAACAAGTGTTTTGATGAACTAAGGGTTTAGACACCCATGTTTCATAATCATGATGATGAGATGATAAGGGATGAGATTACCCTGATGTGATAAGGGATTGAGATCCCAATGTTCAACAAAGCTTTGAAAAGAATTTGACAGAAATACTATTTATTCTTTGTAGCAACTGTTATAATGTTTTATGTTTGAAAAACATGTTTGATGCTAAAAGAATATTGTAATGTACTTAATTAATCAAGTGAAATGATATCATGTAGAGCACTGACCATAGATCCATCATCGTCAGTAGTTTGATGATGGTGAAACAAGTTTTCCTACGGGAACTCCTGGAGGGCATACTTTTGAGTATGTGGGGGTTATGGACACGAATATCCTTATGCCCTAATGGAGTAATTGATGTGAGGTAAACATTAAATCTCTCAATTCTTCATTATTTATGCCGGGATGGATGTATCACTAATCTCTCGAAGATCGGGATAGATGTATCACAAATCTCCTGATGATTTTAATGTCGGATCGATGTGAGATAAATATAATATCTCTCGATTGTGAAGAGAGTACAACATGCAACTGTAACTCTAATAGCGAAGTTGCCAGTATACCTTGGAAATCTATTTGGCAGAGACACAAGATGTCCTGTATTTGGTCCTCACACTGACTGAGGAAGATGAGGTCATGGAAATCCAGCTCTTCTATTGATCTATGTATGGTACCGATTTCAACTTCGCAATGGTCGGTTGGAGTATGAGCGATATACCTCATCTCCTCAGGGTTTAAGTATGTTTGTAAAATGTAATCAGCCGTGTATCATATTTGATTAAGGTTGAAATCCGAGAATTATTGGTTGATGTTACTTTGCATAGAACGTTCTAATGGACAAATGCTATTTATGCTCTTAAATTCTTTATTGGATAAGTAATATGCTGCTTCATCAATTTATAAGTAAAATGATTTGGGTAAAGAATAATGCAGTAATATGTTTATACATTGATTTAACTACTGTTGAATGCTTATAATTCCTCTGATCAGTTTTACACCATTAATTGCAATAATAATGTTTCTGGCGGAGAGTTATATCTCTCGCTGGGACAATTTTCAATTGTCTCACCCCCGTGGGATCCAACTTTTTAGGTAGACACCGAAGAAGAGGCAGTAACCCTACAACAAGGAAAGAACATCAACAACAGTAGTAGAACCAAGGACAACAGTGAATCTTCAAGTGGAAACACTGGTTGTCATGTCCTGTAAATAGAGAGTCCTATGTGTCGTCTCTGTACTCTCAGGTCCTAGGAGTCAGTAGATAGTTTAATGTTGATCTAAGATTTTGGCTTGATGTCTCGAGATTTTTATATTGCCTATGTACAGTTTAACAGGGCAGTTGATGCTTGTAACACTCGAGAAGGAATGGTACAAGAGATGTACTGATGAACCAAAATGTAAATAACTTACTTTGGTTCTTTATGAAAGAGTTTTTTAGTTTATAGATCTCTTTGTAAAAAGTTTTAATTTTTAGTAATTTTCAGTAATTTCTGCTGCTAACAACCACTTCCGCATTAGTTAATCTTGTTTTCGTGAGTTGTTCGCCACAAATTAGTTGGTATCAGAGCTATAGGTTCGCTGAGTCTACAAAGACATAGGATTAAGGTTGTTGAGTTTGTTCTAGTGCCTTCCAGTTTATCTGATAGTATCTTCTGCTCATATAGGAGGATAAGAAAAACTAAAGATGTCTGGATCACACGATGAACATGCTGCTGAGAGCAGCATTGCTGCACCAGGAGGAGGTGCAAGAGACCATGATAGGGAGGAGCCCATACCTGAACAACCCCAATTCAATCAAGCTGATATGGGGAACCCAACCTTCCAATCCATGTTTGGGCAGTTTATGGCAGCCATGACTCATATGACAGATAGGATGCCATTACCTACACCTAGGGCACAAACTCACCATGAAGGAAAGGGAGTCGGTAAGACATTTGAACGACTTTGCTGGGTTGGAGCCATAGAATATGCTGGAACAGCTGACCCAACAGATGCAGACATGTGGCTGACTGAACTAGAAAAGGCCTTTAGAATCCTTAACATCCCAGAAGCTGAGAAGGTTAGACACGTAGTGTACCTTCTTAAAGGGAGTTCTGGACATTGGTGGGTCATAGAAGAGGGCAAGAGGCTAGGTGTGGAGATCGAATGAGAAGTAATCCGACGAGAATTCATCAATATATACTTTCCTAAGATGTTTCTAGATGAGAAGATCTCTCAGTTTGAGAGGTTAAGGCAGGGATCGATGAACATTAGCGAGTATGAGGCTAAGTTCATGGAGCTTTTACGGTTCTGTCTGCATATGGAAGCCACCGATGAAGAGAGGATTCATCATTTTGAGAAGGGGTTGAATGTTGATTTGACCACTCCTGTATCTGCTCTGGAGAACAGGGAGAGGTTTGCTACTTTTTTGGAGTTGGTCAGACGGATAGAGAGGTCTGTGACTGAGAAGTGACAGACTAAAAGTAAGAAGGTGTATACTCAGTTTCATGGACAAGGGTCCAAAAGTTTTAAGAAACCGAGGTTTTCTGCACCAATAGCACCACCAAGGTTTAATACCCAGTCACAATGGATGTCTAATAGGGGTATAGGCCGTAGTTTACCACTAGAAGGAGCCCATAGTGCAGCATCAATATTGGTAATAGGACCATCTAGACCTCATCCAGGGAACAGAGGTTGTTTTATATGTGGAAAGATGGGGCATATGATGAAGGATTGTCGAGCCAGAGAAGCAAGTGTGACTCAACCTCAGGGGCAGAGTCAACAAGGTTCTTAGAGGCAATAGTTTCCAAGTGGTGCTAGAGGACGTGGACAAGCGTCCCAAGCTGGATCGTCGACACCCAGTAATCGAGCACCGAATCAACCGTAGGTGACAGTGAGATTCTATGCAATGAATCAGCCTGATGCAGTAGTCAACCCTCAGGTTGTGACAGGTCAGATGGAACTGTTTTATTCTAATTTATCTACATCCTGCATCATATCTGTTTTAATTGATTCGGGTGCTACACATTCTTTCATCACTAAAAGTGTGATTCTTGACTGCAATATGATAGTTGGTCATAGGGCAGAGAGTTTGAAGTTAGAAACTCCTTTGATGGGATCTGTAGTGTTGCGGGAGGTGTGTTCTTCCTGCACTCTTTTCTTTTCTGAACATCGCATTCAAGTGGACCTTATACCATTTGAGATGCATGGGTTTGATATAATTCTTGGAATGGATACCCTAGAAAAATTTAAGGTTGTCTTGGATTGTGAGTCCAAGGAAGCTGTGTTCACAGATGACAGTGACACATGGATATTTCAAGGAGATAGAAAGATTCTTCCAACCTGCCTTGTGTCAGCTATGGTAGCTGAGAAGTTGATGAGACAAGGATGTTTTGCATTCTTGGCACATGTGGTAGATACAACCATGGAGAGTTCTAATCCTTCTAAATTTCCAATAGTCAGGGAATTTAAATATGTGTTTCCTGAAGAACTTCCAGGTGTACCTCCGCTCGAGAGATTGATTTTGAGATTAATCTAATCCCAGGAACACAACCAATAGCACAAACACTGTATAGGATGGCTCCTGCTGAAATGGCAGAACTCAAGAAACAACTTCAGGAGATGCTTGAGAAAGGTTTTATTCGACCGAGTACTTCACCATGGGGTTCTCCAGTTCTCTTTGTTAAGAAGAAGGATGGATCGATGCGGTTATGCATTGATTATAGATAGTTAAATAAAGTAACTATAAAGAACAAGTATCCCTTACCAAGGATTGATGACTTGTTTAATGAGTTGTGTGGTGCAACTATCTTTTCCAAGATAGAAATAAGGTTGGGATATCATCAGTTGCATATTAAGGAGGATGACATGCCTAAGTCTACCTTTAGGACAAGGTATGGTCACTATGAGTTCATAGTTATGTCGTTTGGACTAACTAATGTACCAGCTGCATTCATGGAACTCATGAATAGAATCTTTCAACCTTTTCTTGATCAGTGTGTAGTCGTCTTTATAGATGACATCTTGATCTACAGTAGAGATGCTCAACAACATGAGCAACACCTCCGTCAGGCTCTAACTTTGCTAAGAGAGCATAAATTGTATGCTAAGTTTAGCAAATGTGAGTTCTGGTTACCTGAAGTCTCTTTTCTAGGGCACGTAATATCTGCCTCAGGTATTCGTGTTGATCCTAAGAAGGTAGAATCTGTCCTGCAATGGGAACAACCGAAAACACCGACGGAGATACGTAGTTTCTTAGGGTTGGCAGGCTATTACAGGAGGTTCATTAAGAACTTCAGTTAAACAGCTTTACCCCTAACCAAGTTGACCATAAAGGAGGTTCCTTTTGTTTGGAATGACAAGTGTCAACATTCTTTCCAGTTGCTGAAAGAAAGGTTAACCAGTGCACCTGTGTTAGTGTTACTTGAGTAGGGAAAGGGGTACATAGTTTTCCGTGATGCATCTAAGAATGGCTTAGGATGTGTATTGATGCAGGATAAGCAAGTGATTTCTTTTGCTTCTCAACAGCTTAAGAAACACGAGGAAAATTATCCGACACACGATTTAGAACTAGTTGATGCAGTCCATGCTTTGAAGATATGGAGACATTATCTCTATGGAGAGACATTCCAGATTTTCACAGACAATAAGAACCTAAAGTATATCTTTTCACAGCATGAGCTGAACATGAGACAATGCCGCTGGATGTAGTTAATCAAGGACTACAATTGTACAATTAATTATTGTGGCATTCAACTCACAAAGACAAGATTAATTAAGCGGAAGCGATCATTTGCAATGGATTACTGAAAATCACTAAAAATTAAAACCTTTTTCAAAGAGATCCAATCATAGGAAAGCTCTTTCAATAAGAACCAATGTATTACATTTACATCCTGGTTCATAAGTAAATATCTTGTACTATCAATTCTCGAGGGTTACAACATCAACTGCCTTATTAAAAGTTGAACACAGACATCATAAGAACCTCGAGGCATTAAGCCAAAATCTCAAACCGATTTGTTAAAAGCACTAACTATTAACTCCGAGGACCTGAGAGTACAGAGAGGACACATAGGACTTCTATCTACAAACATGACAGACAACACACTCCACCTGAGCTGTTGCTGCTGTACCTACTGTTGCTAAAGTTCTTCCTCTGCAAGATATTCTCAATCTCCTCCTTGCTCGTCCACCTAAAAATGTTGGATCCCATGGGGGTGAGACAATTGAAAATTTCCCCAGCGAGAGAAATAACTCTCTTCCAGAAACATTATTATTATAGTTTATAATATAAATCTAAACAGAGGATAAGCAGTTTATATCATTCTCATCTTTAACTATTGCAACTATCTGTGATAGAGCAGTAAATCATCTATTCTCTTTATAATGAATAGAAATAACATATATATTATTTATATATTGTATTAGCTCAACATCTCATGCTTTTCTCATGATACTCATTACTCTGATATGTCACCCATGACTCTTTCTTGTTTCTATCTCATGGCCTTAGCCAATCTGCTAAATAGATATTGGTTTATACTGGACATGAGAGTGTACATCATCATGTCTTATTTTGGTATTGGTCCATATAATCCTGTATAAATATTCCAGGCATTGGATTATACCAATCCCGTGCAACTAGTACGAGCATTGGACTTTCATTGTTCCTGTGGATCCATTCCTAGTATTGGACAATGCCAATCCTGTGACATTATTTCAGGCATTGAACTATGTCAACCCTATGCAATTATTCTAGGTATTGGATTATACCAACCCTGTGAAATTATTCTAGGTATTGAACTATGTCATCCCTGTGCAATTATTCCAGGTATTGGATTATACCAACCATGTGTAATTATTCTAGGTATTGAACTATGTCAACCCTGTGCAATTATTCCAGGTATTGGAGTATACCAACCCTGTGCAATTATTCCTGGTATTGAACTATGTCAACCCTGTGCAATTATTCTAGGTATTGGATTATACCAACCATGTGCAATTATTCCAGGTATTGGGATTTAACCAATCCTGTGTTATTATTCCAGGTATTGGGATTTAACCTATCCTGTGTTATTATTCCATGTATTGAACTATGTCAATCCTGTGCAACTATTCCAGGTATTGAACTATGTCAATCCTGTGACATTATTCTAGATATTGGGATTTAACCAATCCTGTGTTATTATTCCAGGTATTGGGATTTAACCAATCTTGTGTTATTATTCCAGGTATTGGGATTTAACCAATCCTGTGTTATTATTCCAGGTATTGAACTATGTCAATCCTATGCAACTATTCCAGGTATTGAACTATGTCAATCCTGTGACATTATTTCCGATGTCTATTTACACAGCAATGGGTACCTCATTCTTCTATTGACATTTAAACTTTGGCCATGCCATTATGCTCAATCACATTCTTTATGTAAAACAAGTACCCCTCTCTTCTCCACACTTGTATAATCAAGGTTCCATCATTATTATTGTATTCTTTTGTTATAATTATTATGTTATTAGGTTTCCCTTTTCTTGGTTTATTAAGAACATTATCATCTCTTATAGTGGGTTTTATAAATATCTTGGTACCTCCCACTAGGTATCAACTTACTCATGTGGTTTACAAGGCCTATTAGAATATCTTGTTACCTCTTACTAGGTAACAACCAATCTCATGGCTCATAAAGCACATTTAACATCTTGTCACCTTTCACTAGGCAACAACCAATCTCATGGTTCCTAAAACACATTACATCTTAATGTAACGATTAGGACAACACTATTTATACGTTACTCATCCAAGTATGTTGGATTTGAGATGCATCAAGGGATATCATTCTTAAAGAGATGGATGTGATATTTATGATGTCTTGATATATCACTTCCCTCAGCACTTTAAACTTACTTGATTTTTATCGATTTATATTTTATTAAGGTATTTATCATTTTATACTTCCATATACTAACCTATCACCTTTACTATGAAGTGCATAGATCATAGAACACACATAAGGATTGTCCAACTATTTTCCATGAGAGGGACTCATCTCACGTTAAAGCTTTGCTTGTTATAAAGTTACCTATAATCAATCACTATTCCATTATTAGGATTAGGTTTCCCATACCATCACCCTTTATTAGGGTTTAGGGTTTCACATACTATCATACTTCATTAGGGTTAGGATTGCATATAGCATCATCCTTCATTAGGCTTTCACATCACATTCCCCAATAATAGGGTTTACTATTCATCCGAACTAGGGTTTCTCATGGCATCACCCTCAATTAGGGTTTCTCATAGAATCACCCTCAATTAGGGTTTAGAGTACATTAACCTTCTTAATTAGGGTTTATGACCTATTTATCCAGGATCATACCCTAATTACACATTCATTCATGTTGGAAGTGTTGAGACTTAATCACTACATGATAATCATTTATGTAGGAAGTCCTCTCTCTCTCATCCTTTAGAAGATGATACTTACTTCAGACTTGATTAGATTAGGTCGACTCATCTTGATTGGAGATTTGAAACATGTATTGTGTCATTACCTCCATGATCATCAAGTATTAATCATTCAAGAGGTAATAATCACCCTATCTTATTAAGGGTATAATTACTATAATCACCCTTGGATTACGTCATGCAATGATCAATTAAACAATTGTCCTTTAATCACCTTAAGTGTCCATACGGTTTTGGTTAATTACTTCCAAACGGTCTTGGTCACTTAGACCTCAAATGGTCTTGACCAACCAGACCTTAAACGGTCTTGCTTGAAATACCCCCAAACGGTCTAAGACCATTTAGACCTCCAAACGGTCTTGATCAACACTTGAAACTGTTTAGCAAAGTAGGAATCATCTTTCAATTGAGATTAACACTTCACCAAGTGAACTTAAGAACCATACTTCAATTGAGATTTAGGAATCATATTTCAATTGATTCAACCTTCAATTGATCATCAATTAGGGTTTTGAACCCAATTGAATTGGGGTTGAAATCGATGAACCTTCAATATTAGTCATTGTGGAACTAATTGCTTTGAAATTATTGGACCATCATTCAAATTGGGCATGACCTGACCTCAAATGGTCTTGAGGTCGTTTGGATGTCCTCCAAACGGTCTTGAGACCGTTTGCCCCATCCCATCACTTAAAATTGTGATATTCAATTAGGGTTTGGATCATTAGATTGATCAACAATTGAACTATTGATTGCATTACCATTTGCTATGTTTGGTCCTTCAAATACTCAACCATACTCAACCCTAGACCTCCAAACGGTCTTGGTTGACCTACAAATGGTCTTGAGACTGTTTGGATGATCTCCAAATGGTCTTGAGACCGTTTGGGTTAATCAACCCAAAGAATTAATTCATTCAATTGCAAAATCAGCACTTAACCCAATTAGGGTTTCTAATTGGATGATTGTCCATGTATTGATTCAATCAATTGGAACCATTAGATCCTCATAAAACATGTACTAGGGTCCTGACCTCAAATGGTCAACCCAGCCAAACAGTCAACTCACCTAAATGGTTTGGGGTTGAAGGCTCTAAACGGTTTGCAAACCGTTTAGTCTCCAAGCGGTTTGGTGAAACCGTTTGGACCAAAGTCTTAAAACCGTTTGCAATAGATATTTGGGGAGGTGTGTTCTTATTATGATGTCATCATCATCAAGCTCTAAACCCACGAACATTTCTGTGATTTTCATGGAGATTGCATCAATCAACCAAATAAAATTTTGAGAATGAAGAAAGGATCAACAATTGATAAGGAATTGAATGCAATAACAATATTAAGGGTTCAAGTTATAAAACCCGCCTCCAATTGAGCTTCAAAGCTTCAACCTCCACGTATTTAATGGTGAAAGCAACACCTTCAACTATCCCAAGCTCGTCCTCAAGGTTTGAGTGAAAAGGAATGGCTAGAATTGACGATCGAGTGAAAATAAGAAGAAATCATGCATTGATTTGTGATTTCCACCATGGAATCAAGGTGAAAGAAGGTCAAGAAGCTTACCAACAGGTTGGGGGTTGGTCCTCCTATTTCTCCAAGCTCCCTTGGTCATTTTTTGCAAGCAAGAAGTGAAGGTGGATTCGAAAATACCCATCCAAGCTAGGGATAAAGGAGCATATATGTATTTTATTAAAAAAATTCATCTAAGAGAGAGAAAGTAGGGGATAACTCCTCCATTTCCTTGCCACTTTTCCCCTTCCCTTCCTTGGCTACGAGGCTATCTATTTTGCCTCTTATTCCTCTCAATTATCCATGATTTAAAGAAAAGCAAATTAAGCACCTCAAATCATATTATAATAATATCCATAAGTGAGTGGATATTTCTTTTTCTTATAATAATGTGAGTGAGTTATCCACATCCCTTAGATATTTTCGTGCCTTTGAAAGGCACATGGTCGTCCAACTATATGTATTTCAACCATTTAAATTTTTGTTGAAGGGAACCTCAATTAATATATTTATTTTTGCATAGAATTAAAGTAAGGTTCCAATTATGCTTAAATCTTGATTATTTTAATATCAAGATTCTCTCTCCTCCAAAATGATACAAATGAGATGCCCCTCTCATTTTCTTTGCTCTAAATGATGCCAAGAAATATTAGGGACTATTATAAAGTGGTAATTTGCATATTGAACCCTGGGTTTTGGGTAAATTGCACATTGCACCAAAACTAGGTTTTAATGCATAAATATTGCTTAATCAGCTCTTTCTTGTTACTCAGGCTTTCCCAAGCCATACCTCTGCATCATCTTCATTCTCATGATGCTTCAAAACATGAGGAACATTTATCAAGTAACATCTGCAAGTTAACCCCTCACATTGGGTAATTTGCACTTTAGTCCAAACTAAGAAAACATTGTTTCAACATTATTAAAAAAGGACTAAAATTGAAATACAAGTTTCTCTTAAACCTTAATTACTTTTCAAAAGATAAGAGCAAGCATATAATTGTCTTTCTTAAACAAAACACCTAGGGTTAAACCATAACCTAGGTCAAGGATGTTACAAATCATAAACCCCTAACAAGGATTTTGTCCCCGAAATCCTTGATAAAGGGAAATAGATATTATCCATCATCTCATCAAGTCTTCACATAACATCTCAATGTCATGTTTATGCAAGGCATAAACCCCTAACATATGATGTCCATGCCATATAATATAGTTAAACTGATTTCATAGTTAACCACTCCAGGTGGTCAACATAAATTATCTGATACCATAATTCCTTACCTTGATATTCATCACATGTGCTGAAAACACATCACATTCATCTTTCTTTCATACTGGGACATTTCTTGTTATACATATCTTTTTCTTGGAACCCAAGTCCAAGACAACTGATACTCTTCTAAGTATCCATCAAATAATCAATTTTAATTTATGCACACCAAGTTTTCTAAGACCCACTTGGTTGCCATGTCCCTGAAAGAAAAGAAAACAAAGGATCATATTCCTCTTATCACCCTATTGTTATCCAGGGTTGTTTATTCATGAGAAGAGATTTTCATCTCCTTTAAACATTAAATGAACCTTATACTGTTTGAGTTATTTACTCTTATTTCTTTCTTGGTTCCTTGCCATCAACATAGGAATCATATGGATGCTCACTTGTCATCATTTTTTTAATATCATTTTCAGCATGATTACTAGGTATAGGTATTCAAACCTTTAGTTCTTCACTGATTATTGTTACCTTCCATCAGGTAACTTATTACCTCTAGGTCTTCAGACCAGGGTATACATTATACTAAACATCTTCTTCTATTTATAAATTGATTTATAATTAAATCAAATTCCTTCATATATCATTTAGGATGTGGTAGAAATATCCATGCCACATCTCCTACTTCTTTCTTTAGATTGTTTCAGAATGATTACTTGATCAGAGTAATAAAAAAGATAACAATCTAGGTATGTCATACTTACCTTGCCTTCAATAAATGAATACCTAGCCAGGGTATTCAAGAACTGAAATTAGGTAGTATGTATTTGTTTTATATTATGTTTCATATTCTTAACATCTCTTTAAATTTCACTACTTATTATCTCAGATTTTCTCTGAGTGTTTCTTTTACATCTTTTCCCTTTCTGCATGAAAAGAGAAATTTTCAAACATATAAGAGGATATTAAACTGAACATAAGTTTTCATCCTTCTTATCTCTTCCTCATATCCTTAAAGGATTATATAGATAAACTAAACAACAACTACCTTTCTTATAGTAGGAAACAAAAGGTAACTCAAAATAGAAAGTTCTACCTTGACAATTTTACCTTTTAAAAGTTAACTAGCATCTTATCTGGCCCAAAACATGGACTTAGTTGTTATTTGTTATTGCCTTTGTCCTCTACTACTAGAAGTAGATGGACCAAACTGTGACACTTGTCTTCGTCCTCCACCATCTGCTCCACTAGACTGACGTTCTTGTGGATTTTGCAGATTATGCCTTGACTGTTGGGTCACCTCACTATTTCTCCTTAGACATTGTTGTCTAAAATGTCATAGTTGTCCACATTTATGACAAGCTCGACCCCAACTTGATGACCCCTGCATGGGTGCACTATGTTTTGGTTGAACTTGTGAATATTTTGGTTGTTTGTTTCCACTACTCCACTGTTCCCGTGACTCTGTAGACTTCCTTTTAAGGTTTGTTTCATGTTTCTTTATCGTAGACCTTTCTATCCTCCGTATATATTCCACGAATGTGGCAAACCTCTCTCTACTTTATAGGGAAGATGCCAGGATGGACATCTCAGCATTCAATCCCTTCTCAAAATGCCAGATCTCCTCCTCCTCAGTAGCTGCCATTTGAGGACAAAATCGTAAAAGTTCCATAAACTTAACCTCATATTCATTTATCGACATGGCTCCCTGTCGAATCTTCTCAAACTGTGAGATTTTTTCATCTAAGTATGTCTTTGGAAAATACTTATGGATGAATTCTCTACAAAATTCCTCCCATTCAACCTCTTCATCATTCCTTTTTATTTCTTCTATAGCCCACCAGTGTCCAGCACTACCCTTCAAAAGGTACACCGCATGTTTAACTTTATCAGCCTCTGGGATACTAAGGATCTTAAAGACTTTTTCTAACTTAGTGATCCAGAGATCAGCATTTGCTGGGTCAGATGTTCTAGCATATTCTATGGCTCCTACACGACGTAGTCATTCAAAAGTCTTACCAGACCCATATCCCTCATTGAAAACTGGTGCCCTAGGTGCCGGTGTTGGCATCCAGTCTGCCATATACCTCAGTGTGGTCATGAGTTGCCCAAAAATATTATGAACATCTGGGTTTCCTCTCATGTCTTCATAAACCTGGGGATTTTCAGGTACTGGTTCCTCCCTTGCCTGATCCCTTGCACCTCCCACTAGTACAACAACATTGTTCTCAGGAATGTGTCCCTCACGTTCTTCAGACATCTTCGAGTTATATATCTTCTTCTGCATAAGCAGAAGGCACTATAAGATACACTGGAGTACACTTAGAACAAACTCGATACCTTAGTCCTATTTCTCTGTAGACTCAGTGAACCTAGAGCTCTGATACCACTAAATTGTGGCATCCAACTCACAAAGACAAGATTAATTAAGAGAAAGCGATCATTTGCAGCGGATTACTAAAAATCACTAAAAATTAAAACCTTTTTCAAAGAGATCCAATCATAGGAAAACTCTTTCAACAAGAACCAATGTATTACATTTACATCCAAGTTCATAAGTACATATCTTGTACTATCTCTTCACGAGGGTTACAACATCAACTGCCTTATTAAAAGTTGAACACAGACAACATAAGAACCTCGAGGCATCAAGCCAAAATCTCAAACCGATTTGTTAAAAGCACTAACGATTAACTCTGAGGACCTGAGAGTACAGAGACGACACATATGACTTCTATCTACAAACACGACAGACAACACACTCCACCTGAGCTGTTGCTTCTGTACCTGCTGCTACTGAAGTTCTTCCTCTGCAAGATATTCTCAATCTCCTCCGTGCTCGTCCACCTAAAAATGTTGGATCCCTCGGGGGTGAGACAATTGAAAATTACCCCAGCGAGAGATATAACTCTCTGCCAGAAACATTATTATTGAAATTTATAATATAAATCTGAAGAGAGGATAAGCAATTTATATCATTCTCATCTTTAAATATTGCAACTATCTATGATCGAGCAGTAAATCATCTATTCTCTTTATAAGGAATATAAAGAACATGTATATTATTTATCTATTGTATTAGCTCAACATCTCATGATTTTCTCACGATACTCATTACTCTGATATGTCACCCATGACTCTTTATTGTTTCTATCTGATGGCCTTAGCCAATCGGCTAAATAGATATTGGTTTATACTCGACATGAGAGTGCACATCATCATGTCTTATTTAGGTATTGGTCCATACCAATCCTGTATAAATATTCTAGGCATTGGATTATACCAATCCTGTGCAACTAGTACGAGCATTGGACTTATATTGTTCCTGTGTATCCATTCCAAGTATTGGACTATGCCAATCCTGTGACATTATTTCAGGCATTGAACTATGTCAACCCTGTGCAATTATTCCAGGTATTAGATTATATCAACCCCGTGCAATTATTCCAGGTATTGAACTATGTCAACCCTGTGCAATTATTCCAGGCATTGGATTATACCAACCCTGTGCAATTATTCCAGGCATTGAACTATGTCAACCCTGTGCAATTATTCTAGGTATTGGATTATACCAACCCTGTGCTATTATTCCAGGTATTGGGATTTAACCAATCCTGTGTTATTATTCCAGGTATTGGAATTTAACCAATCATGTGTTATTATTCCAGGTATTGAACTATGTCAATCTTGTACAACTATTCCAGGTATTGAACTATGTCAATCCTGTGACATTATTCCAGGTATTGGGATTTAACCAATCCTATGTTATTATTCCAGGTATTGGGATTTAACCAATTCTGTGTTATTATTCCAGGTATTGGGATTTAACCAATCCTGTGTTATTATTCCAGGTATTGAACTATGTCAATCTTGTGCAACTATTCCAGGTATTGAACTATGTCAATCCTGTGACATTATTTCCCATGTCTGTTTACACAATACTGGGAGTTTCATTCTTCTACTGACATTTAAACTTTGGCCATGCCATTATGCTCAATCACATTCTTTATGTAAAACAAGTATCCCTCTCTTCTCCACACCTGTATAATCAAGGTTTCATCATTATAATTGTATTCTTTTGTTATAATTATTATGTTATTAGGTTTCCCTTTTCTTGGTTTATTAAGAACATTATCATCTCTTACAGTGGGCTTATATAAATATCTTGGTACCTCCCACTAGGTATCAACTTACTCATGTGGTTCACAAGGCCTATTAGAATATCTTGTTACCTCTTACTAGGTAAGAACCAATCTCATGGCTCATAAAGCACATTTAACATCTTGTCACCTTTCACTAGGCAACAACCAATCTCATGGTTCCTAAAACACATTACATCTTAATGTAATGATTAGGACAACACTCTTTATATGTTACTCATCCAAGTATGTTGGATTTGAGATGCATCAAGGGATATCATTCTTAAAGAGCTGGATGTGATATTTATGATGTCTTGATATATCACTTCCCTCAACACTTTAAACTTACTTGATTTTTATTGATTTATATTGTATTAAGGTATTTCTCTTCTTAATACTTCCATATACTAATCTATCACCTTTACGATGAAGTGCATAGAGCATATAACACACATAAGGATTGTGCAACTATCTTCCATGATAGGGACTCATCTCAGGTTAAAGCTTTACTTGTTATAAAGTTACCTATAATCAATCACTATTCCATTATTAGGATTAGGTTTCCCATACCATCACCCTTTATTAGGGTTTAGTATTTCACATACTATCATACTTCATTAGGGTTAGGATTGCATATAGCATCATCCTTCATTAGGCTTTCACATCACATTCCCCAATAATAGGGTTTACTATTCATCCCAACTAGGGTTTCTCATGGCATCACCCTCAATTAGGGTTTCTCATAGAATCACCCTCAATTAGGGTTTAGAGTACATTAACCTTCTTAATTATGGTTTATGACCTATTTATCCAGAATCATACCCTAATTACACATTCATTCATGTTGGAAGTGTTGAGACTTAATCACTACATGATAATCATTTATGTAGGAAGTCCTCTCTCTCTCATCCTTTAGAAGATGATACTTACTTCAGACTTGATTAGATTAGGTTGACTCATCTTGATTGGAGAGTTGACACATGTATTGTGTCATTACCTCCATGATCATCAAGGATTAATCATTCAAGAGGTACTAATCACCCTATCTTATTCAGGGTATAATTACTATAATCACCCTTGGATTACATCGTGTAATGATCAATTAAACAATTGTCCTTTAATCACCTTAAGTGTCCATATGGTTTTGGTTAATTACTTCCAAATGGTCTTGGACACTTAGACCTCAAACGGTCTTGACCAACCAGACCTTAAACAGTCTTGCTTGAAATACTTCCAAACGGTCAAAGACTGTTTAGACCTCCAAACGGTCTTGATCAACACTTGAAACCGTTTAGCAAAGTAGGTGCTTGAAACCGTTTGACAAAGTAGGTACTTGAAACCGTTTGAGTCTCAATTGGTTTGGGATCGTTTGGTCCCAAACTGTCTTGAGACCGTTTGGTCCCAAGCAGTCTTGAGACTGTTTGGTCCAAACCTCCTCAAAACCGATTGGACCAAAAATGGTCTCAACCACTCATATTAATTTAGGGTTTCCAAGATTAATTCCTTCATCAATTGAATCCATGTAATTACTCACCAAGTGAACTTAAGCACCATACTTAAATTGAGATTAAGGAATCATCTTTCAATTGATTCAACCTTCAATTGATCATCAATTAGGGTTTTGAACCCAATTGAATTAGGGTTGAAATCGATGAACCTTCAATATTAGTCATTGTGGAACTAATTGCTTTGAAATTATTGGACCATCATTCAAATTGGGCATGACCTAACCTCAAACGGTATTGAGGTCATTTGGATGTCCTCCAAACGGTCTTGAGACCGTTTTCCCCATCCCATCACTTAAAATTGTGAAATTCAATTAGGGTTTGGATCATTAGATTGATCACCAATTGAACTATTGATTGCATTACCATTTGCTATCTTTGGTCCTTAAAATACTCAACCATACTCAAACCTAGACCTCCAAACGGTCCTGGTTGATCTCCAAATGGTCTTGAGACCGTTTGGGTGTTCTCCAAACGATCTTGAGACCGTTTGGGTTAATCAACCCATAGATTTAATTCATTCAATTGCAAAATCAACACTTATCCCGATTAGGGTTTCTAATTGGATGATTGTCCATGTATTGATTCAATCAATTGCAACCATTAGATCCTAATCCAACATGTACTAGGGTCCTAACCTCAAACGATCAACCCATCCAAATGGTCAACTCACCTATACGGTTTGGGGTTCAAGGCTCTAAACGGTTTGCAAACTGTTTAGTCTCCAAACGGTCTGGTGAAACCGTTTGGACCAAAGTCTTAAAACCATTTGCAATAGATATTTGGGGAGGTGTTTGCTTATGATGATGTCATCATAATCAAGCTCTAAACCCACGAAACTTTCTGTGATTTTCATGGAGATTGCATCAATCAACCAAATAAAATTTCGAGAATGAAGAGAGGATCAACAATTGATAAGGAATTGAATGCAATAACAATATTAAGGGTTCAAGTTATAAAACCCGCCTCCAATTAAGCTTCAAAGATTCAAACTACACTTCTTTAATGGTGAAAAATACACCTTCAACTATCCCAAGCTCGTCCTCAAGGTTTGAGTGAAAAGGAATGGCTAGAATTGAAGATCGAGTGAAAATAAGAAGAAATCATGCATTGATTTGTGATTTCCACCATGGAATCAAGGTGAAAGAAGGTCAAGAAGCTTACCAACAGGTTGGGGGTCATCCTCCTGTTGTTCCAAGCTCCCTTGGTCGTTTTTTGAAAGAAATAAGTGAAGGTGGATTCGAAAATACCCATCCAAGCTAGGGATAAAGGAGCATATATGTATTTTATTAAAAAAAAATTCATTTAAGAGAGAGAAAGTAAGAGATAACTCCTCCATTTCCTTGCCACTTTACCCCTTCCCTTCCTTGGTTACGAGGATATCTCTTTTGCCTCTTATTCCTCTCAATTATCCATGATTTAAAGAAAAGCAAATTAAGCACCTTAAATCATATTATAATAATATCCATAAGTGAGTGGATATTTCTTTTTCTTATAATAATGTGAGTGAGTTATCCACTTCCCTTAGATATTTTCGTGCCTTTGCAAGGAACATGGTCTTCCACCTATATGTATTTAAACCATTTCAATTTTGTTTGAAGGGAACCTCAATTAATATATTTATTTTTGTATATAATTTAAGTAAGGTTCCAATTATGCTTAAATCTTGATTATTTTAATATCAAGATTCTCTCTCCTCCAAAATGATTCAAATGAGACGCCCCTCTCATTTTATTTTCTCTACATGATTCCAAGAAACATTAGGGACTATTATAAAGTGGTAATTTGCATATTGAACCCTGGGTTTTGGGTAAATTGCACATTGCACCAAAACTAGGTTTTAATGCATAAACATTGCTTAATCAACTCTTTCTTGTTACTAAGGCTTTCCCAAGCCATACCTATGCATCATCTTCATTCTCATGATGCTTCAACACATGAGGAACATTTATCAAGTAACATTTGCAAGTTAACCCCTCACATTGGGTAATTTGCACTTTAGTCCAAACTAAGCAAACATTGTTTCAACATTATTCAAAAAGGACTAAAATTGAAATATAAGTTCCTATTGAACCTTAATTACTTTTAAAAAGATAAGATCAAGCATATAATTGTCTTTTTTAAACAAAACACCTAGGGTTAAAGCATAACCCAGGTCAGGGATGTTACAATTATCATCCAGGAAAGGCTAATGTAGTGGTTGATGCACTAAGTAAGAAATTAGCAACACCGGCCTTAGATAAAGCATAGTATAACTCCTTAGTGTGCTCTAGGAGGGATATGTTTATCTCCTTGAGGCAAACAAATGTACAGCTAAAAGTATCATTGTTAGCCAGGTTACTAGCTGAGATGCACATAAAACCAACTATCAGACAACAGATTAAAGAAGCACAACAAGCGGATGCTGTAGTTCAGCAGATTAGATCTGAGTATGGTAGTGAGAAATGGGATGGATTTCATGAGTCAGAGGATTAGGTAGTTTGTTACCATGGTAGGATTGTAGTACATGATGCCAATGACTTGAGGAAGTTATTTCTGGAAGAAGCTCATTCTTCTATGTATGCTATGCATCCAGGGGGCACTAAAATGTATCATAAGTTAAAAGATATGTATTGGTGGCTTGGACTGAAGAAAGATGTAGTTGAGTTTGTTATGCGATGTCCGGTGTGTCAGCAGGTTAAGGCTGAACATCAGTAGCCCGCAGGAGCAATGCAACCTTTACCAATACCACAGTGGAAATGGGATAATGTAACCATGGACTTTATGGTTGGTTTGCCTACAACAACCAAAGGTCATGATTCCATATGGGTGATAGTTGATAGGTTGACAAAGATAGCACATTTCTTACCTGTCAAAACAACCTACACTACTGAGAAGCTGGCACAGTTATATGTTGATGAGATAGTGCGATTGTATGGGGTTCCAGCTACTATTGTTTCTGATAGATGTCCCCAATTTACGAGTCATTTTTGGGAATGACTTCATAAAGCTTTAGGTACGCAGTTAAGGTTTAGTACTACCTTTCACCCACAGACAGATGGACAATCTGAAAGGACTATACAAACCTTGGAGGACTTGCTTAGGGCATGTGTCCTTCAGTTTATAGGAAGTTGGGATCTACACCTGAGCTTGATAGAATTTGATTACAATAATAGCTATCGACATAGTATTGACATGGCACCGTATGAAGCATTATATGGTAGACAATGTAAGTCTCCTTTATGTTGGTATGAAACTAGAGAAAATCAACTTTTGGGTCCTGAGCTAGTGCAGCAGATGACTGAGAAGATTAAAGTAATACAACAACAATTAAAGACTGCACATGATAGATAGAAATCATATGCTGACAAACGACGAAGACCTTTAGAATTCCAAGTTGGAGACAGAGTATATCTCAAGGTCTCACCTTGGAAAGGAGTCCTTAGATTTGGAAGGAAAGTAAAATTAGCTCCTAGATTTATGGGGCCTTATTCAATCATTGAATGGATTGGAAAGGTATCCTATAAGCTGGAGTTACCACTTGAGTTGCATAAGTTGCATCCAGTGTTCCATATCTCTATGCTGAGAAAGTGTCACCCTGACACAAAATTAGTCCTACAACCTGTGGAAGTAGAATTAAATGATGATATATCATATGTTGAAGGATCTGTGACGATCCTTGATAAGATAATTAAAAAGCTAAAAAAGAAAGACATTTGTCTTGTAAAAGTCCTCTGGAATCACCATGGCATTAAATAAGCTACATGGGAACTAGAGGAAGAGATGAGGAGGAAATACCCTACTCTTTTCTCTTAAATGTTTTTGTTGATGATTTTGGGGACGAAATCCTTCTAAGGGGTGGATAATTTGTAACATCCCTGACCTGTGTTATGCTCTAACCCTAGAGGTTTTGCTTAATAATGTTGAGTAGATGCTTGTTCATATTTCTTGGAAAGTAATTATGGCTCAAGAGGAACTTATATTTCAATTTTAGTCCTTTTTGAATAATGTCAAAACATTGTTTTGTTAGTTTTGGACTAAAGTGCAAATTACCCAAGTTGAGGGGTTAACTTGCAAATTGTACATGATAAAATGTTTCTCAGATGTTGAAGCATAATAAGAATGAGAATGATGGAGTGGTATAGTTTCCACAAGCTTGAGCACCAAGATAAAGCTTGCTGAGCAATCCTTGTGCATTAAAACCTAGTTTTGGTGTAATGTGTAATTTACCCAAAACTTAGGGTTCAATATACAAAATACCACTTTTAGAGGCCCCCCCCATGTTTCTTGGAATCATTTAGAGAAACAAAAATGAGAGGGGCACCTCATTTGAATTATCTTGGAGGAGAGAGAATCTTGCTATTAAAATAATCAAGATTTAAGCATAAAAGGAACTTTATTTCATTTTAATGCAAAAAGAAATATATTAATTAAAGAACCCTTCAACCAAAAGGTGAGGGATGAATTTCCAAAGGGTTTGGAATATCTTGTGCCTTGCAAAGGCATGAAAATATCTTGTGTGAGTGGAGAGCCCACTCACATTAAGTTAATAAAAAGAAATATCCACTAAAACGGGGATATTAGTATAATATGATTAAAGAACCTACAACTTGAGTCTCTGCCGCTCGGCTGCTCTGGCGATCTCCCTTGCAATCTATGGTTAGCGCCAACATGCCTTGGGCTTGGGGGGGTGGGGGCGGCCGTGGCCGCGGCTGGTGTTTCTCTCCCCCTACGCCCCCCGAGCTTCTTCCTTGCCGCGACCTGCCTCAACCGTGCTATCGTTCATAGCGCCGGCTGGGTCTGCTTCTCACCATCATCGTATGACGGGATCCCAGGGTGGCGATGGTGCTAGAACGGGCATGTTCTAGGGAGGCCTTTCATCTGGCGGGGGGCTTCACCCTCTGCGCCATGTGCTTGGCGCCGCTGACCTCGACATGCTTCTACCACGTCGGGCTGGGTGACGATCGGTTCTGAGGATCCGTGGCTTTTCTTTCCCCTTCCTGCTCTTTGGTTTTTCTTTCCCCTTCATGATCTTTCTCTATTCTGTTTAGTTTTTTGTTTTGTTTGCTTTTGTCTTGTGTTTGGTGGTTCGGTTGGTGTTTGTGTTAGCTTCGTCTTTTTGTCTACAGTTTGTGGTTCTTCTGGTTAGTCTCTTCTTCGTGGGAGCAAGGAGCCCCTGTTTTACTGGTGTTCCGGCTTTGCTGGGGTTCCTTTTTTCTCAGTCAGGTTCCTTCCCCATGGTGGTCATTTTTTGGTCGTGGTCGAGCCTCGGGTCCCTTCTTGGGCGGACGGTGAGCTCGGGCGCCCCCTTGGTGCTTTAGGAAGAGGAGGAGAAAGCTGGGTGTGTGCTTCATGCGGGTCTTCCGCCCCCCTGTTCGCAGTGGTGGTCGGGAGTGGTGGTGGAGTTCCCGACACCCTCTACTTCCCACCCTTATATCCACACGAGCCATCCTTCCTCTGTATCTACATCGCTGGGGCTTGTCCTCCTTCTCGGGTCTCCTAGTGGGTGCAACCTTAATGCTCGTCGCTGGTAGTTGTGGTTCTCGTCCTTTTTTGTAGGCGTTGTGTCTGTGTTGTTAGGTTTGTGTCATTGCTTTGTGGTTAGGCTCTTTGTTTGGTAATCTTTCGTTGTCTTCATGATGGTTATCTCTTTCAGCGGCCTTGCGAGCTCCTCTCCCGATGTACTCATAGGTTCTTACAGATTTATGAATTCTATCCCAGATAGCTATTTTAGACAACCACTACAAGAGGTGGAGGGTGCAGAAGCGTACCTATCACTTCCCAATCTGAGCCTTGTGTTATGTCTTTCTGTAGAAGGAGTTGCTGTTTGGTTACTTGCCGAGAGATGTCTATCTTGTAGATGCCGTATGGCTTACTTTTAATGATATTGAGCTATTTTAAAAAAAGTATAATATGATTAAGGTGCTTAATTTCTTTTCTTTTAATTCTTCGATAATGAAGAAGTTTTGCAAGTGGGTGAAGATGTCTTCTTGGCCAAAGAATTGAGGGGGAAGAGGCGACACTAATTTTGGAATTAAAAGATTTTTATAAGACATTTTCTCTCTCATTGATTTTCTTATAAAAACACCTTTTACAACCCAAATCAAAGGCTTTTTCGAATCCACTTCCTCTCTTTGCTTGCAAAAACGACCAAGGGAGCTAGGATTAGTAGGAGGATGACCCCCAACCTATTGGTAAGCTTCTTGATCCTCTTTCACCTTGATTTCATGGTGGAAATCACAAAACAATGCATGATTTCTTCTCTATTTCACTCCATCTTCAATCCTAGCCAATCTTTTCACTCCAAAGATTGAGGACGAGCCTTGGGAGAGTTGAAAATGCTTCCTCTACCATTGTTGATGTGAAGCTCCAAGCTTTAAAGCTCAATAGGAGGTGGGTTATATAACTCAAACCCTTAAATATTGTTATTGCATTCAAATCTCCATTATTTGTTGAACATTTTGTTCTATTTGAAATTCCCTTGATCCATTGTTGTAATTACCATGAAAATGGCAGTATATTTTGAGTGAACGAAGGTAGATGATGATGACATCATCTTAGGCACTTATTCCAACAAGTTTCCCTTGCAAATGGTTTTAAGACTTTGGTCAAAACGGTTTCACCAAACCGTTTGGTGACTAAACGGTTTGCAAACCGTTTATAGTCTTGAACCCCAAACCGTTTAGATGATTTGACCATTTGGATGGGTTGACCATTTGAGGTCAGGACCCTAGTACATGTTGGATGAGGATCTAATGGTTCCAATTGATTGAATCGATACATGGACAATCATCCAATTAGAAACCCTAATCAGGTTAAGTGCTGATTTTGCAATTGAATGAATTAAATCTTTGGGTTGATTAACCCAAATGGTCTCAAGACCATTTGGAGATCACCCAAACGGTCTCAAGACTGTTTTGAGGTCAACCAAGACCGTTTGAAGGTCTAGGGTTGAGTATGGTTGAGTTTTTGAAGGTTCAAAGATAGCAAATGGTAATGCAATCAATAGTTTAAATTGTTGATCAATCTAATGATCCAAACCCTAATTGAATTTCACAATTTTAAGTGGTGGGGTGGGGCAAACGGTCTCAAGACCATTTGGAGGTCATCCAAACGACCTCAAGACCATTTGGGGTCAGGTCATGCCCAATTTGAATGATGGTCCAATAATTTCAAAGCAATTAGTTCCACAATGACTAATATTGCAAGTTCATCGATTTCAACCTTAATTCAATTAGGCTCAAAACTCTAATTGATGATCAATTGAAAGTCTGATCAATTGAAAGATGATTCATTAAGATCAATTTAAATATGGTTCTTAGGTTCAATTGATGAGTAATTACATGGATTCAATTGATGAAGGAATTAATCTTGGAAACCCTAAATCAATTTGAGTGGTTGAGACCATTTTTGGTCCAATCGGTTTTGAGGAGGTTTGGACCAAATGGTCTCAAGACCGTTTGAGTCCAAATGGTCTCAAGACCGTTTGGGACCAAACAGTCTCCAGACCATTTGGGACCAAATGATCCCAAACCAATTGAGACTCAAACGATCCCAAGTACATATGTTCTAAACGGTTTCAAACACCAACTTTGTTAAACGGTTTCAAGCACCAACTTTGTTAATTGGTTTCAAGCACCAACTTTGTTAAACTGTTTTAAGCACCAACTTTGTTAAACGGTTTCAAGCACCAACTTTGTTAAAGGGTTTCAAACCATTATACTAAGACCGTTTGGAGGTATTTCTAGTAAGACCATTTGAGGTCTGGTTGGTCAAGACCGTTTGGGGTCTAAGTAACCAAGACCGTTTGGAAGTAATTAACCAAGACCGTATGAACAATTAAGGTGATTAAAGGTCAATTGTTTAGTTGATCATTACATGATGTAATTCAAGGATGATTATGATCATTGTACTCTTAACAAGATAGGGGGATTAGCAGTCTTGAATGATTATAGAAGTAATGATATAATACATTGTGTCAACTTTCATTCAAGTTGAGTTGACCTAATCTAATCAAGTCTGAAGTAAGTATCATCGTGTATAGGACGAGAGAAAGAGGACTTTCTACATGAATGATAATTATGAAGTGGTTAAGTCTCAACACTTCCAACATGAATGAATGTGTAATTAGGGTATGATCCTTGAAAAAGAGTTCATGAACCCTAATTAGGAAGGTTGATGAACCCTAACCCCAATTGAGGGCAATGATAGGTGAAAACCTAATCTATGGTAATGGTATAACCCTAATTTAACATGAGAAACCCTAATTCAGGGTATTTCAATAATAAACCCTGATTGAATGTGAATAGTAAACCCTAATTGAGAATGATGTTATGAGAAACCCTAATCAAGGGTGAAGCCATATGAAACCCTAAAGTGAGGGTGATGTCATGTGGAACCCTAGACAAGGGTAAGGTCAAAATGAAACCTTAATATAATGACGTGATGTAAAACTTGATTCAAGGTAGTGTTATGCGCTGATATGTAACACTTTGATATGAAATCCTAAACTGATTTAGGATAAAGATATCTGGAGCCCTAATCTTGGGTTGTAATGTATGAAACCCTAATTTTGGGCAATATGATGATAAATCATGACCCAAATCTGGGTAATGAGATATAGTATTCCTAATTGACATAAATTGGGAAATCCTAACTCAAAGGAGGAAATGATGATGCATAGTGCTGATTTGTAATTGATACAATTGTTATCATGTGCATTAATTATGCAGGTTTCATGAGATGGTGGACATAGACAGGTATGAGGTATGAGGTTTTATTATTGAAATTGCTTTATGGGCCTTGTAAGCCAGAATATGCTGTGTTGCCTAGTGAGAGGTAACAAAAAATATTATTGGGCTTTAAGAGCCATGTGAAATACCTACACTACAATTAATATGTTTACAATGATTAAATAACTTGAAGGCATTAAGTTACCTGATAAAGTGGTAACAAGTGTTTTGATGAACTAAGGGTTTAGACACCCATGTTTCATAATCATGATGATGAGATGATAAGGGATGAGATTACCATGATGTGATAAGGGATTGAGATTCCAATGTTCAACAAAGCTTTGAAAAGAATTTGATTGAAATAGTATTTATTCTTTGTAGCAAATGTTATAATGTTTTATGTTTGAAAAGCATGTTTGATGCTAAAAGAATATTGTAATGTACTTAATTAATCAAGTGAAATGGTATCATGTAGAGCCCTGACCATAGATCCATCATCGTCAGTAGTTTGATGATGGTGAAACAGGTTTTCCTACGGGAACTCCTGGAGGGCATACTTTTGAGTATGTGGGGGTTATGGGCGCGAATATCCTTATGCTCTAATGGAGAAATTGATGTGAGGTAAATATTAAATCTCTCAATTCTTCATTATTTATGCCGGGATGGATGTATCACTAATCTCTCGAAGACTGGGATGGATGTATCACTAATCTCCCGATGATTTTAATGCCAGATCGACGTGAGATAAATATAATATCTCTCGATTGCGAAGAGAGTACATCATGCCACTGTAACTCTAATAGCAAAGTTGCCAGTATATCCTGGAAAGCTATTTAGCAGAGACACAAGATGTCCTGCATTTGGTCCTCACACTGACTGAGGAAGATGAGGTCATGGAAATCCGACTCTTCTATTGACCTATGTATGGTACCGATTTCAACTTTGCAATGGTCGGTTGGAGTATGAGCGGTATACCTCATCTCCTCAGGGATTAAGTATGCTTGTAAAATGTAATCAACCGTGTAGCATATTTGCTTAAGGTTGAAATACGAGAATCAGTGGTTGATGTTACTTTGCATAGTACATTCTAATGGACAAATGCTATTTATGCTCTTAAATTCTTTATTGGATAAGTAATATGCTGCTTCATCAATTTATAAGTAAAATGCTTTGGGTAAAGAATAATGCTCTAATATGTTTATACATTGATTTAACTGCTATTGAATGCTTATAATTCCTCTGCTCAGTTTTACACCATTAATTGTAATAATAATGTTTCTGGCGTAGAGTTATATCTCTCGCTGGGACAATTTTCAATTGTCTCACCCCCGTGGGATCCAACTTTTTAGGTAGACACTGAAGAAGAGGCAGGAACCCTACAGCAAGGGAAGAACAGTAGCAATAGCCGAACCAAGGACAACAGTGAATCCTCAGGTGGAAACACTGGTTGTCATGTCTTGTAAATAGAGAGTCCTATGTGTGGTCTCTATACTCTCAGGTTCTAGGAGTCAGTAGATAGTTTAATGTTGATCTAAGATTTTGGCTTGATGTCTCGATATTTTTATATTGCCTATGTACAGTTTAACATGGAAGTTGATGCTTGTAACACTCGAGAAGGAATGGTACAAGAGATGTACTGATGAACCGGAATGTAAATAACTTACTTTGGTTCTTTATGAAAGAGTTTTTCAGTTTATGGATCTCTTTGTAAAAAGTTTAAGTTTTAGTAATTTTCAGTAATTTCCGTTGCTAACGAACGCTTACGCATTAGTTAATCTTGTTTTCATGAGTTGTTCGCCACAAATTAGTTGGTATCAGAGCTCTAGGTTCGCTGAGTCTATAGAGACATAGGATTAAGGTTGTTGAGTCTGTTCTAGTGGCTTCTAGTTTATCTGATAGTGTCTTCTGCTCATATAGGAGGAGAAGAAAAACTAAAGATGTCTGGATCACACGATGAACATGCTGATGAGAGCAGTGTTGCTGCACCAGGAGGAGGTGCAAGAGACCATGATAGGGAGGAGCCCATACCTGAACAACCTTAGTTCAATCAAGCTGATATGGGGAACCCAACCTTCCAAGCCATGTTTGGGCAGTTTATGGCAGCATGACTCATATGACAGATAGGATGCCATTACCTGCACCTAGGGCACCAGCTCACCATGAAGGACAAGGAGCCGAAAAGACATTTGAATGACTTCGCCGGGTTGGAGCCACAAAATATGCTGGAACAGCTGACCCAGCAGATGCAGACATGTGTCTGACTAAACTAGAAAAGTCCTTTAGAATCCTTAACATCCCAGAAGCTGAGAAGGTTAGACATGCAGTGTACCTTCTTAAAGGGAGTTTTGGACATTGGTGGACCATAGAAGAGGGAAAGAGGCCAGGTGTGGAGATCAAATGGGAAGTATTCTGATGAGAATCCATCAATAGATACTTTCCTAAGATGTTCCTAGATGAGAAGATCTCTCAGTTTGAGAGGTTAAGGCAGGGACCAATGAACATTTGCGAGTATGAGGCTAAGTTCATGGAGCTTTTACGATTCTGTCTGCATATGGAAGCCACCGATGAAGAGAGGATTCAACATTTTGAGAAGGGGTTGAATGCTGATTTGACCACTCTTGTGTCTGCTCTAGAGAACAGGGAGAGGTTTGCTACTTTTGTGGAGTCGGTCATACAGATAGAGAGGTCTATGACTGAGAAGCGACAGACTAAGAGTAAGAAGGTGTATACTCAGTTTCATGGACAAGGGTCCAAAAGTTTTAAGAAACTGAGGTTTTTTGCACCAATAGCACCACCAAGGTTTAATACCCAGACACAATGGACGTCTAATTGGGGTAGAGGCCGTAGTTTACCACTAGAAGGAGCCCACAGTGCAACATCAATATCGGTAACAGGACCATCTAGACCTCAGCCAGGGAACAAAGTTTGTTTTATATGTGGAAAGATGGGGCATCTGATGAAGGATTGTCGAGCCAGAGAAGCAAGTGTGACTCAACCTTAGGGGCAGAGTCAGCAAGGTTCTCAGAGGCGACAGTTTCCAAGTGGCGCTAAAGGACGTGGACAAGTGTCCCAAGCTGGATCGTCGACACCCAGTAATCGAGCACCGAATCAACCGCAGGAGATAACGAGATTCTATGCGATGAATCAGCCTGATGCAGTAGTCAACCCTGAGGTTGTGACAGGTCAGATGGAACTATTTTATTCTGATTTGTCTACATACTGCATCGTATCTGTTTTAATTGATCCGGGTGCTACACATTCTTTCATCACTAAAAGAGTGATTCTTGACTGCAATATGACAGTTGGTCATAGGGTAGAGAGTTTGAAGTTAGAAACTCCTTTGATGGGATCTGTAGTGTTACAGGAGGTGTGTTCTTCTTGCACTCTTTTCTTTTCTGAACATCGCATTCGAGTGGACCTTATATCACTTGAGATGCATGGGTTTGATATAATTCTTAGAATGGATACCCTAGAAAAATATAAGGTTGTCTTGGATTGTGAGTCCAAGGAAGCTGTGTTCACAAATGATAGTGACACATGGATCTTTCAAGGAGATAGAAAGATTCTTCCAACCTGCCTTGTGTCAGCTATGGTAGCTGAGAAGTTGATGAGGCAAGGATGTTTTGCATTCTTGGCACATGTGGTAGATACAACCATGGAGAGTTCTAATCCTTCTGAAGTTTCGGTAGTCAAGGAATTTAAAGATGTGTTTCCTGAAGAACTTCTAGGTGTACCTGTGCCCTGAGAGATTGATTTTGAGATTAATCTAATCATGGGCACACAACCAATAGCACAAACACCATATAGGATGGCTCCTGCTGAAATGGCAGAACTCAAAAAACAACTTCAGGAGATGCTTGATAAATGTTTTATTCGACCGAGTACTTCACCATGGGGTGCTCTGGTTCCCTTTGTTAAGAAGAAGGACGGATCGATGCAGTTATGCATTGATTATAGATAGTTAAATAAAGTAACTATAAAGAACAAGTATCCCTTACCGAGGATTGATGACTTGTTTAATCAGTTGCGTGGTGCAACTGTCTTTTCCAAGATAGATCTAAGGTCGGGATATCATCAGTTGCGTATTAAGGAGGGTGACATACCTAAGTCTACCTTTAGGACAATGTATGGTCACTATGAGTTCATAGTTATGTCGTTTGGACTAACTAATGCACCAATTGCATTCATGGACTCATGAATAGAGTCTTTCGACCTTTTCTTGATCAGTGTGTAGTCATCTTTATAGATGACATCTTGATATACAGTAGAGATGCTCAACAACATGAGAAGCACCTCCGTCAGGCTCTAACTTTGCTAAGAGAGCATAAATTGTATGCTAAGTTTAGCAAATGTGAGTTCTGGTTACCTGAAGTCTCTTTTCTAGGGCATGTAATATCTGCCTCAGGTATTCGTGTTGATCCTAACAAGGTAGAATCCGTCCTGCAATAAGAACAACCGAAAACACCGAAGGAGATACGTAGTTTCTTAGGGTTGGCAGGCTATTACAGGAGGTTCATTAAGAACTTCAGTTCAATAGCTTTACCTCTAACCAAGTTGACCATAAAGGAGGTTCCTTTTGTCTGGAATGACAAGTGTCAACATTCTTTCCAGTTGCTGAAAGAAAGGTTAACCAATGCACCTTTGTTAGTGTTACCTGAGTAGGGAAAGGGGTACATAGTTTTCTATGATGCATCTAAGAATGGCTTAGGATGTGTGTTGATGCAGGATAAGCAAGTGATTTCTTTTGCTTCTCGACAACTTAAGAAACATGAGGAAAATTATCCGACACACGATTTAGAACTAGCTACTGTAGTCCATGCTTTGAAGATATGGAGACATTATCTCTATAGAGAGACATTCCAAATTTTAATAGACCATAAGAACCTAAAGTATATCTTTTCACAATATGAGCTGAACATGAGACAATGCCGCTGGATGGAGTTAATAAAGGACTACGATTGTACAATTGATTATTATGGCATCCAACTCACAAAGACAAGATTAATTAAGCGGAAGCGATCATTTGCAGCGGATTACTAAAAATCACTAAAAATTAAAACCTTTTTCAAATAGATCCAATCATAGGAAAACTCTTTCAAAAAGAACCAATGTATTACATTTACATCATGGTTCATAAGTACATATCTTGTACTATCTCTTCTCGAGGGTTACAACATCAATTGCCTTATTAAAAGTTGAACACAGACATCATAAGAACCTCGAGACATTAAGCCAAAATCTCAAACCGATTTTTTAAAAGCACTAACTATTAACTCCGAGGACCTGAGAGTAAAGAGACGACACATAGGACTTCTATCTACAAACACGACAGACAACACACTCCACATGAGCTGTTGCTGCTATACCTACTACTACTGAAGTTCTTCCTCTACAAGATATTCTCAATCTCCTCCGTGCTCGTCCACCTAAAAATGTTGGATCCCACGGGGGTGAGACAATTGAAAATTGCCCCAGCGAGAGATATAACTCTCTGCCAGAAACATTATTATTGCAGTTTATAATATAAATCTGAACAGAGGATAAGCAGTTTATATCATTCTCATCTTTAACTATTGCAACTATATGTGATAGAGCAGTAAATCATCTATTCTCTTTATAAGGAATAGAAAGAACATGTATATTATTTATCTATTGTATTAGCTCAACATCTCATGCTTTTCTCATGATACTCATTACTCTGATATCTCACCCATGACTCTTTCTTGTTTCTATCTGATGGCCTTAGCCAATCTGCTAAATAGATATTGGTTTATACTGGACATGAGAGTGTACATCATCATGTCTTATTTAGGTATTCGTCCATACCAATCCTGTATAAATATTCCAGGAATTGGATTATACCAATCCTGTGCAACTAGTATGAGCATTGGACTTATATTGTTCTTGTGTATCCATTCCAAATATTGGACTATGCCAATCCCGTGACATTATTTCAGGCATTGAATTATGTCAACCCTGTGCAATTATTCCAGACATTGGATTATACCAACCCTGTGCAATTATTCCAGGTATTGAACTATGTCAACCCTGTTCAATTATTCTAGGTATTGGATTATACCAATCCTGTGCAATTATTCCAGGTATTGAACAATGTCAACCCTATGCAATTATTCCAGGTATTGGATTATACCAACCCTATGCAATTATTCCAGGTTTTGAACTATGTCAACCCTGTGCAATTATTCCATGTATTAGATTATACCAACCCTGTGCAATTATTCCAGGTATTGGGATTTAACCAATCATGTGTTATTATTACACGTATTGGGATTTAACCAATCCTGTGTTATTATTCTAGGTATTGAACTATGTCAATCCTGTGCAACTATTTCAGGTATTGAACTATGTCAATCCTGTGACATTATTCCAAGTATTGGGATTTAACCAATCCTGTGTTATTATTCCAGGTATTGGGATTTAACAAATCCTATGTTATTATTCCAGGTATTGGTATTTAACCAATCCTGTGTTATTATTCCAGGTATTGAACTATGTCAATCATGTGCAACTATTCTAGATATTGAGCTATGTCAATCCTGTGACATTATTTCCCATGTCTGTTTACACCGCACTGGGTACCTCATTCTTCTACGGACATTTAAACTTTGGCCATGCCATTATGCTCAATCACATTATTTATGTAAAACAAATATCCCTCTCTTCTCCACACTTGTATAATCAAGGTTCCATCATTATTATTGTATTCTTTTATTATAATTATTATGTTATTAGGTTTCCCTTTTCTTGGTTTATTAAGAACATTATCATCTCTTACAGTGGGCTTTTATAAATATCTTGGTACCTCCCACTAGGTATCAACTTACTCATGTGGTTCACAAGGCCTATTAGAATATCTTGTTACCTCTTACTAGGTAACAACCAATCTCATGGCTCATAAAGCACATTTAACATCTTTTCACCTTTCACTAGGAAACAACCAATCTCATGGTTCCTAAAACACATTACATCTTAATGTAATGATTAGGACAACACTCTTTATATGTTACTCATCCAAGTATGTTGGATTTGAGATGCATCAAGGGATATCATTCTTAAAGAGCTGGATGTTATATTTATGATGTCTTGATATATCACTTCCCTCAACACTTTAAACTTACTTGATTTTTATAGATTTATATTGTATTAAGGTATTTCTCATCTTAATACTTCCATATACTAACCTATCACCTTTACTATGAAGTGCATAGATCATAGAACACACATAAGGATTGTCCAACTATCTTCCATGATAGGGACTAATCTCAGGTTAAATCTTTGCTTGTTATAAAGTTACCTATAATCAATCACTATTCCATTATTAGGATTAGGTTTCCCATACCATCACCCTTTATTAGGGTTTAGGGTTTCATATACTATCATACTTCATTAGGGTTAGGATTGCATATAGCATCATCCTTCATTAGGCTTTCACATCACATTCCCCAATAATAGGCTTTACTATTCATCCCAACTAGGGTTTCTCATGGCATCACCCCAATTAGGGTTTCTCATAGAATCACCCTCAATTAGGGTTTAGAGTACATTAACCTTCTTAATTAGGATTTATGACCTATTTATCCAGGATCATACCCTAATTAAACATTCATTCATGTCGGAAGTGTTGAGACTTAATCACTACATGATAATCATTTATGTAGGAAGTCCTCTCTCTCTCATCCTTTATAAGATGATACTTACTTCAGACTAATTAGATTAGGTCGACTCGTCTTGATTGGAGAGTTGACACATGTATTGTGTCATTACCTCCATGATCATCAAGGATTAATCATTCAAGAGGTACTAATCACCCTATCTTATTAAGGGTATAATTACTATAATCACCCTTGGATTACATCGTGTAATGATCAATTAAACAATTGTCCTTTAATCACCATAAGTGTCCATACGGTTTTGGTTAATTACTTCCAAACGATCTTGGTCACTTATACCTCAAACGGTCTTGACCAACCAGACCTTAAACGGTCTTGCTTGAAATACCTCCAAACGGTCAAAGACCGTTTAGACCTCCAAACGGTCTTGATCAACACTTGAAACCGTTTAGCAAAGTAGGTGCTTGAAACCATTTGACAAAGTAGGTACTTGAAACCGTTTGAGTCTCAATCGGTTTGGGATCGTTTGGTCCCAAACGGTCTTGAGACCGTTTGGACTCAAATGGTCTTGAGACCATTTGGTCCAAACCTCCTCAAAACCGATTGGACCAAAAATGGTCTCAACCACTCATATTAATTTAGGGTTTCCAAGATTAATTCCTTCATCAATTGAATCCATGTAATTACTCACCAAGTGAACTTAAGCACCATACTTCAATTGAGATTAAGGAATCATCTTTCAATTGATTCAACCTTCAATTGATCATCAATTAGGGTTTTGAACCCAATTGAATTAGGGTTGAAATTGATGAACCTTCAATATTAGTCATTGTGGAACTAATTGCTTTGAAATTATTGGACCATCATTCAAATTGGGCATGACCTGACCTCAAATGGTCTTGAGGTCGTTTGTATGTCCTCCAAACGGTCTTGAGACCGTTTTCCCCATCCCATCACTTAAAATTGTGAAATTCAATTAGGGTTTGGATCATTAGATTGATCAACAATTGAACTATTGATTGCATTACCATTTGCTATCTTTGGTCCTTCAAATACTCAACCATACTCAACCCTAGACCTCCAAACGGTCTTGGTTGACCTCCAAACGGTCTTGAGACTGTTTGTGTGATCTCCAAATGGTCTTGAGACCGTTTGGGTTAATCAACCCAAAGATTTAATTCATTCAATTGCAAAATCAGCACTTAACCCGATTAGGGTTTCTAATTGGATGATTTTCCATGTATTGATTCAATCAATTGGAACCATTAGATCCTCATCCAACATGTACTAGGGTCCTGACCTCAAACGGTCAACCCATACAAATGGTCAACTCACCTAAACGGTTTGGGGTTCAAGGCTCTAAACGGTTTGCAAACTGTTTAGTCTCCAAACGGTTTGGTGAAACCGTTTGGACCAAAGTCTTAAAACCGTTTGCAATAGATATTTTGGGAGGTGTGTGCTTATGATGATGTAATCATAATCAAGCTCTAAACCCACGAAACTTGCTGTGATTTTCATGGAGATTGCATCAATCAACCAAATAAAATTTTGAGAATGAAGAAAGGATCAACAATTGATAAGGAATTGAATGCAATAACAATATTAAGGGTTCAAGTTGTAAAACCCGCCTCCAATTGAGCTTCAAAGCTTCAACCTCCACATCTTTAATGGTGAAAGAAACACCTTCAACTATCCCAAGCTCGTCCTCAAGGTTTGAGTGAAAAGGGATGACTAGAATTGAAGATCGAGTGAAAATAAGAAGAAATCATGCATTGATTTGTGATTTCCACCATGGAATCAAGGTGAAAGAAGGTCAAGAAGCTTACCAACAGGTTGGGGGTCATCCTCCTGTTGCTCCAAGATCCCTTGTAATTTTTTTCAAGAAATAATTGAAGGTGGATTCGAAAATACCCATCCAAGCTAGGGATAAAGGAGCATATATGTATTTTATTAAAAAATTCATTTTAGAGAGAGAAAGTAGGGGATAACTCCTCCATTTCCTTGCCACTTTCCCCCTTCCCTTACTTGGTTATGAGGCTATCTCTTTTTCCTCTTATTCCTCTCAATTATCCATGATTTAAAGAAAAAAACAAATTAAGAACCTTAAATCATATTATAATAATATCCATAAGTGAGTGGATATTTCTTTTTCTTATAATAATGTGAGTGAGTTATCCACTTCCCTTAGATATTTTCGTGCCTTTTCAAGGAACATATGGTCGTACACCTATATGTATTTCATCCATTTCAATTTTGGTTGAAGGGAACCTCAATTAATATATTTATTTTTGCATATAATTGAAGTAAGGTTCCAATTATGCTTAAATCTTGATTATTTTAATATCAAGATTCTCTCTCCTCCAAAATGATACAAATGAGATGCCCCTCTCATTTTCTTTGCTCTAAATGATGCCAAGAAACATTAGGGACTATTCTAAAGTGGTAATTTTCATATTGAACCCTAGTTTTTGGGTAAATTGCACATTGCACCAAAACTAGGTTTCAATGCATAAACATTGCTTAATCATCTCTTTCTTGTTACTCCGGCTTTCCCAAGCCATACCTCTGCATAATCTTCATTGTCATGATGCTTCAAAACATGAGGAACATTTATCAAGTAACATTTGCAAGTTAACCCCTCACATTGGGTAATTTGCACTTTAGTCCAAACTAAGCAAACATTGTTTCAACATTATTCAAAAAGGACTAAAATTGAAATATAAGTTCCTATTGAACCTTAATTACTTTTCAAAAGATAAGAGCAAGCATATAATTGTCTTTCTTAAACAATACACCTAGGGTTAAAGCATAACCCAGGTCATGGATGTTACAAATTATAAACCCCTAACAAGGATTTCGTCCCCGAAATCCCAGATAAAGGGAAACATATATTACCCATCATCTCATCAAGTCTTCACATAACATCTCAATGTCATGTTTATGCAAGGCATAAACCCCTAACAGATGATGTCCATGCCATATAATATAGTTAAAATGATTTCATAGTTAACCACTCAAGGTGGTCAACATAAATTATCTGATACCATAATTCCTTACCTTGGTATTCATCACATGTGCTGAAAACACATCACATTCATCTTTCTTTCATACTGAAACATTTCTTGTTATACATATCTTTTTCTTGGAACCCGAGTCCAAGACAACTGATACTCTTCTAAGTATCCATTAAATAATCAATTTTAATTTATGCACACCAAGTGTTCTAAGACCCACTTGGTTGCCATGTCCCTGAAAGAAAAGAAAACAAAGGATCATATTCCTCTTATCACCCTATTGTTATCCAGGGTTGTTTATTCATGAGAAGAGATTTTCATCTCCTTTAAACATTACATGAACCTTCTACTGTTTGAGTTATTTACTATTATTTCTTTCTTGGTTCCTTGCCATTAGCATAGGAATCATATGGATGCTCACTTGTCATTAATTTTTTAATATCATTTTCATCGTGATTACTAGGTATAGGTATTCAAACCTTTAGTTCATCACTGATTATTATTACCTTCCATCAGGTAACTTATTACCTCTAGGTCTTCAGACCAGGGTATACATTATACTAAACATCTTCTTTTGTTTATAAATTGATTTATAATTAAATCAAATTCCTTCATAAATCATTTAGGATGTGGTAGAAATATCCATTCCACATCTCCTACTTCTTTCTTTAGATTGTTTCAGAATGATTACTTGATCAGAGTGATCACAAAGATAACAATCTAGGTATGTCATACTTACCTTGCCTTCAATAAATGAATACCTAGCCAGGGTATTCAAGAACTGAAATTAGGTAGTATGTATTTGTTTTATATTATGTTTCATATTCTTAACATCTCTTTAAATTTCACTACTTAGTATCTTAGATTTTCTCTGAGTGTTTCTTTTACATCTTTTCCCTTTTTGCATGAAAAGAGAAATTTTCAAACATATAAGAGGATATTAAACTGAACATAAGTTTTCATCCTTATTATCTCTTCCTCATATCCTTAAAAGATTATACAGATAAACTAAACAACAACTACCTTTCTTATAGTAGGAAACAAAAGGTAACTCAAAATAGAAAGTTCTATCTTGACAAGTTTACCTTTTACAAGTTAACTAGCATCTTATCTGGCCCAAAACATGGACTTAGTTGTTATTTTTTATTGCCTTTGTCCTCTACTACCAGAAGTAGATGGACCAAAATGTGACACTTGTCTTCGTCCTCCACCATCTGCTCCACTGGACTGAGGTACTTGTGGATTTTGCAGATTATGACTTGACTGTTGGGTCACCTCACTATTTCTCCTTAGACATTGTTGTCTAAAATGTCCTAGTTGTCCACATTTATGACAAGCTCGACCCCAACTTGATGACTCTGCATGGGTGCACTATATTGTGGTTGAACTTGTGAAGATTTTGGTTGTTTGTTGCCACTACTCTACTGTTCCTGTGACTGTATAGACTTCCTTTTAAGGTTTGTTTCATGTTTCTTTATCGTAGACCTTTCTATCCTCTGCATAGATTCCATGAATGTGGCAAACCTCTCTCTACTTTCTAGGGTAGATGCCGGGATGGACATCTCATCATTCAATCCCTTCTCAAAACATCGGATCTTCTCCTTCTCAGTAGCTGCCATTTGAGGACAAAATCGTAAAAGTTCTATAAACTTAACCTCATATTCATTTATCGACATGGCTCCCTGTCAAATCTTCTCAAAATGTGAGATCTTTTCATCTAAGTATGTCGTTGGAAAATACTTATTGATGAATTCTCGACGAAATTCCTCCCATTCAACCTCTTCATCATTCCTTTTTATTTCTTCTATAGCCCACCGGTGTCTAGCACTACCCTTCAAAAGGTACATCACATGTTTAACTTTATTAGCCTCTGGGATACTAAGGATCTTAAAGGCTTTTTCTAACTCAGTGAGCCAGAGATCAACATCTGCTAGGTCAGATGTTCCAGCATATTCTATGGCTCCTACACGACGTAGTCGTTCAAAGGTCTTACCAGACCCATATCCCTCATTGGAAACTGGTGCCCTAGGTGCTGGTGTTGGCATCTGGTCTGCCATATACCTCAGTGTGGTCATGAGTTACCCAAAAAGATTATGAACATCTAGTTTTCCTCTCATGATTTCATCAACTTGGGGATTTTCAGGCACTGGTTCCTCCCTTGCCTGATCCCTTGCACCTCCCACTGGTGCAGCAACATTGTTCTCAGCAACGTGTCCCTCACATTCTTTAGACATCTTTGAGTTATATATCTTCTTATGCATAATCAGAAGGCACTATAAGATACACTAGAGTACACTTAGAACAGACTCGAAACCTTAGTCCTATGTCTCTGTAGATTCAGCAAACCTAGAGCTCTGATACCACTAAATTGTGGCATCCAACTCACAAAGACAAGATTAATTAAGCGGAAGCGATCATTTGCAGTGGATTACTAAAAATCACTAAATATTAAAACCTTTTTCAAAGAGATCCAATCATAGGAAAACTCTTTCAACGAGAACCAATGTATTACATTTACATCATGGTTCATAAGTACATATCTTGTACTATCTCTTCTCGAGGGTTACAACATAAACTGCCTTATTAAAAGTTGAACACAGACAACATAAGAACCTCGAGGCATTAAACCAAAATGTCAAAATAATTTGTTAAAAGCACTAACTATTAACTCTGAGGACCTGAGAGTACAGAGATGACACATAAGACTTCTATCTACAAACATGACATACAACACACTCCACCTGAGCTGTTGCTACTGTACCTACTGCTGCTGAAGTTCTTCCTCTACAAGATATTCTCAATCTCCTCCGTGCTCAACCACCTAAAAATGTTGGATCCCATAGGGGTGAGACAATTGAAAATTGCCCCAGCGAGAGATATAACTCTCTTCCAGAAACACTATTATTGCAGTTTATAATATAAATCTGAATAGAGGATAAGCACTTTATATCATTCTCATCTTTAACTATTGTAACTATCTGTGATAGAGTAGTAAATCATCTATTCTCTTTATAAGGAATAGAAAGAACACGTATATTATTTATCTATTGTATTAGCTCAACATCTCATGCTTTTCTCATGATACTCATTACTCTGATATGTCACCCATGACTCTTTCTTGTTTCTATCTGATGGCCTTAGCCAATCTGCTAAATAGATATTGGTTTATACTGGACATGAGAGTGCAAATCATCATGTCTTATTTAGGTATTGGTCCATACCAATCCTGTATAAATATTCCAGGCATTGGATTATACCAATCCTGTGCAACTAGTACGAGCATTGGACTTATATTGTTCCTGTGTATCCATTCCAAGTATTGGACTATGCCAATCCTATGACATTATTTCAGGCATTGAACTATGTCAACCCTGTGCAATTATTCCAGGTTTTGGATTATACCAACCCTATTCAATTATTCCAAGTATTGAACTATGTCAACCCTGTGCAATTATTCCAGGTATTGGATTATACCAACCCTGTGCAATTATTCCAGGTATTGAACTATGTCAACCCTGTGAAATTATTCCAGGTATTGGATTATACCAACCCTGTGCAATTATTCTAGGTATTGAACTATGTCAACCCTGTGTAATTATTCCAAGTATTGCATTATACCAACCCTATGCAATTATTTCAGGTATTGGGATTTAACCAATCCTGTGTTATTATTTAGGTATTGGGATTTAACCAATCCTGTGTTATTATTCTAGGTATTGAACTATGTCAATCCTGTGCAACTATTCCAGGTATTGAACTATGTCAATCCTGTGACATTATTCCAAGTATTGGGATTTAACCAATCCTGTGTTATTATTCCAGGTATTGGGATTTAACCAATTCTGTGTTATTATTCCAGGTATTGGGATTTAACCAATCCTGTGTTAGTATTCCAGGTATTGAAATATGTCAATCCTGTGCAACTATTCTAGGTATTGAACTATGTCAATCCTGTGACATTATTTCCCATGTCTGTTTACACAGCACTGGGTGCCTCATTCTTCTACTGACATTTAAACTTTGGCCATGCCATTATGCTCAATCACATTCTTTATGTAAAACAAGTATCCCTCTCTTCTCCACACTTGTATAATCAAGGTTCCATCATTATTATTATATTCTTTTGTTATAATTATTATGTTATTAGGTTTCCCTTTTCTTGGTTTATTAAGAATATTATCATCTCTTACAGTGGGCTTTTATAAATATCTTGGTACCTCCCACTAGGTATCAACTTACTCATGTGGTTCACAAGGCCTATTAGAATATCTTGTTACCTCTTACTAGGTAACAACCAATCTCATGGCTCATAAAGCACATTTAACATCTTGTCACCTTTCACTAGGCAACAACCAATCTCATGGTTCCTAAAACACATTACATCTTAATGTAATGATTACGAGAACACTCTTTATATGTTACTCATCCAAGTATGTTGGATTTGAGATGCATCAAGGGATATCATTCTTAAAGAGCTGGATGTGATATTTATGATGTCTTGATATATCACTTCCCTTAGCACTTTAAACTTACTTGATTTTTATCGATTTATATTGTATTAAGGTATTTCTCATCTTAATACTTCCATATACTAACCTATCACCTTTACTATGAAGTGCATAGATCATAGAACACACATAAGGATTGTCCAACTATCTTCCATGATAGGGACTCATGTCAGGTTAAAGCTTTTCTTGTTATAAAGTTACCTATAATCAATCACTATTCCATTATTAGGATTAGGTTTCCAATACCATCACCCTTTATTAGGGTTTAGGGTTTCACATACTATCATACTTCATTAGGGTTAGGATTGCATATAGCATCATCCTTCATTAGGCTTTCAAATCACATTCCCCAATAATAGGGTTTACTATTCATCCCAACTAGGGTTTCTCGTGGCATCAACCTCAATTAGAGTTTCTCATAGAATCACCGTCAATTAGGGTTTAGAGTACATTAACCTTCTTAATTAGGGTTTATGACCTATTTATCCAAGATCATACCCTAATTACACATTCATTCATGTTGGAAGTGTTGAGACTTAATCACTACATGATAATAATTTATGTAGGAAGTCCTCTCTCTCTCATCCTTTATAAGATGATACTTACTTCAGACTTGATTAGATTAGGTCGACTCATCTTGATTGGAGAGTTGACACATGTATTGTGTCATTAACTCCATGATCATTAAGGATTAATCATTCAAGAGGTACTAATCACCCTATCTTATTAAGGGTATAATTACTATAATCACCCTTGTATTACATCGTGTAATGATCAATTAAACAATTGTCCTTTAATCACCTTAAGTGTCCATACGGTTTTGGTTAATTACTTCCAAACAGTCTTGGTCACTTAGACCTCAAATGGTCTTGACCAACCAGACCTTAAATGGTCTTGCTTGAAATACCTCCAAACGGTCAAAGACCGTTTAGACCTCCAAACGGTCTTGATCAACACTTGAAACCGTTTAGCAAAGTAGGTGCTTGAAACTGTTTGACAAAGTAGGTACTTGAAACCGTTTGAGTCTCAATCGGTTTGGGATCGTTTGGTCCCAAACGGTCTTGAGACCATTTGGACTCAAATGGTCTTGAGACCGTTTGGTCCAAACCTCCTCAAAACCGATTGGACCGAAAATGGTCTCAACCACTCATATTAATTTAGGGTTTCCAAGATTAATTCCTTCATCAGTTGAATACATTTAATTACTCACCAAGTGAACTTAAGCACCATACTTCAATTGAGATTAAGGAATCATCTTTCAATTGATTCAACCTTCAATTGATCATCAATTAGGGTTTTGAACCTAATTGAATTAGAGTTGAAATCGATGAACCTTCAATATTAGTCATTGTGGAACTAATTGCTTTGAAATTATTGGACCATCATTCAAATTGGGCATGACCTGACCTCAAACGGTCTTAAGGTCATTTGGATGTCCTCCAAACAGTCTTGAGACCGTTTGCCCCATCCCATCACTTAAAATTGTGAAATTCAATTAGGGTTTGGATCATTAGATTGATCAACAATTGAACTATTCATTGCATTACCATTTGCTATCTTTGGTCCTTCAAATACTCAACCATACTCAACCCTAGACCTCCAAACGATCTTGGTTGACCTCCAAATGGTATCTCCAAACGGTCTTGAGACCGTTTGGGTTAATCAACCCAAAGATTTAATTCATTCAATTGCAAAATCAGCACTTAACCCGATTAGTGTTTCTAATTGGATGATTGTCCATGTATTGATTCAATCAAGTGGAACCATTAGATCCTCATCCAACATGTACTAGGGTCCTGACCTCAAATGGTCAACCCATACAAACGGTCAACTCACCTAAATGGTTTGGGGTTCAAGTAGGGCTGGCAATCGGGTTCGGATTGAGCGGGTTTTATTTCGGGTCATTTTAGGTCAACACTTTTTGGCTAGACCCTAAACTTGCAAAATATAGATTTTCGGGTCGAAACCTTTGACCCTAACTCTACCCGCAAATAATTTCGGGTCTATCGGGTCTGACCCATAAACCCAACACCAAGTCAATAGTTTTAAAAAAAATGCTATGATTTGTCTAGTCATTGATAATTCCCAAGTGTAATTAACAAATTTCATTGTGATAAACTCACTATGTGATTTAGAAATACATATAAAGCCTATTGTAGTTTGTTCGAGACTTTTAAATACAAATTCCTAATATAATTAGTATAATAAATCATACAAATCAATACAAAACCATGTAGAATTGTCAAAATAAACTTCATGATTGATGGATTAGTAAATTAATGGGCCATCGGGTGTCTTAAAGTATAGTATTTGTAATTTTATTTGAAAATATAATTCTGAATTTTGGGTCAGTCGGGTCAATTCGGGTCGAAAGTCCAAACCCGGACCCGACCCTAAATTAATTTTGGGTTCTTCGGGTTCGGGTCAATTTTGGGTCGGGTCGAAAAACCTTAGACCCTAAACTTGCTTAAAATTTCGGGTTCGGGTCGGGTCGATCGGGTCGGGTCTTGTTTTGCCAGCCCTAGGTTCAAGGCTCTAAACGGTTTGCAAACTGTTTAGTCTCCAAACGGTTTGGTGAAACTGTTTGGACCAAAGTCTTAAAACCGTTTGCAATAGATATTTGGGGAGGTGTTTGATTTATGATGATGTCATCATAATCAATCTCTAAACCCATGAAACTTGCTGTGATTTTCATGGAGATTGCATCAATCAACCAAATAAAATTTTGAGAATGAAGAAAGGATCAACAATTGACAAGGAATTGAATGCAATAACAATTTTAAGGGTTCAAGTTATAAAACCCGCCTCCAATTGAGATTCAAAGCTTCAACCTCCACGTATTTAATGGTGAAAGCAACACCTTCAACTATCCCAAGCTCGTCCTCAAGGTTTGAGTGAAAAGGAATGGCTATAATTGAAGATCGAGTGAAAATAAGAAGAAATCATGCATTGATTTGTGATTTCCACCATGGAATCAAGGTGAAAGAAGGTCAAGAAGCTTACCAACAGGTTGGTGGTCGTCCTCCTGTTGCTCCAAGCTCCCTTGGTTGTTTTTGGCAAGCAATAAGTGAAGGTGGATTCGAAAATACCCATCCAAGCTAGGGATAAAGGAGCATATATGTATTTTATTAAAAAAAATTCATTTAAGAGAGAGAAAGCAGGGGATAACTCCTCAATTTCCTTGCCACTTTCCCCCTTCCCTTCCATGGTTAAGAGGCTATCTCTTTTGCCTCTTATTCCTCTCAATTATCCATGATTTAAAGAAAAGCAAATTAAGCACCTTAAATCATATTATAATAATATCCATAAGTGAGTGGATATTTCTTTTTCTTATAATAATGTGAGTGAGTTATCCACTTCCCTTAGATATTTTCGTGCCTTTGCAAGGCACATGGTCGTACACCTATATGGATTTCAACTATTTCAATTTTGGTTGAAGGGCACCTCAATTAATATATTTATTTTTGCATATAATTGAAGTAAGGTTCCAATTATGCTTAAATCTTGATTATTTTAATATCAAGATTCTCTCTCCTCCAAAATGATACAAATGAGACACCCCTCTCATTTTATTTGCTCTAAATGATGCCAAGATACATTAGGGACTATTCTAAAGTGGTAATTTGCATATTGAACCCTGAGTTTTGGGTAAATTGCACATTGTACCAAAACAATATTTTAATGCATAAACATTGCTTAATCAGCTCTTTCTTGTTACTCAGGCTTTCCCAAGCCATAAATCTGCATCATATTAATTCTCATGATGCTTCAACACATGAAGAACATTTATCAAGTAACATTTGCAAGTTAACCCCTCACATTGGTTTATTTGCACTTTAGTCCAAACTAAGCAAACATTATTTCAACATTATTCAAAAAGGACTAAAATTGAAATATAAGTTCCTCTTGAACCTTAATTACTTTTCAAAATATAAGAGAAAGCATATAATTGTCTTTCTTAAACAAAACACCTAGGGTTAAAGCATAACCCAGGTCAGGGATGTTACAATTATCATCCAGGAAAGGCTAATGTAATGGCTGATGCACTGAGTAGGAAATCAGCAACACCAACCTTAGATAAAGCACAGATAAACTCCTTAGTGTGCTCTAGGAGGGATATGTTTATCTCCTTGAGGCAAAACAATGTACAACTAAAAGTATCATTGTTAGCCGGGTTACTAGCTGAGATGCACATAAAACGAACTCTGAGACTGCAGATTAAAGAAGCACAGCAAGCGGATGCTGTAGTTCAGCAGATTAGATCTGAGTATGGTAGTGAGAAACGAGATGGCTTTCATGAGTCATAGGATCAGGTAGTTTGTTACCATGGTAGGATGGTAGTACCTGATGCCAATGACTTGAGGAAGTTATTTATGGAAGAAGCTCATTCTTCTATGTATGCTATGCATCCAGGGAGCACTAAAATGTATTATAACTTAAAAGATATGTATTGGTGGCCTGGACTGAAGAAAGATGTAGCTGAGTTTGTTATGCGGTGTTCGGTGTGTCAGTAGGTTAAGGATGAACATCAGAAGCCCGCAGGAGCAATGCAACCTTTTCCTATACCACAGTGGAAATGGGATCATGTAATAATGGACTTTGTGGTTGGTTTGCCTAGAACAACCAAAGGTCATGATTCCATATGGGTGATAGTTGATAGGTTGACAAAGACAACACATTTCTTACCTATCAAAACAACCTACACTGCTAAGAAGATGGCACAGTTATATGTTGATGAGATAGTGCGGTTGCATGGGGTTCTAGCTACTATTGTTTCTGATAGAGGTCCCCAGTTTACGAGTCATTTCTGGGAACGAATTCATAAAGCTTTGGGTACGCAATTAAGGTTTAGTACTACCTTTCACCCACAGACAGACAGACAATATAAAAGGAGTATACAAACCTTGGAGGACTTGCTTAGGGCATGCGTCCTTCAGTTTATACAAAGTTGGGATCTACACCTGAGCTTGATAGAATTTGCTTACAATAATAGCTATCAACACAATATTGACATGGCACCATATGAAGCATTATATGGTAGACGATGTAGATCTCCTTTATGTTGGTATGAAACTGGATAAAATCAACTTTTGGGTCCTGAGCTAGTGTAGTAGACGACTAAGAAGATTAAAGTAATACAACAACAGTTAAAGACTGCATAGGATAGACAAAAATCATACGCTGACAAATGACGAAGACCTTTAGAATTCCAAGTTGGAGACAGAGTATATCTCAAGGTCTCACCTTGGAAAGGAGTCCTTAGATTTGGAAGGAAAGGAAAGGTAGCTCCTAGATTTATGGGACCTTATCCAATCATTGAACGGATTGGAAAGGTATCCTATAAGTTGGATTTACCACCCGAGTTGCATAAGTTGCATCCAGTGTTCCATATCTCTATGTTGAGAAAGTGTCACCCTGACACAGAATTAGTCCTACAACCTGTGGAAGTAGAATTAAATGACGATATATCATATGTTGAAGGATCTGTGACAATCCTTGATAAGAGAATTAAAAAGCTAAAAAAGAAAGACATTTGTCTTGTAAAAGTCCTCTGGAATCACCGTGTCATTGAAGAAGCTACATGGGAACTAGAGGAAGAGATGAGGAGGAAATACCCTACTCTTTTCTATTAAATGTTTTTGTTGATGATTTCAGGGACGAAATCCTTGTAAGGGGTGGATAATTTGTAACATCCCTGACATGGGTTATGCTCTAACCCTAGAGGTTTTGCTTAATAATGTTGATTAGATGCTTGTTCATATTTCTTGGAAAGTAATTAAGGCTCAAGAGGAACTTATATTTCAATTTTAGTCTTTTTTGAATAATGTTGAAACATTGTTTTGTTAGTTTTGGACTAAAGTGCAAATTACCCAAATTGAGGGGTTAACTTGCAAATTGTACATGATAAAATGTTTCTCAGATGTTGAAGCATCATAAGAATGAGAATGATGGAGTGGTATAGTTTCCAAAAGCTTGAGCACCAAGATAAAGCTTGTTGAGCAATCCTTGTGCATTAAAACCTAGTTTTGGTGTAATGTGTTGACTGTTTGGATGATTTGACTATTTGGATGGGTTGACCATTTGAGTTCAGGACCCTAGTACATGTTGGATGAGGATCTAATGGTTCCAATTGATTGAATCGATATATGGACAATCATCCAATTAGAAACCCTAATTGAGTTAAGTGCTGATTTTGCAATTGAATGAATTAAATCTTTGGGTTGATTAACCCAAACGGTCTCAAAACCATTTGGAGATCACCCAAACGGTATCAATACTGTTTGGAGGTCAACCAAGACCATTTGGAGGTCTTGGGTTGAGTATGGTTGAGTTTTGAAGGTTCAAAGATAGCAAATGGTAATGCAATCAATAGTTCAAATTGTTGATCAATCTAATGATCCAAACCCTAATTGAATTTCACAATTTTAAGTGATGGGATGGGGCAAACGGTCTCAAGACCATTTGGAGGTCATCCAAACGACCTCAAGACCGTTTGGGGTCAGGTCATGCCCAATTTGAATGATGGTCCAATAATTTCAAAGCAATTAGTTCCACAATGACTAATATTGCAAGTTCATCGATTTCAACCTTAATTCAATTAGGTTCAAAAACCCTAATTGATGATCAATTGAAAGTCTGATCAATTGAAAGATGATTCATTAAGCTCAATTTAAGTATGGTGCTTAGGTTCAATTGATGAGTAATTACATGGATTCAATTGATGAAGGAATTAATCTTGGAAACCCTAAATCAATTTGAGTTGTTGAGACCATTTTTGGTCCAATCAGTTTTGAGGAGGTTTGGACCAAACGGTCTCAAGACCATTTGGGACCAACCGGTCTCAAGATCGTTTGGGACCAAATGATCCCAAACCAATTGAGACTCAAACGATCCCAAGTACATATGTTCTAAACGGTTTCAAGCACCAACTTTGTTAAATGGTTTCAAGAACCAACTTTGTTAAACGGTTTCAAGCACCAACTTTGTTAAACAGTTTCAAGCACCGATTTTGTTAAACAGTTTCAAGAACCAACTTTGTTAAATGGTTTCAAACCGTTAGACTAAGACCGTTTGGAGGTCTAAACGGTCTTAGACCGTTTGGAGGTATTTCAAGCAAGACCGTTTGAGGTATGGTTGGTCAAGACCGTTTGGGGTCTAAGTAACGAAGACCGTTTGGAAGTAATTAACCAAGACCGTATGAAAAATTAAGGTGATTAAAGGTCAATTGTTTAATTGATCATTACATGATGTAATTCAAGGATGATTATGATAATTGTACTCTTAAAAAGATAGGGGGATTAGTACCCTTGAATGATTAAACTTTAATGATTATAGAAGTAATGACATAATACATTGTGTCAACTTTCATTCAAGTTGAGTTGACCTAATCTAATCAATTCTGAAGTAAGTATCATCTTACAGAGGATGAGAGAAAGAGGACTTCCTACATGAATGATAATTATGAAGTGGTTAAGTCTCAACACTTCCAACATGAATGAATGTGTAATTAGGGTATGATCCTTGAAAAAGAGATCATGAACCCTAATTAGGAAGGTTGATGAACCCTAACCCTAATTGAGGGCAATGATAGGTGAAAACCTAATCTATGGTAATGGTATAACCCTAATTTAGGGTAATGACATGAGAAACCCTAATTCAGGGTATTTCAATAATAAACCCTGATTGAATGTGAATAGTAAACCCTAATTGAGAATGATGTTATGAGAAACCCTAATCAAGGGTGAATCCATATGAAACCCTAAAGTGAGGGTGATGTCATGTGGAACCCTAGACAAGGGTAAGGTCAAAATGAAACCTTAATACAATGATGTGATGTAAAACTTGATTCAAGGTAGTGCTATGCGCTGATATGTGACACTTTGATATGAAATCCTAAACTGATATAGGATAAAGATATGTGGAACCCTAATCTTGGGTTGTAATGTATGAAACCCTAATTTTGGGAAATATGATGATAAATCATGACCCAAATCTGGGTAATGAGATATATTATTCCTAATTGACATAAATTGGGAAATCCTAACTCAAAGGAGGAAATGATGATGCATAGTGCTGATTTGTAATTGATACAATTGTTATCATGTGCATTAATTATGCAGGTTTCATGAGATGGTGGACATATCTAGGTATGAGCTATGAGGTTTTATTATTGAAATTGATTTATGGGCCTTGTAAGCCATAATATGCTGTGTTGCCTAGTGAGAGGTAACAAAAGATATTATTGGGCTTTAAGAGCCATGTGAAATACCTGCACTACAATTAATATGTTTACAATGATTAAATAACTTGAAGAAATTAAGTTACCTGATAAAGTGGTAACAAGTGTTTTGATGAACTAAGGGTTTAGACACCCATGTTTCATAATCATGATGATGAGATGATAAGGGATGAGATTACCCTGATGTGATAAGGGATTGAGATCCCAATGTTCAACAAAGCTTTGAAAAGAATTTGACAGAAATAGTATTTATTCTTTGTAGCAACTGTTATAATGTTTTATGTTTGAAAAACATGTTTGATGCTAAAAAAATATTGTAATGTACTTAATTAATCAAGTAAAATGGTATCATGTAGAGCCCTGACCATAGATCCATCATCGTCAGTAGTTTGATGATGGTGAAATAGGTTTTCCTACGGGAACTCCTGGAGGGCATACTTTTGAGTATGTGGGGGTTATGGGCGCGAATATCCTTACGCCCTAATGGAGGAATTGATGTGAGGTAAACATTAAATATCTCAATTCTTCATTATTTATGCCGGGATGGATGTATCACTGATATCCCGAAGACCGGGATGGATGTATCACTAATCTCCTGATGATTTTAATGCCGGATCGATGTGAGATAAATATAATATCTCTCGATTACGAAGAGAGTACATCATGCCACTGTAACTCTAATAGCGAAGTTGCCAGTATACCCTGGAAAACTATTTAGCAGAGAAACAAGATGTCATGCATTTGGCCCTCACACTGACTGAGGAAGATGAGGTCATGGAAATACGACTCTTCTATTGACCTATGTATGGTACCGATTTCGACTTCGCAATGGTCGGTTGGATTATGAGCGGTATACCTCATCTCCTCAGGGCTTAAGTATGCTTGTAAAATGTAATCATCCGTGTAGCATATTTGCTTAAGGTTGAAATCCAAGAATCATTGGTTGATGTTAGTTTGCATAGTACATTCTAATGGACAAATGCTATTTATGCTCTTAAATTCTTTATTGTATAAGTAATATGTTGCTTCATCAATTTATAAGTAAAATGCTTTGGGTAAATAATAATGCTCTAATATGTTTATACATTGATTTAACTTTTGTTGAATGCTTATAATTCCTCTGCTCAGTTTTACACCATTAGTTGTAATAATAATGTTTCTGGCAGAGAGTTATATATCTCACTGGGACAATTTTCAATTGTCTCACCCCCGTGGGATCCAACTTTTAGGTAGACACCGAAGAAGAGGCATGAACCTACAGCAAGGGAAGAACAGCAGCAACAACAACAGAACCAAGGAAAATAATGAATCCTTAGGTGGAAACACTGGTTGTCATGTCCTGTAAATAGAGAGTCCTATGTGTCGTCTCTGTACTCTTAGGTCCTAGGAGTCAGTAGATAGTTTAATGTTGATCTAGGATTTTGGCTTGATGACTCGAGATTTTTATATTGCCTATGTACAGTTTAACATGGCAGATGATGCTTGTAACACTCGAGAAGGAATGGTACAAGAGATGTACTGATGAACCGGAATGTAAATAACTTACTTTGGTTCTTTATGAAAGAGTTTTTTAGTTGATGGATCTCTTTGTAAAAAGTTTTAATTTTTAGTAATTTTCAGTAATTTTCGCTGCTAACAACCGCTTCCGCATTAGTTAATCTTGTTTTTGTGAGTTGTTCTCCACAACAAAGATCAGCGAGTCAGTCTTAGTGGTCACCTAACAGAGGTAGAGGTTGTAGTTTTCCACCAATAGGAGCCCATAGCACTGCATCAGTATCTGTGACAGGGCCATCTAGGATGTGGTATGAGAACAAGATGTGCTACAAGTGTGGAGGGAATGGGCATACAAGACCGTATTGTCCTACGAGAGATGAGGAGGTGACCCAACAGGTGAGGCAGAGTCGATAGGGCTCATAGAGGTAGCAATTTAGCAGTAGTGGAGGCCGAGGATGTGGATAAGCATCACAGGCTGGTTCTTTTAGACAAGCCGGTAGAGGATGGGGATGACAACGTGAAACAACTCGATTCTACACCATTAGTCAGCTGGAAGGAGTGGTCAACCCGCGAGTAGTGATAGGTTAGATAAAGTTATTTCATTCTAATTTGTCTTCTTCTTGCTTTATATCTATTTTGATGGTCCCGAGTACTACACACTCTTTTATAACTCGAGAAGTGATTGATAGTTGTTCTTTGCTTGTTAGTCATAGACGTGATAGTCTTCTTTTAGAAACTCGGTTGGTTGGTTCTGCCGAGTTGCAGGAGGTGTGTCATTCATGTATCCTTTCTTTTTCAGGACATAGCATTCAAGTGGATCTCATTCCACTTGACATGCATGGATTCAATGTGATCATTGGAATGGACATTTTAGAGAAGTATCTGGTAGTCTTGGACTATAGTTCCAAGGTGGCGACTGTAAGGAGTGGGACCCGGAGGGGATCCACTCCCTACTAAAATTTTAAAAAATGAATCCTCCAGTCCAAACATACCCAAAAGATATGTTAGAGTGGGTGTAAAATTTTCAAATCTTATGAATGGTATTCAAAACAACCAATAGTATAGCAACGGAAGTAAAATTTTGGCTATATTCAAATTCTCAACAAGATTACAAAAGCAAATCATAATCTCCCACATAAGGCTTACATGTGTGATACAACATAAGGATCTAAGATAGAGGGAAGTTTAAACCATAACAACTTTGTCTCCAAGCTTTAAATCCTTAAGCCGAGTCCAAGACTTCATGCCATATCATCCAAGTCCTTCACCTAGGGTTGGAAGCATACCCCAGCAAGAAGAGAAAATAGATGACACCAACAAAGGCTGGTATGTGCATACTAAAAGTAAATTGAGCAATATATGGAGTAAAGTACAACAAATAAATAGAAACTTCCCATAGAAAAAAAGTACCACCCAAGTGGGTATCAAGAGAAAAGAATCACATTAAAGGAGATACTTGCCATAAAACAACATAAAAAGATTGTGCCATATATTCATCCACTACCATGGTGGTAAATGAAGCACAATAAGAGAAAGTAGAGCACACACCCCACAATCATCATCAATATCCTGCATGCATGTGAGATAAGAATAGCCCTAGAATAATATAAATACAATGTCGACCAAGTCTCACAAACTTGAAACTTGATAGAGAATGACGTACTGCCAAAATCCCAATATATAACATGGGCCAAACCTCACAAATTTGAAACCCGAGTATGGGGCCACCTCCATCCCAAATGAGCATACTGCTCGAGCAGGAATTTACACATCTGCCCATAAATAAAACCAATGCAATTAGACTACTCTAGTGCTACTGAATCACATAGCATGTTTAATGTAGAGGCAAGTAGAAAGTATAGTCAGAATATACCAAAGTAATCACCACATAAGTGACTAACATATACATCCACCTCATAAGTGGGCAAAAGACATCATATGTCATCATATAGAGTTCCAACATGAACAAAGAATAAGTACGAGACCAACCAAATATCAAATCATGACCATAAGGTTAGTAATAAATAAGATACTTCACATGAAGCATATTTTTCAAAAGAATAAGATAATGTGTAGGCTAATGTCCATAGGACCAAGAGTAAGACAAAAATAGGTTATTTCTCAATATAGAAGAATAGGAGATGTAAAACATACCTTAATGATGTGTGTATTAGGTTAGGGTCCACACCCTAGATCCAAACAAAATTCCTCTTCACCTAATTTCATATTACATGTGAATCATTAATTGATGATTATATTGCAACCTAAGAAAATCACCTTTTTATTAAATTTGAATTAAACTCTGGAAACATCACCAAACGATTCATTAGATTCTCTTAATTAAGAAAACATATCTTCTCATCCAATTTTAGTTTATATGATTAAGTTACATTTATCATGAGTTTTATACATGTATTTTATTCTCCAAAAATCATCCTTCAAAAAATATTGAAATCAGACTCTGAAAGTATTTTTATTAGATGAAGATTGTTTTTCCAATTTCCAAATATATTTATTTATCATTTTTTAAACCAGTAAATTAAAAGATATGAATTTGTAAAATGAATCAATCACAAAATTAGAAAAAGTCAAATCAGTAGGGAAATTGCACGAGAGGAAGAGAGGTTGGATATGCAAGGAGAAACTTATCCGAGAGTTTGGGGAAAAACTTCGTTCATCATTCGTTCATGAAACTAACTAACCGATCATAAATAACAAGTGCCAGAGTTGTTCACTTGAGGTCCAATTATGCTTCACAAAAATAAACATGATGTCGGGGAGCGGTGCCGCAAACTCAAACTAAGAACCACGTTCGACTTTTGGGTGAAACGACGATGCAAGGAGAAATCAAAGCACGACCACCAACAAACACACATTCAAGAAAGGATGAAATTGAGATGAGGGGAGGCTCATAAAATAATAGAGGAAGACCGGGGTAGATGTATTTATAAGTGGGGGTGTGTGAGAAGTTGTTTCAGAAGACTTGAAGAAAAAATTTAGGCATTTCTCAAAGTTTCCACGTTAGGCTCCGAATAGGGTATGGATACATGCGGAATTAAATTTGCAATATAGAGGAAGTTATTTTGTGAAAATTCATTAAAAAATAAGGAAGTTATGTCCAAAATACCGGACCTTAGTCTACAGTTACTCTTTATGCGAGCTGGTGTTTCCTAATCCGAATTTTATAAAGTGTTGATTAAATTATTTTCCTTTTTATCGCTCTTCAATTGAAGGTACAAACAAGGTCCAAATTAAATGAAATTTTATATCTAGACTAATTAAGACATGTAGAATCCGATTTTGACATTAGTTTTCTTTTTTGGAGACTGTAGCTATTTTATTTAATTCTTTTAAAGTATATCACTTTTTCTCTTTCCTAATACATTAGAGACACATAAAATTATCCAAAATTGATGAAACTTCACCTACAAGTCATTGTAAGTGCATTAGACACAAATTTTCCATTATTTTAATTAATATTTTGAAGGTTCTACTCACTTTCTCCTGATTTTACCTTTTAATCAAACATCTTCCAATTTTGATGAAAAATCCCCCAAAGGCTATATTTATTATGTAGATTACGAATCCAATATTATTTTACTCTTTTGGAGTCATATATTATTTGATTTGATATTTTGGGGAAAATATAGGTCTTCTCTTTCCAAATTCAATTAGATTAATTATTATTATGTGAATATTGTAAAACTTGACTCCCAATGTAATTGGGACCCAAGGAATACGATTTTTAAGTTAGATTCCACTTTTGGGACTCCTATTCATGAGTTTGTCATAATTAATATATGTGGCCATTAACAACACATTATTACTTAGGATATAATATTATCATTATTTCTCATCCATTTATGTTAACATTATCACCAAAAGGATAATGTGTGATTATATAATTCATGTGACATATTTTATGTGTCCATTATTGTCCTAAGACTAATGTGAGAACATTAGGTTCATGTATTAGCTTATAAGGGTTATACTATGCATCTTTAACTCTAACTTTGTTCGGTTAAGTCTAAAAGGTCAAAGTTCTAAGGTAGGGTCTAAGATCTAGTATGTTACAACACTCCACCCCTTAAAGGATTTTGTCCTCAAAATCTATTGATCTAAACATAAACAACCAACTACTCTGCACCCTTTAGAAGGCTCAACCTAACAAGTCAACTAAACAATCATCAATGTAATAGGGCTACCCACATATCTATTAGTTGTGAATATTTTAGAGATTTCTATTGTTCATGCATCCAACTAATAAGTCATACCATCTAGGGTTGAGTTTTAGGTCCTTGTGTCACAAACCTAAGATCCAAAATAGTCATAGGGTACAAAGGGTAGGTGCACTACACCTTAACATTATCTCACATATTCCTTCTTCAAAATTAGGGTTAGGATTGTACGCTAACTAATTCTAGGGCTTCTCCAGAAAACTTCACATATCTCTTTATTGTGACTTAGTTCAAGAAATCACCAGCAAATTAGAGAAAGAAAATTTGTACATATAGTAGTATAATGAAAATAATATTTTTTGATAAGAAACATTAGGGGTAAAATAAAGATGGTACCAAAATCAGTGCGATAAACCAAGTCACAATTTCCATAATAAGACCTCTTCATCCTACTAGTATCTTGTCCTCAAAACATGACCCCTTCATAAAGCAAACACCTCTTTAACTTTATAGATATAATCATTAACCTATATGGCAGGGTAAGATCATCTTATGAAAAACTTAGGCAAGATCGAGGGAAAACATCTCACCTAGAGGTCACTATCCAAGTCAAGGGTTATAATAAGGGAGACAAAATTGAAATAGTCAGATTCTGACTACCATGGGCTCTGATACCATGCTGTAAGGAGTGGGACCCAGAGGGGATCCACTCCCTACTAAAAATTTGAAGAATAAAACCTCCAGTCCAAACATACCCAAAAGATATGTTGGAGTGGGTGTAAAATTTTTAAATCTTATGAATGGTATTCAAAATGACCAATAGTATAGAAGCGAAAGTAAAATTTTGACTATATTCAATTTCTCAACAAGATTACAAAAGTAAATCATAATCTCCCACATAGGGTTTACATGTATGATACCACATAAGGATCTACGATAGAGGGAAGTTTAAATCCATAACAACTTTGTCTCCAAGCTTTAACTCCTTAAGCTAAGTCCAAGACTTCATGCCATATCATCCAAGTCCTTCACCTAGGGTTGGAAGCATACCCCAGTAAGAAGAAAAAATAGATGACACCAACAAAGGCTGGTATGTGCATACTACCATGGTAGGAAATGAAGCACAATAAGAGAAAGTAGGGCACACACCCCACAATCATCATCAATATCATGCATGCATGTGAGATAAGCATAGCATTGGAATAATATAAATACAAAGCCGGCCAGGTCTCACAAACTTGAAACTTGATAGAGAAGGACATACTGCCAAACTCGCAATATATAACATGGGTCAAACCTCACAAATTTGAAAGCTGTGTATGGGGCCACCTCCATCCCAAAAGAGTATACTACTTGAGAAAGAATTTACACATCTACCCATAAATAAAACCAATGCAATTACACTACTATAGTGCTACTAAATCACATAGCATGTTTAATGTAGAGGCAAGTAGAAAGTATAGTCATAATATACCAAAGTAGTAACCACATAAGTGACCAACATATACATCTACCTCATAAGTGGGAAAAAGACATCACATGTCATCATATAGAGTTCGAACATGAACAAAGAATAAGTAAGAGACCAAAAGAATATCAAATCATAACCATAAGATTAGTAACAAATAAGATACTTCACATGAAACATATTTTTCAAAAGAATAAGATAGTGTAGGCTAATGTCCATAGGATCAAGAGTAAGACAAAAAAGGTTATTGCTCAATATAGAAGAATAGGATATGCAAAACATACCTTAATGATGTGTGTATTAGGTTAGGATCCACACCCTAGATCCAAACATAATATCTCTTCACCTAATTTCATATTAGATGCAAATCATTAATTGATGATTATATTGCAACCCAAGAAAATTACCTTTTTATTAAATTCGAATTAAACTTTAAAAAATCACCAAACAATTCATTAGATTCTATTGATTAAGAAAATATATCTTCTGATCCAATTTGGAGTTTATATGATTAAGTTACATTTATTATGAGTTTTATACATGCATTTTATTCTCCAAAAATCATCCTTCAAAAAATATTGAAATCAGACTCTGAAAGTATTTTTATTAGATAAATAATGTTTTTCCAATTCCAAAATATATTTATTTATAATTTTAGACCAGTAAATTAAATGATATGAATTTTGTAAGATGAATCAATTATAAAATTAGAAAAAGTCAAATCAGTAGGGAATTTGCGAGGGAGGAAGAGAGGTTAGATATGCAAGGAGAAACTTATCCAAGAATTTCAGGAAAAACTTCATTCTTCATTCGTTCATGAAACTAACTAACCGATCATGAAGAACAAGTACCATTGTTTACTTGAGGTCCAATTACACTCTAAAAAATAAACATGACGTCAAGGAGCAGTGCCGCAAACTCAAACCAAGAACCACGTTTGACTTTTAGGTGAAACAACGATGCAAGGAGAAATCAAAGCACAACCACCAGCAGCCACACACTCAAGAAAGGATGAAATTGAGATAATAAGATGTTCATAAAATAACCGAGGAAGACCGAGGTAGAGGTATTTATAAGTGGGGTGTGTGAGAAGTTATTTCAGAAGACTTGAAGAAAAAGTTTATACGTTTCTCAAATTTTCCACATTAGGATTCAAATAGGGTATGGATAGATGCAAAATTAAATTTGCAATCCAATGGAAGTTATTTCATAAAATTTCATTAATAAATGAGAAAGTTATGCCCAAAATACTGGACCTTGGTCTGCGGTTGCTGTTTATGCGGGCTGGTGTTTCCTAATCTGAATTTTGTAAAGTGTTGATTAAATTATTTTCCTTTTTCTTTCTCTTCAATTTAAGGTACAAACAAGGTCTAAATCAAATGTAATTTTATACCTAGCCTAAATTTTCCATTATTTCTATATTTTATCTCATTTATTATTTAAATAATATTTTGAAGGTTCTACTCACTTTCTCTCTCCTGATTTCACCTTTTAATCAAACATCTTCCAAATTGGATGAAAATTCACCCAAAGGCTATATTTATTATGTACATTAAAAATCCAAGATTATTTTCCTCTTTTAGAGTCATATATTATTTCATTTGATATTTTGGAGAAAATATAGATCTTCTCTTTCCAAATTGAATTAGATTAATTATTATTATTATTATGTGAATAATGTGAAACTTGACTCCCAAGGTAATTGGGACCCAAGGAATACGATTTTTAAGTTAGATTCCACTTTTTGGATTCCTTTTCATGAGTTTTTTCATAATTAATATATGTGGCCATTAACATCACATTATTACTTAGGTTATCATATTATCATTATTTCTCATCCATTTATGTTAGCATTATCACCAAAAGGATTATGTGTGATTATATAATTCATGTGAGATATTTTATGTGTCCATTATTGTCCTAAACATTAGGTTCATGTATTAGCTTATAAGGGTTATACTATGCATCTTTAACTCTAACCTTGTTCGGTTAAGTCCAAAAGGTCAAAGTTCTAGGGTATAGGGTCTAAGATCTAGTATGTTACAACACTCCACCCCTTAAATGATTTCGTCCTCAAAATATATTGATCTAAACATCAACAACCAACTACTCTGCACCCCTTAAAAGGCTCAACCTAACTAGTCATGGTGATGTATTGTGGATCTTCCGAGGTGATAGGAAGGCTCTTCCAACCTATTTGGTGTCGGAGATGGTGGTAGAGAAACTCATGAGGCAAGGTCGTGATGCATTCTTAGCCCATTTGGTGGATACCAAGGCGAGGAGTCCAAGTATCTAGGAGGTACAAGTTGTTTGTGAGTTTGAGGATGTGTTCCCAGATGAGTTCCCAAGTGTTCCTCCAGTCAGAGAGATTGATTTTAAGATCAATCTAGTTCCATGCACGCAGTCGATAGCCTAAACACCGTATAGGATGACTCCAGCTGAGATGACAGAGTTGAAGAAATAGTTGTAAGAGCTTCTTTAGAAAGGTTTCATTAGACCGAGCACATCTCCTTGGGGTGCTCCCATGTTGTTTGTGAAAAAGAAAGATGGATCTATGAGGCTGTGCATAGATTACAGATAGTTGAACAAAGTGATGATCAAGAATAAGTATCCTTTGATGCAGATTGATAACCTGTTTGACCAATTATGAGGTGTTGTAGTCTTTTTCAAGATAGACCTGAGGTCTGGATATCAGTAGTTGCCAATCAAGGCATATGACATACCAAAGTCATATTTTAGGACAAGGTATGGTCATTACGAGTTAATGGTTATGCCATTTGGGCTAACCAATGCAACGACAATGTTCATGGACTTGATGAACAAGGTGTTTCGGTCGTATGTGGACCAGTTCGTGGTGGTTTTCATAGATTATATCCTAATATAAAGTTAAGATAGCCAACATCATGAATTGCATCTACGTCAGGCGTTGACCTTGTTGAGACACCATCAGTTGTATGTTAAGTTTAGCAAGTCTGAGTTTTGGATGAAGGAAGTGTCCTTTCTTGGACATGTGATATCTGTTGAGGGTGTTCATGTGGACCCCAAGAAGGTTGAGTATGTGGTGGAGTGGGAGTGTCCAAAGACGCCGACAAACATTTTTAGTTTTCTGGGTTTGGCAGGATACTACAGGAGGTTCATTAAGAACTTCAGTTTAGTGGTGTTACCCCTAACAAAGATGACAAGGAGAGATGTGCCTTTTGTTTGGGGTGAAAAGTGTTAGTGTGCCTTCTAGTCGTTAAAGGAGAAGCTGACTAGTGCACCCGTTTTGGTTCTGTCCAAATAAGGAAAGGGATACATAGTTTTCTATGATGCATCAAGAAACAATTTGGGTTGTGTGCTGATGCATGACAGGAATGTGATCTCTTTTGCATCATGATAGTTGAAGGATCATGAAGAGAACTATCCCACCCATGATCTAGAGATATATGTAGTGGTTCATGCCTTGAAGATCTAGAGACATTACCTTTATGGTGAGAAGTGTCAGATCTTCATAGATCATAAGAATTTGAAGTTCATGTTTTCACAACAGGAGTTGAACATGCGACAAAGATGTTGGATGGAGTTAATCAAGGATTATGACTACATCATAGATTATCATCCAGGGAAGGTGAATGTCATGGACGATGCGTTGAGCAGAAAGTCTTCGTCGACATCATCTACATATAAGGTGCAGTTGTGCTCCTTAGTATGCCATAAGAGAGACATGTTGGTCTCCTTGCGTCAGATAAATGTGAAGTTGGAAGTCTCCCAGTTAGCAGGTTTACTGGCACAACTACAATTGAAGCCTACATTAAGGCAGCAGATTAAAGATGCACATCAAAGTGATATTGTGATACAGTAGATCCGAGCAGAGTTTGGCAGCGAGAAGCGTGATGGCTTCTGTGAGGTAGGGGATGGTATAGTGTGTTACTGCAATAGAGTTGTGGTTCCTAATGTTGATGATATGAGGAAGATGGTTCTGGAAGAGGCTCACATTTTGATGTATGTTATGCACCCAGGTAGCACCAAGATGTACCATAACCTTAAAGATTTGTATTGGTGGCCTAGTTTGAAGCGTGGTGTGGCAGAGTTTGTTGCATGGTGTCATGTGTGTCAGCAAGTCAAGGCAAAGCATCAGAAGCCTGCAGGGATGTTGCAACCGTTGCCTATGCCATAATGGAAATGGGATCATGTTACAATGGACTTTATGGTTGGTCTGCTTAGGATAGCCAAAGGTCATGATTCCATTTGGGTGATCATTGACAAGTTGACCAAGTCAGCTTAATTTCTGCCAGTAAAGACAAGGTGCACAATAGAGAAGCTTGCTCAGATATATGTTGATGAGATCATTCATTTGCATGGTGTCCCAAATACCATTGTATCTGATAGAGGTCTTCAGTGTACCAGTCACTTTTAGTAGTGCTTGCACACAACTTTGGGTATACAATTGAGGTTTAAACTTGTGTTTCACCCACAAAAAGATGGGCAGTCTAATAAGATGATACAGACTTTGGAGGACTTGTTGATACCTTGCGTGTTATAGTTTTTGGGCAGTTGGGATGTCCACCTCAGTTTGATAAAGTTTGCTTATAATAACACTTATCAAAGGAGCATTGACATGGCACTGTATGAGGTGTTGTATGGGAGACGTTGCAGATCTCCATTATGTTGGTATGAAACAGGTGAATACCAACTTCTAGGTCTTGAGCTTGTGCTACAGATGATAGAAAAGATCAAAGTGATTAAACAATAGTTGAAAGCAATGCAAGACAGGCAGCAGTTGTATGTAGATAACCGACATAGACTATTGGAGTTCCAAGTGGGGGACAAAGTGTATCTCAAGGTCTCTACTTGGAAAGGTGTTTTGAGGTTTTAGAAGAAGGGTAATGTGGCACCTCCCGCACCACAAGCCAGGTAAGACCCAAAACTAATCACGGAAACAAAATTAAACAATCAGACTATCAGAAAAACTATGGAAATTAAAACCATTTCATTTAGATCCAAACAACAAGATCCTTTACATATGAGTCCTTTCATGTCACATGATACTTTCCATGCATGTCATCAGCTTGTTACAAGAAAACATGTTCTGAACATATATACATAGATATCTACATATGTTATATGTAAAAAGATCACACAAGCCAAACATGTATCGAACCATCCCAAAGACTTGAGTGTTCATGGATGACTCTAGGACTCTAACAACAAAAGAACCACCATCAACACTTTTGACCTTGTCAGCTATTGTCTTTCTTACTTCTACTCAACCTCTACTGCACAAACTCTGCCTCCTCGGGCACGTCCACCTAAAAGGATGTGGGGAACCCACAGAGTGAGATTCCAAATCTCAGTAGAGATATAACTCTCCACCAACACTATTACTAACATAGATAAGATGATTAAAGAAAAGTAGTAAAGTTACAACCATGATAAGTAGGTAATCATTACTAACATAATAAGCAATTACTATTAGATTATGAAACATCTTAACATTATAAAAGAAATATGAAGAATATGTATATTCACTACCCACTATAATGTACAAAAGTAAGCAAGGCCTCATCCAATGTTTTAGTATTTGATCCTATACAAGTATACTACATGACTGTTTACGTATTTTATTATGCCCCGAGTATTTGAGTCACACCACCCAAATCTAACTGACCACTGCTAAGTCAAAATCGGTGCCATAAAAGGTCTAGTAGAAGAGTTAGAATCCACGACCTCACCCCCTCAGTGAGTACGAGTGAACCTATAGTGACATCTTCAGTCAAACTACTACCAGTGACATATAGTCTAACTGTACAACCCTAGCCCACCTTAGTACAGGTCACGACACTAGTGAAACTGAGCTACGACCCACAACCTTACTAGATCCAAGTCAGATAATAAAAACATGAAAGAGAAATTACAATATGATAATACCTCATAGAGGTTCAAGGGATAAAATCAAGAGAGTAATTTATCAATATGACTCATAGGGGAATGGAACATACCTTAAATGAAAGTCTAGCCATCTGCTTCACTCCTCATGACCAAGGTCAAGATCAGACCAAACTTAAAAGCATAATATGTACATGTACTAGGCCATGGGGTTTTATATAACATTTTGAAACCCTAATGGACCTTCTAAAACATCAAATTGAAACCATGAAAACTACACCATTATATTCCAATTGTTCACCTAATTTCAAAAAGATATTTATTTATATTTTTTAGACCACTCTATAATTAGTTACATATTTTAGAAGTTTGTTAGTTTAAATAGAATATTGATATGTCAAAAGACAAGTTTTCCCTTGGATTCAAAATAAAATAACATCAATGTGTCACATGGTGACATTATCACATGTAGATTTGATAAATCACACTTCTAAAAGAAAAAGAGAATCACAAAGTGCCATTTTTACCAATGCGAGCTAAAGAAATGCAAATAGAACAAGATGGGTAAAGATGGCATAACATGAGTAGGGTCTTATTGTCCTTGACCTTGCTCCATGGCCTCAAATAGGAGTGTAGCAAGTATGGACGAAAATTGAGGAAAACCTCAGAAGGTGAAAATTCATGTTTCTATCTATCAAAATTTGAAGAAGAGGGCCTGACATATCTTAACTTAGAGGGAATATGATTGAAACTAAGAAAGGGGAAAGCCCTCAAGGCCAGCTTTGCAGCATGGTTCTCTTTCTTTGATGTGACAATAAGTATAAAAAATGAAGCAATTGAAGTGAGAGAAAGATTTATAGAGGTGCAATAGAAATAAGGGATAATGTTCTATATATAGGTTAGGACAAGAGCTCCCCAATGTATGCAAGTTTTGAGAAGTAGGAGAATGAAATTGGGAAAACCATAAAAACAATGCAATAGGTCCAATATTGGGGCTATATAGACTTTGATCTGTATCCATAATTTAATGGATTTGTTTCATGAAGTTTCATGGACTAGAGAGGTAAAAATCCTTGCCGCAAAAACCAAGTTGGTCGGCGGTACTATTCACACATTGTCATCTCCTACTCAAGGTAGGAAATGACACACATGTCGTCTGATTGGAATCAGATGATCCATGGTAGGTGCGATATTAATAAAGTCAAACTAGCCCATGTGACATTGTATTAAAACTAAAAATGTTAGCCTTTTAAGCATTAAAATACATAATTTTTTCCTTATTCAATTGAGGGTGTATTTTTTTTATCAAATTAAGTCCAAAATTAATAGGTTAGATAATTGAGGGGTGATCTAATTTGGAAGTTTATTTCAACTTTTGACTACTTTCAATGTTAGAAATCCATGACTTGAGGAGGAAGATATCCTTTAATATATTTACTTATTCTTTTATCTAACTTACTCTAAAGTTTTGATTTTAACTCCATTCTTCCATAACAAGTCATGAAAACATTATAGAGTCCAAATTTCGTAGGTTAAGTCCAAAATTTTTAGGTTAGATAATTAAGGGGCGAGGAATTCGATTTTAAAGTTAAATTCAACTTTTGACTACTTTTGATGTGCGAAATCTGATCGCTTGAGGAGGAAGATATCATTCAATATATTTATTGATCTTTTATCCAACTTACTCTGAAATTTTGATTTTAACTCCATTTATTCCATAACAAGTCATGGACAAATTCCAGAGTCTTAATATCGTTATATTATCAATAACATAACTGTATCACATGAAATAGGATATCTTACTTAAGTAATTCTTTAAGTACATGTATGTCATTATTAACTTATATATTGCCACATGAGTCAAACCCCTTGTATATTAAGTACCCAAATATCATCCTTTACATATTTTCAAGACAATGTGAATATATTAATATATTACTCATATATATCTAAAATCAATTATTTAGTCATTATATGTATGTCATTATGTGTGTATTAATGAACAACGTGACATGCATTGGACAGTTGGATGAGTTCACTTACATATTAAGTCATAATTAGGTTATGAGGTACCTTCGAGTGTGTCAAGGTATGTGATGTGACTATGAAACCTATAATAATAATGTCTCATTTATATATTAGGGTTAGCTTACAAGTGTATTAAATATTCTTGACAAAACCCAAATATCAAGAATACTAACCTCCTAATTGTGGAATAATATTACGAGAGTCACGATAGCTAAGTCTTGGTATGTTACATGACTCCATTACTCAAAGGATTCATCCTTGAAATCAACATATCAAATACCTACCACACTACTATGCTCTTCCATCTAAAAGGATCAACCTAATAAGCTAATCAACCCTATATGTACAAAGATGAGTCCATCCATAACTCATGCACTTCATCACTTTCATCCTCAAAGGTATCATGAAACTTTAGAAAGGGGAGGTATAGCTATATAGTCAATCTATCTAAGAGAATAAGGGTTACCTTCAAAATTATATTCTTCATAACTACTTGGCCATCTAAAGTAAAGACTCACCCTTCACACCTCTCAATAGGTCTTCTTGCTATGTTATTGTGGACAATGCTTTGTGGAGGTGCTTGAGGTTTTTGTTGTTGAGAAGATGTACAACCATCTCAAAGCTGGGGGCATCTAGGTCAAATACATCTAGGCTCCCTATGATGATGGCATATAACTTGGAAGTCTGATTGTTGAGTAATTTGATTCCCCACATAAGGACACTTCCTAGGAGGATGGTGTCCATGACACATAGCACCACTTGTGTCTTTTTTGATCTTAACCTAAGAGCTTCCACTTCTTGTCATGATATTGGGGTTGTTAACTTGGACAAGCCTCAATTGTTGTCGCTTTGTCCACCAACTACTAGAATGTTAGTGGAAGTTGGGGCACTAGAGCACATCCAATGATGTAGTCAAGTCCTTCAAGGAACATATTAGTACACTTCTCTTCATCCAAGTCCTTGGAATACCTCTCCAATATGAGGAACTTTTGTATATACCCTACCAGAGATAGGGAGCACTACTTTAGGTTGTAAAACTCTACTTCCTTATTTTTTAGTGCATAGATGAGATGTACTTCTATTTAAAGATAACCATATATTGCATACAAGACATATAATAGGTGTCTCAAGTCCCTGCAATACTATTCCACCAGTTGAGAGCAGGTTCATCGAGTACATAGGTGGAAAACTTGACCTTTATAGTGCTCATGGCATGCCATACCCTAAGAAGTACGCTCCATGGTGATACCCATATCACCATCCTTGTCCACTCTCACTTTCACCTTTGAAGTATGTGGGTTGCATCTTTGTGAACTCTAAGAGGGTGCAATCCTTGGGGTTTTTTGTAGTAGAAACTGAGTTAACCTTTCCCACTAGGATTGAGGGAAGCAATTATCACAGAAAAGACAACTCTTTCTTAAGGGAGATACCCAACCTGAGCTAGCCACAACAGATGTTAGGGTAGCTTGTACTACTAGGACTTGGTCCTCAATTATAGGGCATGCTTGAGACACTACAGTCATAAAAAGGGGATCCATACTCATCATACCTTACTTAGGATCCTTAGGCATTTCAATCCATGATTGGTTATCTCCAACCATAAATTTGTGCATGCACAAGCAAAGGATACTAGGTATAAGCAGCCTAGGTAATATGTAAACAAACTAAAGATATAAGATTGGGATAGTTAGATTACTGACAACCTTGGGTCTAATACCAACTATAGGGAGTGAGACTCCATAGGGGATCACTCTCTTACTAAATCAATTAAAGGAAACATCCCATATGCCAAGGAAAATGCCAATCTTGTTTACAAAGTGATGAAATTTCAATTTATTCAATTAGTATGTTCAAGATACCAAAATGTAACAAAAAATATAAAACATCTAATATTATAATATTTAATTAACAAACTAACATAGTTCCTTCACGATATAGGGTGAACACAAAAGGAAACTAATTTATAGCAAAAAGGCTATAGAGGGTAATATAACCACTTCGAATCTACCTCATGAGAAAGATTGGATACTCTTGTACAAGACATGGCCAACTTCAGTCAACTCCTCTTTGTTCCTTACCTAAGGGGTTGGAAGCATACCCTACAAAACAACACAAAGTGGAAGTTCTCAGCATAAAATGTTGATATCTGCATAGTAATAGGGATTGACCAATATTAGGAAAAAGAACAACAAATAAAACAAGGCTTGCCAAGTAAGAGAAAAGTATCATCCAATGATATTAAAAGAACATAAATTTCAAAAATATGATCATCAAAAATTATAATTTCTATTAAACAAAATAATGTTTTCCTCAAAATAATAATCATCATCATCTAAGCCTCAGTCCCAACTATGTTGTGGTCGGCTACATGGATCCTTCATTTCCATTCAGGTCTATCATGGGCCATATTCTGGTTGAGATGTATAGATTCAAAATCTCTCTTTATAAGCTCATCCCATGTTAATTTAGGTATTCCTCTTCTTCTATTAATTGTGCTTGACTCAATAGCATTGCTTCATATAGGTGCATTAGTCAGTCTGCGTTGCACATGTTCGTACCATCTAAGTCGACCCTCGCACAACTTGTCCTCAATGCTCGCTATAATGACCCTGACCTGGGTTATGAGTTAACCCTATTTTTTTGGCTAAGTAAGTTGCTTAGAACTTTAATATAATCCTCTAAGGTGTTTTTTTTATCATGTGACACACTTATGTTCCAAGTTTGGTCATGATTGAATGATGTTTGAGCAATGTTCCTTTATTTTGGACCAAAGTGCAATTTACCCAAGTTGAGGGGTTATATTGCAATATGTCACATGTTTAACGTGCCCTATATGTTTTAGCATCATAAGAGAGAGAATAATGCTAAGTGGTGGCTTTTGGAAAGCCCAAATGCCAAGTTTGAACTTGTTTGAATAGTGTTAGTACCTTGTGCACCGATTTTGGTACAAATTGTAATTAACCCAAAATATAAGGTTGATATGAAAATTACCACCTCTAGAGTATCCCTACTCCCTCCTAGTATCATGTAGAGGAAGAGAAAGAAGTAGAAACCATGTTTGAATCTATTGTGAGTGATGGCGATCTTGGTGATGAAATGACCAAGAAAAAGGGTTGAATATGAAACAGTAACTTGAGTTGTATCAAGTTCAAAAGCTTATATATGAGTGCCTATCGGCCAATGAGCCATATGAGGAGTCTTATATCTGTTTTGGGACTCTTGGAAAATCCCATCACGTGCAAAGAACCTCAAGTAGGTGAGTTGTATTGGTTTACAACTTCCTTAGAAAAGTTGTATCGGGTTGTGAATGAAGTGGTGATTTAGTTGATATTATCTTATTCAAAGGGATAAGTAATGGACGAAATTTCATCTCTATATTATCCTCAAGTGTTTTTCATAACAAGATAAATGTTAAATGCATGCATGTACACGTGTCAACCATGCATGGACACGTGGCACCTTGTAGCTCAAATTGATGACACCTCATTTATACACTTTTTCATGAACCTTAAGTATATATACCCCTCTTTTCACCCATTAGTGAAATTTTTAGAATGTTACCACTCTCCTTCCCTAAGGTATCGTGCATAGGGTCCTTGTATCATGCAGGAGTGAAGTGGTATCGTGCATAGGGCCTTGGGTATCATCCATAGCAAGTTCATATCGGCCAAGTAAGGTGGTATCGGCCTAGTAAGGTGATATCAGCCATAGTGGAGTGTTTTGACCACAAGTGAGGAAGATATCGGCCACAAGTGATGGCATATCTTTCATGAGTAGTGTGGTATCGTGAAAGGTTCTAAGGGGCAAGAAGGATCTCAATACTTAACCCTAAGGTGAGGCCATAATCATCTTCAACCTTGGATTGAAGCATGATTTTAGGGTTATGATCTTCCTTTCTTTTCTTCTTCACCAATTGCTTATCCTTGGTGATTCCTTGTATATGAAGGAGTTGTGAACGAGCCTTGGACTTTTGATAAGTCATATTCAACCTTAGTAATGTGTAGCTTTGGATCTTTGAGCTTTGAAGTTGTTCTTAAGGTGGGTTATATAATTTAAACTCTATCATGTTATTATTCATCACCTAAATTTCTATACTTAATGATCTACTTTTAATTCCGAAAATTTCAGAAATAGTCGATGAAATTATGAGTTCTAGTAGTTTCTTAGACTTGTTTTCATGAACTATAACAGCTATAAAGAAGGTCTAGAGCTTGAAGAATATGGTATCACCTTATAAAGTGATATCAGGTTCAAGCACACAAGCAAGCACCTCTAACCCGATATGGTGATGCACCTACTTCACTAAAACGATATGGATATGCCTTTATACTTTCTTGCACGATATGGTGGTGTAGTATAAACCTATTTCACGATATGAGGTCAAGCATACACCTCAAAAATGATATTGGGTTAAGAACACACCTCTTTGCCTGATATGGTGTGAAGCACACACACACCTCTTTGCCCGATATTGTGTGAAGCACACACACACCTCTTTGCCCGATATGGTGTGAAGCACACACACACCTCTAAAGTGATATGGTAAGCAAGCACACACCTCTTTTCACAATATAGTGTGAAGCGTACACACACCTCTTTGCCCGATATGGTGTGAAGCACACACACACACCTCAAAAGTGATATGGAAGCACACATACACCTCAAACCCGATATGGAAGCACACATACACCTCAAACCCCATATGGAAGCATACATACACATCAAGGTCGATATAGTAAGCACACATACACCTCTAGGTGATATGGGTAGCAAGTATACACCTTTAAACTGATATTGGGTTAATCATACACCTTTTGGACGATATGGTGTTGAGCACCTATCTCTAAAATGAGATGGAGGGTAACCCAATATAATAGATGACAAGAGTGGCAAGGTGGTTAGTACCCTAGTACATGTGATGGAAAATACACTAAAGTAGGGTGTGGCCAATATCTTCAAGTGAGGTGAGGATGTTACACCCATGTAGATTGAAGTTGATACACCATATGAATGGTAAGGTTGATACCTTAATGGGTAAGGATATGAGGGATATGATGATGCCTAGATAAATATACACCTAACCCAATACATGTGTTCAACTCAACATACTTGATTCAATCTGATGCACCTTGTGAAGGTGAGGGTAAAACACTCTTAGGAGTGATGAGTCTAACACCAAGTAATTGTGTGGTTAATACCTTGATAGGTGAAACACATAAAGTGGCTGATAATGGTATATCAACAATGCCTTAACTCGAGATGAGACCATATCACTTTATGATAGTTGGGTAATTCAAGTGTGTGACTTATGGCTAATGAACTACAACATAAATGTGATGAGTTAGTGCATAAAATATTAGGATGGTAAATACCCTAATACAAGATAAGTTGATTAACTTAAGCAAGTTAAAAGTGATGAGGGAAGTGATACATCAAGACATGATAAATATCATATCCAACATCTCAAGGTTGATACACCTTGATGCACCTCAAATCCAATATACTTGGATGAGTAACACATGCAGTGTGTCATGTTAATTGTTACATTGAGAGGTAATGAGTTTAATGCACTTTGATAAGTGTAGGCTAACATGCCTTGAGAAGGGTTAAGCCAAGTTAATAAAGTATGATGTAATCAATATCTTAGTCAGGATGAGAGAGAAACTCATACTTTGTGTTGATAATCATTTAATGATAAATGAGGAGAATAAATAAGTATGATTGAATACTTATGATATCAATGTATGCTCCTAGATGTGTGGAGCAACGAATTAGGGTTTGGATTAATAATATGATCATGAAACCCTATTCAACTATAAAGGGAAACCCTAACCCTAATGATGGGAAGGTTGCATTTCTCTTATTACATATGGTTTGTGAGGCATGTTAAATACTTGTATAACAAGTGTAATGATTAATGGCCTTGTGAGCCATGTGAATATGTTGTTGCCTAGTGAGAGGTGACAAGATGTGTAATGGCCTTGGGAGTGAGCTGTGTCACCCAAGAGTGTGTCGACCAGTGGGGTGTGTCGCCCATGTGACCACCTTGACCTTGCCTTGGTTGTATCACCATACCTTAGACAAGTGGCCGATCCTTTGTTAATTGGTGGCATGACATGTGCATGAGGTTTAGCAAGGTGGCATGGCTTTGGAAAAGTGTCCCTAGGTTAGAGGACACCTTGCCTTAGTTTCCTCTTCACCCTCTTCTATATATGCCTCTCCTTTCTCTTGCATGGGATCCCTTTTAGCTCCTTAGTTGCCTTCCCTTTTCCTTGGTGGACGATATCCCTCTTTGGTGGAGCTTGGTGGCCGATATCCTTGGTGGAGTCTCCTTCTTCTTCTTCCTCTAGGCAGTGGTTGAACCCTAGAAGGGACTTGCTTCCTTGGTAAGCATCTTCTCTCTCTCCTTAGCACCTTCTTCTCCTTCTTGCTTGTTCTTCGGCCATGGTGGTTATGATCTTTGCTTCTCTTCTTGTGGTGGCCGAAGGTGGGGTGCTTTGGAGCTAAGAGCTTAAATCTTGGTGCTTGGAGCTTTGGAGCTTGAGGAGCTTGCATGAGGCGAGTTACATAACTCCTAACCCTATCTATACTACTTCCTTTCTTGTTGCATGTTTATGTTTCTTCTTGATCGGCCATACATCTTGTTAGACATGTTTCTTGCTCTAGTACGTACTTTTAATCTTGGGGAGATAGTGGTTATCTTGTTTTTGATATGATGATAATAGTTGGGTGACCTTGGACCTTGTTGGACGAACCTTGAGATTAGGGTTTCCTTTGGTGCAATACCCCTTTCTCTCTTTGGTTTTGAGAAGTGAGTTCGAGCTCTATTGGTGTAGGCAAAACCCCTCTCACTTGGTTGTTGAGAGGTGAGTCTATACTCTAGTTGCTTGGATAACACCCTTCTCTCACCATGGATTTGAGAGGTGAGCCTTTGGTTGTTGATGATCTAGTTGAGGATGGAGTGTTGCCTGATATTTGATGGAGGTTGTATAAAACCCCTCTCACTTGGTTGTTGAGAGGTGAGCCAACTCTCTTTATCTTTTAGGGTTTGATGATGTTGGTCTTGAGGTTGATGATGACCAAATTGTTGTGGTTCATGTGCCCTTACATGATACCCTTTTTAGTGCCTTGCATGATATCTCTCATCTAGGGTTTGTCTTGGACGATATGCTTAGTTGGGTTGTGTTAACCTTGTTGCCCGATATGGTGCTTGGGTGATGAACCCTAGATAGATGCCCTAGTGTTGACTAATATGTTGTGCCTACCTTAGTTGGACGATAGGCCCCTGGGCACCATGGTAGGTGACTGACATGTGATGCCCACATGTTTCCCGATATCATCCACCCTAGAGTGTTGGAAGTGTGTAGGTGTGCCTAGCTTGGGGCAACACCAGGGTCAAGTGCCTGGCCGATACCCCATATGGAGGTGTGTTACCCTTTGACCGATCTACCTTGCCCATCACATGTCTCTTCTTAGTCAATAGCTTGGTTAAGAGCTAGGCCGATACATGTGTTGAGCATGGATGATGCTTTGGACAATACAAGTTGAAGGGCTGAGTCTTGGCCGATATGTGGACCCAAACCCTAGCTGGACGATAGGGTGTCTTGGGCGACATGGTGGAGGGAAGTAGAATCCCTTAGGCATCATGAAGAGCTTGTTGGGCATTAGGGTTTGCTCTTGGCCGACATGACCTTGGGCACCATGGTCTTGGCCGATATGGCCATAGACAATATGGTGTTGAGCATGGCCAATAAATAACCCTAACCCTAGTGGCCGATAGGGTCATGGCCGATAGGTGAGTGTGTCCTTGTGCACGATACACCCCTTGGATCAGGTTACACGACACTGGTCCTGGTCTACTCATGACCCTTGAACAAGTGGGCATGACATGTTAATGTGATGAGGGACGATATATGTGGCTAAGTGCCCTAGCTGATAGGATTTGGGTGAGGGAGGTAACCCTACCCGATATCCCCCTATGTTGATGATGATATTCGGATGATAGGTTGTGAACCATGATATGTTTGATACTTAAAGATGATGCTACATAAGATGATAAGAAACATGTTTATATTTATAAGATAAGGGCATAATGGATGCTCATGGTCTGTTAACAATAATGTAATTTGTGTACAAGATACAACTTTGTGCTTCATGTAGTTATAATCATGGATGTTGATCCAATCATGTGCATCCTCAACCCTAATAGCATGATAATAATAAAGATCTATGTTTGGTGATTCAGTTATCTCTCTTGATATGCATACTAACCATGTAGGTGAATCATGTGAATTCATAGCCAGGTAAGAGCTATGAGGTGTATGTGTTATGTATAACACTCAATGATGATAATCCTTGTTGATAAGGTAACATGTATCACCAGTATGATGTGAAAGGTATATTGACCTGATAAAGACTGATTGCCTAGTTGAGGTGTTATCCTCTGATGTTGAGATAAGGGATTGCTATCCCATGGTGATCATGTAAGCCTTGAGAGGCAGTGTCATTCTGTGATGAGGGATTGAGATACCATGATAATGTGATAATGATAGTAATAATGTAACTTAATGTTGTTTATGTTTTACAACTTGGTTGCCTCAAAAATTCACTTAAAATATACTAACTAATTATAGTGGAACATATCATGTAGTTTGCCATGGCCATAGATCAATCATCGTCAGTAGCTGGTGATGGTGAAACAGGTGTATTCTGTGGGATTACCTGGAGTGCATATTGTTGAATATGTGGGGTTTCTCCTAGTCGAAAATAGGAGGATTAGAGTGCAACTGTAGTTGTGGACTCAAGATGTGTATAAGAGCATGGTGATCAGGCCCATGGCTCAGTGTGAAGGAGCATGAATGCATTCATGGCTCAGGAGCACGGTGAATAGGCCCTTGGATCATGATAAAAAGGGTAGACTGTGTGAGCTAACCCTGTGGCTGAGGCCACTCAAGCAAGATACTACGGTCCTGCTTTAGTTAACGTGCACTGACCACGAAGAGGTGAGGTCGTAAAGTCCGACTCTTCCATCGACCTTGTATGTCACCGATTTTGGGCTTCATAGCCGAAGGTTGGATTTGAGCGGGACGACTCACTTCCTCAGGGCATAATAAATTGTAATACAACCGTATAGAATATATTGCTTAAGGCAAAACACAGAACATTGATTGAGGCCTTGCTTGTATGAGTTGATCTAGTTATACCTTGCAATTATTTGTACGATCCTTATATTTTATGATAAGTTCTTATAAAGCTTATTTTTTCAATCATGTTCCATAAAGAATATCTGGTTATAGGTCTCATGTATATCTTGGTAAGATTGGTGGTAATGTTAGACCTGCTCAGTATGCTGCTCTTATTATATGCAATTATCAGTTACCTGCTTTATCTGCTTTAACCTTTCTGAAGTTTTATAGTTTCGGCAGGGAGTTATGTTTCTCGCTGGGACTGTGTGTCTCACCCCACTGGTTTACAACCTTTTTAGGTGATCGTGCTAGACGTGGTGGTGGTCATGAGGTTGCGGCCGAGCAGTAAGAAGAACAGTAGGAGGCAAGAGATGGATATGTTGCTATTTTGGTTGTTTTGTAGTAGAGTCCTAGAGTCATCCCTATACACTAAAGTCCTCGAAGGTGTTTCAACAATGTCTTACGATGTTTAGCTGATGTAGCTTTGTATATCCTACTGCTGGCCTGATGTGGCCCATTATGTATGTTAAAACAGGCGGTGAACTCTTTGTACCTATGTGTCAGTTGGTTCCTGTAAGCTGTGGACACTTATCAAGGTTTATGCATATTTATATAAACTGTTTCCTTCCAGGATGAGGATCTAGATGTAATAGTTTTCTTTTATCTGCTTTCCGCAATCGGTTTTAATTAACTCGTGTTTTCAGTAATATGTGGTTTGTGGTGTTTCCACACATTTTCGTGTGGCGTCTCGTTGTCTGTGTGATAGCGGGATGTCGCGATAAGTTTTTGGTATCAGAGCTCTAGGTTCACTGAGTCTACAGGGATCTAGGACTAAGCTTGCATCTGTTCATGTGAGTTTATTAGATTTTCTTACAATAACCTTCTGCCCTCAGCGAAAGATAAAGCTTAAAGATGTCTGAAAACCATGAAGAACATGCTACTGAGAGTAGTGATGCTGCATCAGTTGATGGAGTAAGAGTGCAGGAACATGAAGATCAGGTGCCTGGGGTCCCCCAACTTGACCCAGCCATTCTTGAAAACCCTGCCTATCAACAGCTTATGGGGCAGTTAATGGCTACGATGGATCACATGGTGGATAGATTGCCAGTGCCTCCTCCAAGAGCATAGGCTCCCCATGGTGAATCTTCAGGCATTGGGAATACCTTTGAGTGGCTTTGCCGAGTTAGAGCTTCAGATTATGCTGGAATGGCTGATCTAGTGGATGCAGATCTGTGATTGACAAGTCTAGAGAAGGCCTTCCGGATCCTCGACATCCCCGAAGTAGACAAAGTCAAGCATGCTGTCTAACTTCTAAAAGGTAGTGATAGCCACTAGTGGGCCATCAAAGAGGAGAAGTAGCATGGTGAGGTGATCTGTTGGGATGTTTTATGACGGGAGTTCGTCAGCCGATACTTCCCAAAGATGTATTTGGATGAGAAGAACAACCAGTTTGAGCATCTGTGCCAAGGATGTTTGAGCATCACTGAGTATGAAGCCAAGTTTATGGACCTTCTAAGGTTTTGTCCTCATATGGCGACGATAGATGATGAGAGAATCATGCGGTTTGAGAAAGGTTTGAGTGCCAAGCTGTCGACACCTACTCCTGCTTTGGAAATTGAGAGTGGTTTGCCACATTTGTAGAGTCTTTCTACACCTTCTGTGAGGCAAGGTTCTAGTGCACCATCACAGTGGTCACCAAGTAAAGGAAGAGGGCATAGTTATTCGCCATCCAAAGCTTATAACACAGCTTCAGTAGCAGTGACAGGGCCATCTAAGCCATAGTTAGGGGACAAGTCATGCTATCTATGTAGATAGATAGGGCATTTGAAGTCAAATTGCCCAAAAAGAGATGTTGAAGTGATGCAACAACTGAGACAGAATCAACATGGGTCAGATAGACATCAATCCAGTGGTGCTAGAGGGAGAGGACGCAGTCAAGCGTCGCAGACAGGATCGTCTGCTCAAGGAAGAAGAGGAAGTGGACAATATACAACAGCTCGATTCTATGCTATGAGTCAGCCAGAGGAGATAGTCAACCCGCGAGTGGTGGCAGGTCAGATGGAGTTATTTCATTCTAATTTGTCTTCTTCTTACTTTATATCTGTTCTGGTTGACCCGGGTGCTACACACTCTTTTATCGCACGTAGTACACTTGATAAATGTCTTTTACCTGTTAGTTGTAAGAAGGATAACTTGTTGTTAGAAACCCCTCTTGATGGTTCCTCGATGCTTCGAGAGGAGTGTCCATCTTGTATTCTATCTTTTTTGGGACACAATATACAAGTGGATCTTATACCACTTGATATGCATGGATTCGATGTGATCCTTGGGATGGATACCTTATAGAAGTATAAGGTTGTGTTGGACTGTGGTTCCAAGCAAGCAATATTTGACGACGATGGTGAAAAGTGGATCTTCCAGGGAGATAGAAAGATCCTTCTGACATGTTTAGTATCAGCTATGGTGGTAGAGAAGTTGCTGCGGCAAGGATGTAAGGCATTCTTAGCTCACATTGTGGATACCAAGGAAAAAGATCCTAGCCTTGAGGAAGTGCCTGTTATCCAAGAGTTTGCGGATGTGTTTCCTGATGAGTTCCCCGGTGTTCCCCTACCTTGGGAGATTGACTTTGAGATCAATCTGGTGGTAGGAACACAACCAGTTGCTCAGACATCGTACATGATGGCTCCAACTGAGATGGCAGAGATGAAAAAGCATTTACAAGAGTTGCTGGATAAAGGTTTCATCAGACCGAGCACGTCACCGTGGGGTGCTCCAGTCCTGTTCATAAAGAAGAAGGATGGGTCGATGCGTTTGTGCATAGATTACTGGCAGTTGAACAAAGTTACGATCAAGAACAAGTACCCGTTACCGAGGATAGACGATCTGTTTGATCAGTTGTGTGGCGCCATAGTGTTTTCAAAGATCAATCGGTGGTCTGAATATCATCAGTTATAAATTAAGGAGGATGACATACCAAAGTCAACTTTTAGGATAAGGTATGGTCACTTTGAGTTTGTGGTTATGCCGTTCGGGCTAACCAATGCGCCTGCTACTTTCATGGAAGTGATGAATAGAGTGTTCCGTCCATTTCTAGATCAGTTTGTTGTAGTTTTTATAGAAAGCATCCTGATATATAGTCGGGACATTAAAAAATATGAACAACATCTTTGACAAGCATTGACTCTCCTTTGCCAACATCAGTTGTATGCCAAGTTTAGTAAATGCGAGTTTTGGTTGAAGGAAGTGACTTTCTTGGGTCATGTGATATCCGCGGAAGGAGTCAGAGTGGACCCTAAGAAGGTGGAGTCAGTTGTAGTCTGGGAGCAACCAAAGACACCGACCGAAGTTTGTAGTTTTCTGGGTTTAGCAGGATACTACCGGAGGTTTATAAAGGACTTTAGTGTAATCGCGTTTTCGTTGACAAAGTTGACCACAAAGGATGTACCTTTTGTTTGGGATGATCGTTGTTAGCAAGCTTTCCAAAGTTTGAAGGAGAAGCTGACTAGTGCTCCAGTGTTGGTGCTGCCAGAGCCTGGGAAAGGCTATGTGGTTTTCTGTGATACTTCCAAGAAAGGCTTAGGTTGTGTGCTGATGTAAGAAGATCACGTGGTTTCTTTTGCTTCATGACAACTTAAGAAACATGGGGAGAATTATCCGACACATGATTTGGAGCTAGAAGCGGTGGTCAATGCGTTAAAGATTTGAAGACACTATCTTTATGGAGAAGTGTGTCAGATCTTTACAGATTATAAGAACTTGAAGTACATCTTCTCGCAGAGTGAGATGAACATGTGACAACATCGCTGGATGGAGTTGATCAATGATTACGATTGAACCATTGAGTATCATCCTAGTAAGGTGAATGTGGTAGCTGATGCTCTTAGCAGGAAGTCTTCTTCTCTTCCTATGAAGAATGCATGGTTGAGTTCCTTGGTATGCCATAGGTGGGATATGTTTGTCTCTTTGTGACAGATGAATGTACGGTTGGAAGTTTATGTAACATCCCTGACCTGGGTTATGCTTTAACCCTAGATGTTTTACTTAATAAAGTTAATTATATGCTTGCTCTTATCTTTGAAAAAGTAATTAAGGCTCAAGAGGAACTTATGTTTCAATTTTAGTCCTTTTTGAATAATGTTGAAACAATGTTTTACTTGTTTTGGACTAAAGCGCAAATTATGCAAGTTGAGGGGTTAACTTGCAAATGTTATATGATAAAATGTTCCTCAAGTGTTGAAGAATCATAAGAATGAAAATGATGCAGAGGTATGGCTTCCACAAGCCTGAGCACCAAGAAAGAGCTTATCAAGCAATGTTTGTGCATTAAAATCTAGTTTTGGTGTAATGTGCAATTTACCCAAAACCTAGGGTTCAATATGAAAAATACCACTTCTAGAGAGTCCCTAATGTTTCTTGGTATTAATTAGAGACAATAAAATCATAGGGGAGTCTCATTTGAATCTCTTTGGAGGAGAGACAATCTTGATATTAAAATAATCAAGATTTAAGCATAATTGAAACCCTAATTCAAATTAATGCAAAAATAAATATATTAATTGAAGTGCCCTTCAACCAAAAATGTGTTGGTTGAAATTCTATAAGAATGGAAGTCTTTGTGCCTTGCAAAGGCACCTAAATATCTAAAGTGAGTGGAGAGTCCACTCACATTAGTTAAAGAAAAAGTAATATCCACTCAATTTTGGATATTATTATTATATTGATTAAGGTGCTTAAATTGTCTTCTTTTAATTCATGGATAATGAAGAGGAATTACAAGGTGGGGGATATGGATTCGTATGCAAGGGATGGAGGGGAGTATGTGGCACCAATTTTGGGAATTGAAGGAATTATTTATCCCTTTCTCTCTCATCGAAATTCCCTTATTTACATCCCATTTTCAACCCACATGAAAGGCTTTTTCGATCCCTTTTTCTTTCCTTGATTTGGCCGTGCACAAAGGAGAATAGGAGAAATAGGAGGACGTGCCCCAACCTGTAGGTAAGCTCCATTGTCATCTTCAACCTTGAATTCATGGTGGAAATCGAAATTCAATGCTTATTTTCTTCTTTTCTCCATTCAATGCTCAACCTTGATCATCCTTTGCATCCAAAGAGTTGAGAACGGACCTTGGATAGTTGAGTAAGCTTCATTCACCATTAAAGACATGCATCTTGAAGCTTGGATTCAACTTTGAAGGCGGGTTATATAATTTGAACCCTTAAATGTCATTATTGCTTGCAATTTATTCATCATGTGTTGAACCTTTCTTCCTTCTCGATTTCCTTTTGATTAGTTGTTGAAATCACCATAAGAATCACAATTGATTTCGAAGGTTTGCATCTTGAATATGATGATGTCATCTTAAGCAAACACCTCAACAAAGGAATGGGCAAACAATTTTCAAAACCGATTGAGTTGATTCGGTTTCAAAACCGATTGAGTTGATTCGGTTTCAAGACCGAATGAGTAAAGGAATTCAAGACCGAATGGGTAATTTACTTCAAAACTGAATGGGTAATTGAGTTCAAAATCAAATGGGTAATTGACTTCAAGATCGAATGGGTAATTGACTTCAAGATCGAATGGATAATTGAGTTCAAAACCGAATGGGTAATGGATCTCAAGACCGAATGGGTAAATTGAACTTCAAAACTGTTTGAGGTTAATTGCTGATGTGAATGATGAAGATATAATGGCTCAAATTGATTTAATTATAATGAATTCCAAAATTGATGATCCATTGATTGCAAACCCTAATTGATTGATTGAAGAAATCCTAATTGAATTGGATCAATTTCTTGGTTGATGGTCCAAATGGTCTCTCGGCCGTTTGAGACCAAACAGTCTCAAGACCATTTGGAGTTCAAGAGGAGTCATGGGTGGATGGAGATCCAAGGGTTGTAGATTGATGAACCTTTAATGGTCTAAATGTTGGATGGTTTAATATGTGCAAACCCTAAATCGATTGATTGTGGAAACCCTAATTGATCCAATCAGTTTCAAGGTGGTTTGGACCAAACGGTCTTGAGACCGTTTGGAGAGCAAATAGTCTCAAACCATTTAATGTTCAATTGGTTTCAATGATGAGTTGATCGTTTGGACTCAAATGGTCTAAAGACTGTTTGGAGAGCAAATAGTCTCAAACCGTTTAATGTTCAATTGGTTTCAATGATGAGTTTCTCATGTGGTTTCAAACCATTTGGAGGTAATTATATTTTATTCAAACAGTCTCAAACCATTTATGGACTTTGAGATCAAGACCGTTTGATGGTCTAACAGTCTTAAGACCGATTGAAGGTATAGACCAAGACCGTTTGAAGGTCAAAATACTTCAAGACCATTTGAAGATCTAGTACCTCAAGACCGTTTGAAGGTCTAATTGACTCAAACCATGTAAGTACTATTAAACCCCATAATTGTTAATGATGTATATCAAAGATAATTACAATGGTTGTACCTTTAAGGTACTTAAGTGATTAATACCTTTTGAGTGGTTAACCTTTAATGCTTATGAAAGAAGTAACTCAATACACTATGGTAACCATAGATGTATGTACTTGAATGAAGGGTTGACCTAATCTAATCAAGCTTGAAGCAATCAACATCCTAGAGAGGATGAGAGAGAGAGGAATTCATACATGTATAATAATCATGTAGTGGATAAGCCTCAACAATTTCAACATGAATAAAATATGTAGTTAGGGTATGATCCTTAATAAAGAGATCATGAAACCCTAATTGAGAAGGTTGATGGACCCTAACCCTAATTTAGGGCAATGTTAGGTGAAACCCTAATCTAGGGTAAGGGTATAACCCTAATCAAGGGTGATGAGATGAGTAATCGCAATTCAGGGTAAAATAATGAGAAATCCTAATTTAAGAGGATGCTTCATGAAAACCCTAATTTCGGGTAAGGTTACATGAAACCCAAAACTGGGGAAAAGTTATAAGGAACCTTAATTCAAGATAATGATGTTATGTGAAACCCTAATATAGGGTGATGCCATGTGAAACCCTAATATAGGGTGATGTTATGTGAAACCCTAATATAGGGTGATGTTATGTAAAACCTTAATTGATAAAGAGGGGAACCCTATTCCTAATAATGGAGTAGTGAATAATATATTGGCAGGTGAAATACCTAAAGTGGTTGAGAATGGATAACCTTATATCAATAATGCCTTCACATGAGATCAATCCATATTATTTTTAATGGTTGAATAATTCAAATGGGTGACTTATGACCAATACATTACATGATAAATGTTATGAACTGGTGCATAAAGTATTAGGATGGGAAATACCCTAATACATGATAAGTTGATGAACTTTAGTAAGTTACAAGTGATAAGGGAAGTGATACATGAAGACATGATAAATACTACATCCAGCACCTCAAGGTTGATGCACCTTAAATCCAATATGTATGGATGAGTAACACATGAAGTGTGTCATGTCAATTGTTACATTGAGATGTAATGAGCTTAATGCAATTTGATAAGTGTAGGCTAACATACCTTGAGAAAGGGTTAAGCCAAGAAAATAAAGTATGATGTATTTATACCCTAGTAAGGATGAGAGAGAAACTCATACCTTGTGTTGATAATCATTTAATGATAAATAATGAGAATAAATAAGTATAATTGAATACTTATGATATTAATGTATGCTCCTAGATGTGTGGAGCAATAAATTAGGGCTTGGATTGATAATATGAACTTGAAACCCTATTCAGATATAAAGGGGAAAACCCTAATCCTAATAATTGTTGCCTAGTGAGAGGTGACAAGATGTGTAATGGCCTTGTGAGCCATGAGAATAGTTGTTGCCTAGGGAGAGGTGACAAGATGTGTAATGGCCTTGTGAGCCATGAGTATAATTTTTGCCTAGTGAGAGGTGACAAGATGTGTAATGGCCTTGTGAGCCATGAGAATCATTGTTGCCTAGTGAGAGGTGAAAAGATGTGTAATGGCCTTGTGATCCATGAGAATAATTGTTGCCTAGTGAGAGGTGACAAGATGTGTAATGGGCTTTGTGAGCCATGATAATAGTTGTTGCCTAATGAGAGGTGACAAGAAGTGTAATGGGCTTTGTGAGCCATGAGAGTAGTTGTTGCCTAGTGAGAGGTAACAAGATGTTTATAAAGTCTCATGTAAGAAATAATAATAATAATAAATGGATAAAATAATAATAATGAAATCTTAATCATGCATACTTTATACTTGTAGCCAAATAAGGGCTATAATGTTTTGAATAAGCTTAAAGGAGATAAGAGGAATACTTGAATTACATAAAGGATGTGAAATAGTATGATGGCCTGGACAAGGTTAATACCTAGTAAAGGTGATGTGTTATTCAGTGATGATGCACATGATTGGTATAGTCCAATGCATGCAATAATATCACAGGATTGGTCATAACCCAATACCTGGAATAATTGCACAAGTTTGGTAATAACCCAATACCTGGAATAATGTCATATGATTGGTCACAACCCAATACCTAGAATAATTGCACATGATTGGTAATAACCCAATACATGGAATAATGTCACAAGATTGGTCATAACCCAATACCTGGAATAATGTCACATGATTGGTAATAACCCAATGCCTAAAATGTTTGCACAGGATTGGCATAGTCCAATGCCTGGAATGTTTGCACAGGATTGGCATAGTGTTATGCCTGGAATGTTTGCATAGGATTGGCAAAGTCCAATGCCTGGACAAAATATGATGATGTGTACTCACATGACTGGTACAATTCATTATCTGGTTAGCAGAATGCCTGAGGCCAATAGACAGAAATGAGAATGATTTCATGGATGACATACCATGATAATGAGTATCACAGGATAAGCTTGAGATGTTGATATGGTATGATGGATAAATGATATACATGTTCTTCCTGTTCCTTATAAAGAGAATAGATGATTTACTGCTCTATCATAGATAGTTGCAATGCTTTAAAATATGAGAATGTTCTAAACTGCTTATCCTCTGCTCAGTTTAATACTATTTAACTGCAATAATAATGTTTCTGGCGAAGAGTTATATCTCTCGCTGGGACAATTTCAATTGTCTCACCCCCGTGGGATCTAACATTTTTAGGTAGACACAGACAAGAAGGCAGAAACCATACAGTAAGGGAAGGACAATAACATCAGGGACAATAGTAATATCTCAGGTGGAGATACTGACCTTCGTGTCTTGTAGATAAGAGTCCTATGTGTCATCTCTGTACTCTCAGGTCTTAGGAGTTAGTAGTTAGTGCTTTTATAATTGATCTGAGATTTTGGATTGAATGCCTAGAGGTTTTGTGTTGCTCATGTGTAGACTTAGCAGAGCAATTGATGTATGTGATCCTCGAGAAGAGATGGTACATGGTATGTATTTGTGGACCAGAATGTACATGTAATACTTTGGTTCTTGTTGTTAAGAGTTTCCTGGAATTGGATCTCTTTGCAAAAAAGTTTTGATTTTTAGTGATTTTCAGTAATCCGCTGTTAATAATCGCTTTCGCTTTGTTAATGATTATTTGTTCAAATGGTGTATCACAATTAGTGGTATTAGAGCTCTAGGTTCGCTGAGTCTACAGAGACAAGGACTAAGGTGTTGAGTCTGTTCTAGTGTCCTCCAGTATATCTTATAGTGACTTCTGCTTATGTAGAAGAAGGGAGATAGCTTAAAGATGTCTGGAGAACACGAGGATCACGTTGCTGAAAGCAATGTTGCTGCACCAGTAAGAGGTGCAAGGGATCATGCAAGAGAGGAATCAATGCCCGAGAATCCCCATTTTGATGAAGTTATGATAGAAAACCCAAATATTCATGCTCTATTTAGGGAATTCATGACCACAATGAGGTATATGGCAGACCGGATGCCCGCACCAGCACCCAGGGCACCAACTCCCAATGAGGGACATGGGTCTGGTAAGACTTTTGAACGACTACATCATGTAGGATCTATAGAATATGCTGGGACAACTGACCCAACATATGCAGATCTATGGCTCATTGAGTTAGAAAAGGCTTTTAAGATCCTTAGTAATCCAGATGTTGACAAAGTCAAACATGCTGTATACATTTTGAAGGGTAGTGCTGGCCATTGGTGGGCCATAGAAGAAGTAAAAAGGAATGATGAAGATGTTGGTTGGGAGGAATTTTGTCAAGAATTCATCAATAAGTATTTTCCAAGAACATATTTAGATGAAAAGATCTCACAGTTTGAGAAGGTTCAGTAGGGAACCATGTCAATAAATGAATACAAGGCTAGGTTTATGGAACTTTTACAGTTTTGTCCTCAAATGGCTGCTACTGAGCAGGAGAAGATTCGACATTTTGAGAAAGGACTGAATGATGAGGTGTCTATCTCGGCAGCTGCATTATAAAGTAGAGAGAAATTTGCCACATTTGTGGAGTCAATTCGGAGGATAGAAAGGTCTGTGACAAAGAAACATGCGGCAAACCTCAAAAGGAGGTCTACACAGTCACAGGAACAGTGGATTAGTGGTACTAAACAACCAAAGTTTTCAGTAACACCGATTCAACCACAATATAGTACACCAATGCAGTGGTCATCAAGTGAGGGCCGAACTTGCCATAAATGTGGACAAATATGACATTTTAGGCAGCAATGTCCAAGAAGAAATAATGTGGTGACCCAACAGTTAAGGCATAATCTACAAAACCCACAAGGACCCCAGTTTAGTGAAGCAGAAGGCTGAGAACGAAGACAAGTGTCACAGTTTGGTCCATCTACCTCTGATAGTAGATGACAAAGGCAATAGCAGATGACAACTGACTCCATGTATTGGGTCAGATAAGACACTAGATAACTCATAAGAGGTAACATGTCAAGATAGAACTTTTCATTCTGAATCATCTTTCTTTTTCCACTCTTTGCCTACTAATTATAAGAAAGATTGTTGTTGTTGAGGTTCCTTTAATTAATCTTATGAGGACATGAGGAAGAGCTAAGAAGGATGAGAACTTATATTCAGTCCAATATTCTCTTGTATGTTTTGAAATTTCTCTCTTCATGATGAAAGGAAGAGATGTAATAGAAACACCCATAGAAAATTTAAGATACTAAGTAGTAAAACTTAAAGAGATGAAACATAATATAAAAACCAATACATACTACCTAATTTCAGTTCTTGAATACCCTGGCCAGGTATTCATCTATTGAAGATAAGGTAAGTATTCCACTCTTAGATTGTTATCTTTCTGATTACTCTGATCAAGTAGTCATTTTGAGACAATCTAAAGATCATAATGAGGTAGAAGATGTGGCGTGGATATTTCTACCACATTCTAATTGATATACGAAGGGATCTGAGTTAAACCATAAATCAATTTATAAACAAAAGAAGATGTATAGTATAATGTATACCTTGGTTTGAGGACCTAAAGGTAATAGTTACCTGATGAGAGGTAACAATGTTCAATGATGGACTGAGCGTTTGAATACCCAAATTTAGTAATCATGATGATGATGTGATGTGTTTTTCGCATATATAATGGATACCAAGGTAAAGAATCCTAGTATCCAAGAACTTTCAATGATATAAGAAAATGAGAACATGACTCCTCATAAGAAGTAATGTTGGTTACCTAGAAGGGCCAACTTTGAAATTTGTCCAGTTACATATTGTAGTATGAATACCATATGTTAGGGGTTTATGCCCCGCATAAACATGACATCAGCAAAGATGTATGAGTCAAAGGAACAATTGTAAAATCATTATGGGAAAAGCTTACCAAGCTAAAAATAATTCTTTAAGATACATTTAAGATAAGTTCTTAATTGATAGGTAACCTTCCCTTATGAAAGAAATATGTACAACTAATAAGATAGTTGGTACAAGCAGTAAGAAAATTTAGTGTTGTATCAGTAGTTTGGATGACACACCAGATGTATGAAGAGACTTGTAGTCACAAGTGGGTGACAAAATGTAACACTGGACTTATCTTGAAAGTGAAATGCTAAATTAAATGAGGTATGCATAATGTATCTCTGACTAGGAAAAGTGTTACCTGACACAGAGTTGACTCTACAGTCAATAATGAAAAGAAACAGTAGAGTATGTGTCCTGTGTGACAAGTTCTATGATAACCCTGTATGGAAGGACTTTGTGTTGATCAAAGTTCTATGGCATCTCCATGACATTAAGATGTTATGTGGAGATTTGATGATATGATGAATGAAAAAAATCTGTCTTCCTTTACCTGGGATTTTGGGGACGAAATCCTTGTTAGGGGTTTATAACTTGTAACATCCGTGACCTGGGCTATGCTTTAACCCTAGATGTTTTGCTTAATAAAGTTAATTATATGCTTGCTCTTATCTTTTGAAAAGTAATTAAGGCTCAATAGGAACTTATGTTTCAATTTTAGTCCTTTTTGAATAATGTTGAAACAATATTTTACTTGTTTTGGACTAAAGCACAAATTACCCAAGTTGAGGGGTTAACTTGAAAATGTTACATGATAAAATGTTACTCAAGTGTTGAAGCATCATAAGAATGAAAATGATGCAGAGGTATGGCTTCCACAAGCCTGAGCACCAAGAAAGAGCTTATCAAGCAATGTTTGTGCATTAAAATCTAGTTTTGGTGTAATGTGCAATTTACCCAAAACCTAGGGTTCAATATGAAAAATACCACTTCTAGAGAGTCCCTAATGTTTCTTGGTATTAATTAGAGAGAAGAAAATCATAGGGGCGTCTCATTTGAATCTCTTTGGAGGAGAGACAATCTTGATATTAAAATAATCAAGATTTAAGCATAATTGAAACCCTAATTCAAATTAATGCAAAAATAAATATATTAATTGAAGTGCCCTTCAACCAAAAATGTGTTGGTTGAAATTATATAAGAATGTACGTCTTTGTGCCTTGCAAAGGCACCTAAATATCTAAAGTGAGTGGAGAGTCCACTTACATTAGTTAAAGAAAAAGTAATATCCACTCAATTTTGGATATGATTATTATATTGATTAAGGTGCTTAATTTGTCTTCTTTTAATTCATGGATAATGAAGAGGAATTACAAGGTGTGGGATATGTCTTCGTATTCAAGGGATGGAAGGGAGTATGTGACCACCAATTTTGGGAATTGAAGGAATTATTTATCACTTTCTCTCTCATCGAAATTCCCTTATATACATCCCATTTTCAACCCACATGAAAGGATTTTTCGATCCCTTTTTCTTTCCTTGCTTTGGCCATGAACAAAGGAGCTTAGGAGCAACAGGAGGACGTGCCCCAACCTGTAGGTAAGCTCCATAGTCATCTTAAACCTTGAATTCATGGTGGAAATCGAAATTCAATGCTTATTTTCTTCTTTTCTCCATTCAATGCTCAACCTTGATCATCCTTTGCATCCAAAGAGTTGAGAACGGACCTTGGACAGTTGAGGAAGCTTCATTCACCATTAAAGACGTGAATCTTGAAGCTTGGATTCAACTTTGAAGGCGGGTTATATAGCTTGAACCCTTAAATGTCATTATTGCTTGCAATTTATTCATCATGTGTTGAACGTTTCTTCTTTCTCGATTTCCTTTTGATTAGTTGTTGAAATCACCATAAGAATCACAATTGATTTCGAAGTTTTTCAGCTTGAAGATGATGATGTCATCTTAAGCACACACCTCAACAAAGGAATGGGTAAACATTTTTCAAAACCAATTGAGTTGATTCGGTTTCAAAACTGATTGAGTTGATTCGATTTCAAGGCCGAATGGGTAAAGGAGTTCATGACCGAATGGGTAATTTACTTCAAAACTGAATGGGTAATTGAGTTCAAGATTGAATGGGTAATTGACTTCAAGATCGAATGGGTAATTGACTTCAAGATCGAATGGATAATTGAGTTCAAAACCAAATGGGTAATGGATCTCAAGATCAAATGGGTAAATTGAACTTCAAAACTGTTTGGGGTTAATTGTTGATGTGAATGATGAAGATACAATGTCTCAAATTTATTTAATTATAATGAATTCCAGAATTGATGATCCATTGATTGCAAAACCTAATTGATTGATTGAAGAAATCCTAATTGAATTGGATCAATTTCTTGGTTGATGGTCCAATTGGTCTCAAGACCGTTTGGAGTTCAAGAGGAATCATGGATGGAGATCCAAGGGTTGTAGATTGATGAACCTTTAATGGTCTCAATGTTGGATGGTTTAATATGTGCAAACCCTAAATCGATTGATTGTGGAAACCCTAATTGATCCAATCAGTTTCAAGGTACCTAAACATCCCCAGTTTGACCCCGCTATGATAGAGAATCCAACCTTCCATACCATGTTCGGCCAGTTTATGGTGACTATGACACATATTGTTGATAGGATGCCACCACATGCACCTAGGGCACCAGCCCACAATGAGGGATATGGAGCCGACAAGACTTTTGAGAGACTTTGCCGGGTTGGAGCCATAGATTATGTTGGTATAGCTGATCCAACAGATGCTGATTTGTGGCTGACGGAGTTGGAGAAGGTTTTCTGGATCCTTGATATTCCTGAAGTCGAGAAGGTAAGACATGCAATGTACCTCCTAAATGGGAGTGCTGGTCACTGGTGGATTATAGAAGAAGACAAGAGGCCAGGTGAAGAAGTTGGATGGGAGGTATTCCGACGAGAATTCGTCAGTAGATACTTCCCTAAAACGTATCTAGATGAGAAGATATCTCAATTTGAGAGGATCAGACAAGGACAGATGAACGTTAGCAAGTATGAAGCTAAGTTCATGGAGCTATTGCAGTTTTGTCTGCATATGGCAGTTAATGATGAGGAAAGAATTCAGCATTTTGAGAAGGGGTTGAACGCTGAACTGACCACTCCTATGTCTGCTTTAGAGAACAGGGAGAGGTTTGCCACTTTTGTGGAGTCAGTAAGGAGGATAGAAAGGTTTGAAATCGAGAAACGACAGACCAGTGGTAAGAAGGTATACACTCAGTTTCAAGGACAAAGATCTGAAAGTTTTAAGAAGTTGAGATTCTCTGCACCGGTAGCATCATCAAGATTCAACACCCAGGTGCAATGGACGTCAAGTAGGGGTAGGGACTGTAGTATTGCTCCAAGTAGAGCCCCCGACATAGCATCAACATCGGTGACTGGATCTCACAGACCCTATTTTACGACCAGAGTCTTTACCAATGTAGACAACCGGGACATCTAGCAAAGGATTGTCCATACGGGAATTCAATGGTGACTCTACCTCCAAGGCAGAGTCAGCAAGGCTCACAAAGGAGGCAATTTTCTAGTAACATTAGAGGATGTGGACAAGCATCCCGAGCTGGTTCATCAAACCTAACAATCAAGCACATGTTCAACAACCAGCAACTACGAGGTTCTATGCAATGAATCAATCTGATGCAATAGTCAACCCCCGGGTTGTGACATGTCAGATGAAATAGATTCATTCTGATATTTCATTTCATGATTCTATGTGTTAAAAATAAGAAAGTAGTTGTTTTTGAACTTACTTTGACTAGTCCTATAAGGACACAAGGAAGATGAGAATTTACATTGTACTCAGTATTCCTTAAAAGACCAAACGGTCTTGAGACCGTTTGGAGAGCAAACGGTCTCAAACCGTTTAATGTTCAATTGGTTTCAATGATGAGTTGCTCATGCGGTTTCAAACTGTTTGGAGATAATTATATTTTATTCAAACGGTCTCAAACCGTTTAGGGACTTTGAGATCAAGACAGTTTGATGGTCTAACGGTCTTAAGACCGATTGAAGGTATAGACCAAGACTGTTTAAAGGTCAAAATACTTCAATACCGTTTGAAGGTCTAGTACCTCAAGACCATTTGAAGGTATAATTGACTCAAACCATGCAAGTACTATTAAACCCCATAATTGTTAATGATGTATATCAAAGATAATTACAATGGTTGTACCTTTAAGGTACTTAAGTGATTAATACCTTTTGAGTGGTTAACCTTTAATGCTTATGAAAGAAGCAACTCAATACACTATGATAACCATAGATGTATGTACTTGAATGAAGGGTTGACCTAATCTAATCAAGCTTGAAGAAATCAACATACTAGAGAGGATGAGAGAGAGAGAGAGTAATTCATACATGTATGATAATCATGTAGTGGATAAGCCTCAACAATTTCAACATGAATAAAATATGTAGTTAGGGTATGATCCTTAATAAAGAGATCATGAAACCCTAATTAAGAAGGTTGATGAGCCCTAACCCTAATTTAGGGCAATGTTAGGTGAAACCCTAATCTAGGTTAATGGTATAACCCTAATCAAGGGTGATGAGATGAGTAATCCCAATTCAGGGTAAAATAATGAGAAACCCTAATTTAAGAGGATGCTTCCTGAAAACCCTAATTTCGGGTAAGGTTACATGAAACCCTAAATTGGGGAAAAGTGATAAGGAACCTTAATTCAATATAATGATGTTATGTGAAACCCTAATATAGGGTGATGTCATGTGAAACCCTAATATAGGGTGATGTTATGTGAAACCCTAATATAGGGTGATGTTATGTAAAACCCTAATTGATAAAGAGGGAACCCTATTGCTAATAATGGAGTAGTGAATAATATATTGGTAGGTGAAATACCTAAAGTGCTTGAGAATGGATAACCTTATATCAATAATGCCTTCACTTGAGATCATTCCATATTATTGTTAATGGTTGAATAATTCAAATGAGTGACTTATGACCAATACATTACATGATAAATGTGATAAACTGGTGCATAAAGTATTAGGATGGGAAATACCCTAATACATGATAAGTTGATGAACTTAAGTAAGTTACAAGTGATACATCAAGAAATGATAAATACTACATCCAACACCTCAAGGTTGATACACCTTAAATCCAATATGTATGGATGAGTAACACATGAAGTGTGTCATGTCAATTGTTACATTGAGATGTAATGAGATTAATGCACTTTGATAAGTGTAGGCTAACATACCTTGAGAAAGGGTTAAGCCAAGATAATAAAGTATGATGTATTGATACTATGGTCAGGATGAGAGAGAAACTCATACCTTGTGTTGATAATCACTTAATGATAAATAATGAGAATAAATAAGTATAATTGAATACTTATGATATTAATGTATGCTCCTAGATGCGTGGAGCAATAAATTAGGGTTTGGATTGATAATATGAACTTGAAACCTTATTCGGCTATAAAGAGGAAAACCCTAATCCTAATAATTGTTGCCTAGTTAGAGGTGACAAGATATGTAATGGCCTTGTGAGCCATGAGAATAGTTGTTGCTTAGTGAGAGGTGACAGGATGTGTAATGGCCTTGTGAGCCATGAGAATAATTGTTGCCTAGTGAGAGGTGACAAGATGTGTAATGGCCTTGTGAGCCATGAGAATAATTGTTGCCTAGTGAGAGGTGACACGATGTGTAATGGGATTTGTGAGCCATGAGAATAGTTGTTGTCTAGTGAGAGGTGACAAGAAGTGTAATGGGATTTGTGAGCCATGAGAGTAGTTGTTGCCTAGTGAGAGGTAATAAGATGTTTATAAAGTCTCATGTAAGAAATAATAATAATAATAAATGGATACAATAATAATAATGAAATCTTAATCATGCATGCTTTATGCTTATAGCCAAATTAGGGCTATAATGTTTTGAATAAGCTTAAAGGCGATAAGAGGAATACTTGAATTACATAAAGGATGTGAAATAGTATGATGGCTTGGCCAAGGTTAATACCTAGTAAAGATGATGTGGTATTAAGTGATGATGCACATGATTGGTATAGTCCAATGCCTGGAATAATGTCACAGGATTGGTCATAACCCAATACCTAGAATAATTGCACATGATTGGTAATAACCCAATACCTGGAATAATTTCACAGGATTGGTCATAACCCAATACTTGGAATGATTACACAGGATTGGTAATAACCCAATACCTGGAATAATGTCACATGATTGGTCATAACCCAATACATGGAAGAATTGCACAGGATTGGTAATAACCCAATACCTGGAATAATTACACAGGATTGGTAATAACCCAATACCTGGAATAATGTCACAGGATTGGTAATAACCCAATGCCTGGAATGTTTGCACAGGATTGGCATAGTCCAATGCTTGGAATGTTTGCATAGGATTGGCAAAGTCCAATGCCTGGACATAATATGATGATGTATACTCACATGACTGGTACAATTCATTATCTAGTTAGTAGATTGGCTGAGGCCAACAGAAAGAAATGAGAATGATTTCATGGATGACATACCATGATAATGAGTATCATAGGATAAGCTTGAGATGTTGATATGGCATGATGGATAAATGATATACCTGTTCTTCCTGTTCCTTATAAAGAAAATAGATGATTTACTACTCTATCATAAATAGTTGCAATGCTTTAAAATATGAGAATGTTCTAAACTGTTTATCCTCTACTCAGTTTAATACTATTTAACTGCAATAATAATGTTTCTGGAGGAGAGTTATATCTCTCGCTGGGACAATTTCAATTGTCTCACCCCCGTGGGATCCAACATTTTTAGGTAGACGCAGACAAGAAGGCAGAAACCATACAACAAGGGAAGGACAACAACATCAGGGACATCAGTAATATCTCAGGTGGAGATACTGACTGTCGTGTCTTGTAGATAAGAGTCCTATGTTTCATCTCTGTACTCTCAGGTCCTAGGAGTTAGTAGGTAGTGCTTTTATAATTGATCTGATATTTTGGCTTGAATGCCTCGAGGTTTTGTGTTGCTCATGTGTAGACTTAGCAGAGCAATTGATGTATGTAATCATCAAGAAGAGATGGTACATGGTATGTATTTGTGGACCAGAATGTACATGTAATACTTTGGTTCTTGTTGTTAAGAGTTTCCTGGAATTGGATCTCTTTGCAAAAATGTTTTAATTTTTAGTGATTTTCAGTAATCTGTTGTTAATAATCACTTCCTCTTAGTTAATGATGATTTGTTTGAACGGTGTATCACAGTTTCCTTGTTGGCATGATTGTTGGCACAGATGCAAGTAAAGCCTACATTGAGACAGCAGATCAAAGACGCACAACAGGTAGATGCTTCAGTTCAGTTGATAAGATTAGAGTTTGGCAGTGAAAAGCGTGATGGGTTCCATGAGTCCGAGGATGGACTAGTTTGCTATCATGGTAGGATGGTGGTCCCCGATGTTGATGATCTGAGAAAGCTGGTGCTCAAGGAAGCGCACACATCGACGTATGCCATGCATCCATGTTTCATCAAGATGTATCATAATCTGAAGGATATGTATTGGTGGCCTGGCTTGAAGAGAGATGTAGCTGAGTTTGTGGCTAGGTGTGCAGTATGCCAGCAAGTCAAGGCTGAGCATCAGAATCTGGAAGGTACGTTGCAACCCATGACAATACCACAGTGGAAATGGGATCATATAACCATGGATTTTGTAGTTGGTTTACCGAGGACAGCTAAGCATCATGATTCCATCTGGGTGATAGTTCACAGATTGACAAAATCTTCTCATTTCATACCTGTGAAGACAACATATACAACAGAGAAGCTTACTCAAGTGTATGTGGATGAGATAGTGCGTTTGCATGGTGTGCCCGCAACGATAGTCTATGACAGAGGACCCCATTTCACGAGTCGTTTTTGGGAGTAGTTGCATAAAGCATTGGGAACGCAGTTGAGGTTCAGTACTGCTTTCCACCCATAGATAGATGGATAGTCTGAAAGGACTATTCAAACTTTGGAGGATCTTCTTCAAGCGTGTGTTCTGTAGTTCCTAGGAAGTTGGGATGTGCATCTCAATTTGATAGAGTTCGCCTAGAACAATAGTTACCAGCAGAGAATCGACATGGCTCCTTATCTGGCTTTATATGGCAAGAAGTGCAGATCTCCTCTATGTTGGTATGAGTCTGGTAAGTATCAACTTTTGGGTCCCGAGTTAGTGCAGCAGATAACATAGAAGATCAAAGTGATACAACAACAGTTGAAAGCGGCACAAAACAAATAGAAGTTGTATGCAGATAATCGTCGATGACCTTTAGAGTTCTATGTGGGAGACAAGGTGTATATCAAGGTATCACCATGGAAGGGCGTGCTGAGGTTTGGACGGAAAGGCAAGTTGGATCCCAGGTATATGGGGCCATATCTGGTAATAGCACGTGTTGGCAAGGTAGCTTACAAGTTAGAACTGCCACCAGAGTTGCACATGTTACATCCGGTGTTCCATGTCAGTATGATGAAGAAAAGTTATCCAGACACAAGGACAGTGATAGAGCCAGTTGAGGTTGAGCTTGAGTAAGATGTGACCTACGAGGAAGGCCCAGTGATGATTCTTAACAAACATGTGAAGAAGTTGAAAAGGAAGGACCTAGTTCTTGTGAAATTTTTTTGGCATTATTGTGGCATTGAGGAAGCCACATGGGAGCTCAAGGAAGAGTGAGGAGGAAGTATCCCTCGCTTTTCTCTTCAGATTTCGGGGACAAAATCCTTTTGTAGGAGTTTATGGCTTGTAAGGACCATGACCTTCGTTTTGGGTTTACCCTATTTTCTTTGCCTAAACCTTATGTTTAGATGCTTTCTAATCACCTGAGGTTGTGATTAGGGTTCGTTTGTTCTTTTTTGAAAGTAGGAGGTTCAACTTGCAAATTATCCAAGTTTTAAGGTTGATGTGCAATTTTGTCACCTTGAGAGATGTTTTCTCTCTCCTTGCATCCTCTAGGGTTGAGAGGATGAGTTGGGCTTGTTGCTTGAGTAGTTTCGGGCCTTGATGAGATTTGATGGGCCTTGCTTTGCTTTGCTTTGCCTTGATAAGGGTTTGTATCGTGCATAGGAGAGCTTGAAGCTCTGTGTCGCCCAGGGCTGTGTTGTCCAAGAGTGTGTTGACCAGTGGGGTGTGTCGCCCATGTGACCACCTTGACCTTGCCTTGGTTGTGTCACCATACCTTGGACAAGTGGCCGATCCTTTGTTAATTGGTGGCATGACATGTGCATGAGGTTTAGCAAGGTGGCATGGCTTTGGACAAGTGTCCCTAGGTTGGATGACACCTTGCCTTAGTTTCCTCTTCAACCTCTTATATATATGCCTCTCCTTTCTCTTCCTTGGGATCCCTTTTAGCTCCTTATTTGCCTTCCCTTTTCCTTGGTGGATGATACCCGTCTTTGGTGGAGCTTGGTGGCCTATCTCCTTGGTGGAGTCTCCTTCTTCTTCTTCTTCTAGGTGGTGGCTGAACCCTAGAAGGGTCTTGCTTCATTGGTAAGCATCTTCTCTCTCTCCTTATCACCTTCTTCTCCTTCTTGCTTGTTCTTCAACCATGGTGGTTATGAGCTTTTCTTCTCTTCTTGTGGTGGCTGAAGGTGGGGTGCTTTGGAGCTAAGAGCTTAAAGCTTGGTGCTTGCAGTTTTGGAGCTTGAGGAGCTTGCTTGAGGTGGGTTACATAACTCCTAACCCTAGATATACTACTTCCTTTCTTGTTGCATGTTTATGTTTCATCTTGATCGGCCAAGCATCTTGTTGTATATGTTTCTTTCTCTAGTACATACCTTTAATCTTGGGGAGATAGTGGTTATCTTATTGTTGATATGATGATAATAGTTGTGTGACCTTGGACCTTGTTGGCCGAACCTTGAGATTAGGGTTTCCTTTTAGGAAATACCCCTTTCTCTCTTTGGTTTTGAGAAGTGAGTTTGAGCTCTATTGGTGTAGGAAAAACCCCTCTCACTTGGTTGTTGAGAGGTGAGTCTATACTCTAGTTGCTTGGACAACACCCTTCTTTCACCATGGATTTGAGAGGTGAACCTTTGGTTGATGATGATCTAGTTGAAGATGGAGTGTTGCTCGATATGTGATGGAGGTTGTGCAAAACCCCTCTCACTTGGTTGTTGAGAGGTGAGCCAACTCTCTTGATCTTTTAGGGTTTGATGATGTTGGTCTTGAGGTTGATGATGACTAAACCGTTGTGGTTTTTGTGCCCTTACACGATACCCTTTTTGGTGCCTTGCACGATATCTCTCATCTAGGGTTTGTCTTGGACGATATGCTTAGTTGGGTTGTGTTAACCTTGTTGCCCGATATGGTGCTTGGGTGATGAACTCTAGATAGATGCCCTAGTGTTGACCAATATGTTGTACCTACCTTAGTTGGACGATAGGCCCCTAGGCGCAATGGTAGGTGACCGACATGTGATGCCCACATGCTGCCTGATATCATCCACCCTAGAGTGTTAGAAGTGTGTAGGTGTTTCTAGCTTGAGGCAACACCAGGGTCAAGTGCCTGGCCGATACCCCATATGGAGGTGTGTTACCCTTTGAACGATCTGCCTTGCCCATCACATGTCTCCTCTTGGTCGATACCTTGGAAATCTCTAGAGTTAAGAGCTAGGCCGATACATGTGTTGAGCATGGATGGTGCTTTAGATGATACAAGTTGAAGGGCTGAGTCTTGGCCGATATGTAGACCCAAACCCTAGCTGGAAGATAGGGTGTCTTGGGTGACATGGTGGAGAGCAGTATAATCCCTTAGGCATCATGAAGAGCTTGTTGGGCGTTAGGGTTTGCTCTTGGCCGACATGACCTTGGGCGCCATGGTCTTGGCCGATATGGCCATAGACAATATGGTGTTGAGGATGGCCAATAAATAACCCTAACCCTAGTGGCCGATAGGGTCATGGCCGATAGGTGAGTGTGTCCTTTTGCACGATACACCCCTTGGATCAGGTTGCACGACACTGGTCCTGGTCTACTCATGACCCTTGAACAAGTGGGCATGACATGTTAATGTGATGAGGGACGATATATGTGGCTAAGTGCCCTAGCCGATAGGATTTGGGTGAGGGAGGTAACCCTACCCGATATCCCCCTATGTTGATGATGATATCCGGATGATAGGTTGTGAACCATGATATGTTTGATACTTAAAGATGATGCTACATAAGATGATAAGAAACATGTTTATATTTATAAGATAAGGGCATAATGGATGCTCATGGTCTGTTAACAATAATGTAATTTGTGTACAAGATACAACTTTGTGCTTCATGTAGTTATAATCATGGATGTTGATCCATTCATGTGCATCCTCAACCCTAATAGCACGATAATCATAAAGATCTATGTTTGGTGATTCAGTTATCTCTCTTGATATGCATACTAACCATGCAAGTGAATCATGTGAATTCATAGCCAGGTAAGAGCTATGAGGTGTATGTGTTCTGTATAACACTCAATGATGATAATCCTTGTTGATAAGGTAACATGTATCACCAGTATGATGTGAAAGGTGTGTTGGCCTGATAAAGGTCGATTGCCTAGTTGAGGTGTTATCCTCTGATTTTGAGATAAGGGATTGCTATCCCATGCTGATGATGTAAGCCTTGAGAGGCAGTGGCATTCTGTGACGAGGGATTGAGATCCCATGATAATGTGATAATGCCAGTAATAATGTAACTCAATGTTGTTTATGTTTTACAACTTGGTTGCCTCAACAATTCACTTAAAATATACTAACTAATTTTAGTGGAACATATCATGTAGTTTTCCCTGGCCATAGATCCATCATCGTCAACAGCAAGTGATGGTGAAATAGGTTTGTCCTACGGGATTACTCGGAGCACATATTGTTGAATATGCGGGTTTTCTCCTAGCCGAAAATAGGAGGATTAGAGTGCAACTGTAGTTGTAGACTCAAGATGTGTATACGAGCATGGTGATCAGGCCCATGGCTCAGTTTGAAGGAGCATGAATGCATTCATGGCTCAGGAGCATGGTGAATAGGCCTGTGGCTCATGATAAAAATGGTAGACTGTGTGAGCTAACCCTATGGTTGAAGCCACTCAAGTAAGAGACTGCGGTCCTTCTTTGGTTAATGTGCACTGACCACGAAGAGGTGAGGTCATGGAGTCCGACTCTTCCATTGACCTTGCATGGCACCGGTTTTGGGCTTTGCAGCTGGAGGTTGGATTTGAGCGGGATGACTCACTTCCTCAGGGCATAATAAATCGTAATCCAGCCGTATAGAATATATTGCTTAGGGCAAAACATGGAACATTGATTGATGCCTTGCTTGTATGAGTTGATCTAATTATACCTTGTAGTTATTTGTACGATCCTTATATTTTATGATAAGTTCTTATAAAGCTTATCTTGTCAATCATGTTCCATAAAGAATATCTGGTTATAGGTCTCATGGATATCTTGGTAAGATTGGTGGTAATGTTAGACCTATTCAATATGCTGCTCTTATTATATGCCATTATCAGTTATCTGCTTTATCTGCTTTAACCTTTCTGAAGTTTTATAGTTTTGGCGGGGAGTTATGTTTCTCGCTAGGACTGTGTGTCTCACCCTGCTAGTTTACAACCTTTTTAGGTGATCGTGCTAGATGTGGTGGTGGTCGTGAGGTTGCGGCCGAGCAGCAAGAAGAATAGTAGGAGGTAAGAGATGGATATGCTGCTGTTTTGGTTGTTTTATAGTAGATTCCTAGAGTCATCCATGTACACTCAGGTCCTCATAGGTGTTTCAATGATGTTTTACGATGTTTAGCTGATGTAGCTTTGTATATCCTGCTATTGGCCTGATGTGGCCCGTTATGTATGTTAAAATAGGTGGTGAACTCTTTGTGCCTATGTGTCAGTTGGTTCATGTAAGATATGGACACGTATCAAGGTTTATGCATATTTATATAACCTGTTTCCTTGCAGGATGAGGATCTGGATGTAATAGTTTTCTTTTATTTGCTTTCCTCAATTGGTTTTAATTAACCTATGTTTTCGATAATATGTGGTTTATGGTGTTTCCACACATTTTCGTGTGGCATCTCGTTGTTTGTGTGATAGCGGGATGTTGCGACAGTGATGGGTGCGGATATCCTTACGCCCTAATGTGGGATTGATGTGAGATAAATATGAAATCTCTCAATCCTCCATTATATATGTCGGGATGGATGTATCACGAATCTCCTGATGATGATGAAGGCCGGGGATGGATAATTGAGATCTCCCCGAAGAGAGTGTAGTTGACATTGTAGCTCTATACAGAAGTTGCCAGTATACTCTGGAAAGCTATTTAGAAGTGACACGAGATGTCCTACTTGTGGTCTCGCACTGACCGAGATGACAGAGGTCATGGAAGCTGACTCTCCCATTGACCTTGTATGGTATCGATGCTTTACATAGATGTGGTTGGTTGGAGTATGAGTGGTATATCTCATCTCCTCAGGGCATAAGTGTGATTGAAAAATATAATCAGCCGTGTAGCATATCTGCTTAATGATCGAATATGGAAAACACTGTTTGATGCACACTTTAGTTATACATCTTAGTCGATAGATGATATTTATGTTTCTTTACATTCCTTGCAAAGCAGATAGATGATTGATAACTCTACCATGGGTAGATGCAATGTTCTCCTTGAGAAAGGAGATTACTTCATTCTATTCATATAGTGATTTATCCTGCCTATTAATATAAAAAGAACCTCTGCTCAGTTTATAAATGCTTAATCTATGATAATAATATGGTCGGCGGAGCATTATATCTCTCACTGGGACAATTGTCTCACCCCGTGGGATCCACATTTTTTTAGGTGGATATGCACGAGGTGGCAAAGATCTTTCTACAGAGGAGGAACAACAGCTAAGGCAACAGTGACAACTCAGGTTGAGTGTACTGTCTGTCGTGTCTTATAGATAGAAGTCCTATGTGTCATCTCTGTACTCTCAGGTCCTTGGAGTTGGTTCGTTATGGTTTCATGAACACTCTGAGATTTTGGCTTGTAAGCCTCGAGGTTTTATGTTGCTCCAATATGTGCTTTGATAGAGCAACTGTTATATGTTGTCCTCGAGAGGAAATGAATAATGTTGTACAATGTAAATCTTGATATGTATGAGTTTTGGATCTTTCAGTTAAAGTTTTCTGGATAAGGATCTCCTTGTAAAATGGTTTTAAATTTTAGTGATTTTTGTTAATTCGTTGTTTATGTTTATTCCTCTTAATTAGTAATGATTTGTTTGTCAGTTTGATGGCGATCGTTACAAGTTTTGGTATCAGAGCTTAAGGTTCGCTGAGTCTATAGAGACATAGGACTAAGGTGTTGAGTCTGTTCTAGTGTCCTCCAGTACATCCTATAGTGACTTCTATTTATGCAGAAGAAAGGGTGAAGTTTAAAAATGATTAGAGAACATGAGGAACACGTTGCTGAGAGCAATGTTGTTGCACCAAGAGAGGGTACAAGGGATCAGGCAAGAGAAGAAAAAGTGTCTGGGAAATCCCATTTTGACCCAATCAGGATAGATAATCCTACTTTTTATGCTCTTGAAAGGCAAGTAGGGACAACAGTGATGCATATAGTAGAATGGATACTAGCATTACAACCGAGGTTAACATTCCTCAATATAGAAACTTTGGTCTCTAAAAGGGGTCCAAAATCACATAGTCATGTTGGAATAGTGGAAAATGTGGGAAGGATTAACATATGGCAAGAAAATAGACTCTACCATAAGTATAGACAGATAGTACATCTATGATGGTAATGCCCAAGGAGGGGCAATAAGTTGAGAATTAAGGAAATATCACTACAATTCTAGAGACATTTGCCTAGTTGTTCTAAAAAGCCAAAGTTTTTGGTGTCACCAGTGCAATAAATGCCTAGTGCACCGGGGTAGTAATCACTATGTAAAGGCAAATGTCCTAACTTTCCACCTGTAAGAACCCATGGCTTAGTTTCTACATCAGTAATAAGACCGATAAGACCATGGTATGAGGACAAGACATGTTATAGATATGGGCATGTTGAGCATACTAAACTCTTTTCTTTGAAAATAAGGGAGGAAATGACTCAACAACTGAGGTAGACTCGGTAGGGCTTACGAAAGTTACAACCCAATAACGTAAAAAGGAAAGAGAAACAACATGAAATAACTAGACTCTATGTGTTGAGTCAACCTAAAGCGGTAGATGACCGCGAGGGGTAACAGTCAGATAGAGCTTTTTCATTTTGATATGCCTTCTCTTGATGTTATCTAATAATCATGAGAAGGATTGCTATTATTGATTTCCCTATTGATTGCCCTATAGGAACACATGGGAGAAATGATGAGGACTAGAATTTATATTCAGTTCAATATTCTTTTAAATGCTTTATAATTGCTCTTATCTGTGTGAAAGAGGATGAGGTGTAGAGGTGATGCATGGATAAAATCTAGGGATGCTAAATCCTATGTTTTTGATGACATGAAAAGTAAGGAATATGATAGTAAACAGAGTGCATACTACCAAATCTCAATACTTGTATACCCTGGCCAGGTATTCAACTATTGAAGATAAGGTGTGTATGGAACTCTTAGATTGTTATCTTTCTGATTACCTTGATCAAGTAATCATTTTGAGACAATCTAGTGAGCATAATGAAACTAGAAATATGGCATGGATATTTTTATCACATCCTAAGTGCAATAAAATGGAATCTGAGATGATCTCAGATCAATCTGTGTGTATGAGGAAGTAAAAATTATAATCCTCATGATAAAAGAATGAGAACAAGGGAGATGATCCCTATGTGATAAAGCATGTGTGAATAGTAAAGATCTTTTCCCATGATGTGGAAATGGGAAATGTAATAAAATCACAAAATGTTCATGAACATGTTAGACAATAACAAAGAAAGGAGTGATGACATGTAATCAACCTTATAATTCCTATGTTGATGGCAAGGAAACTAGGATGAAATAAGAGTAAATGATTCATGAACAGTTGAAAGTTCATGCAATAATTAGAGGAGATGATAATATCTTCTCTTTGATAAACAACCCTGGGCAATGATGGGGTGATAAGAGGAATATGTTTCTTTGTGTTCTTTCCTTTCAGGGACATGGAAATCAAGTGAGTCTTATGACACTTGATGTGCATTTGTTAAAAATATTCAATTGATGGATACTTAGAAAAGTATCAGTTCATCTTGGACTTTGGTTCCAAGATAAAGATATGTGTAACAAGTAACGTCCCAAGATGAAAGAAAGATCCTTTTATATGTGTGTCTTTGGTAATAACAATAGAGAGATGGAAATGATGAGGATGTGATGTGTTTTCGACACATGTGACGGACACCAATGTAAGGAATTCTGGTATCTAAAAAGTATTGGGTGGTATGGGAAAGTAAAAACATAACTCCTAATCAATTGATTTATGTTGGTTACCTGGAATGGCCAACTGTGAAATCAATCTAGTTACATACAATAGTATGGACATCATATGTTAGGTGTTTATGCTCTGCATAAACATGACATCGATAAGGATGTACTAATCAAAGGAACAATTGTAGAATCATTTCGAGAAAAATCTTATTAAAATAAAAATAATTCCTTAGAATATCTCTATCTAGATCTATTGAGGCAGTCTATACATAACATCTAGAGATACCTCTGAGATAATTTCTTCTTTAATAAGTGACCTTTACTTATGACAAGAGAATGTACAACTAATGAGATAGTTGGTACAAGTAGTAAGAAAGTTTAGTGTTGTGTCAGCAGATTATATGGCACGACATATATATGATAAGACTTGTAGTCCCAAGTGGGTGACAGAACGTAACTATGGTCTTTCCTTGGAAGAGAAATGCTAAACTGAATAAGGAGTATGGAAAACTCCCCAATCAAGAATCTTGTCACATAAAGTCATAAGTTGAGAAAGGTGACAAATCAGTGAGGTTTGACCCCTGAGTTAAATAAGGTATGTATAACGTTTCTCTGACTAAGAAAAGTGTTACCTGACATAGAGTTGACTCTATAATCAATAATGAATAGGATAATGGAGTATGTGTCATGTATGACAGATTCTATGATAATCATGTGTGGAAGAACTTTGTGTTGATCAAAGTTCTATGGCATCTCCATGACATTAAGATGTTATGTGGAGACTTGATGATATAATGAATGAATAATATCTATCTCCCTTTATCTGGGATTTCGGGGACGAAATCCTTATTAGGGGTTTATAACTTGTAATGACCCTGACCTGGGTTATGAGTTAACCCTATTTGTTTTGGCTAAGTAAGTTGCTTAGAACTTTAATATAATCCTCTAAGTGTTTTATTATCATGTGACACACTTATGTTCCAAGTTTGGTCATGATTGAATGATGTTTGAGCAATGTTCCTTTATTGTGGACCAAAGTGCAATTTACCCAAGTTGAGGGGTTATATTGCAATATGTCACATGTTGATCGTGCCCTATATGTTTTAGCATCATAAGAGATAGAATGATGCTAAGTTGTGGCTTTTGGAAAGCCTAAATGCCAAGTTTGAACTTGTTTGAATAATGTTAGTACCTTGTGCACCAATTTTGGTACAAATTGTAATTTACCCAAAATATAGGGTTGATATGAAAATTACCACCTCTAGAGTGTCCCTACTCCCTCCTAGTATCATGTAGATGAGAGAGAAAGAAGTAGACACCATGTTTGAATCTATTGTGAGTGATGGTGATCTTGGTGATGAAATGACCAAGAAAAAGGGATGAATATGAAACCCTAACTTGAGTTGTATCAAGTTGAAAAGCTTATATATGAGTGCCTATCAGCCAAGGAGCCATAGGAGGAGTCTCATATCGGTTTTTGGACTCTTGGAAAAGCCCATGACGTGCAAAGAACCTCAAGTATGTGAATTGTATCGGTTTATAACTTCCTTAGAAAAGTTGTATCAGGTTGTGAATGAAGTGGTGATTTAGTTGATATATCTTATTCAAAGGGATAAGTAATGGACGAAATTTCATCTCTATATTATCCTAAAGCGTTTTGCATGATAAGATAAATGTTAAATGCATGCATGTACACGTTTCAACCATGCATGGACATGTGTCAACCATGCATGGACACGTGGCACCTAGTAGCTCAAATTGATGACACCTCATTTATACTCTTTTTCATGAACCTCAAGTATATATACCCCTCTTTTCACCCATTAGTGAAAATTTTCGAATCTTACCACCTTCCTTCCCTAAGGTATAGTGCATAGGGTACTTTTATTATGTAGGAGTGAAGTGGTATCGTGCATAGGGCCTTGGGTATCATCCATAGCAAGTTCATATCGGCCAAGTAAGGTGGTATCGGCCTAGTAAGGTGATATCAGCCATAGTGGAGTGTTTTGACCACATGTGAGGGGGATATCAGCCACAAGTGATGGCATATCATTCATGAGTAGTGTGGTATCATGAAAGGTGCTAAGGAGAAACAAGGAGCTCAATACGTAACCCTAAGGTGAGGCCATAATCATCTTCAATCTTAGATTGAAGCATGATTTTAGGGTTATGATCTTCCTTTCTTTTCTTCTTCACCAATTGCTTATCCTTGGTGATTCCTTGTATATGAAGGAGTTGTGAACGAGCCTTAGACTTTTGACAAGTCATCTTAAACCTTAGTAATGTGGAGCTTTGGATCTTGGAGCTTTTAAGTTGTTCTTAAGGTGGGTTATATAACTTGAACTCTATCATGTTATTATTCATCACCTAAATTGCTATACTTAATGATCTACTTTTAATTCCGAAATTTTCTGAAATATTTGATGACATTATGAGTTATATTAGTTTCTTAGACCTATTTACATGAACTATAACAGTTACAAAGAAGGTCTAGAGCTTGAAGAAGATGGTATCACCTTATAAAGTGATATCGGGTTCAAGCACACAAGCAAGCACCTCTAACCCGATATGGTGATGCACCTACTTCACTAAAACGATATGGATATGATTTTATACTTTCTTGCACGATATGGTGATGTATTATACACCTCTTACACGATATGAGGTCAAGCATACACCTCAAAAATGATATTGGGTTAAGCACACACCTCTTTTCCCGATATGGTCTGAAGCACACACACACCTCTTTGCCTGATATGGTGTGAAGCACACACACACACCTCTAAAGTGATATGGTAAGCAAGCACACACCTCTTTGCCCGATATGGTGTGAAGCGCGCACACACCTCTTTGACCGATATGGTGTGAAGCACACACACACCTCAAAAGTGATATGGAAGCACACATACACCTCAAACCCGATATGGAAGCACACATACACCTCAAACCCGATATGGAAGCATACATACACCTCAAGGTCGATTTGGTAAGCACACATACACCTCTAGGTGATATGGGTAGCAAGTATACACCGTTAAACTGATATTGGGTTAAGCATACACCTTTTAGACGATATGGTATTGAGCACCTATCTCTAAAATGAGATGGAGGGTAACCCAATACACTAGATGACAAGAGTGGCAAGGTGGTTAGTACCCTAGTACATGTGATGGAAAATACACTAAAGTAGGGTGTGGCCAATATCTTCAAGTGAGGTGAGTATGTTACACCCATGAAGGGTGAAGTTGATACACCATATGAATGGTAAGGTTGATACCTTAATGGGTAAGGGTATGAGGGATATTATGATGCCTAGATCAATATACACCTAACCCAATACATGTGTTCAACTCGACATACATGATTCAATATGATGCACCTTGTAAAGGTGAGGGTAAAACACTCTTAGGAGTGATGAGTCTAACACCAAGTAATGGTGTGGTTAATACCATGATAGGTGAAACACCTAAAGTGGTTGATAATGGTATATCAACAATGCCTTAACTTGACATGAGACCATATCACTTTATGATAATTGGGTAATTCAAGTGTGTGACTTATGGCCAATGAACTACAACATAAATGTGATGAGTTAGTGCATAAAGTATTAGGATGGGAAATACCCTAATACATGATAAGTTGATGAACTTAAGCAAGTTAAAAGTGATGAGGGAAGTGATAAATCAAGACATGATAAATATCATATCCAACATCTCAAGGTTGATACACCTTGATGCACCTCAAATCCAATATACTTGGATGAGTAACACATGCAGTGTGTCATGTTAATTGTTACATTGAGAGGTAATGAGTTTAATGCACTTTGATAAGTGTAGGCTAACATGCCTTGAGAAGGGTTAATCCAAGTTAATAAAGTATGATGTAATCAATATCCTAGTTAGGATGAGAGAGAAACTCATACTTTGTGTTGATAATCATTTAATGATAAATGATGAGAATAAATAAGTATGATTGAATACTTATGATATCAATGTATGCTCCTAGATGTGTGGAGCAATGAATTAGGGTTTGGATTAATAATATGAACATGAAACCCTATTCAACTATAAAGGGAAACCCTAACCCTAATGATGGGAAGGTTGCATTTCTCTTATTACATAAGGCTTGTGATGCATGTTAAATACTTGTATAACAAGTGTAATGATTAATGGCCTTGTGAGCCATGTGAATAAGTTGTTGCCTGGTGAGAGGTGACAAGATGTGTAATGGCCTTGGGAGCCATGTGAATAAGTTGTTGCCTAGTGAGAGGTGACAAGATGTGTAATGGCCTTGTGAGCCATGTGAATAAGTTGTTGCCTAGTGAGAGGTGACAAGATGTGTAACAACCTTGTGAGCCATGTGAATAAGTCGTTGCCTAGTGAGAGGTGACAAGATGTGCAATGGCCTTGTGAGCCATGCGAGATGCTTGTGAAACAATTATCATGTATACCTTGGTCTGAGGACCTAGAGGTATTAGTTACCTGATAAGTGGTAACAGTGTTTAGTGATGAACTAAGGGTTTGAACACCCAGATCTAGTAATCATGATGATAATGTTAAGGGATGAGAATTCCTAGTAATGAGATAAGGGATTGAGATCCTAAATGTTATATGTGTTCTAAAGATTTGAAAAGTACTTGATAGATGTATTATACCTTTCTTTGTAGCATCTGTTATAATAATTCTTGTTTGAAACTTGACTGATGCTAAAAGATACGGTAATGCACTTAATTAATCAAGTGGAATCTTATCATGTAGTGCCCTGACCATAGATCCATCAGCGTTAGAATTTGCTGAATGGTGAAATGGGTTGCTCCGCGACATAACTCAGAGGGCATATTTTTTATTATGCGGGGGTGATGGGTGCAAATATCCTTACGCCCTAATGTGGGATTGATGTGAGATAAACATGAAATCTCTCAATACTCCATTATATATGCCGGGATGGATGTATCACGAATCTCTTGATGATGATGAAGGCCGAGGATGGATAATTGAGATCTCCTCGAAGAGAGTGCAGTTGACACTATAGCTCTATAGCGAAGTTGCCAGTATACCCTGGAAAGCTATTTAGTAGTGACACGAGATGTCCTGCTTGTGGTCTCGCACTGACTGAGATGGCAGAGGTCATGGCAGTCGGCTCTCCCATTGACCTTGTATGGTATCGATGCTTTACGTAGCCGTGGTTAGTTGGAGTATGAGCGGTATACCTCATCTCCTCAGGGCATAAGTGTGATTGAAAAATGTAATCATCCATGTAGCATATCTGCTTAATGATCGAATATGGAAAACATTTATTGATGCACACTTTAGTTATACATCTTAGTTGATAGATGATATTTATGTTTCTTTACATTCCTTGCAAAGCAGATAGATGATTGATAACTCTTCCATGGGTATATGCAATGTTCTCCTTGAGAAAGGAGATTACTTCATTCTATTCATACAATGATTTATCCTGCCTATTAATATAAAAAGAACCTCTGCTCAGTTTATAAATGCTTAATCTATGATAATAATATGGTCGACAGAGAGTTATATCTCTCGTTGGGACAATTGTCTCACCCCGTGGGATCCACATTTTTTTAGGTGGATATGCACGAGGTGGCGAAGATCTTTCTACAGAGGAGGAACAACAGCTGAGGTAGCAGTGACAGCTCAAGTTGAGTGTACTGTCTGTCATGTCTTGTAGATAGAAGTCCTATGTGTCGTCTCTATACTCTCAGGTCCTTAGAGTTGATTCATTATGGTTTCATGACCAATATGAGATTTTGGCTTGTAAGCCTCGAGGTTTTATGTTGCTCTAGTATGTGCTTTGATAGAGCAACTGTTATATGTTGTCCTCGAGAGGAAATGAATAATGTTGTACAATGTAAATCTTGATATATATGAGTTTTGGATCTTTCAATAAAAGTTTTCTAGACAAGGATCTCCTTGCAAAACGGTTTTAAATTTTAGTGATTTTTGTTAATCCACTGTTTATGTTTATTCCGCTTAATTAGTAATGATTTGTTTGTCGATTTGATGGAGGTCATTACACTCGCCACCCCCACTTTATTCTTGATATAATCATTTCTCAAGCAATATTTTCTTGTCTTCCCACACATCCATCTTAGCATATGCATTTCAGTCACGTTCATCTTGTTGAGACCCTATTTCTTCACCGCCCAAGATTCACTCCCATAGAGCATGGCTGGCCGTATAGCTGTTCTATAAAACTTACTTTTTAACCTGAGAGGGATATTTTGATCACATAAAACTCTAGTTGCACTCCTTCATTTCAACCATCCTACAGTGATCTTGTGACAAACGTCATTTTGGACATCCCCATCTATTTGAATAATAAAACCCAAGTAACGAAATTTATCACATTTTGGTATATCTTCTTCGTTCAACTTGGCTCCATCGTTCACACTGTGGGATTGGCTGAAATTGCAATGCATATACTCAGTTTTGCTCATGCTAATCATCAATCCATTTGATTCCAATGTCTCTCTCCACCGTTCAACTTTATCATTTAATCCATCTTTAGTTTTGTCAATCAAAACAATATCATCAGCAAATAACATACACCAATGGATATCATCTTGAATATTCTTTGTCAGCTCATCCATAATAAGAACAAACATATATGGGCTATGTAGATCCTTGGTACCAACACTAATGCACTGGATCCCATCAAAACTCCATAGCTAAGCATTCTTGGGCAAGAGTACTAGGATGGGTTACCTCTTGGGAATTCCTCATTTTTCACCCCTTAACTCCGCCTATGTTTTTGAAACTCCGCCTATGTTTTTGTACATATTGTGCAAATATAGCCAGTCCCAACCCCGGGTAAAGGAGTAGGGTTGGTGGTAGGTTGACAACCATACATAAAACTTTATCACTCTTTATATGAAATGTTTCCTTACAAAAATTTGCCTCAAAAGAATACATAGAGAAAATAGGGCAGATAACCCATAAATAATAATTTCAATCTACATGCAGATACTAGTGAAATATAAATAAATAATGGTGGTTAAGGCACATAACTCTAAAACTTGATAGAGTATGCCACACAACCAAACTCCCAAATATATAACATGGTGGGCATAAACCGACTATGGGGAACATAACCTCCATCCCAAAATATAACCAGACAGTAAACCAAAAATCCAAATCACTTATATAATCCTAGTACTACTAAATCAGCAAGCATGAAATAATGTGGAGACAAGTGAAAGTTTTGTCACAAAATAGATTCTATGAGATTTCCGTCACAAAAGTGGATCTACTAATTGATTTTCCCAAAATAAGATTAATAGGAAGACCACGTAAGGTCATCACTTGAAATTTAGGGTTTCATTTGGTTCAATTCCTTAAATTAGGGTTACCACATGGAATGGGATGGACAAGATAAATTAGTTTCCAACAAGCATATCTAGAAAATTAAGAAGATCACATTATATTCAGTAAACTAGATCCAAGCAGGCTAATAGAAAAAGAAGAGAAATTCAATATACTAATACCTCACAAAGGTTCAAGAGAGAGAATCAATAGAGTAATTGCTCAATATGACTCATCGAGGATTGCAATATACCTTAGGACTATCTGTCCTATTAACCCCTAATGACTAGGGTCAAGATCACACCAAACCTAAATCCATATTATGTACATGGATGAGGCCACGAGTTTCATATAACTTTCTAAAACCATAAATTTGACATTATAGAAACATCACATTTAGACCATAAAAACACAACAATAGATTCCTCCCATTCTCCTAATTTTGAAAACATATTTATTTATATTTTTCTAATGTCCCCATAATTAGTTATGTACTTTAGAAGTTTGTTAATTTAATTAGAAGTTCCGTCTGTCAAAAGATGAGATTGCCGTTTCCTTTAAATTCAAATATTAGTGTGTGATAGTGTGACATTATCACATGTATATATAAGAAATCAAACTGCTAAAAGAAAAAGAATCGCAAAATGCCCTTTTACCCATGCAAGTAAAACAACTACAAATAGTTCATGAAGGGTGAAGAGGAAATATCACAAGCAAAGTCTTCCTCTCCCTAAACTCATGCCATGGTCGTAGATAGGAGTGTAGCAGGTCCCAACCAAAATTGAGGAAAATATTGCAAGGTGAATTTTTTTTACTTCTGGATATTAAAGCCTAAAGAAGAGGGGCTGGCAGATCTTACCCTAGAGGGAATTGGGTTGACATGAAGCAAGTAGAGAGCCCTTGAAGTTGATGTTACAGTCTGGTTGTTAAGATTTGTGCTGACGATAGGTATATGTTGTGAAGGAATTGAAGCAAGATAAAGTTGGGTAGAGGTGCAACAACAATAAGGTATTTGTTCTATATATAGGTTAGGTGAGAGTATCCCATGTATAGAGGTTTGGAGAAGTAGAGAGTGAAATTTGGATAACTACTAAAATAGGGAAATATGTCAAGATTTAGGGCTTGATAGATTTGGAATATATTTGGGATTCAATGGAGTTTGTTTAATGAAGATTCATGAACTAAAGAGGCATACATCCTTGCCGCAAAAACCAAGTTGGTTAGCAGTACTATTCACACATTGTCATTTCATACTCAAGGTAGGAGGTGATGTCCTTATTGTTTGACTGGGATTGGGCGGTCTGTGATTGGTGTAATATCATTAAAGTCATAATATCCCATGTGATAGTGTATTATATTATTGAAAACTTTAGCCTTCGATGTATTAAATTGCATAATTCTTTCCTTGTTCAATTGAGGGTGTATTTATTAGTCAAATAAGTCCAAATTTGGTTGGCTAGCTAAATGAGGAGTAATGATTTTTTAAAGTTAAATTCAACCTTAACAACTTTTGATGTGAGAAATCCATGACTTGAGGAGGAATAAATCCTTTAATATATCTACTTATTCTTTTATCCAATTTATTCTCAAGTTTTGATTTAACTCTATTCTTCCCTAACAAATAATGGGAAATATTTTGGACTCTTGGAATAATTATCTTCTCACCAACATAGTTGTATCACATTATGTTATATGAAATAGGATATGTTACTCATTTATTTATTTCAGTACACTTATGTCATTATCAACTATATATTGCCACATGAATCAACCCCTCTTATATTGAGCACTCAAGTATTTCTCCTTTACATATGTTAGACACATTGTAGACCATATTGATCTATTATTCATATTCATTTACAACCAATTATTTAATTATCATATTTAAGTCATTATGTGTGTATTAATGAACAAAGTGACATGTATCAGACATTTGGATGAATTCAATTACATATTAAGTTGTACTTAGGTTATTAAGTTCCTTTAAAGTGTATCTAGGTATGTGTTGTGACTATAAAACCTAATATTAATAATGCATCATATATAGATTAGGGTCAACTTACAAGTGTATTAGGGTATATTCTTAACTTTGTTTGGTCAAATCCAAAGATTAAGTATACTAACCTCCTAATCTTGGGATAAGGTCTCTATAGTCAGGATAGTTGAGTCTTGATATGTTACAACTAGTAGGTTTCTGGAAGCCCTTGTTGTTCATACTTACACTAACTAAGGCGTGGTGAGATCCTATGGAGACAAACAATCCTCAAGTCTTATATGGTGAGCTAAGAGACGTCACAATCACTAACTAGTGGTTGAGTTATACACCTCAAGCTATCCATGTATTAATAATAAAAACATAATCAATCCATATATATATATATTCAAGGTATCTTGATGACTCACATTGTGATTCTTTTAGTGCTCTTCAATAATGTTCATATATTTCTAGTCTTATTATTGTAATGCATCTACAGTTGTTTCTTATCTTGTAATTTTTTTTCTTATCATTCATCATCCCCTTATTATTTAGATAATAGTAGGCATGTAAGTACATGATGCTTTGTAGTTTCTATATCATATCTCTGGAACATGAGTCTCACCCTCGTGGTTATCCACATCTTTTATTTGGTTAGCATCTAACCTATAGTTTCAGTGGTGAGGAACCTATCCTTGATGGTCAATAGTAGGCAGAGGTTGGTGATGGTCTTTTGGTGGTGTCCTAGAGTCCTTCCTTGATACTCTAGTCCGAGAAGTGTGGTTTTATACAATATGTATCTATAACTCAGGTTTTTGACTTGTATGTTACGTATATAAGCGATCATGCATGTTATAAGCTTTAATAGATATACCTTTTCCATACGGGTTGTGACCTAGGTGCCAAATCTTATTATGTATAGTTACTTGCTAATGAAGTGATGGCCCCTTTTATGGGAATTTTTTAGATATGAAATCAATATTTTATGTTGTGTTTTTCAAATCTTTGATGATTAATAACGTTGTTTAATTATAAGATCTACATTTTGTTTTGAGTAATCTTGGTTTTTTATGATAGGTTGCCATGGTGTAACCATTCAAAGTTGCGTGATGTCATCATTATAGTTATGGGATAACCAATTTATTGTAATTGCAATGTGGCTGGGGTATATAATTATATATGATTAATGCATCATAGAAGAGCAAACAATTGTCCATCATTGCCTCATGGCAGGAGAAAACTGTTGCATATAATGGCAAGTGGTTAAGAAAACCCTATTATATTTTTTTCCAATTCACAATTATTTATATAGCATGGTAATGAGACAACATAGTCCAGTAATGTATAAGTTCTTAAGAACAAAAATTGAAAGAATTAGTTCCTAAGAACATTGATATAGAAAGTAGAGTGTATCATACCAACACTATCAATAATATCCTCTAAATGGAGAATATACTAGCAAAATAACCACTACATGGTAAAATACTGACAATGAATAAGCATAAATTCACCATACCAATATGGAGACTTATATGAACAACATGACTAAAATTAGGATTAAATGACAAGTAAGGGCAGGGTGGTCAATAAACATTAAATACGGTCCTAAGAACACCTGAACCCTTTCAACAAGAGTTCTTGAGATTTTTTTATATTATCACATGTAAATGTCCAATTTTTAAACCTAAAAGATTTACATCGAAATATAAGACAAGCGGGCAACAAGCTGCACATCTAGTCCTTTTTGGATGGCAAAACCAATCATCGAAAACACTACATCCATACACTTGGGAGCCCTAACATTACTCTTCATAACTTTTCAGACCCTACTCAAATAAATAAATATACATGTCTAATCAAATTAGGTGATGATATGGAGATACAAATATGATTCTAAAAAATCTACATACATATGAACATGTTCAATAGACATTCATGACCAAGAGGAAAACCTTAGGGAAAACATTAGAATTTCAATAAGAAGAGACACATGAATATATTTTATGAAAAGTATAAAGTAAAGAACATATATGCCCTAACAATAAGGCCAACATGATATGCAAAACCAACACCTCTTTTAGAAATTCATGGCATGCCTAAAAGAGATACCAATAACGAATATATGCTAGGTCCATGTGAATAGTCCAAATATTCGTAATTCAAGTTTATTGGTTCAGTGTCCCTAGTTATTTTTTACGTACTTATATTTTTATTTATTTTTCTCCTATCTTGTGAGTGTTAGTCTGTTATAATATTAGGACCCATTAAATCACTTATGTTGCTATATACATTTAATATATATTATTTCACCAAACATGTTCATTGGTGACTATGTGGTTCTAACATTTTTTTAGACTTATTATAAATTCTTGAGTTATTGTATGCATCATAGTTTTATTCGGGCCATATTTTTGAGAAAAGACCAACATATTTTGAATGACGGCCCCAAATAGAGATACGAGCACCAATTAAGTTGGAAGAAAGTGTATATCTAAAGATTCAATAATTAACATTTTCACGGTCAAGCATATTTATAATAGCTCAAATTAAATTTACCCACATCCAAGGATATTATAGCAAAGCATAAAGTCTGCAAGATCCAAAAAGGAAGCTATACAATACATATGTACATGATCATTCTATACCAAAGATTATATGTTGTGGCGTAGCCACATGGTGCACCACGCGCCCTACCCTGGGTTTTGTAAAGAAATGCAGTTAGATATAAAATGCATGAAAGGTTACTAGGAAATTAGCTATAGTACCCCCAACACACACAAAAAGGAACTAATTTTCTGAATTCACCACTACTTATAAGTATTTTATTTGAACATGATTGTGCCTTCTTGATATCATTTGAGACCAATAAGAAAATAGGAAATAAATTTTCTTATCATGATGCATACACAAAATTAGATAAAATAATTGGTTTTATGACCAAATACTATTATGCTATATGCATACTATTTGTATGTTGCAGTTGGATATCTACCTGTTAATATAGTTCTTTTATATTCCTAGTATTTGATTATGTTATTTTTCTTTACTACTAGACTCTTATGTAATCCTCCCAATTGTGTTATTATAAAAGGAGAGGTAGAACATTGCTCCTCTCACAAGTTGCACATTGCAACACCCTAATTTTCTATTGACATGGTATCAGAGCAGTCAGATCCAAGGGAAGCATAACTGACCCTAACCCTAACCAACAGGGCAAGCAACCACATGGGGAAGCAGTCGCACGACAGGCCAACCACCGTCAACAGGCACCACCACTAGGCAGGCCCATCACAACTGGCCGACAAGTGTCAGGTAGGCCTCCGCCAGGTTGGTTGCTACCGGGTGAGGGGACAATCAAGGCTGCATCTTTGTCCAGCAGGCACGTACATCTTCAGATCTCTCCAATGACATTTTAAAATCCCAAATTGAGGAGTCTGCATCTAAGTAGAGATTTCCTAATCACATCTCCTCCACTTGTGATTAGGAAATATTTTCTTGGAGGATGTTGATGCATCATAAACATATCATCTCATCTTTCATAGAGTGATGTGTGTCTCTTTATCACTCTTCTTCTCATCGTGACATGTATCTCTTTGTCACTCCTTTTCTTATCATGACACTTATCTCTCTATCACATCTTCATCAACATGATGTATATATCTCCATCACCGTCTCCTTTTCATCTAAGCTATGGAGTACAATAAAGCTTCTGTTGTCTACAATGAGGTGTCACCGATTCCCTCGATCAAGTTGAATGGAAAAAAAATTCTACTGTGGATGAATGTTGTCTATACCGTGCCAGAGTCCAGAGATAAGATAAAACACGTTGATTCTAATCCTCTAGCCACCACTAGCAAGGGATATGTAGAGTGGAAGTGTAATAACAACCTAGTATATACATGGCTGTGGGGGAGCATGGAGCCCGATATTGCCGCTAGATTCATGTTCTACTCCATTACAAAGGAGATGCGGGATGTTGTTAAGAAGCACTACTCTCAAGAGAAGAATGCCTTACGTCAACTCATGATATATGATCATATTTTTGTAGAGCAATAGGGAGATAGACCATTGGAGGAATATTTTGGGACTATTCAGTCTGTTGTCCAAGAGTTGAGTTTTTATCATCATGTCACTATTCAAGAGTAGATCAAAGATAGAGATGTCCTAGTTACAATCAAGATCTTATTTGGGTTATGCCCTTCTTTCAATCATGGAAGGAGTGTTATTTTGACTACCGATAAACTTCCTAGATTAGAGGAGGCCTACTCCATGATTCTGCAATCTAATTTTGAGCCTGTACAATATACTACGACTCCTTCCTTTAATAAATCTCAGGCATTCATTGCTACTACAGTTAGATGAAGTACATGTATTGGACAAGGAGGGTCCACCATGCCTGAGTGTACCTTATGTGGTAATCCAGGACATATTGTTAAAAAGTGTTAGAAGAAAAATGGAAAACCTACTATGCCACCTGTTGGGACAACCCACTTTACTGGTGGCAATGAATCTATGGAACCTACTTCTACTTCTACTTCTGGAGCCCCTGGTATCACTCTCACCAAGGAAGAGTATGATAGATTTATTTTGGCCAGTCAACATCCGAACACATGAGCACCTTATTTAGCTAACTTGTCTTTTACAACTGGTAATCCAACTTCTTCTTTCTTGGGTTCCAGTTCTTCTCCTTCTTGGGTGGTTGATTTTGGAGCTTCACCACATACGACTAGTATGAGGAAACTACTTCACTATATTGACTCATATGTCATGCATCAGTCAGTGACATTAGTTGATGGATTTGTGCAGAAAGTATTGGCCAGTGGATCTATTTCTATTACCCCTAATATTGACCTTGGATCTGTACATTATGTGCCTAAATTTAGATTTAATCTTCTATCATTTCTATATTAATTAATACTATGATATGTACAATGACATTCAATCCTTCTTGTTTTGTATTACATGATCTCAAGAGTGTGAGGATGATTGGTGGGGGTCCTAGGAAAAGTGATCTCTACCTCTTTCATGGTGCAAGTATGCCTTATCAGGTTCCTACTGCTCCGGCTCCTGCTATCCTTTTGAGCAGTTCTCTCTTACTGTAGCACTACAAATATGGCTACCCTTCTCTGGAGAGTGTGCAAAAATTAGAACCAAATTTATCATGTGTCCTCTTTAGAGTGTTAGTACTGTCAATTTGGGAAACATCATATGATGTTTTTTCCTAGTCATTTCAACATGTGGACTCTCTTCCCCTTTTATTTAGTTCACAATGATGTCTGGGGTCCTATAAAAGTAAGCAACTATAATGGTTTTCGACATTTTATTTTCATTGTAGATGATTTTTATTGTATGAATGGATCTATTTGTTGAAGAGTCCAGAGTCTGTGCTGTCCATTTTCAAACATTTGCATCAAAAAATAAAGGTCTTTTTTATTGCAATATTAAAATTTTCTAATATGATAATGCCTTGGAATATGTTCAACATGCTATGACTGATTTTTGTAGTTCATCTAGAATGGTACATCTTACAACCTGTCCTCACACCCTTCAACAAAATGGGTGGATGAGACTAAAAAATGTCATCTCCTTGATACTACCAGGACAATCATGTTTCAATCCAATCTTCCTAATAGATTTTGGTCAGATGCTTTACTAACTGCTTGTTTTCCTATTAATAGGCAACCTTCTTTTATTCTTTAAGGACACACTTCTTTCTCAATTTTACATCCTAATGATAAGCTATTTCTTGTAAGGACTCTAACCCACATTTTGGGATAACCCTATTTGTTTTGCTTAAGTATGTTGCTTAGCTCCTTGCTCTAATCACCTGAAATGTAATTAGGACATGTTGGAAGCTTGAGTTCCTTGTTTGAGCTTGTTTGGTTGATGTTTGTATTTTATGGAGATGTTTGGTGCGAATTGCAATTTACCCAGGATGGGGAGGGGGTTTATGTGCAAGTTTGCCACCTCTAGTGTGTTCCTTCTCTCTCTTAGAATCATCTAGACGACTGAGAGAGATGGGTATCTTGTTTGATCCTTGGATGAGTGGTGACATGTTTGGTGATGTTTTACACTCATGTTTGAGGTGTGCCTTGCACCTAGAGGTGTTGTCTCGGGCTTGAGAGCCTTGAGGGGGCCTTGTATCGGTTTGTGGATGTCTTGAGGAGACCTCCTATCATTTTGTGGTATCTTTCGATGTACCATATCGATTTGTGGCTCTAGGGTTTCATCCCCATCAGTTTGTGAAGGGAGTGGGTGTGTGTATCAGCCATGGCTTAGGAAGGTGACCTAGTGGGCGAGGCATGGTTCTTTTCACCTTGTGGCATGGTGTTTCATGTGGCCCTTCTTCGTGGACATGTGTCATCTAGGGTTCTTTGGTGGTGACACCTTTCCTTTGTTCTCTCTTTCATCTCTCTTGTATATATATCTCTTTCTTCCCATGCAAGAGAACCCTTTTGGTTATCTTTGCATTCTCTCCTTGGTGGCCGATCTTGAGCTTGAGGAGTACTCCAGCTTGGTGGATGAGCCTAAGCTTGTGGTGTGCTCTTTTCATCTTCTACCTTGGTAAGCCATGACCCTTAGCTCTTCTTTCTCCCCTTATTTCTTCTTCTCGGCCATGGACCTTGGTTTCTTCTCTTTCCCCTCTTATGCTCTCTTAACCTTGGTCCTATCTTCTCCTAGAGTTGTTGTGGTGATCGAGCTTGGAGGATCTTCTTCTACCTTGAGTTCATGAGCTTGAATCTTGGTGGTGATCCTTGAGGCGGGTTATATAACTATAAACCCTCTTTGTTATTATCACCTTTTACTTGCTATGTTGTTCTTTCTTCTTGGCTCATTATTGCTTGCATGCTAGTAGTTCTTTTAGGTAGTTTTGTGACCTATTTTAGTAGAAGATCATGTCTTAGTTGTTGCACATGCGTTGCACCTTTCTTTTACCTTGTTAGTAACGTCATCTTGAGGTAGAAGATGGAGTGACCGACATGCTTGAGTGGTCTATGTGCTTGGGGAGGCCGATATATTGGGTGGCTGTCACGACCAGTGACACCCCTAATCATTACCTTTGTGATAGGTTGTCACGACCTTAGCTAGGTTTAGTTCAACATGTGCTGATGTTGCTTAGATTGTTCTGCCTTGGGTATGGGTGGGCTGATGTTAGACGAGGGATGTTAGCCATCTTGGCCTTGGCCGTTACCTTTGTGATGCCATACACATAGACGTTGCCCGATACTCTACGATACCCCTCTCTGGGCGTTACTGCCCAATACATATATGGCCATTTTGGCATTGCAAGCCAAGGCATCATTGTGTAGATGGGCATTGCTTGTTCGTTCTTTTCCCGTCATGGCTTGATGTATTGCTAGTCGATACCCTTGGGGGCATTGCAACTCGATAACCCTAGAAGCCATTGCGGCTTGTATGTTGACCCTTATGATGGCATTGCCTGATATAAGGGGGTTGGGTGACACCCTCCCTATAGGTGTTATAACCGATACACCATCCCAAGTGATAGGCTTATACCTTGGTGGTTCTCTTAAGTATAGGTTTAACTATTAACCCTCTTGGAATGGTTGCCCGACACACTTAGGGAACCAATACCCTATGTTGAAACCCTAATCCGTACTTTGTGATAGTGGTTGAGACACACTATGCTGATGCTAGGGTCACATGGTATGATGTGATACTCTATGGAATAGTTGTATGAACGGTGATGAGTTATGCTTCTATACATCATAACATGTCTTATAATGATAATGACAATCATGTTTCATGTCTCATAATGCATTTCGTAATGATAAGGAAATTATGATTTAAGGGTGGTTGTCGATCCAATCTTGTAAACCCTAATTGGGTAAAGTGAAACCCTAATTATAATGATGTAAAATGTTTGGCATGGATCCTATGAAATGGTAGTGTCAATGATATATTACCTCTCTTATTGTGAACATCTAACCATGCATGTGATATTAGTTGATGCCCATAGCCATGTATGAGCTATGGTGATATTGATATGTTTAATGAGCCTTGTGAGGAATAAAAGATTGTTGACATCCTTGAAAGAGGAGGTGAATGATCTTATGATCTAATGATGTCTTATTTCCTTATAAGAGATGACGAGTTCCTCATTTATGAGATGAGGGGTTGTTACCCCAAGATATGTGGTCCTAGTGATGGACATTGGTCCTTGTCATGGACATATGGTGAATAATAAGCATAAAGTAATGATGTGATCCTTATATGTTTTAGTGTGTGCTAGTGATGCCTCAAACCCTAAATTTGTAGATTGTTTTTAGAAGTTGTACATTGTAACTTGATTGATGTTTAAATGTGTTTAAAATTGATCTAATTAATCCAGTAGAATTTAATAGTGTAGTTTGCCCTATGCCATAGATCCATTCAGTGTCAACAATTTACTGAATGGTGAAATGAGTTTAACTCGGAGTGCATATTTTTAAATATGTGGGGTACAAGTTGAGTAATTCCTTGTATCCTTACATACATGATATGTGAGACGACAATGCATGAGTCAATCTTATTTTGATATGGATGGCCATGCGTGAGCCACTCCTTTTTGTTAGAATGGCCATGCATGAGCCTGTACTTCTAGCACCGTACCTGTACCAAGGTGGGCTAGTTATGATTATATGTGTGAATGGCCATGCGTGAGCCAATCCCTAAAATTGACTATATGTCATTTTTGTAGTTGATTGATATGTCTCTATAGTGTTTTCTTGTGCTGACCAAGAGGTGTGGTGAGGTCATGGATTCCAGCACTTCCATTAGACCTTGTATGGCACCAATTTTAACTTATCAAGTGGTCAGTTGGATTTGGGTGGTATGACTCAAATCCTTGGGGCATAATAAAACATGTAATCAGCCGTATATTATGTTGTATAGGATCAAAATACAAAAACATTGGTTGAGGCCTTGCTTAATCTTTATCCAGTATTGTTGATAGAAAATATACATGTTCTTCATATTCCTTTTAAATTGTTAAGATGTTTCATAAATTCAATAGTAATTATTCTTCTGGTTGATAATCATTATCTGCTTCATAGGATTATAAGTATACTACTGCTTAGTTTATTTTATTAGTGATAATTATAGAGTTGGTGGTGAGTTATATCTCCCGCTGAGATTTAGAATCTCACCCCGTGGGTTTCCCACAACCGTTTTAGGTGGATGAGCACAAAGAGGTAGAGATTGTGTAGTGGAGGTTGAGGAGCAGCCAGAGGAGCAGTAGCTGATAAGGTTGGGAGTGATGTTGGATGTCTTTTTCTAATAGAGTCCTAGAGTCGTCCCTATACACTCGGGTCTTCAGGAACATTTTGTAGTTGTTTCACGAATGTGCTTTCTTTATATGGTTGGCTTGTATATCTGTGATGTACAATTATGGTAGGAATCATGTAAATATGTTCTAGAACAGTTCTTTGGTTATAGGTTGACAACATGCCTTATGTATGCTTTGAGGCATGAAAGGACTTATATGTGAAGGTTCTTGCTGCTTGGCAGTTTTATGAAAAAGGTTTTAATTTACAATGTTTTCTGATAATACGCATGTTAATCTTTTCTCTGCGGCTATGTTTTGAGTAATCTCGCTTTGTGTGCCACAGGGTGTCACCTTCGTGACATTTCTTGTTCCTCTTAGGGTGTTTGTTTGTACCTCATTTGTTTACAATTTTGATCCTAAAGCTGACAAATCGTATCCTATGTCTATTAAGACTCTATTTCTTAGGTATTCCAACACCAATAAGGGTTACAATTGTTACTGTTCTAGTCTTCAAAACATGTTTGTGTCCATGGATGTCACTTTCCATGAGTCCACTCCATATTTATTTAGTGTTCCCAGTAAGGGGGAGAAATTGTGTAAAAGTGAGGAAGTGCCACCATTACCAATCAGTGAGGGAGTGTTTCCACCACAATACAGTGAGAGAGTGCCACCTATCATTTCTAACAAAGAGCCATCTGGAGATGTTATTTTAATTCAACAATACTCACAGGCGTGTCACAGACAAAGGAGACCATACCATGATGAGGTAGAGACTCCAATCCATGATTCTCTCCCATCTTCCTTTGCTCAAGAGAGTCCCAAAGATCAATCTTATCTCAATGTTCCCATTTCTACCTGCAAAGGTATTCACACTTATACCATTCAACATCCTATTGCGGGTGTTTGCTGTTTGTCCAATTTATCTAATAAAGCTTGCCCTTTTCCTCTAGGGATTGATTCTGTGATACTTCCAAAGAGCCATGTTGATTCTATGAAAGATGTTGATTTGTCACAAACTATGAATTCTGAAATATCTGCACTCATTAAGAACCAAACATGGGAGCTTACTGATTTTCCTACATTTAAGAATGTTGTGGGCCGCAGATGGGTATTCACGGTGAAACATAATATAATAGTTCAATAGAAAGATTGAAAGCTAGATTTGTGGCAAAATATATACTCATACATATGGTGTTGATTTCTTTGAAACCTTCTCACATGCTCATCTTAATTCTAGGAGGATCCTTATTTATCTAGCTACCACCATTAACTGGCCATTATTTCAGCTCGATGTCAAAAATGCCTTCCTACACGGGGATCTACAGGAAGAAGTACACATGGAGCAACCTCCCGCATTAGTTGCTTAGGGGGAGTGTTAGAAGGTCTGTAGGTTGAAGAAAGCCATTTATGGCTTGAAGTAGTTTCCTCAAGCTTGGTTTGACAAGTTCAGTGCTATTGTTTTACAAATGGGTTTCTCATGTTCTCTGGTTGATCATTCCTTGTTCTATTCTAGTTCTTCTATTGGATCTATTATTATTATAGTATATGGATGATATTGTTATCATTGGTAGTAATTATGTAGGCATATCCAGTGTGAAGGACGGATTGCAGAAGCACTTTCATATAATGGATCTGGGACAATTAAGATATTTTCTAGGCATTGAAGTACTTCGCTCTCATACATGTACTAATTTGTCTCAAAGGAAATATGTACTAGATCTACTTCATGAAATAGGAATGAGTGCATCCAAGCCTGTGTCTACTCTATGGACTATCATGTGAAGGAAAATGTTGGTGATACTAATTATTCAGATCCAGGGTATTATAGAAAGATTGTTGGGAAGCTGACATATTTTACAGTGACTCGTATTGACATTTCCTTTACTATAGGAGTGGTGAATCAACATATGAGCTCACCCACATACTCTCATTGAACAACAGTCTGTCACATTCTGAGGTATCTGAAAGGAGCTCTTGGAAAAGGGATCACATACAATAGACCTAAAACTCCTCTATATCTACTCTGGTTCTTATTGGCTATGCATATACAGTCTGTACTGGTAGTCTGAATGACTAAAGGTCTACATCTGGGTACTACACTTTTCTAGGAAATCATCTTATCACCTGGAAAAGCAAGAAGTAGAATGTTGTGGCTCATTCTAGCACGGAAGATGAGTACATAGCAATGTCTCATGCTTGTTGTGAATTACAGTGGGCTAATATGTGCTTTTTGAATTGCAAATTCCTACGATATCTCTTGTAGAGCTAAGATGTGATAATCAAGCTGCTATCTATATTGCCAAAAATCCAGTTTTCCATGAACATACTAAACATATAGAAGTTGATTATCATTTTATCAGAGATCGAGTCAAGAATGGGAAAGTTATGCCTCCTTATGTTAGATCTGAAGACTAAATTGATGATGTTATTACAAAGCCACTGGGTCCAACAATGTTTAAGAGTTTCAGTCACAAGCTAGGCATACATTATGTGTAAGCCCCACCTTAAGGGAAGTGTTAATATAGTTGTTTTACATTCCTAGTATTTCATTATGTTATTTTTCATTATTGTTGGACTCTTATGAAATTCTCCCAGTTGTGTTATTATAAAAGGAGAGGTAGAACATTAATCCTCTCACAAGTTGTATATTGTAACACCCTAATTTTTTATTCACAGTACTTATTACCAAATGGTCTAAAGAAAATGCTCTTATGCATTATATTTGGACATTCCAACAATGAAATGCTTGTCAAAAAATTACTAAAGTTTAATTATGTGTGCTACACATGGATGAATTCTTTTGTTATATGGAATTATCTTCATATATTGATGGAACAAGAAGGGGCCAAAAAGGGCCATACCCCAAAAAAAAACTGAATGTAATAGATACGTATATATTAATCTTAAGTAGAAATACTATTATATGTGTGATGTATGCTCATTACAATCATAACATGAATGTAGCCTGTGTGGTGGGTGTTCCATATCACTACATTTGGGATGTGTAAGCCCATAGTAGTTGTTAATTTTTCCCACATTTTCAATAAAAAAGAGTCTCCTTTTTTATATTTATTGATTGCTTCTCAAAGTTTACATAATTTTGAACTAGCTTCTGACATAAAAGCTTCCAAAAACAATGAGATTCCTGACATTGAAGTATAAAAGAGCTCCTAACTTCTAGTATTAAAATATTTAAAATTAAAAACTGTGATTACTTAGGAAACAATAAATGACTTCAAAATAAAATCTTTGATTATTTTTTAATATAGTGATTTTTTATAGTTCTCTTATCAATAAATTTTGAAAATATAGTCTGTTGGCCCCTTAATTTTCTCATTTCTTGTCAGCAAAAGTGGGCATCGCTCAGTCATATTAGATTATGATTTTCTTTGTCATGTGATTTCTTGTATTCCACATCCAAAACATTATTAAGTATTATTGATTTCTTATATTTTCTATTGAGAAGTTATAGTTCTTCTTTTAAATGTTTAGCTATAAAATTAGGTATATTTGTATGAATAGGAAAAACCTTAACTTGTCTCATTTGTTAAATGTACACCATCATATTAGGTGGTTTATAAACCATCCAGTTAATATTTTTGGTCCAATTCATCACAATTTTTATTCATACCTTATAATATAAATTATAGTCAAGTATCCAAAATTTTCCTTTATAGAGTTATAAACTAAAGAATGAAAATCAACTTTAACTTATTTAGTCATAACTAAAGTTTCTTTAAAAAGCTTATAACTAGATTATAAATTTCACATTTACATAAATTTCTTTATTTTGGTTCTATAGTATACAATGGCATTGTGTAAACATACATGTACATGGTAAAAGATGGTGTTCACCTTAGTACATGTAGATTATATGTATCCAATTTAATGTAACGTCATTGTAGAACTCTACAAAGTAGTCTAATCTTATAAATATGATGTATACTCTTTTAGATCATATGTCTATCAAAAATCAACTCAGTCTAACATTCATAGATAATCCAATAAGAGAAGATCTATATTTCTTAATAAATGACAAGTCATTGAGATTTTAGAATCCATTGAATAGTATGTAGCTATATATAATAACATATAAGACATGATTGTAATGTTTTAAATACACCGAATCTTGATGATTTTGACCGAACCCATGTGGTTGGATTTAGTAAATGAGTTTTATATTATATTTTAATGGTCGATACATGTAAGTTTCATGCACCAACCGATATACACTTCCTCACATAAACACACACACATACCCACACACATTCTGGGTTAACCTTTCCCTGTGGGTGATGGAACAATCTTTGATGGTTACAAAGTTCTTTCTTTTGTGAAAGTAGATGTGGAATGAAAATGATGTTTGTGTAGGAGCAAAAGACCCCCTAACATTTTTTGACCACCACATTCAGACCACACTTCCAGCAAAATATGTATTATTATTGTGTACTCAACCATGAACCCTCAATCAGTGACACCTTATCTGGGATGTACTCGTCACACGACACCTATATGCATCACAATCACATATGCACACGTGCACACTCACATACACAGACGCACCCACACTCATATATCTCATTATTAAAGGAAAATAGTTATCCCTTTTAAGTTTAACCAAATTTTATTGGCACGTCATTAGAGATTATTATTAGTGTATCTTTTATTATTTTTGTTGGACATATAATGTTATTAGGTGATCTCTTAGAAATGCCTCTCTGAAATGTTTTTATCAAAGAAAATAGATGATTATATATATCTGAGCAGATAAGAAAAGAGATGCACAAATTAATCATGCACTCTATTATATTCTTAAATTGACCCATCAAAGTTCGACTGCACCCCCAATGGTCCGATCTTTGTTTCACCCATGTTGTCAAAGTTTTGTGAACATGTAACTTAATTGTTTAGAACCAGAATTATAGTACTCATATGAGTAAATTGGAACACTAATGTGATAAGATCTGCATTAATAAGACGAGGACAAGGGGAAAAGTATAGATTTCTATTTCATGCATTTGACAAATCAATGAATGTGAAGTTAGCTTTTGAATGATATTCACTCATAGATCTCAACGAATATCATTATATGATATATGGCATAAAGCACAACTAAAGATCCCTAAGGACTACTTGATTCTAAGGATAGATGAGAAACTAAAAATTCAGATTCTCCACTTTGGTTTGGTGTAAGTCATAAGTTATGTGGAACTCATTTTTCAGGAACTCTAGTTCAATTTCTAGAACTTAAGTTTCATTTATTTTCATGTGATTGGTTGTTGTAAGTATAAACACGAAAAATGTTAATAAATGTTATTTATTTTTAATAGTAAATATATAATAAGCAAGGATGACAAAGATATAAAGAAAGAATCATTTATGCAGATAAGATGATCTTTTTTCAATCACAATAACCTCAACAAGTGGTCATTGTGCCGATGTTACTCCTTCAAAAAATAGTATTCTAGAGTTATAATTGTAACAAAAATATTTGATTAAAAATCATAAAAGAATATTTTTATTTTACTTTTATGTACGAAATATTGTAATGATATCTACATGTTTATCTATTTGTAAATATGTATTTCAATTCAACATTGTTTAACACAATGTAAAATATTAATTTTAATATATTCTTAGTACATCATAGTAACGAAATATCATTTATTTAACAACATACCTGTTTAAATATAAATATTAAAAATTGTTAGCTAGGTAAACGATCTTTTGGTCATGTGATGGGTTGTGGTTATTCTTCATAATGCTCATATTGTTTATTTTAAAAACTGCACCGGGTGGTTATGCTGTAATATATTTAATACACTATGACTATAATGAATAATATTTTGTTACATAATAATATTGGAAATAAATCATATTCACATAACTAACATCCCTAGTCTTAAATATTTTATATGTTTATTTATTAAGAATGAGGAATAATGATTGTATAAGAAATGTTATTAGTTACTCTGAAAGTCTTTTTCCACTCGTTTTTAGAGGGAATTCAGAAAATGTATTTTATATGTAAGTCTATAACTTTCAGAAAGTTACAGAACTCAATTTGCATTAGTTACGTGAAATCAATTATGAAAAACTACTTCAGGAACTGCAATTCTTAAAGTTTTCCAGACCTGTAGCCTAATATTTTCCTATCATGTTCTTTTGCTCACATCATCTAAATACTTTCCTGCACACCAAAAGTGTATTTGTAATGTATTTTGCAAATTTGTACAGGTGAACTTTCCATGTTCCGACCGAAAGTGTTGGGTACTTTCCTAATTAGTTATGTCGCTGGAAAGATCAGAAAGGCTAGTATGGTGAGATTCGGGGCCGAGTCATCGTAAGATTGGATTTAATGCAGAAACACTAAATAATGGCCTTATTTTTTCTCATTTCGAGTTAAAAGAGACCTTAGTCTCTCTCTTTCCTCATGGAGCATGTCAGAGCCCGGATGACTGTAAGGTGGTAAATACTGTACGCAATGGGCGGTTCGAACTCGGGTCCCCCCGGCGTGCTCCTAACCTGCTCATTATCCATGCTCGCGGTTTTAGATTGGATGACTTTGTCACGAAGGCGACGTCGTCAGTCACGTATTTCACCGGAACCTCACGGGGAGTCCATGGGACAGCTTTTATTACTTGTAGTAGTCGCGCCAAACAACATGCTTGTAGGAAGGAAAGGGCCAGGTTGACGAAGAGTCGGTGCCAGTTAGAGGTTGGCATGAACCGTCTTTATAATTTAAACGGAAGATACCATGCAGCTTCCTGGAAAGGAGATCGATATACAGGGAACACAAAATGTCATCCCTCGCTATAATAAACTGGACAATGAACCATCAGAGAGCAGGTGCGACCTTTTTCCTGTTGACAGCTCGATGAAGGCAGATCATGTACTTGTATCGCAAGGTTCCTTGTCACTTCCAAGAACCTCAACACCAACCTCCTATGAAACCCCGGTTCCTTTCCTTAGAGCTTCTTGTAGTTGTATTTATACATGGGGACAAAACTCAACCGAGAAGTCCATCTGCCATCGAGCACCTAGCCTCTACCAACCATCAACCTCTGTTATTGTTCCGCCGTCGACCGAACACGCGATCATGGAGCGAGAATGCTGGGCAACTGCCGTTGAGTTCGAGGACTTCCTGCCGATGATGGCCGAACGGCTGGGCGCCAGCGGGCTCATGGATGAACTGTGCAAAGGGTTCCGTTTGCTGATGGACCCCGTGCGGGGGCAGATAACGTTCGACAGCCTGAAGAAGAACTCGGCGAGGCTGGGCTTGGGTGCCATGTCCGACGACGAGCTATGGGGGATGCTTACGGCCGGGGACACGGATGGTGACGGCGTGCTGAGCCAGATGGAATTCTGCGTACTCATGATAAGGCTTAGCCCGGACTTGATGGAGAGGGCCGAGGCGCTGTTGGAAGAGGCCCTGGAGTGTGACATGGGCGCTGACACAGTAGTGCATTAATTTTTCCTGATCATGTATAGCTCCTGACGCGTTTTTGTGTTATTGTATTCATTCACATGTGCATATACGTATATACCTGACAGGCTGACACAATGAATTGTGGTTGCACAAATACTTCTTATGTTACCATTAACATATATGATGTTAATCGTTTATTAGAGCACCAGAATAATTCTTCCGATCAGTAATACGCAGCTGATTTCTTCGGATCTCAAATCCGTAGGCACTTCACAACATGACACCAAGCTGATCTACTAACAAGTTACATCAAAACACGTCAATCGTCTTAATTGGTAAGTTTGTTAGTTTGGTAGTAGTAGGTTGTGGGTTTGATTCCCTACTTGAGCATAAGTAAAATAGAGCTAAAGCCACCAATTGTTTCCGGTACAACGGAAGAACTGGACCCTTCTTTCTCAAAATAGAACATCCGGAAAAAAATTATCTGAGTTTTCAGAAATTCCAACAGTTAGCCCGGTTATTGAAATCTACATTAGGTTCCATATGAATTCGGAAAATCTCAACGAATCTAGTCTTTACACAGAGTACTTTCAATATTTCTGTTATGTTATCCATTTTAGTTCAGATGTTAGTATGGGCATAAAAAAGTGATTGAAATATGTGAACATGCAATATATCTGCCTAGAATCACGGACGGATGAAGTCCATCAGTTCTTTTCCAACAAAGTTGTTTGTTTTATGGAGCAACACCACTGAATAATTTAATTGGATTTAGACATAATTTTCACTTATCAACAGATGCATCTCATACTAAAGGAGATTCACACAGCTCATTTGGGGTCAATGTAAAACTTGTGTGGAATAGAAAGAAACTATTTTGCACATTGCGATAACTGGAATGATTCCCTTGGGATCTGTACAAGAGAGAGAATGGGAGAGAGATTGAGACGGGAGAGGAAGAGATCGAGGATGGAGGAGGATGGAGGACGGAGGACAGAGGAAGGAGAGAGATAGACAAATTTAATTGTAAAAAAGTGATAATCGTTCCCTTTAAAGAGAGAGAATATGAGATAATAATGCGTTTTATACTTTTATTCACAAATAGAGAAAAAGAAATGAAGTGTGATCATTTTAATATGAACTGTATTATATTATAAAGAATTTTGTAATCAAGCAGCACACATATACATATAATATGACTACATATATTATTTGTGTACGTGTTGTTTAAGCATTCCTCTTTATAATATTATTTTATTTACTACATAATCGTTTCTCGAGTTATTTATTCTTCTATGAGTTTTGCAAACTAGTCAAATATATATATATCACTAATATGTCTATTGTGTTATATATTCTTAAGTACGATATATATATATATATATATATATATATATATATATATATATATATATATATATTAAAGTGTAGCAATTCTTGTATATTTATTTGCATAGTATTACAATGTATATTATTACTGCAAAATTATATATGTATTGTATATAGAGGTGCTAGAATACGTCTTTAAGGATGAAACAATGCAAGTGTTATATATCCGTATATATCTTTAAGAATCAAGTAATGCAGTGACATAATCAAGGGAGGTGAGTGCGCCCCCCTCACAACTAGAAAAAATATCTAAGTATATTATATAATTATACATATATTATGAAACCTTTAAATATATTAACAATGTTTGTTATTGAAAAAATTGCAATATAAAATTGAAACATAAAAATTGAGAGCAACTCTACGAAACAATTATACATGAGATAACAACCTTGTATGTCTAATAACAATGATAAAAATTCATGTTATCAACAATAGTGTGAAAATAATATGATATTCCAAATAAAGACTATCAAAATTTTGACAACACAATCAAAATATTGAATAATAATGTTGTTTGAAGGTTTAGCCTGTGCTTGGTCAATTTTTTACATAGGTTGGAGAAATTGTAATCAAAATCCATAAATAGAAAATTGAATGTTGTCGAAATGGTGTGGTTCAAGTATTTCAATATAGTGTCCCCTAATAAAAAGATCCAAGTTTAAAACATAGTGACTGCCTCCGAAATGGTACATGTTGTGTAGGCCGACCAACTGTGCACTTTAAGCGCTTCTCAGGTGGGCGGGGCGCCAATGCTTGAGCATTTTACGTTGCATGTGGGTCACAAAAGTGTCCCGTCTATGAGGGTGGTTTATTGATAATACTTTTTTTACTATTTCACAAATAATTACACATGCATGTGTAGCTCATTCAGAACAACCTTCTATATGTATACCAAAATTGATATTATAAACCATAGTTTGGAAAGAATATGCTATTCTAAATATAGAGTCATCAAATTTGTGATAGCATAATGAAGATATTAGATTATCATTCATTTGACACAAGTTTAAAAAACTATAATGAAAAATTCACAAGCACAAAAACTAAGCGTGACTCCACATCGCAAAATTAATTAAAAATGTAGATATAGCTCAATAAGAACAACCTTCTATATTTGATAAAAATATTCAAAATTCATGTCACCAACAATAAACAACACATAATATGGTATTTCAAACAAGGAATCATCAAAATTGTAGCATACAATTGTTTATATTATGACTGTGTGTGTTGTTTGTAGTCTTTTAATTAATAATGGATTTTTAAGCATCCAACTCTTACGATTCACATTGTTTTAATATTACTCAACATGGAAATATTATTAATATACTTTTACTTATGGATTATTGCAGTTGTGAAGAAAATTTTGATGCTTATTATTTCATCACAGAGTTAACATTACTCATCTTTTGAATTGCATACTAGTTATAATTGATTTATTTCTTTCTGTTACTTAAGAAATAGTGACAATTTCTAGAGAAAATTTCCATAAACCCTTTCCAAGTAAGCCACATTTTGTTTTCACGGTAATGACATGTGAAAATACAAATTAACTCATTATATCTTAATTTCTCCAAGTTTTGAAACATGTAAGAAAAAATATGCCTTATATGCTACCTAGTGGAATTCACTATATATAGTCATAACACACACAATCCTTGATCCTAATACATAACTCCATTTGTATATTAAAATTATATATAGTAATCGTTACTTAAAATTCATCGTATACATGGATATCTTTGTTGGATCTCTAGAGGGGGAGGGTCGGAGGGGTGAGTGGAGATAATGTAAAACTTACCAAATTCAAACACAAAGGAATTTGGATTGTAACTTTATTAAAAGATAATGCAATAGAAATGTAAAGTGAGTAATTTAAGAATGAAAGTAACCAAAAGAGATAAATGATGTAGAGTAGTTTCATCAAATGACATCAATCCACTACCAGTTGTTCCCAACCATGGTTTTCAACATGTATTTTATTCTTTTTATCAACTGACACAAAATACAAAAAGCCATCGATATTGTTTGTAGATCAAGAAAACCCTCCTTTTCTAGCTCAAGGAGAACTATCAACTTGGATTGGATAACAATTTGTTTCCACACCTCACAACCTTCTCGTAAGAAGTAGCTCCCAGTAGCTTCTCAATAGCCTTCTCATAAGAAGTAGTTGGAAGAAGCACACACACATAACCAGAATAAGAGAGGAAGAAGAAGTTACAACTCTTCAGAAGATTACAAAATGAAACTCTCTATGAACAAGTAATGACCAACTTCTCTACAAGAAATAGACAAGGCTATATTTAGTGGAGTAGGACACTAGATTAGATCTAGAGATAAAAATATAAAATTCTAACCTTTGAGAATGATAACATGTAACATATTGCTCAAGTGTGTATCGTAAGTGTTCATATGACACTTCTCTATATATGAAACACTTAGGAATGGTTAATATACATGTTAAGAGTATTTAGGCCGAGTCAAAAGGAAAATTAGTCATTAGGATGTTAATATTCAAGTTGCACTGACTAAGAAACAAATACTACAAACTATATCTCGATCCAAGAAGAGTTCAATTAAAACAAATTTGGTCCAAGAAGAGTTCGACTGAAATTTAATCTCTTTGCAAAATTGCAATTGATATATTCTACAACAACTCTTTTTCTACAATGACTATTTCTCAATTCAAGAAGAGTTCAACTGAAATTAATTCATTCCAAGAAGAGTTCAACCAAAAAAGTATATGTAAAGTCATTTCTAAAAATGAACAACATATCAAATGATTTTTATAATGACATCTAACTATTCTAAAGACTAAATATAAGTGTGTAAAAGGGTTTATTGCATGATAGAGTTGATCATCAATTTCTCTTACATCATTCCTAGGAAGTTGGATAAAATGCACTTGTACATAGTACGTACATGGTACAACTTGACCTACAAACATCCAAATACACATGTATAGCATATTGAATGATGTCGAATTTTGTCTAAGTTCCTTGATCATTTGAAATACTATATTCATATATTATTGACACACATGGGAAAATACTTACATCATCGAAATCAGAGTGTGGCATATCCAACAATCTCCCCATTTTTTATGATGAAAAAGATTTCCATAACATAATTTGATACACAATTTAGATAATTATTCCATTTTTTTGGAGAACTTAGGAGGCTCTTTTATTCATCCCGCCCTCCTCTTGCAGGTCTAAATTCAAAACTAACTACATCGTCATCTATAAAAATAAATTTGATAGGACTCCTACCATTACAGAGAAAGGAAGGGATAGTGAAACCCATAGGGTCGAGGGGAGTTATTGTGTAGGTACAACTCTCCTTTTGGTTTTGGAGGTGATGATTAGCCAATGCATCGACAATGTGAGTTTTTTTGTCTTGGTACCTTGATAATGCGAGTGTCAGGAAAATCGTCGAGCATCTTATTCATAGAGATAAGCCATGGATGAAAAGCTGGGTTCTCATCTGCCACTCCTTCAATTGCCTTAATAGCTTTATAACTATCACTAAGAATGGTGACTGGTTGTAGAAAGTTTCTTGAGAATATCTTCAGAGAAAATTCAATGGCTCTTATTTCGGCTTTAGTGATAGAGTGAACATCAATGTTTGTAGCTACACCTCCATTCCATTTGCCTGTGTCATCAAGCAGTACCATAGCAATTGTAGCTTTTCCACCTTTCACAGCCGCGTCCACTACTAGGACTTTCTGACCTCTACTAGGCTCCCAACCATCGTCTGGATGGTTCTTAGGTTGCTTGCAGCTTCCGAATTTTCTTTGTTTGGCCTTATAAAGAAGGTCATAGAGAGTGTGAAGTTGAGCTACTTGATTGTCGACTCCCAATTTTTTTAATAAAAAATCATAGCATTTCTGGCCTTCCAGATGATCCAGTAGGTGCTCATGAAGTGTATAGCTTCGTCATTCTTCTCGTGTAGGTTCCTCATGATCCATTCCTATATGCTAGTCTCGGTAGGATTGGTTGCCATGAGCGTTGGGTGTATTTTCGCCCAAACCTATCTTGCATACGGGTAGTGATACAAAGCGTGCAAAGTGTCTTCCTCCTGGGCATCACATCTTGGGAAGCTCACATAGTCAGTGAGATTACACTATTTCCTATGATAGTTAGTCATGATAGACAAATTTATTCTCATAGATTTCCCCTCCTTCTTCAAAGTCAATAAGGGGCTATACTTACCAATTCTGCCCCCTCAAGGAGGCACTCTCGCCCAAAAATATAGTCATTTTGGAAAGGATAAGAATGTACCTAACGAGAAAATAAGGATGTACTCATGGAATAAAGAAACCATTAGTTAAAAATAACAATTGAAAGTAGATACAATTCATTGTAAGGAGCATAGATAAAAAGTCATATTTGACCAAGGAACATCAAAAAGTCATCTAAATACTAATGAGGACTGTTGCACCCACTGACTGATGGGTAGACTGAGGTTCTGAGGCTAACATTAATACTCACGTTCTTTTTTCCCTTTTGTTCTTTGTTCTCTTCCTGCATTTGTGCTTGGTTGATATTCTTCTGGAACAAAATTTATTTCTGATGTTCTTCCTCAATAGGAATGTTAAGTCCTTCATGATGAAAAAATCCCATTAAGCACAAAAATATCAAAAAGATACTCTAAGCCAATACTGAGGAATATTAAGTCCACCATTGATATAGAGATGCCATAAAAAATCAACTTTTTACAGAATATCTCAATATCATTTCAAGGGATGTGAAGTCCTCCATGATATACAGAATCCATTAAGCATAAAACAAGGTCAAGTCTAGAAAAAAATAAGGGATGTTAAGCCCATATTTGGTATAGAGATTTGCCACAAAAATGATATAGATATTCAACTTATATCATATATATTTGAGCTCCCCCTTAATCTCAAACTCTAAAAAATTGAGCTCAAATAAAGGAACTAAATACCAAAATCAATATACCTTAAATAAGAGAAAAATCACATTTACAACATGTGAAAATAAAACATTTAAAGATATACCAATTTGAAAGAAAATATACCATGATCAAAAGTTGATATCCAATGAAGCCCATGATCAATCAAACCTCATCTAAAAAGAGGTTTTAGGAACCCAAACCATGTTACTGTGCTTTTTCTTTATAAATGGATATGAAAATGCATAATGTGCAAATCTCCCACCACCATAGCAAGTAACATTATTAATAGGAATGTAACAACTAGATTTTAGTTTAACAAAAATAGATCTTTCTTTTTCTTTCTTTTATCATTTTTTTTGGAATATAACCAAGTCCTAAGTGCCAACATGATTATGAGAATGCAACATGTTATTGAACATATTTTGACTATTTGAAAACTTTTCAAAAGACATTTTCAACTTTTCATTTTCCTTAGTAAGAAATAGAGAGTTTTTAGTAGTAGAAATTAAACACTTTCATGTATTGACAATGTTTTCTTCAAGTATATCAATCTTATCATTTAACTCATCATTTATTTCAAGTATAAATCATAATCAAGACATGAGCAATAAATCTATTGTTTTTTCCTATTACTCAATTTATCTAAAAGAGTAGTGACTCGAGTTTGCAAAGAAACATTTTGAGAAATAAGCTCATCTATCTTTTTATTTTGACTTGCATATTGATCATTGAACTCATCAAGTTCTTCATTTAAGGAATCAATAATATTTTGCAACTTTTTTTTTCTTATACTATTCAACTTTATCTGAAGTAAGTTCATTGAGTTTAACGAGTTCTATTTTTTTGGAAAAGTTGAGAGATATACCTCATCATCACTACCTTGTGCACCTTCTTGTTATTCATTCTCTTGAGCACCTTATTATTTGTGTTCATTATTATCATCATATTCAACCATAAAGCATTCAACTACATGATGACATATTTCTTCATCACTTGTGTCTGAGTTTGGAAGAATCATCCCAAGTAGCATGACAAACTTTCTTCTTATTGTCCTTAGAGTTCTTATTATTTTTCTTCTTGAGATCTGGACATTAACCCTTCCAATGTCTTTTTTTCCACATATATGATATCTAGTGGAAAAAGATCTAATATTTTTGTTAGAAGAAGAATGTATATATTTCTTACCTTTATGATATATTTCTCCTTCACTACTAGATGAATCACTAGATGACTTTGAAGATCTTTCTTTCAATACCACACCCTTTTTCTCAACAAGATTTTCTTCTTCTTCTTCTATTCTAGCCTCTTCTTGAAGCTTCACTTCATGTATTTCCAAGTTTTCTATAAGAAGTTCCATCAATAATGTTGAAAGGTCACTGCATTCTTCTATAGAAGTGACATTATCTTTGAATCTTGATGGAAAGGACCTAAGAATCTTTGAGACCTATTCCTCATCTCTTAGATTCTTTCCTAAAACACTTAAATTATTTATAAGAGTAGAAAATATAGAATATGTTTTATAATAGTCTCATTATTTTTTATATGAAACAATTCAAACTTATGTTTCAACATGTTAATTTTTGTACTCTTAGCTTGATTAGTTCATTAATGTGTAACTGAAAGTTTTCTCTATATATCATATGTTGTTTCAGATAAAGATATTCTATTAAATTCACTATGAGACAGATAAGAGTATACAATGCTTGCTGCTTTGGCATTAAGACTTTCCCTTTTTACCGTATTCTGCTTCCCATTTCTCCACCTCTATTGTTGGAGGCTTATATGGTTAGGCGATTATCTTCCAGAGATCAAAGTTGATGCCTTGGATGTGATATTATATCCTTTTCTTCCAGTAGGTGTTGTTTATCCCATCAAACATTGATGGTCAACCTATATACAATCCTTTGAGGTTGAGTTGGCTGACCACTTTCCCCCCATACTTTAAGACCTATTACAACTCCTTGAAGATCTTCTCTGGTACACGTATTGGATCTCTAGAGGAAGGTGGGTAGAGATAATGTAGAATTTATAAAATTTCTAACAAAAAGGAGGTTAGATTGAAACTTACTTAATAGAAAAATGTGAAACATGTTATTTAAGAATGAAAGCAACCGAAAAGGAGGGTTGTCTGGATCCACAAAAGACATTGGTTGATTTTTACATTTTGTATCGGGTAATAAAAGGAACAAAATATAGGTTGAAAATCCCGGTTGGGAACAACCATGTATTGGAATGACATCATTAGATGGAACCACTCTACATTGCAATCCGCCTCACACTTTGGTTTCAACCTTCTTGCCAGAAGTAGCTCCAAATAGCTTCCTAACAACCTTCTCGCAAGAAGTAGTTGGAAACAACAAGCACATGTAACCAAAATAAGAGAGGAAGAAGAAGTTACAACTGTTCAATGAAGATTATAAAATGAAGCTCTCTATGAAAAAATGATGATCAACTTCTCCACAAGGAATAGACAAGGCTATATTTTGTGGAGTAGAACATTATTAGATTTGGAGATAGTAATATGAAATTCTAAGCTTTAAGAAAGATAGAATGTAATAGATTGGTGAAGTATGTATTCTAAGTGTTCGTAGACACTCTTATATATAGAAAATACTTAAGAATGGTTAATATAGACTTTGGGAGTGTTTCTTCCGACTCAAAAGCAAAACTAGTCATTAGGATGTCAAAATTTGAGTTGCAACAACTAAAAAACACATACTATAAACTATATCTTGATCCAAGAAGATTTCAATCGAAATAAATTATGTCCAAGAAGAGTTCAACCAAAAGTTAGTCTCTTCACAAAAATTACAACGACTATTTTATACAACAACTTTTTTCTATAAATACTATTTCTCGTTCGAAGAAGAGTTTGACCAAAATTAATTCAGTCCAACAAGAGTTTGACCAAAAAAATTTCTATAACATCATTTCTAAAGATTAGAAAACATATCAAATGATTTTTTTTAATGACACCTAACTATCCTAAAAACTAAATATTAGTGTAGAAAATGATTTAGGATAGGATATGACCGATCATCACTTGCTCTTACATCACTCTCAGCAAGTTGTACAAAATTCACTTGTACATAGCATATAACTAGTACAACTTGAGCTACAAACAATCCATATATATATATATATATATATATATAGCATATTCTTTGATGTTGGATTTTTTTCTAAGTTCCCTGATCACCTAAAATACTAAATGCACATACTAGTGACATAAAGGGGATATATTTGCATCACCAAAATTATAATTTGTTATAACAAAAAAAGCAATGATCTTCATATATATATATATATATATATATATATATATATTGATTGACATGTTTTTTTGTGATTTATTAAAAAAATATGCTTTTGTAATCCATCTATGTGTATAGATTTTCATGTTCAAATATATAACTATTTTTATTTGTATTTTTTGGCAAATCATGAAAGACATACTACAAAACTGCCATGCACTTGAACTAGGATTGTGTAGAAAACAAAACAAAATCATGGAATCCAACCAAACTAAACCAAAAAAACCAAATAGTTTGGTTTAATTTATGGAATAACCATTTGACTCTAATATTTTTCAAATCATAAAACAATTTGATTTGGATTGGGGGTTCACTTTGACTAGGAGAAATCAAACATGTAGTTATATTTGTACATATGAATCATACACATACTTACAATATTTAAATATGCTCATCTGTACATTATTCTATTGTAAATAATAGGATTGTCTATGTTCAACTATAAAATTATACCAAAAGAAACAAACAAAAGGTTGTTATGCAATAGCTAAATCATGCCTACTTATTGAGTTAGTAGCACTATATCAACACAAAAGTAACAATTTATGATATTCCCCAAAACTGGATAATATTTGCTAAACATTTATTTATCATGTTATAAAAATTAATTAATATGATGAAAAAAATCTGGATTGTTAATATAGAATAACTTTACAATTAATATTATAGTTTTGAAACTAAACAATATAATTTGCTAAATATTTGTTTTACTTATTTTCATTTGATTTGGTCTTAAACAAATCAATGATTTTGTTTAATTAGAAAATTTTAACATATCATTGAGTGTCATTTGTTTTATAATTTTAAAGGTAAATGGAACCAAATAGAACTATTCCTATCCCTGAATTGAACACATATAAGACCTAACATGCATTGGATTGACATAATTTTATGTATTTTTTGGCAGACCTCTATATAGTCACCCCAACTATAAAATCTTGACTTCTCCCAAAAATGTATGTATTATATATTTATATATATTATATGCATATTTTTAGTGAAACAATGTCCAATAATAAGTACTATGATATATATTTTAAATTTATATAATATGTTGGTATATATATAGCAATAAATTAGTACACAAATTTTTAAATCAATTCCTTCATTGATTTTAGTATCTCATTACCCACTATCACCTCTTTGTATTAATTTTGTTCTCTTTCCATCCAATATTGGTTCTGTCCCTCTCCATCCACTGTTCTCTATTTGTATTTATTTCCACTCTATCTCTACCCACTATCTAACTGAGAATAAATGTTTCAATATTAATTTACTTTCAACACTCTATATCTGGTTAGGAAGTGGGTGTGACAGGCATCGTGTGAACAATTCTCATATAAGGCCCTCTTTCTTGAATTCCTGACCTCCATAATTACAACGAGAACAACAACTATAAAAGGAGTCTCAAGGTGGCTTTTAGATTCAATTACTATTGTTTATTGTACTTGTTATTTCTTACCCTTAAATGAAATCTCTTTAGATTTGAAAATACATTTATCCTTCTTTCTACTTAGACCTATCAAAATAAAGGATTTGTTTGAGTTATGAAAAATTCTTCAAATATCGTATCCTACAAATCGTAATGCAGTCTTACCTTATGAGCCTTACAATCATACTTCTTATGTAGAACACATATTAATATATACACATAGAGAAGCACTTTGAGTGCAAATTGTCACTTTATTTGGGGTTTTCATATATATATATATATATATACATATATATATGTATATATATGTATATATATGTATATATATGTGTATATATATTTATATATATATATATATATATATATATATATCAGTTAGGCACTACCAATTTCATCGATAACTTTAGTAAATATATATTTAAAACTATATAATATTTTCAATAGGTAAAATATCTATTTTTTGACCTAAACAAGGCTATAAAAATGTCAACATGAAATGGCATAATATAAGTATTTTTTCTACTAAATAAACGTTTACCCATACATCATTAATTTCCTAAATTCCATGTTAGTTTCTACTCCATTTTTATCATTATTTAAATTTGGGGTGTTTGAATGTGGGAATTGGGAAGGAAAATATGATATATTATATTTTTAAAATTTCATCCACATTAATGTTCTACTCTACTTAAATGTAGACTTAATGGAATTAGCATGTGACATGTATAAAAATAGGATTTCAGTTCATAAATCCCATTGTATATCATTGATTGATAATCAAATGTCAGATCATTTTGACCTCAATATATGTGCCAAGTCTTTCTTTCTGGCACATGTAATTGTTACCTAATCATTAACATCAACAAGAAATCACTCATTGCTTGGGGCACCTTAGGTATCATATGACCCATTCATCTCTTCATCTCCTCTTCCTTTAGCCCTGTGAGCACACTAGATAAACATTCAACTGACTAGATTTGATTTCTGTTAAGGATGGTGATCTTAGTATTTAACTAATGTTGAGATCTCTAAAGTGTGTTGACTTGTATTTCATCTATTCAGACCACCTAAACCATCTTTTCCACGTAGAGTGTCAAAACCCTAACACCCATAAACCCTATAAATAGCCCACTACCCTTGAATACAAGCTCACTACACCTCATTTGCAAATGTAATCTCCACCTTTAGAGCTATCCCTTCACAATATAACACTTCTAGTAGCTTTTCCACACCCCACCTGTCTCCTACATGTTGATTGGTAGTGTATTAGCCTCGACTATTGATCCCCAACTCACCACCAGTTTTATCAAGTTGCTCATTGACAATAAGATCCTGCCAATCTCCTCCCTCACCTTCCTCTACCATCAACCAATGCCAACACACCAAGAGATCCCACCTAGTAAACCCAAGGATCATGGAATTGCTCTAAGACAATATTTTCATATATGACAAGATCTACATTGGGTATTTGGGCACTCAACTCATAATTCTAATAGAGACCAACACCTGCCTAGTTCATGCATTAACAATATTTAGCTATCACACCTTCATATAAGCGAGGTCATATCTTCTTCCTTCTCTTCTTTTAGTTCCATGATAAAGAAATAAAAATCAGATAAAAAGAAAAAGTAGGAAATACAAACATATTGATATAGAATTGTCAACACCTTACTAAAATAGATTACATACAAACTAAGTGACTAAAAAATTAGTAAAGTAGATCACTTATAACCTAATTGATTAAGTTCCATTAAATTGTACTTTTATATAATTGAGATGTCCAAATGATTAATTTCATTAATAGTGTAAAATTAGTGTACAAAATAAGTTATATAACTAAAATTATAGTATAATAAAAATCCCAAAGTTACTACTTTGTGTTATAATAAATTTGATTTAACAATTTTTACTCTTCAACTTTTAATATTTTATATTGTGGACCTAAGTTTTTGATAAATGAAAATGATCAATAGATAATGCCTTTTTTTAAGGAAAGCTAGAAGATACTTTTGTTTATACTACGCTTCTCTTGTAGAAATCAAGAAAGTTAATAGAGTTGTTTCATACATGAGTATTGCATCAATTAGCATCATCTTGAGGCATGGTTCCTTGTTTATAAAGGAGAAAGAGTTCAAGGACATAGGATGGTAGGGTTGTGAACTCCTCATAGGAGGTATATTTTTTATTTGTAGCCTAGTCAGGGCTTCAGCTACCTTGTTGTTGTCTCTTTGGACAAACTGGATACATTGCAATTAGGTGTTATCCATGTAGTGCCTATTTTTAAAGACCCAAGGGTAGTAAGCAGGTGGGCGGAGTTGCTGGGAGTATATGAGTTCATGTGCGATCTCTAAATTAGTTTCTATGACATTGTTGGATAACTACATATCTTTGTGACTTATTTTTTTATGTATCCTTATAATTTACTACCTTTGGAGTTTGGAAACTAGAAAAGTAAAAATGCAAAGCCCACACTTAGAAAATTTTGGAATAGTGCATGAGTATGTGTGTATGTACATATACACTTATATTGAATGCTAATAGTCCAATAGGATACCGTGGTGATATAATCATGAATTTATTAGCATAAGTTTAGTCAACGATTAGTGACATATATTGTGAAATCATATGATGCATATTAGGATTTACTAGAAATAAATGTTTGAATGGTAGTTTTCACTTAATAGTTCCTAGTTGGTAATTCCAAGCCAATGGTATTCTAGTGACTATAGAATATCTTTTGTTGATAGATCTTCATGGATTGAATCCATTTGAATCATATTTGTTGCAAACTTTGGAATCTTGTTTAGTCGAGGTACTAGATTTTTCAGTTGTCTTTATTGTGCTATGCTCCCCATCTAAAAGAATGGATTTTTTTGCTAAGTGTGGTGAACCTTGCATGTTTTTAATCCTATATGCATCTTGAAGATCATCATGAAATTTTTGAATTTCAAATATACTTCGTACTTTGATTTGGCACTAATTTGATTTTTTCTTATAGATATGGATCCTAGTTTAGTGGGCCATCACCCATGACTTTACACAAATGGGGCAGTATTTGTACCTCTAGTTAACTACATATTAGAAATTAGGCAACAATTTTGTTCTCTTCTACAGTATGAGAACACATGTCATCCCCTTAGCCCTTGTGATATGAGGTCAAAGTGCCATTTTCCTAGTATTCTAGATTTTTCAATTAAACATAATAAAAAAATTAGCAGTAATTATAAATACTCAAAACTTAATATCAATTGAAAATTTATTGCATGTTTTAAGCCTATATGCATCTTGAAGATCATCATGAAAATTTGATAATTACTATATAGTGTGTATCCATGTTTATAGTGGATTCAATTTTGACAATTTTCATACATATTTTTGAATTTCTTAATATGCGTACTTAATAAAAATCTTCACTATTTTCATACATATTTTCATCACAATTGCACTAGCTCTTGACAATTCTTCAATCAGCCATGAGGGTTTCAACTATATGAGCATGTTCTTCAAGGAACCAACAATAGGGGATTTCCTCAAGATGAAGTATGTTCAATTTCTAGACAAGAGAAAATGGGATGTAACATCCTGATATTTGGTTATCCTGACTCTCAGAATTTCCTAAACAAGTTTAATAATATATACACATGCTTGTACCTTAATTAACATTTAATACGGGTAGCATGAATAACTCAACAAAATCGTAATCATGGATACATGTGTCCCTAACCTTGATTTGGATAAGTGAACACAAATATAGTGATGGGTAGTATTATATGGAACCTAACACTAGACCTCATACATGTTGACGAGGTGTATGTGATGTATAATAATCATATTGACCTAAATCCTTATTTGGAATCAATAAACCATAATGCATACAATCTTAATACTGTATGTGATACACTACTAACATTCAATGTTTAATCACATAATATATCTCAATACACACAAATGGACCTAATAACTTAACAATGGCTTAATATGTACATGAGTCATTGAACATGTAATATCTGTCACCTTTTTCTCTAATGCATACGTAATGACTTGAATACACATAATTAGTAATTCGGTGTGAATAATGTAAATAAATCATTTATGTGGACAATAATGTGAATAATATATGCATATATAATGTGATATTAGTTGGATGTTTAGTACGAGTGGAGATAACTAGTGTGCCATCATGTAAGTTAATGTTGAATTAATGAACTTCATATAATAAATTATTAAAGTCTAGATATTTTTGCAATACAATATCCCATAAATCTTTTGATAATGATATGAGGATAATAGGACTCTAAATAATACAAGTTGTTGATAAATATTCATATATATATTTATCTATATAATATTAAGATACTTGAGTTAAAATCTAATTTTACTAGGATTTATATAAGTAAATTTGAAAAGTTAAATCTAACCTTAAATTTAGATTTTTTAGGTCCTAATTAGTCTAGGTGGGAAGTTGTAGCATAATCAAATAAATTCCCTATCCTAATTTAAGTAGAGAATATATTCCTTACTAATAATCCCAATGTGAACCCGACTTAGTTTTTAATTACATTTTTCCCGATTTGTTGTCTCACATGTTATTCCTCAAATTTACACTTCTCACTTATAGTCTAATTGCACATTATTTCTTTTATCTTGGTCTCTATCTGAGTTGTTGGATATACATTGCATGGACAACAAATTTCTTCAACCTCGAGTTTGTGTCTTCCTGGACTATACAATCTAACTTTTCTCTGTCTCCTCTCTCTCTCATTTTTTTCTCAATGTTATCTCCTCATTGCCTCTCTTTCTCTCTTACTCCACATTCCTCACACTAAATTGATCATTAGGACCCCATGTTTGTATGGGTTTTGAGATCTTTGATCCCCAGACAAATTCAGACAACCCTGTTTCCCTATTTCCTTTCTTGATTAGGTATCCATACCACACTAGGACTTTGAACCTACAAATAGGCTCTCTAGAGCCATTGTTGCATCTACCAAAATTGTTCTAGCACTTCTAGCATTGTTCATTTGAAATTTTTCCCAGTATTCCCAACTCCAACGGTCTGTGAGTGGGTCTTGGAGTTTGTTAATGCAATTCAAAGGCTCCTAACATCTTGTCCTAAGGGAGTGGTTCAGTTTTAGGAACCTTGAAGACACTTGACTTGATTGAAGCATATTGCTTTATGTGTCACTTGGTTATATATATTTGACCCAATTGGGCACAATTCACTGAATTTTATCTTATAGAGTGTTGAAAGTGCAAATTGAATATATTTATATGATAGTTTTAAACCTACTCATTTTGCAACTCTTAGTGCATTATTTCATCTCATTGTTCCATTTGATAATGGTAACCTGAATTGATGTTTTGCTTGGATAAAACTTATCTTTCCTCCTGAATAAATGCATGTTTGATTTATTAGATTATCTTTATCTATTTGCAGTAGTACATTTTTGGGTTGGATCCATTGTACGACTTTTCCCATATATGGGCTTTTGGTTCTCTAACCTAGCCCTAGGTTCTCTCGCATGATATATATACTATTACACAAAAGAATGGGGGTTCTCTCACCTCCTTCCTAGGAATGGGATGTGTAAGTGTTTCGTCCCTACTTCTAGATGATTCTAGTCTATAAGATGATCTGTATGCAACTGAATTCACTTGAAGGGATTTCACCAATTTTCATTATTAATCTCTATAATTCTAAAGGCTAGAATTTAATATTGTTTATTATTACTTCATATGATTGTTTTGACTCACTCAAAGATTTCTTTTGATATACATTTTGATTTTCATCCCTTCTCTTCATTGGGTGCCAATAACTTTAGTTGTTTTGTATTTGATTCTTATATGTTGTACAATCTATATTTTAAATGCAAACCAACTTTTGATGATAAATTTCTATCTTCTCTTCTCTTGTGGGGGTGTTACCAAACTCGTAAGTTGAGAACATCTTGCCATAGGTGACCTTGAGCTACTATAAGCACAAGAGTAGTCTTTTGCTTGGAGATAGTTTGAAGTAGCCAAGTTGCCCTCTACAACCTCTTAGCCAAAATTTAGTTTACTTTCATTTCCTTGTATTCACCCTATGTGGTGATGAAACTATGATATAAATGGGAATTGTAATAGTTTGAATTTTATCATCTACTACTACAGTTTTGGTATTTAAAACATTGCATACTCAAATTTTAGTCCACAACCCTTTGCGAAAAATTCACTGCGACGTTGTAACATACCAGAACTAGAACCCTACCCTAGTAGTTTTACCCTTTTAACTTTTTCAAACAAGGATAAGTTAATAGATGTAATTAAGCCAATAATGGAACATAAAATGTGACACCTCAAGTATATAAAGGAATACATAATACTTTGTGCTTAATAATGACTCATTTAGATGATAATAAGAAACTAAAGAACTTAATTGGATAAATAATGAATTAATGGGCCATATGACATATCTCATAAAAAGAAGTTTCAAAAAATAAAATCCAAGTTTAAATTCATGTTCCTTGGGTCACAATTACTTTGGGAGTCAAGTTTCACATTATTCCCATAATAAAATTCATTTAATTCAAATTGGAAAATAAGATGAGTGTTTTCCCAAAATATCAAATAAAATAATAAATGACTCCAAAAAAGGAAAATAATCTTAGATTCATAATCTACATAATAAATATAGCCTTTGGGTAAATTTTCATCCAATTTGGAGAAAGTTTGCTTAAAAGATGAAATCAGGAGAGAGAAAGTGTGTGGAACCTTAAAAATATTAAATAAATGCTCAAACAACTTCAACATGTAAAATTGATGGCAAATTCGTATTCAACACCTTAAATATGACTTGTGAGTCAAGTTTCACCAAATCTGGATGATCTTAATGCCATTAATGAAGGAGGAAAGAGAAAATATGATTTAATTTATTTTACACATTAAAAGTTTTCAAAAGGAAAATCTAGTTTTATATTTGGAATCTGCATGCTTTAATTAGACTATGTACAAAATTGTACCTAATTTGGAGTTCGTTTGCACCCTCAAAAGAGGAGAGAGAAAAAGGAAGATACTTAATGTATCACTTTAATCAATTTCATTTTCTTACTATGATTTCCGATTTACATAATCTCACGCGTTGCTTTTTATTTTCTGTACTATAGCGAGTGATCTGGTCTGTTGATTTCTGATCGGACAGCTTCTAGGTCGTCCTCTTCCTCGAGCCAAAATGGAAAGCAGGCGCCGGTTTTGGGATTTTTTTCGGGAACTGATTTCTCTCTGTGTGTTAGATCTCTCTACAAAATTTCTCCTCCTATGAATTCATTGGGTTTAGCCGCACACAAAGAGCCCTTATTTACTCAGTTTTGTTGAGTTTCCTGAAAATGCCTAAAGTTGGGCTCCAAGGTAGCTCGGTCACCTTGGGAAAACCCGAGATGCTTGCCCATACCTATATATAAGACTACCATGTGCTTTGTTTGTCTTTGCTTAATCATCCTATCCACTCAATTCTGGTGCCCGTCGTGTGAGTCGTTGTTGATAGCTAATTTTTTGGTTAGGGTCCAATTGATTTGCTCTCCAGGTTCGTGAAGGTCCTTTCTTCATTTTCGTGTACTTGTTTTCGCAAATCATTGCACCGACCGATTTTACCCAAATTCCTAGCAAGCTTCTACTTGCTTGATTCTCTCACAGTGGGTGTCTACGAGGAAGAAGATGAATCACTGTGTTTTACCATTTTTGCCCCCGACTTCCTTCTGTGGTCGCGTTCTCAGCTAAGGGTAGTTCCATCAATTCCCTCATCCTATCCCTTTGCTTTGGGGCGAGTCAAGTGAGCCGTTGACCCACTGACTTGGCCGACGTTCATTGGGCCAAGTCGTGCGGGCTCGGCCTACTTTTCGTAGATTTTCTAGCCTATGCAGCATTATCTAGTATTCTGATTGGCCGAAATTCTAAATTTCATAACTAATTATCTACTTGTCCAAAGATTACAAATAAATACTCATTGGGTTTAGAAAAATGCAAGATTTCTAATGGTATTGGTTTTGTTGCCTGAATCTCATGTTTTAAAGAGATAATTTTAATGGATCTAATTAATAAGTTAATAATTTCTATAATTCATATCTAAATATTTATAAGTCAAAGAAATATAATAAAATATGTTTTGGACTCCTAATAACATAAACTAAAATGTGGAATAGTTTTCATAACCTAATTCACACATTAAAAAATGTGGTTTTTAGGGTTTGGTTAATGTGTATGAAATTGACATAAAATTTGTATGTGTTTAATAGGCTCTTTGGGTGACTTAGACTTGGATCTAGAAGTGCTTTGGACTTTTGACTCTGATATTGAGGTATGTTTGCATCCCCGATTATTCTTTTGAGCAATTAGCCCATGTTTGATCTTTTTCTTGGTCCTATGGATAATAGCCTATACACATTGCTCTTATCTCTTGTTATCATGGTTCATGTGAACTATCTTGTTTGTTATCGACTTGGATATTCTCTTGATATCTTTCTTGTGCCTTAGTGCATGTTGGTCTTATATAATGATATGTGCCCACTTTGAAGTGGATGTTTATATTTTTGTGTTGTCCATTGTGTAATGATGCATACATGTTAAATGAACTGACCACCATCCCTTTGACGAAAATTTTTTATGGGGTGTTTGGTTCAAGGGATGTTGCCTTTTTGTTTCTAGTAGGGAGTGGTTCCCCTCTGGGATCCCACTCCTTACAGACATTTGACTTTGGATGTATTCTAGTTTTCCATTGAGTGAGCAAGTGGCTCCCCAACCAGGTCCCACTCCTTACATGAGATATCATGAAAAACATATAGATTGGTTAATGGGAACCTAGGACATACTTCAAAACATGAACCCCCTAGGACATGAATGGGCAAAGTACACCACCTTCTTCATGAAAGTATTTGCATATGTTTGGTGGAAAAAACCAATATTGTACCCATTCTTGGGTGTACTCCCTCTGTGGAGTGGAAAGATATCTTAGAGGTCTTTTCCTTGAAGTCTTATAAATCAACTTTAGATGAAATGATACTTCTAGGATTAAGAAAAAAAAAGTAATTTTAATTTATAGATCCATCAAGTGTTGTTTCCATAGTATTTATTTATTTAATGTTTTTTCTAGATTGATTTTTCATGTGGCCAATTCAATAGTATGTTGTGCTTACGTATAAACTAAATTGTGAGACAAAAAGGTGACAAATGATATTGCACAATATTGCACATACATGTTAAAGGAGATTTCCAGACATAAGAGAATTAATCAATCTATCAATAAAATTAATAATATAAAAATTATTAAAATTTACTGAGCTTTGAAATACAATTAAATTAGAGTCACCAATATAACAATAACAAATGCAATGAAAGTTCACATGATAAAAACATCACATTTTTTGTAACACATCGCAAAGACATTGGGTAACAACTTTGGCCTATGGTCCCCTTTACCTAAATGCCCTTTAAGGATGGTGGGCAACTTTGCCTGATGCAACTGCCACACCTAAAGCAATGCTTCCACTAGTACAATCAATCACTAACATGTTCATATTTTGAGATTTATACTACTAAATATGATGAAATTACCTATCTTTGTGATAATATAAGGAAAACCATAAAATCTAAATGCTATAGATTGATAGGGTGATTCTAAGGATAAGAAAGGAGAAAATAAAGAACATCAGAAGAATAGAAAACCTAGTTGTAATCCATTCATGGTAACTCGATTCTAATGGTTTCTAATTCCCTTGTCAACTTATTTAATGGGAGAAATCATATCAAAGGATTGGATTAAACTTCTACATTACCTTATCCCATCTTCCCTTGTTCCATAGTAGGTTTTATATGAATGAGAAGAGTCAAGAATGAACTAAAGGATTTTTTTTGGAGATTTCCCTTTGAGATTGAGCTAAGGTATCCTAGACTTTAGCTATGTACCTAGAATTTAACTAAAGCTGTGTGGAAAATCATTGTCTAGATATGAATTTACAAACCTAAGCCTACAACATAAAGAACGTATATCATGATGCTACATTGGTCTACCTTTGTGAACCTAATATAGACTAAATTCAGATTTCTAAAGTATGATTGAATGAAATAGTTAGTAAATCATCGATTGTGAATGATTTTTGATTCACGATTCTTGCACATCATTTCAATGATAAATTGAGACATCAAAATTGGGAGTCACAAATAAACCCAAGACTGTCCTAAATTTATAGTGGAAGAATAATTGCTTAAAAGTATGATTAAATTGTTTGTTCAATTCCGGTGCCAAGTCAAGAATGCAAGAAGATATTAAAAATTATAGTTAAGCTACTTTGTATGTTCAACAATCTCAACATGACTCTTTATAAAAAAAAACAATCTCAACATGACTAGCATTCGATATGAAATATATATAGTAGGTGTATAATACATATCTTTTATTATAATCAAATATACACAAGTTAATTTAGTGGAAGCGAGTTATAGGTCTTACGCTCAAAACTCTACTATATGTCTTTTCAAAGCATCATAAATATTTAAATTTATATTGGTATGCTTTTTAGTAACATAGATGTAACATGAACAAAGAAAGAATAATGAATGATTCAGGTACATTCTTAAGCTAAGAAACAATTAATATTTACCTACCTACAAAATATCATGATAAAGCTAATATGGTGGTTACATGAAACACAACAAAATAATAAAAAGATAAAGCTTGCCACTAGGTTTTATATGTAAAATAAGAAAAGATGAGGGGTTATATTTAAAATTATGAGAAAATGTGAGAAAAGCCAAATTTGATTAAGATCCTAGTTTTTAAAGTAATAAAGTCCTAATTGCCTTAGGATCTCTGACAATCAAGACTGATGTGTGTCATTGTACATGCAAAAATCACTAGGATAAGTCTTAGAGTTTAACCTTCTAACTAGATTGTCAACTTGGTGCAAGAACCAAGTCAATAGAGTATAGATAAGTATCAATCCCTAGAGACGACGATAAAGATGGTTGAGTTTCAAATCTGACTGTGAGAATAAGAAATGTAAATTCTAATTTGAGAGTTTGTTAAAATAAAGATAAAAATAAAAATGATGATTTAAAGATTAACTGATTAAAAGAAAGAAATACCAAGGCTAAGAGATTTTACCACCGCAGTCAACGTGAAATGAGAACAAAGAAATCACATGATAAGAAAGATAAAGGAAGATACGTAAAACAATAATAAATGATTCACAAAATATGAACTCATCGTGAACCCATTGGTCCTGGTGTTCACGAATCCTAGTTCAATCATACTAATGGAGAATATTTTGAGGTGTCATCCAAATCTCCATGTAATCAAATTAGTTATTCTAAATCTTGAGTTCTTTGGTCGCATCCTCCAAGATTAATAAATGATGAAAATGAGAGATCACTTTGTGAAAATTGTCAATTTTCAAATCAAAAACCATTTGTCTAAAAAATCGTATAAAACTTTGATCTAATCACATGGCTAAGGGGGCTACTCCTCTCACCTCGGTAAGAAAACTACTTGCTAGTCATACTAAGAGATGGAGAAAATGAGGAAGGAAGGTAGAAAGCCATAGACCAGAAGGGACATAATCTCCAAGGAGATCTTAGTTGGTGATCATGAAATGGCTCTCTTAGTTTCCCACTTCAAAGGAAATGACAAGAAGAAGAAAACAAGATATAAAAACTAGAGATAAAAAACAACTTCTATTGCAGAATGAAAGATTAAAACTATGAAAGAAAATGATAACGTTTAATGACAAGATACAATTACAAAATCTCAAGAGGCCTTTCTTAATAGATTCCAACCTCATTTTATAGGGAGATGAGGAGGGGGAGAAACCCTTGAGATATGCCTTTATGGTGGCGGTGACCACTTTGATTGGAATAAATTCTTGCTTCATCTAAAAGTAACATTGCTCAAATCTTGACCACATTGATTGTTTAATTGATTTGGAAACTGACTAAGATTTTAATTGCATTTTTTCTCCACATAAAACATTTGGCCAATCTTTCCTTTGATCCTATTCAAAATAACATTAATTGTTTCTCAGAATGGGAAGTAGAATATTTTATTAAATTGTCTTCTTTTCATTTCTTTGACCACTCATTTATGATTCTCTTTGCTGTAAAATTTCCAAAATACCGAAACGAATGACCCGTATGTACAACCCACCACTTGGAAAGTCGTGCAAAATAGATTTTTTTGTTGAACACTAAATTGTGCATTAATTTTGAAGTTTATATGTAAGAGTTATGACATTTTTGGTGTCGTCTATCTAATGAATTTCAGGCACTACGAGAATTGTGCAAAACATATTCTGAGAGAAATTCATCATGGGAGTGATTAAACTATTTTCCTACAAAAATCCAATCAAATATAATTAGATCTCCAAATAAAGAGAAAAATCTAAACTAATACAATTAATTATAAAATTAAGAAAATAAATAACAAACAATCCTAAAAAATATTTAAAAGATGTAAATAAAAAAAGATAAATTCACTGGAGATCCGGGCTGACAACACAAGAAGACCGGAGGGATGTCTGGCGGCGGGTGGGGGGCGAGGAACGAAGGGACCTCGCGTATTGGAATACCGATACCGGAAGTTGGGTTAGTCTTTGAGTATGCCGGGATACAAAGCACAGAATAAAACAAAGCCATCTAGTTCTGGAGTCACAATAGATACGGCGGGGCGGCAGGAAGGAACACAGGGCACCCTGGACGCCTCGATCGGGCTGTGAAGCCATCGCAGATCGGAGGCCTTCCCCATCATTCAGAAGCATCGTTACTGGCGAGCAACAAGACCCTTTCAATAAGGGGGAAGAGGGCTTTCTGGAATCGCTCTTTGTGGAGGATATTTCTGTGGCAGACGTCACCTTGGAGATTGAAGGGAAACCAACTATATGTATTGATCCAACTGCAGAAGAGACCCTAGTTTCCCCTTGGAAATATGCGGTCATCGTTCGGTTGTTGGGGTCTAAAATAGGTTATATGATGCTGAAGGACAGGCTAAAACTGTTATGGAACATTACCGGAAGATTGAATATGTTTGAGTTGGAGCTTGGTCATTTTGTAGTGCAACTTTCTAGCTCCAAGGATTATGAAACAGCACGGACAGGTGGACCATGAAAGCTATTTGGTTGTACTCTCGTAGTTTGGGACTGGTACCCAAGGCCGTTGCAGACATTTTAGAGGCCCAGGGTGAAGATAAAAAATGGGTCCTCTGTATACTCTTATTTAACAAATTTAAATAAACACCAGTTTAGTCATAATTGTCAAAACTGTCATATAGAAAAATAGAACATGTTCTTACAAATCAAACTAAAAAGGACATAAAAATTAAATATAGATATCTCCTTTTCGAGCTCCAGTCATCATATAAAATGAATTCTTCGAGCCTTTTCTAGATGCAAAATCTTGAATAACAGTGTCAACATCAATATTTCCCAACATATCCTTCTCAATGCATAACATTGTCAAATTGTTCAATCTTTCTTGAGACATTGATGAGCTAAGATAGTTTTTCAGTAACTTTAGCTTGGAAAAACTCATGTGAAGTCGCCGCTAGAAAAGAGGAATACAGGAGCGGACGAAAGACGCGGCTTTAAGTCATTGTCCTATTGGTTTCTAATAGAACCTATTTTACGGAAGTGTGTGTGTGTATATATATATATGTGTGTGTGTGTGTGTGTGTGTGTGTGTGTGTGCTTGTGTGTGTGTGTGTGTGTGTGTGTGTGTGTCCAGGGAAAATTAGGGAACTCGAGCTCCAGACTTCTAAGAAACCGGTCAAATAAAATCAAAAAGGGAATTCGACTTCTAATATTTTCAGGACAAATTATACCAAACCAGTCAGACCCTTAGGCTTCGATTGGTTCGTTGTAACTATAATTTTTAGGGAACTCATTTTCTAAGAACTTGAGTTCAGTCTTAGGAAATCAAAATCATTGGTTTGAAAGATAACTTTTCTTAGGTAAATGACTTCCATATGATTAGTATATTGTAACCGAGGAAGCTTTCCTCAAAGACTATTTGCCCTAACACTGTTCTCCATAGCTCTCATTTATACTATATGTTAATCAATTAATTCGCAATAGTAACGAACCATGATGATAAAAAGTTTTGATGTCTTTTTATTGTATGTATACTCACAAAACTAGAAGATGACTTGGACACAAAGGGCATACTTATGAACTATATTTTAAATTACAATATTCAAATACAGAGTCATCATACTTATTCTTGAGTTTTTCTAATTCACTGCATGTGTGAGAACTCAGTTGTGCGGCTATGTAATCAGTTTCGTCTATGCTAGATGAATAAAATAAAAAGAGAAAGCAAGACAAGAACACACAATCAAACAAAAATAGTTGTTGCTTTAGCAACGCAGCAAATCACATGGGTGTTTGAATGATTTTCCATCGCAGTGGCATCTGTCACCGATTGACTAGAGTAAATCATGAGAAAAGTCAAGAGTAGCAGTGCTCCAACCCAATCGATCATCAACCTTTGGTTTATTTATCCCCCACAACAAACATATCAGTTGTCGGTTGATCAAGGAAAAACATCAAGAAAAATGAGGTGCAAGTCAGAGAGGTGTGGCTGAAGAGGTACATGCCAGAGAAGCGCAGATGAGAGAGGAGTGGTTGAATGCTACCCAACATAGAGAAGTGTGGGCGAAAGGGGCGCAGGCGAGGAGAGAGCTGTCGTCGGGACAGATGCGCCGAACTTGTTTTTCACTCGCTTTTCAACGAAAGTCTGGAACTCTAGTTTATATATATGTCAAGAAGTCTATGGAAAATTAGGGAAGTCTAATTCCTGACTTTCTGATAACCAATCACACAAAACTAAACAGGAACTTGACTTCCGGACCGGTCTTTTCCTAACAAGTAATATTGAATCAATCCCGTTCCATTTACAAATGTGTGTGTATTAGAAGAAGAAAAAAATTTATGGGCCCCCTTCTTTGTTAGGCCCCTGGCCGTCGCCCAGGTTGGCCCCCTTAATGGGCCGGCCCTGCTGGTACCCCCACCTTCGTGCCGACCGAGGACCTTCCTGAATATATTGTGGCTTGGGTTCGAGTTCTGAACCTACCACTTCACCTTTACATCCCAACTATCTTTGAATACATTGGCCTTGCTCTTGGAGAGTTGGTAAAGGTCGACACGCGTACAGCTAAAAGAACTAGAAGCAAATTTGCTGGTCTGGCCGTGGAGGTGAGTACGAGGAAAAGCCTTACATCAGCGATTCTTATTAATGGGTTCGAATATGAGGTTGAATATGAAGGGTTCCCGTTCGCTTGTGCCATATGCGGGGAAGAAGGACACACATGACGGGATCAGCCGAGCACCGGGGAGAGAAAGACGGGTCAAACCAAGTGACTGTCCAAAGACCAGCAGTCTAACAAATGGCAAACCCAACGTCGTAGGGGTCATGAAAGGAAAGCTCATAGGAAAGGAGAGGCCTCGGTAGACAACACAGGCACATAGCAACAGCTAATCAATACAATAATAGGTTTGCAAACCTTATGGAAGAAGAGGTTGCTGAGGATCACGAGGAGAACAACCGAAATGGGTGACAATGACGAATCAGAAGAAATCAGCCAAGATTTGGAAGAAGAAGGCAACACATATGGTGGAAATAGTGGAACAAAAAAGAGAGATCTTGAAGGAGGTACAACATAACCAGAAATCAATTACCTTGGAGGGGAAAGAAAGCAATCAGGCGAAACAGGTTCATAAACATACGACTACTGTTCCAGAGGTTGACGAGGTCATTGAGGTTATTGACGAAGATAACATAGTAGATAACACTATAGAAACCATTGATGGTGAGGACACCAGGAATCTACCTTTCAATGTCCCGCAAACAAAACGGGCTCGGACCAATCACAAAGTGGCAACTAAAAAGAAAATGATGGGAAAGATAATCAGAGGTAGTGGCACCTGCCACCAGGATGAAACGGAGTGGAAAATCTAAAGTCATCCCGGAGTATGTACGGAAGAGTCCCAGGATATTCTCCAAGAAGGATACGGAGACGGTCCAGACAGAAGGAAGGTTTACTGAAGTAGAGATCGCAGAGAGTAACAAGGAAAACCAAGCACCCGTCTAATTTTCTTAAGCCTTTTACCATCGTATACCATGGTTAATACTCTACGCTGGAATGTCAATGGAATAGGTAATTACGATACGTGTCTAGTGTTGAAAGAATATATCTCCATTCATAAACCTACTGTGGTTTATTAGCAAGGAAAAATCTACAGCTGTCATCAAGTGGCTGGGGTTTACTAACTCACATATATAGGTCGGAGGCGCATGGTTATTCTGGAGGAATATGGATATGCTGGGAAGAGGAGCTATGTAAGGTCCAAATCACTAGTCCGCATATCACTGTGCGTAAATTTTTGTGGAAGCATTTAATAGATATGGGGAACAAATTTACACAGCCATGGATAGCGTTGGGCGATTTTAACACAACGGTTAACCCAGCTGAAAAGATAGGAGGAAGGACCTACAATTTCACAGAAGCCAGTCCGTTTAGCAGCACTCTTTTGGATGCAGGTCTTTCAGACCTGGGTTTTTCTGGACAGCGGTTCACTTGTAGGAGTGATCTTCTCCAAGAACGTCTAGATAGGGCGGTAGCCAACGACGCTTTTGTCGTGCAGTACCCTGATGTTATAGTCACTCATCTCCCTAGGTTGGAATCCGGTCATATTGTCCGTTGTTAGTTGGTAACAGGTCACATAGAAGACAGCCTGCTTGTTTTATTACGAGAGCTCATTGGAATGATGATCCTGAATTCATGCCGTTGCTGAAAGAACTGTGGCAAGAGGACAATGATTTTAATACTGCTATTACGAGGATCCAACCTAGGCTCAGCTGCTGGAATAAGGAGCTATATAGAAAGCAACGTCACAATAAGGATCGGCTTATTAGGAACATAGACAGCCTCCAATCCATGCTGGCGGACAGGTATGATATTCATACTGATCAGCTTTGTCTAAAAATGCAGGCTGAACTTGTTCAGGTTCTGAAGATTGAGGAGGAGGAATGGAAACATAAAAGGCATATAAGTTGGCTAAAAAATGGGGACCAGAACACACGATTCTATCAGGCCTATGTCAATCAAAGGAGAAGACAGAACCCCATTTCCTCTCTGAAAAATGAGGAGGGAGAATGGGTCCGAGAACCACATGAACTCATGACTATGGTGACGAACTACTTCAAGAGTATTTTCACTACCAAAAAACATAGTATAGATGACAGTCATGTAAAAAGTGACGCACTTTAGGTGACATGTTTGTACATGACTTATAATCTGAGTAGGCCTAGGTAAAATAGATGACATACATTTTTGTATATTTGAAAGGGTGACATACTTTATGTGACATGCATGTATGTCACGTGTAGTCTGTGCAACATAGGTGACAGACATTTTATCATACTTGAAAGGGTGACACACTATAGGTGACATACACTTGAATCACCTATGTTCTAATGGGGGTTTACACATGTATATGAGTCAAGTGTAATATACAAGGAGACATAACATTTAGGTGACATGTATGTGTGTCACCAAAGTTATAGATGACATAAATTCATGTCACCTAACCTTAGAATTTTTACAGAATTACTATGAGAGGACATTATCTTGATATGGGCCTTGAATTCTCACAAATACATTACAGGGGACCTGTTGTTAGAGGAAATTCTCGTGATATTGGCCCCAATCCTCACATATGCATTTTTAGAGAATTGTTGTGAGTGGACATTGTCACGATATGGGCCCCAGTTCCTAAGAAATGCATTGAAAGAGACTTTTTATGAGAAGAAATGTGTCATGGCTCCTCCTGAGTGTATTTTTGTTGGAATATATCAACACTTATTTGGTCACCATGCGCTGGACGATGATGCGATGCGAGGACGTCAAGCCGCTGCATGTGACATGGGCACCGACGACGATTCTCTTTGGCTCCCACCTACCTCTGATTAATTATTGCACCTTCTCCAGTGTCGTTCATGGCAGGGGTTCTCCGCTCGTCTTGTTCCCCCACACCATAGTATCCAGATCCGACTTACCATAGTGTCTCCCGAATGCGGACGGAAGGCGACCAGAAAGGTTCGACGATAAGTTCAAGTCTGATTCAACTTATCAACTTTTGTTGGACTTGGCCATACCGGTAGTGGATGCCCTTTTTTTGGCAACCACGCCCATAGAAGCAAGGGATTAGGGCAAGAACATGCTCGGAGCATCCCTGGTGCCTAGTCGTCCAGGTCTCAACGCATCGAGGATCGATACGATAGAGTCCAGCATCGATCCCTGGAGGCGGCAACCCATACATGGTTCCTACAGTCGTGTGTTAAGAAGGCTTGGCACTGGTCAACCCAGTAGGAAGGAGTGCCATGTTGGCCTCCATACATGAGAGGGTTCCCTCCATGTCTCAGTTCCGCTCTCTTTAATGGCAAAATTCAGTTTTCCCACATCGGCAATGACACATTATGATCGTCTTGGTGCATCACAAGTGAACAACTGTGATGTTGTTCCTGTGGTCCTTTATCGTGTGGGACCTACATCCTGCATGGTTGGACCTGCTACACAAGTTTCATGTCCTTTTAGGAGCCTCCATACATGTCGCGGCAAACCGTTAGTAGCTAACAGTTTTGGTAATTGTCTTTGGGTTGTTCATTTATCTTCACTGAGTCATGTTGATGGAATCCATAAGGCGTTGCAGTATGCAGATGTTTGGGAGGTCTTGGTGTTTTCTCTTTGTTCTTCCAAGCATTAGATGTGTGGTGTCTGCCTTGGCATCGTGCCATGGTCTAAAGCATGTCTTCATAAAGCTTCCGATGGATCTGATGTTACTACCATTCTACCTCGATAGCCTGGTGAGACATCACTCGATGTGATAGTTGGTTTTCTTGATCCCATCAATTTTGGCTTTCCAGATTCTATTCCTTGCACCCTGTCAGCTTGTCAGCGTATTGAGCCACCGCCTCTGCCTGTTGACCGACTATAGCTCGACACAGATCTTCTAGATTTTGTCTTCCGCACGGGTGTCCCTGCCGTAAAGAGTATCCCTCTTCTTTATTGTTTGCCCTTTGCTGACACTCTTTGTGGCAACACATCCCTTTGCTGACACTCTTTGAACCGTACCGTTCAAATCCAACCTTCGGTTACGAAACCCAAGACGGTGCCAAACAAGGTCAATGGAAGAGCCGGACTCCACGACCTCCCACCTCATGGTCAGTACATGAGTACAACACAAGCAGGACCGCAGTCACATGTTGAAGTGGTCTAAGCCACAGGGTTAGCTCCATAGGCTACCCATTCTCTAGCCCACCTTGGTACAGGTCACGGCGCTAGTAAAACTGAGCCACGGGCCTGATCACCGTGCTCTGAGCCATGAACGCATTCATGCTCCATTCATCACATATCCTGAGCCATGGGCCTGTTCACCATGCTCTACACACATATCTGAGTCTGCAACCGAAGTTAACTCTTACCTCCTCATTTTCAGGCTAGGAGCAACCTACACATATTCAACAATATGCGCTTCCAGGTTAACCCGTAGGAAAACCTGTTTCACCATCACCAAGTCCTGACGATGATGGATCTATGGCCAGGGCAAACTACATGATGTGTTTCACTGTGCTTAATTAGTATCTTTTAGATGGATTGCAAGATTCAACCAAGTTGTATGACATGCAAGGTACAACAGAAAGTAAAGAACATTATATTATGATCTATTCATATCAACCTGATCCATCTTAAGGATCCAACATCACATGTTACCACTTGGCCTCTTTCCAACCATCCAGATCCATATCAAGGATCACCACATACCGCAGGGTCTCAACCCCTCATCATGTACTGTCACTGCCTCTTAAGGCTCACATCATCATCATGGGACCAACACATCACATACATAATCTTATAGAGCAATTATCAAAGTAATGTTACTCATTACATATGTCACATAGCCCTTTCATGGCTAAGTCATCACCTGCAATAATTGTAGATTCAACATAAGGAATATGCTCACTATCATGAAATATCATTCAAGATAATCTAATTACCAATATGACAGTTATTTGGTAATCAAGTATGTTAAGTACATCATTAAACAACCATACTGATACTTACCCTTATATCGAGATTGTACAAACAATCAGGGTATATAGAGATCATGTTGTGTTTACAGAACCAACACTATTGTTAACAAGGTCATTACTATGCCATCAACTATTGTCATCTTTATCATGAAGCAACCTTCAATGTAACTGTCACTTAGCATCATTATTACCAACATTATTATCATTAAACAAACTACTAGAGTAGTTATCATCATCTTCTTTATCATTAACAATTAAGCATAAGGGTCACATCATGCATCAATTACATGAGGGCTAACATCATATACATTACTATCATTAGCATCCTTATTGTTTGCAAGGCAACATATTACATATTGATGATATCACAAACACCACCATCATTTTATTGGTTAATGTATAAACATCCACTTCTATCACATAAGGAACCGTCACCAAAGAAACTCATACCCTCACTATAGCCTCACAACCCTCATCTAAAACCTATCATCCAACATGGGTATCGGCCAACCTCACTAACCCTATCGACCATCACCCACTACTACCCTATCGGCCAACACACTCTACTAACCCTATCGACCATCACACCCATGCACATAGGGTAGGGTATCGCCCAACATGGCTATCGGCCATAAGGGTATCGCCCACCATGGTGTCGGCCATCAGGGCACATAGCCTATCGTCCAACATGGCACTACTTGGCCCTATCGTCCACCACATGGACAAGGAGATAACTCAACACAAGAGCACCCATTCTATCGTCCAACTCAAGGACATCCATGTCGCCCAACACCATCAGACCATATCGCCCAAAAAGAGAGAGAGAGAGAGAGAGTATCGCCCATCTCCAAGAGTACTCATCATATCGGCCAACAAACCCTAGCTCACCCTATCGCCCAACTCAGGGGCAAGGGTATCGGCCAACCTAAAGGACTCATCATGTCGCCCAACACCAGCTACCATATCGTCCACCAAGGGGAACACCATGCCGTCCAACTCAAAAACAAAGGTGTTGCTCAACCCAAGGAACCATATCGCCCAACATGGTCACCATGTCGGCCAACATCCATACTAGGTCAACCTATCGACCAACCCAAGAGGAAGGGTGTTGCCCAACACCAAGAACACTGATATCGTTCAACTCAAGGGCAAGGGTGTCTCCCAACACACCCACAAGGAAGGGATATCGCCCAACCCTAGGTCATCTTCAACCTCCAACACAAGGGAGTACAAACCCTAAAAAGCAAGGTATACAAGGAACCCTAAAACCCAAGAGAGGGATATCGGCCACTAAGGTATATATAAGCAAGGTGCACAAGAAAGGAACTAAGCTAGTCTACTAACATGTAACAAGGTTAAATCTAGAGGTAAGAGAGTTAGGGTTAGAAACTATGCAACCCGCCTTAAGCTCCAAGGAAGAAGATGCACTTTGAGCTCCAAGGTTGTCGGCCACCAAAGCTCCAAAGCACTCCAAGGTCCAAAGCTATCGTCCACCAGGCTGCTCCAGGAAGGTGTATCGGCCACCACTTCAGCTCCAAGGAAGTGTATCGGCCACCACAAGCAAGATGGAGAGGGATATCGTGCACCAAGGGTGGAGGGGAGACCAAAGGAGACTAAGGCAAGGAGAAGAGCTACCTATATAGGAAGAAGGGGAGGAGAAACCAAGGTACAACCATGCTATGTGTCGCCCACCCAAGGGACACATGTCCACCAACTCAAGCCACCTCTCATGCAAGCCATAAGGCACTTGTCCAAGATGTGCACCATGTGTCCACCAACCAAGCCAAGCCATCTGGGCGACAAAACATGAGCTACTGGGCGACACACCAAGCAACTGGGCGACACACCAAGCAATTGGGCGACACACCACCTGCCTTGGGCGACACAAGGCTCAAGCAAGCCCAAACAAGGAACTCCAAGGCCCAAACAAGCTCAACTCAGGCCCAAAGGACTCAAACAACAAGCCCAAGCCTTCCTCTCAACCCTAGAGGAAGCAAAGAGGAAAAACATCTCACAAGATGGCAAACTTGCCCACACAACCCTAAACTTGGGTTATTTGCAAGTAGCCCCCTCAACTCTCAACAAAGCACAACAAAACCCTAATCACCACTCAAAGGTGATTAGCAAGCACCAAAGCACCAAGATCAAGCAAAACAAACAGGGTAAACCCTAAACGTAGGTCAGGGTCCTTACACTCTTCGTGCTTGCTTACTCTAGGTGGCTTCTTGCCCATGCTCTATTGATGCATGGATTCATCTTTTGTTGCTTCCAACATGTGTTCTGTATCACTTCTCCCCTAAGTCTGCTCAAGAACAGTCTTCTCGAAAATGCATCTCTCTACAACAACTTATGATCCTTAAGGCTTTGGAGACTTGGAATTCAGGACCTGATGGCATTCAACAACTCCTGGCTCAAATTTTGGCTCATTGTTGTCCTACTGGGCGAGAACATTCTTCTGAAGCTTGTATTTTATGTGCCAAGTATATGATCAAAGATAGCCAATTTTCTACTGCCATCCGTGTTCTATCCTCTAGTGGTGTTACCCCCACAAAAGCTGCTAATTATTCTTATCTTGAAGTTAAACACCCTCAACTTCCACTTCCATTGGTACAACCTCAATCTGAAATTTCTAGCTCTCCATTTGTTGCTTCTTGTTCTATGATTGAAGAATCCATTTTATCATTCAAGAAAGGGACCCCTTGCGCACATGATGGCCTACGATCACAACATCTTATTGATTATATGTGTGGGGCTGCCACTGTAGTGAAAGATGATTTTTTAATGCAGTTTCAACTATGGTGAATCTTTGGCTCACTAGTCGTTGTCTAGATTCCCTAGCTCCCTACATTGCCAGTGCTCCATTGACTCCTTTTCTGAAACCAGACAATGGCATTTGGCCTATTGCTATGTGTACTATTTGGCAGCGCCTTGTATCCAAAGTTGCGACAATGGGTGTAAGTTTTGATGTCGTCCCTTATCTTATGGATCATCAGTATAGTGTTGGTATTTCTGGTGGTGTTGAGGCTCTTCTACATGTTGTCACTCGACTTGTCTATGAACAACAACACCACACTACAATCCACATGGCTTTTATTGACTTCAACAATGCCTTCAACATGGTTGATAGATCTACCATATTCTGAGAGGTTCGTCTTCATTGCCCTTCTATTGTACAATGGGTTGAGTTTTTCTATAGCTCTCCATCTCCTCTCTATATGGATCATGGCAAGCATCTTTTTTCTTCTGTCGGGGTACAACAAGGTGACCCATTAGGCCCCCTGCTTTTTTCCCTGGGACTCCACCCTCTTATTTTACAGGCAAAGGATGCATGTCAACTTGACCTCCTTTCTTTCTACCTTGATGATGGTACCCTCATTGGGGACACATAGGTTGTTTCAAAGGCTCTATTCCTCATTCAGGAGCGAGGCCCGATGTATGGTCTTCATCTCAGTACTAAGAAGACAGGTTTTTTTGCCATCTGATGACCCTAGATGAGGCTCGAATGTAGGCTTATTTCCAACTGACATCTCTCATCCAGAGCGTGGAGTGAAGATCCTAGGTGGCCCAATTTTCTACAGACACATCCTTTGTGAAGGAACTTCTCCAGAAACATGTGATGAAGACCCTTGATATGATGGATCACATGTCCTCACTCCAGGACCCACAATGTGAGCTTCTTCTTCTTAGGTCTTGTGTTGGGATGCCCAAACTATTGTTTGATGTTCATATAACACCTCCTTCTTCTATCACACCTGTGTTGGATATTTTTTATCACGGTCTTCATTGTTGTCTGGAGCATATTGTGTTGGTGATGGCCCATGTTTTGGTGATTTACAATGGTGTTTGGCTACACTTCCTATGCATCTAGGGGGGTTGGGGAACAAGTCATCTCATGATGTCAGTAAATTTACTTGTGTTGCCTCTCAGATACACACTAAAGATCTCCAAGACCATATGTTGTGTGAGGTCACATGCGTCCCTGCAGGGCTCCCCTTTGTCCAAGCACATGCTTGCATATACAATATCTTGCCATCTTTATGTTGGTTTATGTTGACAAGTATGCATTCTACCACCCCAAAGACCTAGTCTATTTTGGTAGATGCTTACTACAAAATGGTCATCCAACAAATCATGGCAAGTGACCTATCCTTACGGCAACATGCTATTCTCACTTCTTTACAAGCCGATCATGCACAAAATTTTTTAAGGGTTGTTCCTATTGATGGCCTTGGTCTTTCTATGTTACCCATTGAGTATCGAGCTATCGGTATTGGCTTATGATTCCCTTGTATCTAGGTGATGAACGTTGTCTAATTTGCAACATCAAAGATCTTGATGCCTTTGGTGATCATGTAGTAAACTATCGCCCGCAGCCTGGTTATAAGTTTCGTCATGATGTTGGCACTCGGTCTGGGTTAAAGGTTTTGATATAAACACACATAGAGGGCTTTATTAAATATTGTATCTTTAATGCATTTAATTGGTTGAAGAAAGAGAGATAATATGAGTCAACATGATTACAAATGGAGACATAAAAGAATAACAATAAATATTGTATCTTTAATTAAATATTTCTATGTACATATATATTTAATCCATTTATTTGACATATGATCAATTAAAATAACAATAAACCCAATCAAATATTTCTATAGTAGACTATCACAAATATTTATTTCCTTTTCTTATAAAAACAAGGAAACAAACACACACGTAGAGGGGTTTACTAAACATGGTAACTTTAATGCATTTCAATTGGTTGAAGAAAGAGAGAGAATATGAGTCAACGTGATTACAAATTGAGACATAAAAGAAGACTTGTAGTAAGAAAATGTTTCCTCAATATTTTTGACCACCCATAATATATTTGTTAACATTAAATGTTAAAATATGAATCTTGCCATGTTTTCCATCCATAAAGTCTTTCCCTTTATATGACACATGATCAATTAAATATTTCTATAGTAGATACTATCACAAATATTTATACCCTTTTGTAATAAAAATAAGAAAACTAGATAATTACATATATAATGTTGTACATATATATATATACACATAGAGGGCTTTATTAAATATTATATCTTTAATGCATTTAAATGGTTGAAGAAAGAGAGAGAATATGAGTCAACATGATTACAAATTGAGACATAAAAGAAGACTTGTAGCAATAAAACATGATTACAAATTAGATTTGTTTCCCCAAATAAGTCCCAATTGCCAAAATATGACATTATTTAACCTAATTTAAAGCAGATTTTACATTACATTGCATAATCAGATTTAAGTCTTCAATAAATCTTACCAAAAAAAATACCCATGTAACAACCTTTCCCCCCACTTCATCCCGCTGCTTCCTAAAACACCCGCGCTGGGAAGACCGATCAGCGCGAAAATTCCCATCCAAATCCCCCACGCCACGCTTACCCCATACCTATCACTTTTTTTTCACCCTCATCTTCAGTCAGTTCTGCTTTCCTCTAGAGTCTAGACGACAAGAATTCCCCTTCCAACCATGATTGATCATGAGCAGCAGTGAGGTGAAGGTCGTTGATCCCTATTTCCCTTTGGGTCCGGTTTGTATCTACCTTTCCTTCATCGTTTCTCAATCCTGTTATTTCCAAGTCACCCCCGATCTTGGCCATGAGCAGCAGCGAGGCCGCACGCAGTAGTGGAGCTCGCAACTCCATTGAAATTCATCCATCACACTGCAAGCAACAATGGATCTCGTGCCCTCGCAATTTTTCCGATCGTTATTCTCCTTCACTTCTGGTTAGTTCCTCATCTTCCAGCTTCCTTCTTCAATTGCTTCTTTTTTAGTCGCCCCTCTTTCTCAGTCGCCAGGTACTAAAGCTAGCACCAGTGAGGTTGCGGGAAACAGTGACGCTCGCGCCCCCAGTGAACTTTGTCGATTGTCGTCCTCCTTTCGGTCGGGTTAGTTCTCATTTCCCTGTCATAATTAGAAGCTCGAGAAATCTGTATGTGTGGCTTCTGATATACATATTGGCATGCTTGAATCTGTTAGAGCCTGCATAAATTGATATAGTGATATTTTGTTATAAGAGGATGTTCTCATGATATGAGACTTGACACCACCCAAATGTATTTTTAAGGACTTACTATGTGATGACATTATCATCATATGTGCCGTGGCACCTCCCAAATATATTCTAAGGACTTACTTTGATGCCTTGCTTTATCGTTGTTGTATCACGTTCTATCACGATCACGACATGAGTCGTGGAGATAGTCGCGATGTTACGTTGCGATATATTGGTTGCGACACCTCCCAAATGCATTTTTAGGGACTTGATGTGAGATAACATTTGTCTTAAAATTGGTCCTGACACCTCCCTAAGCCTATGTGTAATACTGGTCGTGATACCTTACTTTAACAGTGTTGTATCACATTCTATCATGGTCACGACGTGCGTTGTGGAGATAGCCACGATGTTGTGTTGTGAGATATGGGTCGTGGCACCTCCCAACTGCATTTTTAGGTACTTTATGTGAGACAACATTTGTCTTGAAATGGGCCCTGACACCTCCCAAATGCATTTGGAGGGACATGTTGTGAAAGGACAATATCATGATATGGGTCGTAGCACCTCCTAAATGCATTTTTAGGGACTTGATGTGAGATAACATTTTATTTTTCTAATTTGATAGAAAAAGAGTTAACCTACCAAGCGTGTCAAAAATATTGTTGGCTTCAAAATATTAATCAACAAGGATAGATCGGGTGACATTAATAAACCATTTAGTAAATTTCACTTGATTCAATTTGGTGTTGGGTTAAGAATAGGAGTATAAGGATGTATGAAGAAAGATGTATATTTGTTCGTGAAAAAGAAAGAAAGAAATAAAATATTAGTGGGAGGAATTTTTGAAAGAAAGTTGTGGGTTGTTTAAATTAGGATAATTAAACTTATATATGTGATAGATAATGGTGTATACTGGATACAGATTCGTATATCCTATTCCTAGAAATAATAGATTATTTTTATTTCATATCTGCCTAACTATTATATACCCTCCCTCTTTTCTTATATTTCACCTGATAATGTACACGAAGCCTGGTCAGCGCTATCAACTTCCAGATCCACCCCCGCTTCCCACGCCGTGAAGCCCAAATGTCTGCCCGCTTTTCCTCTCCCCTCTGTGCTTCCCACGCCGCGCATGTCTCACAGAGCGCGAAAAGGGTGTCGTCAACCCCATCTTCCTCTCCCAACCATGTGCGCCATCTCCTCCACGATCGAGATTGCCGCCTTCAAGGCCCTAAAGTCGCGCCTTAGTATTTTTATGCGAGCCAAGGAGTCCATATATCGTCTTGTTCATGCCCTATCTTGGAATCAGGGAGCCGATGCCCTAGAATCGCTCCATATCTCCTGAAAGGTTCTTCTTTCACTTAACTTTGCTTTCCTCCAATATAAAAAATCTGTATCACTTCTGACTCTTATCAGTTTCTTGTAGCACAGTGATGAGCAACCACTGTTTGTAGCCGGGAACGACATCAGCCACCATCTCCAACTGAGCCTCAGAGGACAATAGCGGGGGAAGGTGACGTAAATAGGACAACAACACCAGAATCCAAGATCTAGAGGACAACTACTTCAGTAGCAACAAAAGGACGATATTGCAGAAACATCACAGGTAATTTTCAGTTCATATTTAGTTTCTGCACTACCCTGCTCCTCCACGCACCTTTCCATTTCACCCAATCAAGACCCAGATACAATGACGATTACACATCAGCAGGTCACTAAACAATCACAACCTACATTCAAACTCTTCTACCCAGCACCCAATCACTCCTAACTTTCTTTAAAATCATAGTTTAATACTTCTCCGAATCTATTACTTGCACTATGTTTGCTATGTGTCCACTGCAACTCAGTACCCAAACTATGTTAATGGTGCCAAACTGGGTTGCTTCTTCATTTACGTCTTTGCTTAAGTCTGTCTTCTTTTTTATGTATAACACTTAAACTCTGCCCCTGTATTGACTCGACTCAACCTAGGCCCAAATCTAAATTGTTTTTTGCACCTTGCTGTTCAAAACAAGTTTCTTTCCGACTTGACTGAGGGTGTGTTTAATGCTCAGAAGCATGAAAGTAGTAGTTGAAAGAAATCTCTGGTAACTTATAACTCCGCAATAAACATCTAAATACATTTTTGAACAATCCATTTTGGGTAGTAGCTGAAATAGCAACCACAAATTCTGTCTTAATGGGATATATAGCATGGAAGATCCGTGTAGAAGTTGTGTTAACTATTTCAAGATGGAGGAACGTTCCTTACCCGTTAGCTTTCCTTTTTTTCATTTTTCCTGTTGCCCTTTCAAAGAGATTGTCATTCTTAGTTAGATGCTTAGCCCAACTTGTTCTCCACCTGTGCCGCCAACTTGGCATCACTTAAATTCAATTTTACCTTCCAAAATTGAAATCTTTAACGCATTGCTGGTATGAGTTTATGACTGAGAATGGGTCATCCTGATTGGTTTAAGAGAGCATGTATCTTCATTTTTATAGGATACATGCCAATTTTCAGCCACTCCTATTTCGTATACAATAGATGGATTACTTTATGGTTACTGTATGTCTTTTTTCACAATGTAAGTTTAATATTTTTCCAAATCTTTTACTTGCACTAAATTTGCTTGGTGTGCACTGCATTGTGGGTTGATGTGGTTTTTATTTGGCGTTACAATAGGTGGTTTTTTAGAGATGTGGTTTGTGCAATCTGAAACAGTAGGCAATATGAATATTCTATTTCATGGATCATGCACCTAGAACCTTTTTGACAATATTCAAATGTTTTTGAATATTGAATCATCTTTGCTCGACAACCAGCTAGATGCATCAATTAAATATTCTACTGATATTAAAAATAACTATTTATTTTTACTACTTCCCTCGTAATCAAGAAAAGACGTAACCTCTTATAGCGCACTTGCCTTCAACTTTACTGAATCCTCTATACAACAGCTCATGCTTCTTCATTGGCTTAGTTTAATAAGTTACATCATTCTATAATTCATAGATGCTTTTTTTGGTGTTTTTTAACAAAACAGAACACCCTGTTATGATGCTAAAGATCATATAAAAATATGTGACAGTGCTTCGTTTGCTAACAAGGATCTGCACCTCGGCTGCCTCATCTTTTAATACATTTACCATAGTCATGGTGGTGCCACAATATGCATATTATGCTTGTCCATTAATCTAGCTTAATTAAGTGTTTCCAAGGGAGTTTTGAAACCAACATTTTTTTGGTTGGTTTAATGATCAAAAGAGTACATTGTAAAGCACAAATCATAGAACAAACAAATCAATTTCTTAGTAAGGACTCCCTATACCTCTAAAACATCTAAGTAGGAGAATTATATAATTTTGTCGATAATAATAGATACATTCCTTATCCCCCTGTCTTTTAACATCAGTCACAGGAAACCCACTTGCATTTAATCATGTCATTGATTCTGAAAATCCTCTTTTAAAGAACAAGGACTCATGCCTCAACTAACAATACAAACCAATTCGAGCAGAAAAAGTTATAAACAATCTACTCCCTTTTTCTCTTCATATTTAAACATCTTCCCATGATACCACCTTCATTCAAGTAAGCCACCAATTCTAAGAATCCTATTTTAAAGAGAAGGAAGAAGTCATGACCTCAAATAATAGTATAAATAAACTTTAGTAAAATGAACAATACCACAACCTCTTACAGTGTCACAACTCAATTCTATCTTAGAGCAATAGACCTGAAACCCCTTTCTTAGCAAGGACTCCACAACCCTCTGATAAACCCAATTAAGAAGGAGAATTATAAAATACCATAACAAGATAATAATGGGTTTGTTCCTTTTTTAAACTTCAGTAAAATGAACAATACCACAGCCTCTTACAGTGTCACAACTCAATTCTATCCTAGAGCAACATACTTGAAACCCCTTTCTTACCAAGGACTCCACAACCCTCTGATAAACCCAATTAAGAAGCAAAATTATAGAATACCATAACAAGATAATAATGGGTTGGTTCCCTTTTCCCCTCTCTTTTAAGATCTCACTGATGATACTTACAGCTCCATCCGGCAATAAAAATACTCATATCTAGTTCTTTTCCACAGCTAGTCTTATCCATGCTATGAAGAAATATCATGGAACAGGCAAAGAGTAATAGAGGAGGTGATTCATGCTTGACTAATAATCAAGCCACAAGACTACAACATGGCATCAAGGCCCAAACTAAGATTATCCCCTTCTTTAACATTACAAGGACAACTACATCATATACTAGCCTTTTAGATTCTATATATCACTATATTTATTCAACTTGTACTCCATATCATTTCTGAATTTCTTAATTTATATCAGATATGGTAGACTTGATACTATATTTAAATGATATTACATGATTTTTTCAGGAGACATGGATAAAACTTGGATTAGTAGAGGAAAATCTAAATATGAACGTTGCAAAAGTGCTTTCATGACAGGATTTAATTCCTTTCTGGATTTGGCTTTTAGGAATCATGTTGAGGCGAATTGCCCATGTGTGAAGTGTGAGAACAAATTTTTCTATGATAGGAAAACAATTCAATGGCATGTTATCAAGTATGGATTTCTATCAACCTACACTAATTGGGTTTATCACGATGACAACCAAGATAATTTTTCCAACCAACATGTTGATAAACCTTTTGATGATATAGAGGGCTTGATTAATGATACTTTTTATGATCATTTAGAAATGACCGAAGACGATGTTGAGAATGACAATGAACATACTCTACATGATGATGATAAATTTGATGAACTATTAAAAGATGCTTGTGAACCACTATATCCTAGTTGTGATAAATATTCTAAATTATCATTTATTGTTCACTTATTTAGACACAAGTGCTTGAATAAAATTAGCAATAAGGAAATATCAGATTATTTGGAACTTCTTAATCAAGTATTGCCTAAGGAACATAAGCTGCCAATGAAATGGTACGAATGTAGAAAGCTCATGTCTTCATTGGGATTGGATTATCAGGTTATCCACGCATGTGCCAATGATTGTGTATTATTTAGAGGTGAATACTTGGACTTGGATAGGTGCCCAAAGTGTAATACTTCTAGGTGGAATGATACTTATAAGGGAAGAAGGATAAAGGTCAAGAAAAGGACACCAAAAAAAGTGCTTCGGTACTTTCCCTTAACTCCTAGACTTAAAAGATTATATAATTCTAGAAAGACTGCTCCTCTGATGACTTGGCACTCCACTAGCCAGACTTGTAAGGATGGTGAAATGGCACATCCTAGAGATTCTGAGGCTTGGAAGGATTTTGACACTAAACATCCATCATTTAGAAATGAGACGCAATGTCCGACTTGGCTTAGCAACTGATGGATTTAGTCCTTTCAATATTGCAATGGGAAGTAGTAGAAGCATATGGCCTGTAATCTTAATGTGCTACAATCTCCCCCCATGGCTAGCTATGCATCAATCATTTTTAATGCTGTCACTTCTTATCGACGGTCCTAAATCACCTGGAAATGATATAGATGTCTATCTTAAACCATTAATTGATGAATTGAAGATGTTATGGGATGGCGTTAACACCTTTGATGCAAATACAAGAGAGGTATTTTGTATGAGGGCAATGCTTTTGTGGACCATTAGTGATTTTCCAGCATATAGCATGTTGTCTGGTTGGAGCACCAAAGGATACAAGGCGTGCCCTTATTGTCATGTTGATCATGGGTCCATTTACCTCCCATATTCTCGAAAGTGTGTGTATCTAAGGCATCGTCGTTTTTTGCCTACGGATCACCCATGGCGTGTTGACAAAAGAAGCTTCAATGGTGAGGAGGAAAATGAACCGCCTCCTCACCCTATAGATGGGGAACAAATTCAACATTTATGGAAAGATTATGATAACATTGTATTTGGAAAGTTTCCAAATAATGACTCTCAAGGCCGACTTGGATTACCTGAAGGTTGGAAAAAGCGAAGTGTTTTTTTTGAGCTTCCTTACTGGAGCTCATTGTTGGTACGACACAATCTGGATGTGATGCATATTGAAAAAAACATAAGTGAAAATATTTTGGGTTGGATACTACACAAAGATGGTAGTAGCAAGGACAATCTTAAAGCTAGATTAGATATGCAACACTTGAAGATACGAAAATCATTGTGGCCTAGAATTTCAAAATCTCAGAATACTAGAGAACTTCCTCATGCAATTTATAGCTTGTCCGATGAAGAAAAGGATAACCTATTGTCTGTTTTGAAGGACATTAAACTTCCAGAAGGATTTTCCTCAAATTTCTCTAATATGGTTCAACTTAGAGAAAAGAAGTTAGTGGGTATGAAGAGTCATGATCACCATATAATGCTACATCATCTCCTGCCTATAGCTATAGTTAAAGCATTGTCAAAGCCGGTAAGGAAAGTAATAACTGAATTTTGTGTTTACTTCAAGGAGTTGTGTGCAAAGGTCATAACTATTGAGAAAATGAAGGAGTTAGAAAAAAAAATTCCTATGATAATGTGCACATTGGAAAGGATTTTTCCTCCTGCATTTTTTGATGTTATGGTCCATTTAGCTATACATCTTGCAACCGAGGCAAAACTTGCTGGACCAGTTCAGTTTAGATGGATGTATCCAATTGAAAGATATCTCTACACGTTAAAAAATTACATTCGGAATAAGAGTAGACCGGAAGGTTCAATTGCTGAGGGATACTTGGTCGAGGAAGCAAGCATATTCTGTGATAGGTACTTGCATGATGTGGAAACTAAGCTACACAAACCTATAAGGTACCAAGATGGTCCACTTGGCGTAGCTTCTCTTCTGACCATTACACATGAGGAATTGCATCAAGCTCAACGATTCATCTTGCTTAATACCGAGGAAGTTCAACCATATGTTAAGTAAGTATTTGGTTAACTAAATTTTAGTTAAATGTTACTTTTAAGAAACCAAATCTGATTTCACATATATAAACAGGACACATAATGATTATTTGAGATGGCAACACCCTGATTGGGATGATTTCACATTACATTTGCATCACCACGAAACATTTGTGAGCTGGTTTGAAGATCACGTAAGAAAATTCATTACCACTATTCAACTTAATATTATTTCTTTCATTATTCATAATATTGTCTATCCTCTTCTTCTTTCAGGTTGATTCTTTAAAAAATTTTGATGAACTTCCTAAACCTATTCAATATCTATCTCGACCACCTAAAATAGGTGTTTATTCATACAAAAGTTATTTTGTGAATGGTTACAAGTTTGATTGTCAGGATGTAGACATTAAACGTTCCACACAAAATAGTGGCATTGCCACATATGGTTCTAATGGTGAAGTATACTATGGGTTTTTAGATGACATTTTTGAGATTCACTACCATAGGATGGATCCGTATTATCTTTTCAAATGCTCATGGTATAGTATTGATGAGGAAGGGTTTTCAGTTGATGACTTTAACATTGCATATGTTGACACAAGTAAGCGAAGCTTTAAAGATGAGCCCTTTATATACCCAGAACAAGCTGAACAAGTGTTTTACTCAGTCGATCCTATAGATGGAAATTGGAGTTCTATATGTCACTGGAAACCTAGAAATGTTTACCACGAACATGAGCACACAATTGAACAAAGAAATGAACATTTGGCTAGTGGTCACGAGCCATTACTTCATTGTGGTTTGGATGATGTCCATAATGTAACATGGACTAGGTGTGATATACCTAGAAAAGTAAAAGTGTCTGAAAATGTAGTCAAAGAAATTCTACAGCCTAAAAAGAGGAAGAGATTATAGGTAATATTAATTGAAGAATTGCATGATAAATTTTTATTACCTTTTTTAGGATTGTTGAATTTGTAGCTCATATATTATATGATACATGATTGCATTATACAGTCTTTGTAGGGACATGCCTCCTAAGGCGATGTATAAGTCTGTTAATAAAATCATAGAAGGGGGAAATAATGATGATGAAGTTGCAACACGGAAACAAGGTTTTTTTGTTTATCGTATATGATTTTCTTGTTCACTTTTCTTTCTTTTCCATACATTATTTAATCTATGTCAGTATTGTTATTAGCTTTGGATCTTGGGATGGGCAGTGGAAGCAAAAGGAAAGTTCAATCCGACATGTGCGTCGAATCAAACATAGGTATAAATCAAATTTGATATATACCAATTAAATAACAACGATGATGTAATTATTTAGATCAATTAACATTACATTTTTCTATAGAAATTAAATCTATGACTACAAATCTGATTTTGATTGAGTTTCTTCGAATTGCCCCTTTTTTTTTAATAACCAGTTGTTTTTACTGAATTTTCCATACCATGTGTACATAAATAATGATGTTAACGGGTTATCCTTTCCCATGCTCTCACTGTTATTATTATATGCAATAGAGAATCTTTCATCATTGCTCCAAACTACGAATGGAATTCTGAAAGCCAAAAAGGCAGCTGCATCTGCACCCTTCAATAATGATCCTTTTGAGGAGCGATTGATCGAGTTAAAGTCAAGTAAATTATTCATATATATATATATATTGCAAATATATGTACTTCTATTAGCTATCACTACATGTAATTTTTGTATAAATTGTTAGGAACAAAGAGGGCATCAAGCTCTAACACTGTGGATGATGAAATGCCAATCGCCAATGCATTAAAAAAAGTTCACGATTGTGGTATTTAATAGTGCACTGGTTTATTGTAATCTATTGTGTGTTTTCAATAACTCATTTTCTTATATTATTGTGTATTGTTGAATATGTTTAGGTAAGTCTGTGTATGAAAAATCAGCCTCAACTAACCCCAAGACAAAGATGCACCTTAGTCACAAAATGAAGTCTATTCAAGGTGAAGTTGATGCATCAATTCATGGTACATCTCAAAGTACTGAAATGTTAGGTATATTAATTATAACTACCTACCACCCTCCCATTCTAATTTATGATTTGTAGAATTAATTTCCTTCTATTTATGTGCATGATTTGATGTGTTTAGGTAAGTCCGTGCATAGGAAATTTGTCTTAAATAGTGCCAAGACAGACATTTGTCTAAATGCAAAGACAAAATTTGACTCAAATATTGTAAAGACAAAGATGCATCAAAAGCAAAATTTGAAGTCTGTTTCTGATGCCTCAGGCTATGATGCATTGACAAGAACTAAAGTTTTAGGTATTTTTTAATAAAAATACACCTACCATCATTTTGTTTTATAGAAATATTTCCTTCTTGTAATGTGTATCATTTCATGTCTCTAGGTAAGTCTGTGCTTGGGAAATCTTACATTAATAGTTCCAATACAAACATTCCTCTAAATGGGAAGAACAAATCTATTCAATCTAATTTTGATGCATCAGATCATGATCCAACTCCAAGGACTGAAATCTCAGGTATTTTAGATAGAAAAACACACTCACTCATTCTATTTTCAATTCATATAAATTGTTGGTTGTTTAGGGAAATCTGTGCATGGAAAATCTGCATCAAATAGAAATATTTCCTTCTTGTAATGTGTATCATTTCATGTCTCTAGATAAGTCTGTGCTTGGGAAATCTTACATTAATAGTTCCAAGACAAACATTCCTCTAAATGGGAAGAACAAATCTATTCAATCTAATTTTGATGCATCAGATCCTGATCCAACTCCAAGGACTGAAATCTCAGGTATTTTAGATAAAAAAACACACTCACTCATTCTATTTTCAATTCATATAAATTGTTGGTTGTTTAGGGAAATATGTGCATGGAAAATCTGCATCAAATAGAAATATTTCCTTCTTCTAATGTGTATCATTTCATGTCTCTAGGTAAGTCTGTGCTTGGGAAATCTTACATTAATAGTTCCAAGACAAACATTCCTCTAAATGGGAAGAACAAATCTATTCAATCTAATTTTGATGCATCAGATCCTGATCCAACTCCAAGGACTGAAATCTCAGGTATTTTAGATAGAAAAACACACTCACTCATTCTATTTTCCATTCATATAAATTGTTGGTTGTTTAGGGAAATCTGTGCATGGAAAATCTGCATCAAATACTACCAATAAAAAGGTGCATCTCAATCAGAAGACAAAGTCTCTTCAATGTGATTTTGATGCGGAAGGTAATGGCATATCCATAAGGAAGTTTTATGTAGTATAATAATAAATATATTGTCCTACTCCTTACACTTGATGTGCTTTAGTAAGTGTTTCTTTTCTACTAATGTACTTTGTGAATGTGTTAGGTAACTCTATACATGGAAAATCTGCCTCAAACATTGTAAACACAAATACACACATAAAACAAAAGGCAAAGTCTATTCAATGCAACTCAGATTCTTCAAGGAGTGATATTTTGGGTATGTTAATTGTAAATGCACCCAACCACCCAGCCTCGTTGACACACACACATATATATCAACTTACTCTATTGGTATTTGAACCATGTAGGTTCTGTATAGTATCATAATTTTTACTTTTTTTTACTTGATGGCAGAATTTTTCTCAGATTTTTGTTAAGTCTTTAACAAATGATTATCACCTTTTGGTTAAATAGGAAATATGCAACGCAACAAGAGGGTATCAATTACTCCAAAAGATATTGAAGCATATGGAGAAATAAGTGCATCTGCCTTTGGTTTCAATTTGAGCGATGATGAGACAGATGAATCTCACCACCATGAAGATCTAGGTGAGTTATCTGTCGAATTGTATGTAACTACTTTCTGTATTATTCTCATTCTATCACTTACTACAAATTTTAATTCTTTGTTTAAGATGTTGAAGATGAGTTGATTGTTAATGGTACTTCAGAAATCCATTTTTCAGGTATTATCTTTATTGGAACTATTTCTTGTTGTGTAATAAATCCTTGTAACCTACTGTTGAGACAAACAATTTATGGCACAATTAAAAGAAACTAAAAATGAATTGCCTATCCATGGAACTTCAGTGATTAGGCTCACAGGTAACATTCTTAAGACATTGTTATCAAGGGACACACCTTGATCCTTTAGTCTTCCATGGAGAGGGGTTGATTCTTGGGTGCCTAGTTCCTTTGCGTACTAGGAAATTGCCTTGTCATTTTAGGATAAAATATCACATCTTTCATCTCACACACTTGTATAAATTTCAAATTGTACATAACAATATAAGATGGTGACAATCTTGAAGATGATTTGCATGCTGAAGAACAAGTTAGAATTGATGAATTGGATCAACAGGAACCCAGATGTGAAGAAGGTAGTGCATTTAACTTGAATGTATATTAGTATATTTTTGATTTGGAATTGAAACTTTTTAATGACTCAGCCACTTCTAAGAAAAAAACAAGGGGATGCACGACATACAAAGCTATTGCCCCCCCAAAAGGTAAAAAATGGAAATGCAAAGTTTGTAGCGACTTGGGAGTTCCTATTGGAGATGAAGCTTCAAAGTTAGCAGAATGGCTAGGCATACATGCTAGACAAGTAAAGTACTTTCCTATTGCTGAAAATTGGGGACAACGACATGAGAAAAGTTTTGCAAATGTGTTGGCTTCTCTAAAGGTATGCAACATGTATAATTATCAATATTAATCTATGATTCTGTGTTGAGTTGATGTCACTAGTAAACTATTATTCAATTCTTCGTGTAGGATGATTTTGACTTTGTAATGAGGGATGGGCATAGCAAAGATCCTCTAGATGGTGTTTTTTCATGGTGTAAGGCGAGAATTCAACGAGAAATTAGGACATGGAGGCACAATTTGAAGATGAAATATTATCATGCCGACAAGACACTTGAGGAACAACTGCTGACAAGTGCAGACAAAAGGATTTCTGATGCTCAATGGGCAGAACTGTTGAAATATTGGGACAAAGATGAAACTAAGGTGGTGTTACAATATAAAACATTTATAATTGATTGTAATATTATGATTTCAGTACTATTTCTACCATTTCAGTTTTTGGCGACAAGAAACAAGGATAGCCGAAGTGTTGCAGGACCCACATATACCGGTGGACCTATTTCAATAGCAACCCTCCGATACAAAGCGGTAAGCCTTGTTAATATTCTATTTTGGTGTTACTTTTTAGCTTTGGATATATGTATTTTGATTGCCATGCAACCCAGAAAATGTTTAGAAGGAAGAAGAAGGAGAAAAGTTTACAGAATACAAATCATATGTTGGAGCTCATTTAGATCGAAATAATAACCCTCCGAATGAGAGGACAAAGACTTTACTTGTAAGTGATACAAATAATATTTGCTACTAAATATCTTTCTCAATTACTTGCTATATTTTCCTCTTTTTTATGTATATTAGAGGCAAGTTGCTCAAGCTTGCTTGGAAAAAGGGGTTGAGGAAACACAAGACCCATTGGAATTTGGATCTGCTATGGATGGCGCTTATGGCCCACATCGTGGAGGGTATGAAAGAGGATACGGTGCTGGAGTGTCTCGTAGAAATTTGCAAAATAAAAAAGCCAAACAAGCTCTACATTCAGCTGTGACAGATCTTCAACAACAACTACAAGATAAGAATGAAGAGCTTGCTGACGCTAAAGCTAAAATAGCAACATTGGTATAATTTTTATGTTGAATGATATTTATCTATCCATACAAACTCAATTTTGTTTATGTGTCACTAGGAGAGAAATCTTGGAAAGAGGCATATGATGGATAGGAGGGAGGCATTATGTCAGAAAATGCTCCGTAAAATGGTAAATGAAGTGTTTCTATGTCTTCATATAAAAAATTATATTCATGAGTTTACATAAAGATAATATATATATATATCTATTTTTAACTTGTAGGGACGATCTACGCGCATGTTGCATGCTTCGGCTCCATCAGAAAATGAAGATCCAACTTAGTTCGTAGAAAGTTAATGGCATCCTTTATGCCAAATTTAACAATTAGTGGAAATATTTGGATGACTTGATAGTTAGAAATTTTCATATATGACCAAACAGTAGTATATGTTACTTGGACAATCATGCATTATTTGTTAATATTATAGCTAACATATATATAGTTTTTAGACACATCATCTCTCTATTATAATTATATTTGGTTTGTAGTTATGTTTCCAAATTTTGGATGTGTGTTTTTCTAGCATGTAAAATTCATACCCCCTTTGGACGATGCACATGATAAAAAACATGCATTATGTTCTTGATCAACACAAAATGATGAATTAGTGTGTTTGTGTGTGCTATGTGTATTTCCTTTGTTCTTCCAAAGGGGATTAAATGATGAATTAGTGTGTTTGTGTGTGCTATGTGTATTTCCTTTATTCTTTCAAAAGCAGCCATGTATAGAATCATTGGTGGCTATGAGAAGAAATACAAGGTATGATAATTAGGGACCCATTTTAAGGCAGCCCACCTACAACCTAAGGGGGCTAGGTGGGAGCCATGGTATTTTGTAAGAACAAGTGTAGCTATCGTAGTTAACTAATTCTTTTTCTTTTTGGCTTCATATCACATAGATGAAGGATGCTCAAGTGAATACTCGACCAGAGCATGATCTCGATTGCCATAGTTGATGCAAGCCAAAGGTATAACAATCATTTGATGATGGTACTAATTGAATTTAAGAAAGCACTTGTTCATAAATGCAATGTAGCACCTGCTTGGACAATGTCGAATATGGACTGTTCTATTTATAGTCTTTATACTGAGTTATGTATGCTGCAAGGTTTATTTTACCAGGTTGCTGCTCCTGTATGCCCCAACCGTCAAAAAAGTGAAAATTTCACATCCTCTTTAGTTGGATATGATATTGGGATCTTTACTTCATAAAACAACAACCTTGTGAATCATCTAAATGTTGAGCAAAATCAAAACTGTCAATGATTTTCCCTTCAACAATTATCTTTATTCACACTCTTGTTTAACAGAGTGAGCCAAAGTTAATTCTTTTTACCCTTGAGCAGGGCCGGCCTTAGATTATATCATATCTACATATGAAATAAGCAAGAGATATAGGACATAGTACTTCTTCATCTCTTGATGCCAAGTTCCAAAAGAAATAGGAGAAAGCATGTCTCAGAATCTCCAATTAGGAGCATCTTTCCAGAAGGTATCCTTTTCATATTTTTTCTGGAAATATTTTGATTATGACTGAAAATGATTTGATCATACAAGGTGTGGCAAAAATCATATGTTAATGGATTTTCACTGCTTATAACTGGTGGGAATTTGTTAATGCTTAGACTTTTTTCTTACCGGAAATATTGTTACGAGTCTAATTTTAACTCTGACGTTAACTATCAATCCGGTAACTAATTCAGATTGCTAAAGTTTATGGCTAAGCACAACCCTCTCTAGATTAAGTTTGGTTCATGGACATGATATAATTTTGACTGCACTAAGTACTTTGTTTCCTCATTGACTTCTTTTCTATGATTAATAACATGAAATCTGTATAATGGTTGTACTATCTTTCAACTTTATCCTTAACACTATAGTTTTCACATGATGATTGTGAAAATGAAAAGTGGGAATGCACTCATGATTCACCTTTTTATTACTCTTGGCAAGGAATTGCACAAAATTAAACAACGCAATAGTAGGTTGTCAATTATTTGTGTTTTTCCCTGCTAAAATAAGTGTTATGTTTACATTGAGTTAAGTTGGAGATAAGCATGACTCTCACGTTCTTTGTTGTATTTCCTTTTCTTTACCAGTGCAACTCTCCGTCTCCACATTTAAGGTTAGAGTGAAACTCTCCCTAGATAGAGATTAGTAGGGAAATATGGATGGATTTTCAGGTAATGCAAGACAGGTTGATTGACGAACCCTTGCTTATTAGTTGCCATATTTTTCTTTTTTATGGTTCATATTGATTATCAATATGTTATTTTCCTTCTTTAACAGATTGTAAGAACTTATTACATATGATGAGATGGAAGTCAGATAGAAATCTCTCATTTGTAGGTTATCTAGAGCATAAAGACTTCTGGTGCCAATCTTCCAAATAATAATCTTGAAATATCCAGGCTCATCTGCAGGTACTTGTTTCTTTTGTATCATGCTTCTAAGATTGTTTGTAAATGACTTGATATTTTAAGTCATAGTATAATATAAAAATCCACTTGATATTTAGAAACAATGTTTTTCACTACTATGCTATTTTTAACAATCATATTTCACAAGTTCACTGCATGATGTAGATTAATTTGATGTTTCCTTTTTTTGCAGCAAATACCAAGAAGAGATGGTCCTCCTATATATATAAATAGTTGGCATGTGGTCAAGAGAAAAATGCCCAAATGTTTTCCCTCTTCTCTCTAGTCTCATCCCTGCCCTCTTTGCCACCCTCTGTCCCCTTCTCATTTTCCAGAAGTTGCACCCACCTTCCAATCTCTCAACCTTCCCTTTCAACTGTGGGGGTAATTATCTGTGCATGTACGGTTGTGGTCGTGATCAGCATGGAGATGCAGTTCAGAAACAAAGGAGCCCAGCCCATGCCTGTATTAGAGTAACTCTCACATGCTTGATTAAGGGGTGGAACCTTCGAGGATGATTAAGAAGTTCAAGGAGAAATGGAGGAGCAAAAAGATCCCCTCTCCCCTTATCGGCTTATTAGGTGTGATGTTCGATGTTGTTTCTAGTTTTTCCATTGTAGTTGGACCAATGTACTTGTATTTTTTCACAATTATGCTGCTACTTTTTCCTTTATAGTTGACTCTCATCGTCTAGCTCACTTCTCTTTGGATTTAGGATGGGACAAATAGATATGCCCTCTCACCTTGCAAATGTCGGCAAGCCCGTGATGAGGCTGGACAGGGCATCGGTCATCCATGACAGCTACATATGGGAGTACCCGTTCCATGAGATAGTCAAGCTGTCTCAAGATGTTAAATACAGTGAGATCAGCAACAATATCTACTGGTTCGTTCTCTCATTTGCAAACCCTCAAAACCCATTTCCTCCATTTTAATTGATTGGTTCATTGCCACTTCCGCATACTCAAACTACAATGCTACTAGTATGGAAAAACATGGCTGGTGTCCACGACTATTGGTTGCTCAGTTGTTGATACAAATATTTCCTTCAACTATTCAAAAATCATTGTTAGTATGACATAAAAGCACAATGTAAAACAAAGTAGTGATACACTATATTTAGAGAGTATATGTTTTTATACCCATACCACAAAATTCTTACCCCATAAGTCACAAAAGCTTTACCAATTTATATATGTTGTTCATCAATGCACCGCCATTTGGTTTGGACTTAGCATACTGTCTTTATTTCCATCCCTATATAAGATGTAGTCACTGGGTATATAATGAGAAAGACAACATCTTCGTATGAGATCATGTACCAAACATGTAGTCCATGTTAACTTACTATATTGTAAGTAAACTAAATGTTCTTGGATGAATTCCATGTGAAGTTACTATGTTATAAGATATAATTACTCTTTTATTCGTCATTATCTACATCAATAGTTTTAACTTCTTCAAACATGTGTTGTATCAGGTTGGGTACAGAGCGACACTGAAAAGAAAATGAGTTACACAATACAATTGTGCTATTCAATCAAGTCAGATGCATTTTTCAACATGTGTTTGCAAGTCATCAAAAAATACATTGATATATTAGTCCTTACAATAGAAGTGGGACGTAAGTATATATACAATTTGGATATTTTTATGTTAGCATCTAGAAATTTTTATCTCACTCAACTTAACCATCCCTTAATATACAATTTCTAGATCTGCTTGTGCATCCCTCTAACAAAGATGATGTTCATGATGGTGTTTGTGGACATTCCCGTACTGACTCTGAATCTCACCAAGTTGCCATTGTCCAAAAGGCTGCAACTAAGACAACCTATAACATTTCAATGGTAACTGTTTATAATTTGGTTGATTGCCAAGTCATTGTTTGCTGAGCTTATAGCTCGTATAGCTAGATTGTCTTCTCTTTACATTTTGGGTCATTGATCAGACTGACTCATAATTGCATGAATGAGTCAATCTCATTTTCAGATGGACATGGCTTCCATTGTCAAGGACGTCATCGACTACACTGAGCACCTGCAGCAGCAAGAGAGGGCCATGATGGCGGATATCTCAGTGATAAGGCTAGCAGCAGGAGTTGTTGGCGGTTTGATTTTCAATGATTCACATGGCCTGCCAAAAATAGCAGAACTACTTGCCGGGCCAAGAACGACCAGAAAGAAAATGAGGGAGAACGTGGATGCCGCCCCATTTGCTGCAGTCAACTCTTGTCATCATCCATACCATCAAGTAAAACGTCCTACTACTACTTGCAGTCCCCTTCATCTTGTGGAGCTGAAGGTGATCCCTGCAGGGGAGGGCATCTGGCTGGTTAGCCTCACCTGCATGATGTAGATGGACACAATGAGGGGCCTCCGTCAGGTTTTCCATTCCCTCGGCCTCAAGACCCTCAACTGCAGCATCAGCACGACATCTGACAAGGTCCTACACACCATACCGGTGGAGGGCGACGAGTTGGAGATTGGCAGGATACAAGAGAGGATACGCAGAGCTGGAGATTGACAGGATACAAGAGAGGATATGCAGAGCCATTACAACACAAAACATTATTTTTGTCAAAATTTTCTGCCAACATTTTCTTGCTTGATGGAAGGTCTCTCTTGGATTGTCAGACACAGTCCTTAAAAAGTGACGAGTCAACGAAATCTATGGCTAAGCATGTAAAGAGTGACAAGTTACTTTATCCCTATGATAATGACAGATCCCACAAGAGAATAAAAATCGATTTATCTCATTGTCAAAGTGATGGTATCTGTTCTATATGTCAAGATGGCGGCACACTGATCTTATGAGACTACTGTCTATCTTCATATCACTTAAGTTGCATTGGTTTAGAGGATGTACCCGAAGGAAAGTGGCTCTGTCCTTGCCGGTGTGGTATTTGTGGCCTTGGCGAATTCAATTGCAACTCCACACAATTCACAGATGAGACAAAATTGTTTTGCGATCAATGTGAACGAGAATATCATGTTGGATGCTTAGAGAAATGTACATCAGGTGCAATAATAAGTTGTCCCAAGGGGTATTGGTATTGCGACGACGCCTGTTCCAAGATTTCTTCCCAACTCCATCTTCTGGGAGTATCTAACCCAACAAATGCAGAAGGTTATTCATGGGCAATTCTGAAGTCAGACAATGCTAAATTTGATAATGAGGCGTTTACTAATGAGACAGTGATCGAGCATCAAAGCAAGCTGTGTGTCGCACTGGATGTGTTGCTGAATTGGTTAAATTTTTGGGGTTTCTATACTTTGCTGTTGGAAAATTTTGTAATTGATATATGTAGATAATGTACACGAGAAGGAACATGTTGCCACTTTTTTATTGGTGTCCACAAAGTACCAATGTACAAACAATGAGATCTTATATATAATTTTTTACTTTAAAACTATTTGGTTGCAATTCATTGTCGCTATATATATATATGTGTGTAATTTCTATCTTTTGTTAGGCAGTACATGTACATATACGTACATACATGTCTGTACATATATACATGCCTATGACGTATTAGCTTTTTGAGAAAGACTGTCTTCACTACTAATGAAATATGTGACATCAATGTGTGTGGTTCTTTCAATGTGGGTGATATACTATGATGTCATGTATTGCCATGTTTTGGAATGTGAAAACCACTAATAGATGACGTTTAATCAAATAGGTTATATTGCACAAAGGCCACTCTAAATATGTGACATACATTTTTTAGGTAATGGGTAATCATGTCACCTTTTCAACAAAAGGTTACATATTTGAATGTCATCTATGCCCTATTTTTCAGTAGTGTTTCTCGACGGAAGGTAATACAGGTGCGAGAAATCTAAACTCTATACCTGCCAAGTTCCAAAAATTGAACAACTTGCAGTGGGAAGCAGTATCCAGGAGGCCGACAAATCTTGAAGTTCTGGAGGTACTCAAATCTATGAATATGTATAAGGTGGCAGGACCAGATGGCGTTAATGCTTTCTTCATTAGAGAAAACTGGGAGGTAGTCGGTGATGCTCTATGGCAAACAACTGTCAACGCATTAGATGGCAATAAGTTGGGTCGGAGTGGTACAACACAACGCTAGTGCTTATCCCTAAATGTAACAGACCAGAGTCTTGTAAACAACTGAGACCTATAGCACTGAATAATGTTAGCCTAAAGCTGTGTTCGAAGATAGTAGTCCAAAGGATCAAGACATGGATGTCGACATGGATAGCGCCGATGCAGAGTAGCTTCGTCCCAGGTCGGAAAATATCCGATAATATTGTTCTGGTTCAAGAGCTAATTCACAGTATGAAAAGGAAACATTCGACGAAGATGATGACGATCAAAGTCGGTTTGACAAAGGCCTATGATATGATGTCTTGGGATTTCATTGCTGATACGTTATGGAGGCTATATATGCAGGAGAATATTAGAAAGTTTATCATGAACTCTGTAACAGGTGGACAAATCTCACTATGTTGGAATGGGCGAATGTCCCCCGCATTTAAGGCTGCCAGAGGCCTCCGACAAGGGGAACCTTTTTGTCTTACATCTTTGTATTGTGCCTTGAAAAGTTGAGTCAAATGATAGAGGACACTCAGAGTGTGTTAGAACAGTCGTTTGCTTCAGCCGACCAAGTCCAAGTTCGTAGCTCACGTGATGCGCTCCATCAGCAAGCAGTTACAAGATGTGACACTCTGCCCACTCATGCTGCTGTTACGTGAACTGAGTCCACCGCAATATGCAACAGCAAGTGCAACATGCAAAGAGAATTCCGTCTTTCATGTAATTGATCCGAATTTAGTGGATCACAAACATGTAAGCTAATCCTATATGTATCTGTAGCTCACGCACTTGCAAGGTGCGGCAACATCTTGTATCAATACAACTTAACATGGTATCAAGAGCCTACTCGCCTATTAACATGTCGAGCAACAACGAATCGTCATCTTCATCCCTTCCACTTCCAGAATCCACCCCAACCGTCCCGTCCCTTCCCAACCTCCACCAGCTCCACCATTACATCTCCCTCACTACCAAAAAAACATAGAATAGATGACAGGTAAAAAATTACACACTTTAGGTGACATGTTTATACATAACTTATAATCTGTATAGGCCTACATAAAATAGATGACATACATTTTTGTATATTTGAAAGGGTGACATACTTTAGGTGACATGCATGTATGTCACGTGTAGTCTGTGCAACATATGTGACAGACATTTTATCATACTTGAAAGGGTGACACACTATAAGTGACATACATTTGAATCACCTATGTTCTACTGGGGGTTTACACATATATATGAGTCAAGTGTAATATACAAGGAGACATAACATTTAGGTGACATGTATGTGTGTCACCAAAGTTATAGATGACATAAATTCATGTCACCTAACCCTAGAATTTTTACAGAATTACTATGAGAGGACATTGTCTTGATATGGGCCTTGAATTCTCACAAATGCATTACGAGGGACCTGATGTTAGAGGAAATTCTCGTGATATGGGCCCCAACCCTCACATATGCATTTTTAAATAATTGTTTTATGAGAAGAAATGTGTCATGGCTCCTCCCGAGTGTATTTTTATTGGAATATATCAACACTTATTTGGTCACCATGCGTTTGACGATGATGCGATGCGAGGGCGTCGAGCCGTTGCACGTGAGATGGGCACTGACGATGATTCTATTTGGCTCCCACCTACCTCTAATTAATTATTGCACCTACCCTAGTGTCGTTGATGGCAGGGGTTCTCTGCTCGTCCTGTTCCCCCACACCATAGTATCCAGATCTGACTTACCATAGTGTCTCCCGAATGCGGACGGAAGGCGACCAGAAAGGTTCGGCAATAACTTCAAGTCTAATTCAAATTATCAACTTTTGTTGGACTTGGCCATACCGGTGGTGGCTACCCTTTTTTCGGCAACCACACCCATAGCAGCAAGGGATTAGGGCAAGAACGCGCTTGAAGCGTCCCTGGTGCCTAGCTGTCTAGGTCTCAACACGTCGAGGATCGATACGATAGAGTTCAACATCGATCCCCAGAGGCGGAAACCCATACACGGTTCCCTACAGTCGTGTGTTAAGTAGGCTTGGCATTGGTCAACCCAGCATGAAGGACTGCTCTGCTGGCCGCCATACATAAGAGGGTTCCCTCCATGTCTCAGTTTCGCTCTCTTTAATGGCAAAATTCAGTTTTCCCACATCGGCAATGACACATTATGACCGTCTTGGTGCGTCACAAATGAAATCCATGAGGTTGTTCCTGTGGTCCTTTACCGCGTGGGGCCTACATCTTGCATGGTTGGACCTACTGTACAAGTTTCATGTCCTTTTAGGAGCCTCCATACATATCACGGCAAATTGTTAGCAGCTAATAGTTTTGGTAATCATATTCGGGTTGTTTATTTATCTTCACTGAGTTGTGTTGATGGAATCCGTAAGGCATTGGAGTATGCGGATGTTTGGGAGGGCTTGGTGTTTGCTCTTTGTTCTTCCAAGCATTGGATGTGTGGTGTATGCCTTGGCATCATGCCATGGTATAAAGTGTGTCCTCATCAAGCTTTTGATGGCTCTGATGTTACTACCACTCTACTTCGATAGCCTGTTGAGACATCACTCAATGTGATAGTTGGTTTGCCTACTCCCATCAATTATGGCTTTCCATATTATGTTCCTTGTACCATGTCAGCTCGTCAGTGTATTGAGCCACCGCCTGTGCCTGTTGACTGACTATAGCTCGACACAGATCTTCTAGATTCTATCTTCCACACGGGTGTCCCTACTGTAAAGATCATCCCTCTTCTTTGTCGTTTGCCCTTTGCCGACACTCTTCGTGCTTGCTTACTCTAGGTGGCTTCTTGCCCACACTCTATTGATGCATGGATTCGTCTTTTGTTGCTTCCAGCATGTGTTCTGTATCGCTTCTCCCCTAAGTCTGCTCAAGAACAGTCTTCTCAAAAATGCATCTCTCTACAACAACTTATGATCCTTAAGGGTTTGGAGACTTGGAATTCAGGACTTGATGGCATTCAACAACTCCTAGCTCAGATTTTGGCTCATTGTTGTCCTATTGGACGAGAACATTCTTCTGAAGCTTGTATTTCACATGCCAAGTCTAAGATCAAAGATAGCCAATTTTCTACTACCATCCGTGTTCTATCCTCTAGTGGTGTTACCCCCACAAAAGCTGCTAATTATTCTTATCTTGAAGCTAAACACCCTCAACCTCCACTGCCATTGGTACAACCTCAGTCTGAAATTTCTAGCTCTCCATTTTTTGCTTCTTGCTCTATGATTGAAGAAGCCATTTTATCATTCAAGAAAGGGACCGCTTGCGCACGTGATGGCCTATGATCACAACATCTTATTGATTATATGTGTGGGGTTGCCACTGCAGTGAAAGATGATTTTTATAATGCAGTTTCTATAACATCCCTGACCTAGGTTATGTTTTAACCCTAGTTGTTTTTCTTAATAAAGTTGATTAGATGCTTGCTCTTATCTTTTGAAAAGTAATTAAGGCTCTTGAGGAACTTATACTTCTTTTTCAGCCCTTTTTGAATAATGTTGGAACATTGTTTTGTTAATTTTGGACTAAAGTGCAAATTACCCAAGTTGAGGGGCTAACTTGAAAATTGCACATGATAAATGTTCCTCTTATGTTGAGACATCATGAGAATGAATATGATGTAGTGGTATGGTTTCCACAAGCTTGGGCACCAAGATAAAGCTTGTAGAGCAATGTTTGTGCATTAAAACCTAGTTTTGGTGTAAAGTGCAATTTACCCAAAACCTAGGGTTCAATATGCAAATTACCACTTCAATAAGGTCCCTAATGTTTCTTGACATCATTTAGAGCAAATAAAATGAGAGGGGCGCCTCATTTGAATTAAGTTGGAGGAGAGAGAATCTCGATATTAAAATAATCAAGATTTAAGCTTAATTGAAACCCTAATTCGATTTAATACAAAAATAAATAAAATAATTTGAAGGACCTTCAACCAAAATTAATATGGTTGGATTCATATGTGTGTGGACGAGCTTAAGCCTTGTAAAGGCACGAGCATATCCTAAGGAGGTGAAATTCCACTCACCATTATTATAAGAAAAAGAATTTTCCACTCAAAAATGGATATTGATATTATAAGGGTTAAGGTGCTTAAATTCTTTTCCCTTTATTCTTGGATAATGGAAGGGAGCTCAGTGGGGATAGATATGACTTTGCATACAAGAAACCAAGGGGGATATGGTGGCAATAATTTTTGAATAAAAAGACTTTTATAAAAGTATTTTCTCTCTCATTGAATTTCTTATAAAAAGACCCTTTCCAAGACAAATGAAAGGCTTTTCTGTTTCCACTTATTCTCTTTGCTTGGAAACCGACCAAGGGAGCTAGGGAGGACCAGGAGGACGACCCCCAACCTGTTGGTAAGGTTCTTGATCAATTTCACCTTGATTCCATGGTGGAAATTGAAAATAAATTATGGATTTATTCTTATTTCGATCTCCTCTTCAACCCTAGCTAATCTTTTCAACCAAAAGATTGAGGATGAGCCTAGGGGGAGTTGCAAAAGATTCATCCACCATTTTTTCCATGAACTTGGAGCTTTGGAGCTCAATTGGAGGCGGGTTTTATAACTTGAACCCTTGATTTTGTTATTGCATTCAATTCCTTATCAATAATGATCATTTCCACATTCACGATAATTGATTTGGTTGATGGGTGCAATCACCATGGAAACCACAGTAGGTTTCGTGAGTTTAGAGCTTGAAGATGATAATCACACACCTCTCCAAATATCAGGACCAAACGGTCTCAACTCAAGTGCTCAAACGGTTTCCCAAACCTAATGTGGGCTTCATCTCAATACTAAGAAGACATATTTTTTGGCCATCTGATGACCCTAGATGAGGCTCGAATGTGGGCTTATTTCCAACTGACATCTCTCATCCAGAGCGTGGAGTGAAGATTCTAGGTGGCCCAATTTTCTACAGACGCATCCTTGGTGAAGGAACTTCTCTAGAAATGTGTGATGAAGACCCTTGATATGATGGATCGTATGTCCTCACTCCAGGACCCACAGTGTGAGCTTCTTCTTCTTAGGTCTTGTGTTGGGATGCCCAAACTGTTGTTTGATCTTCGTACAACACCTCCTTCTTCTATCACAGTTGTGTTGGATATTTTTTATCACGGTCTTTGTCGTTGTCTGGAGCGTATTGTGGTTGGTGACGGCCCATGTTTTGGTGATTTATAATGGTGTTTGGCTACACTTCCTATACATCTAGGGGGATTGGGGATCAAGTCCTCTCATGATGTTAGTAAATTTGCTTTTGTTGCCTCTCAAATACACACTAAAGATCTCCAAGACCATATGTTGCGTGAGGTCACATGTGTGCCTACAGGGCTCCCCTTTGTCCAAGCACATGCATGCATATGCAATATCTTGCCATCTTTATGTTGGTCTATGCCCTAAGCTTGAACATTGCTCGCCCTCGAGCAAATATTCTTGAGAATAGAATTGCCAATGTCAACTGAAAAACAACACAACACAACCAACATCCCATATGACTCCCACCGGACATTCACATACCGGCCCTCTCTAACCACGGAACGGTAATTACCCTGAAGGCGACAGTAATCATCAATAAAAGAAATTGACCTCAAAACCAATGAACACTATCACATAAGGCAGTTAACATAATAAAACTCGCCGGTTCAGACTTGGTGCATCTTGTGATCGCCTATACTACATTGCTCACCCTACTACCATCTACATGGAAGTAGTTCTCCTGATATACATTAGTGAGGAGAAATTCACGGTGGCCTACCAATCCGAGAAACGAGTGGATGAAATGGGTGGCTCATGGAAGAAAATGGAAGTATGATACAATTTCAACATGCATAAAACAAAAATGCCCTAAATGATGCAAGTGCACATGAGAAATGCCCTAATGTCTAAGATTAAGTGGAATGATGCATGCACTAACCATCTGTCTCAAAATGAGATGGATATCTAATAAAGCTACATCATGTACTCAATTATCTTGAATTGCAGGTGATATTATGTTCCTTTCTCCTTCTTATTCTACTTTCTTCTAAATAACTCTTTTTTTCATTGTGCAGATTTTCAGATTTTTTTTTCTTCTTTCTTCTTTTTCAGCCCTTATATCCATGATTGCTTAAAGATAACTACATTGGGCTAATTTTCTTCATGTTCAAAAATTTGCACTATTTAGAAGGTATGGAACACTTCCATTCACCATTAGAGAAAAATTGAGACACATGATGTACATTATGCATGATAAATTATGAATGCAACTACATGGCATGCACCTAAGGGTAATGTGCATGTATCACTATTCTAAATTTTTTTTTCTTTAATGCAGATCATAAAGACAATTGCGATGCAAGTCCTATCTAGATGTTATGCAATCAAAAAGAGTTAAAATTGTACTTTCCTTCCAATTCTTGGGTGGATTATGGAAACAATGAGGTGGAACGATCACAAGACTAGATGACTGAACCTTAGAAAGATATTATGTGTCCCTCCTCACTGACCTGTGTAGTAGTTTAAAGGTTTCTCTCTCTTACATCCGATTAGAGTCTCATTATCATTTGGTCAAATTAGGCTCAAACAACCATTTCCATCCACTTTCATGAATCATTAGGGGTCTAGTTGTGAAATTTTGTTTTAAAGTTGACATAACCAATCATTTTCATAGGATACGTGCCCAAGGTTAAACAAGACAAGCTTTCCAAACACACAAAAATTTTAAATTTTCCCTTGATTTTCCCATGCACAAAATGAGATGACACAACTTTATGACATCCACGATTACACTAGATAGCATGTGGATCCTACAAAAACTAAAATTGCAAGAAACAAATAACAAGAACAAAAGCAATAAAGCTAAAAACTAAAAACAATAAAAGATAAAGCTGTTCCAACTACCCCCCTAAGCTTGAATTCGACTATGGCCTCATAGTCAAAAACAAACTTAAAGATTGGAACAGTGATACCGGATCACTCATCCTGTGGTGGTGGAGGCGGGTACTGCGGATCCGTCGGGTCCCAAGAAGGATACTCCCCCTGGAAGCTTGGATCAAACTGGGCCCTGGGTGGAGGTTGTGGATAGCCTCCAAAATAATTTTGGCTCCAATAGTGGTCATAGAAGGGCTCCTGCTGCTTCTCCATCCGATACAACCGATCATGTATCTGTTGTTGGTTGTCGAGGAGAAGACGTTCATTCTTGAACATCGCCCTTTGGTTGTCAAGTATCCGGTTCGTAGTGTCTTGAATACCGACATACATTCCCATATGCTGCTGCTGAGTCTGGTGGATATCCTGCAACATAGTGTACATGCCCTGTATGGAATAGACATCCTCGCTTGGCTGCGAGGGCGGTGGTGGAGGCGGATGCGAAGAAGATGAAGATGCACCCAGATGCATCCTAGGGCGCTTCCGGGGTGCTACTCGTGCTCGAAGAGGTGTGTATGCCTCTTCTTCCTCCTCAGCCTCGTCATCATTTCCGTCATCGCCGTCTTCTTCATCGGAGTCTGCGATGGCTATTATTGGCCATCTGAAGTGTTGTGCGCCCTCGATGTTGAAGACAGGATCGGGAAGAGAACATTCTTGATATGCTTGATTTATGTGGCAATGTGCAAATGCCACGCCATCTCGGAGAAGCAACAGATTGGACCTGTGTAAATGTTGCAAGTTTACCTTGCTCCTAGTAGATAGAGGAGTGAGGGTCTAAAAATTCAAGCCAAGGTAAGAATCCATCTTGGTGATGATCCCACTGAAGTGAATCGGCGCTTTCCTCGTACTCCTCTTCACGTCCAAAACGTGCTTTAGAAAGAATGCACCCCAATTGCATTCTTGTTTCTTCAGGAGTTTGTATAGAAAGAAAAGATCCAACCCCTAAAATTTTCTAAGGGCCAGATCACCCCGAGCAAAAACTGTGGAACTCAGCATCCGGTGCAAGACCCGGACGAAGGGGTGCTCAAAGTCGGCTACCGCTGCATTGTGGTAGCTCACCAACTTCCTCGGCGGCACCGTCACCAGCTCGGAGAAGATTGCGTCATAATCGGTGCGGTGGTCCAGCCGTTGGTGGTCGTACTGCGAATGGTTCCAGTTGAAAATCATGTTGAACTGCTTCAGCGTGAGGACGTAGTCGTGGTTGTACAGCCGGAAAGACACCCGGCCCTGGATCCACTCACGGTCGGTAGCATTGATTTCGTTGGGAATGACACAGACGTCCAGTGACGCCATGAATTCTGCTACCAGCTCTTTATACGTCGGCCAGTCACCAAAGAACGGTTGGCCATCTTGGTGAAATTCCAGTTCGCCAGGCCTTATTGGTGTGTGACGGGCTTGCCCGTTAAGAACATAGGCCAAGTTGGCATCGAATCCAAGATCTTGGATCATCTCCTAGTCCACATACCGGGTAGGCTCGATCTTCCTCCGCATTATCTCTTCGTAGATCTTTTGGACCTCCGAGGAAGGATGGACGAGTCGGGGACGTGCGACCGATCCTAGTGGTGGTGGCACGAATTCCGGTGGAGCTGCGCGTGAGGAATAAGCTCCGGCTCTATGCACCATGTTGGCGACAAGAAAAGGGATTAGAGAAGGAGAGCTCGGTGAAGATTGGAGAATCAGATCTCTGCTCGATGAAGACCTTCACTCAGTGCTGCTCGTCGAAGTGCTTGTTGGCTCGGGGGAGTGCTCGGCGCAAAGGAAGAAGATCACTCTGAAGGTGTGACGTCAAATGACGTAATGAATCTCCTTATATAGACTTGGCCGGTGCTACTATTGACCCGTCGATACCATCGACGCGAGTCGATGGTATCGACACTAGTCGATGCTATCCGCCCCCATCGCGAGTATCGACGGTCGTCGATGGCTGGATCTTGAAACCCAGATCATTGACGTGTCGATACCATCGACATGGGTCGATGGTATCGACGCTGCACCCAGATCGATGACGTGGAAGCCGCGATTGCCATTGATTTGTTTGCACGGCTCGGTGATGTGGATGGTCGATACCATCGACGAGGGTCGATGGTATCGACTTGCCTTTGTTGCAACACCTCCGCTTTGCGCCTCAACCTGTAACCGTGTCGATACCATCGACGAGGCCGTCGATGGTATCGACTTTCCTGAGTCGATTTTGTTTGTAAATCTCCAGAGATCTCGATGGTATCGACTGGCATGTCGATACCATCGACCTTGATTTTTCGAACTGCCTGTGGGTCCGTCGATACCATCGACGAGGCCGTCGATGGTATCGACGCAGTGCAAAATATGCAGTCGTCTACTTGTTCCATGGTCGATACCATCGACCAGTGTGTCGATGGTATCAACTCTGCCTCAACCTGCACAATTAACAAAACGATCACGGTATCTTTTTTACATGAAAAACTAAGTAAAAACAAATTAAACGACGAATGTAAATGAGCTAAACTAAAGTACCAATGGTTGGGTTGCCTCCCAACAAGCGCCCTTATTTAACGTCTTAGGCTAGACAACTTTTGGGCACATCATGCATCCGGAACGGAAATGAGTTTGACCTCATTCACCTTTCTCTTGTAGTTCTCACAAAAACAGAGCTTCAACCTTTGTCCATTTACCAAGAACGTGGTATCACCATCACGCACTAAAATAGCGTCGTGTGGTTTGACCTCCTCTACCACGAACGGTCCACTCCACCGGGATTTTAGCTTCCCGGGATGCAACTTGAGTCGTGAGTTGAACAACAAAACACTATCTCCTTTCTTGAACGTGCGCAACTGGATGTGGCGGTCGTGGATCAGCTTTGTGCGCTCCTTGTATATCCATTGGTTCTCATATGTCGTCATCCGTAGCTCGTCCAACTCATTCAATTCTAGCAGTCTCTTCCTCCCCGCTTCATTGTAACTCAGATTTAGCCTTCTTAGCGCCCAATGCGCTTTGTGCTCCAACTCTACCGGCAGGTGACAAGCCCGACCATACGCCAACCTAAAAGGCGTGGTGCCTATAGGTGTTTTTTAGGCCGTCCTATATGCCCATAAAGCATCCGGCAGTAGGGCACTCCAGTTCTTCCTTGTGGACTCCACCATACGTTCTAAAATCTTCTTAATTTCACGGTTGGAGACTTCCACCTGGCCTTGCATTTGCGGATGATATGGGGTACCTATGTTGTGCTTGACCCCATATTTCTTCAATAATATCGAGAACTTTTGATTCCTAAAATGCGTACCCCCATCACTAATTATCATTCTGGGTACTCCAAACCTGCAGAAAATATTTTCTTTCACGAATCTGCACACCATAGTAGAATCATTAGTCCTTGTGGGGATTGCTTCCACCCACTTCGACACATAATCAACTGCTAATAAAATATATAAATTTGAGTTTGAGGACACAAAGGGTCCCATGAAATCTATGCCCCACAAATCAAATACCTCCACTTCCTGAAACACATTCAGGGGCATCTCCTGTCGCTTTGAGATATTACCTGCTCGTTGGCAAGAATCACATTGCCTCACAAACTCGTAGGCATCTCGAAACAAAGTTGGCCAATAGAGGCCGCTTTCCAAAACCTTAGCTGCCGTGCGCGAGCTGGCGTGGTGTCCTCTCGTAGGTGATGCGTGGCAATGACGTAAAACGCTCTCATATTCCACCTCAGGCACACACCTACACAAGATACCGTCCCTGCATTGCTTAAGAAGAATTGGATCATCCCAAAAATAATATCTCAAAGAATGGAAAAATCTTTTCTTCTCCTGATATGACCAATCTTCTGGGATGATCCCGCAAGCCAAATAGTTTACAATATCTGCAAACCAAGGATCCTTAGAAGTAATTTTCAAAATCTGTTCATCCGGAAACGTCTCGGTTATGGGTATATGTAAATCTTTTTCATCCACCCTTTCTAACCTAGACAAATGATCAGCCACTACATTTTCAATCCCAGATTTATCCTTAATTTCAATGTCAAATTCCTGTAAGAGCAAAATCCACCTAATGAGTCTAGGCTTTGTGTCTTTTTTCTCCATTAAGTATTTTATTGCGGCATGGTCGGTCCATACAACTACTTTAGAACCAACTAAATACTGCCGGAATTTTTCAAAAGCAAACACAACGGCGAGTAATTCTTTTTCAATAGTTGTATAATTCAATTGGGCGTCATTCAAAGTCTTTGAAGCATAGAAAATCACGGCGGGCTTATTGTCCACCCGCTGCCCCAATACGGCTCCTACCGCAAAGTCCGATGCGTCACACATTAGTTCGAACGGTTTTGTCCAGTCTGGCGTTTGAACAACCGGTGCAGAAATCAATTTTTCTTTCAAAACGTCAAACGCATGTAGACACTTATCATTGAAATCGAAAATAGCGTCTTTCTCCAAAAGCTCGGATAGAGGTTTTGCAATCTTAGAAAAATCTTTTATAAATCGACGATAGAACCCGGCATGTCCCAAGAAACTTCTTACCCCTTTAACAGAATTTGGTGGGGGCAACTTGGAAATGACCTCAATTTTGACCGGATCCACCTCTAAACCTTTGCTAGACACCTTGTGTCCTAGCACTATCCCCTCAGTCACCATCATGTGACATTTCTCCTAGTTGAGGACCAAATGTGTGTCCTCACAACGCTGTAAAACTTTGTCCATATTATAAAGACATTCATCAAACGATGCACCATACACCGAAAAGTCATCCATAAAAACCTCGAGACAACGCTCTATCATGTCAGAAAATATGGCGAGCATACAACGCTGAAACGTCCCCGGTGCATTGCATAAACCAAACGGCATTCGGCGGTAAGCAAAAGTCCCATAGGGACAAGTGAACGTAGATTTCTCTTGATCCAAAGGATCAATCGAGATCTGGTTGTACCCCTAATACCTGTCTAGAAAACAAAAGTGCGATCGACCGGAAAGACGCTCTAAGATTTGATCAATGGAAGGTAAAGGAAAGTGATCCTTCAGCGTGGCGGCATTCAAACGGCGGTAATCAATACAAACTCGCCACCCGGTTACCAATCGGGTGGTGACAGGTTCATTTAACATATTTTGGGTGACAGTAATTCCCCCCTTCTTAGGGACTACCTGTGTGGGACTCACCCATGTCGAGTCCGATATGGCGTAGATAATACCTGCAGCAAGAAGCTTAATGAGCTCCTTCTTCACAACCTCCATCATGCTTGGATTGAGGCGTCATTGAGGTTGAATCACGGGCTTGGCTCCCTCCTCAAGCCGAATCTTGTGCTGACATAGAGTAGGGGAAATCCCCTTAATATCTGCAACGGACCACCCAAAAGCTCCCCGGTGGTTCTTCAGCACTATCAACAATTGTTCCTCCTCATCCGCACTCAAATAAGCAGAGATGATCACTGGTAACTTATCTTCCTCAGCTAGAAAGACATATTTAAGATGTGGGGGTGGCGGCTTTAATTCCAGATCCGGAGGGCTTATAAGAGATGATTGAAGCGGCGGGGGCAGTTCACCTAAATCTTCATAATGCCTCGTATAGAAGCATGGAAGCATCTGGAGCAGTTTAGCGCACTCCTTGAGTGATTTGCTCCGCATCCAATCGTGTGTAATATTTAACAAGCAAGCCTCCAACGGTAATTCCAGGTATGCATCAGAAACAGAAATAGAAATCACATCATCCTCCAGAGAAAGTGGAATGTCCTCATTCTCATCATTAGGGAATCCCACAGCTTTGCACAAAGAAACTACTTTGGTCTGGTCCATGATATCCACAGCCAATGTTCCATTGTCCACCTTGCTAATCACATGAGCCATGTCCAGAAATGGCTTTCCAAGGCAGAGTGAAATATTAAAATCCAGATGCTTCACCATATTACATTGTTCCTTTGCTTTAGATGACGCAGTACTAGAAGGCATGACCATCTCAAAGCGGTCATCGGCTATGCCCAAGGTCAAACGACCTCTCCCCATCTCTAAGATCATGTCGGCTGGAGCTTGGAAAGGGCGTCCAAGTAACAGCTCGTTGCCATGTTCATCCTGCATCTCCATAACCACAAAATCAGCCGGAAAGACAAACCTATCCACCTTTACTAACACATCTTCACATATTCCATACGGCTTCACCACAGAGTTATCCGCCAATTGAATCGTCATATTGCTTGGTCGTGACTCCTTCAATCCCAGCTTTTTGAATGTCGAAAGGGGCATCAAGTTGATGCTTTCCCCTGAGTCACATAGCGCTTCACCGAATTTAACCTTCCCAATATAGCAAGAAATGTTAAAGCACCCTGGATCTTGTCTCTTTGGTGGCAAAGTGCCCATGATGAAGGCACTCACTTGCTCCTTTAGCACGACGACCTCTGTATCTGGAATTTTCCTCTTCTTAGTAATGACATCCTTTAGAAACTTCCCGTATGAAGGAATTTGCTCAATGGCTTCCAGTAAAGGGATATTGACTGAAAGCTTCCTAAAATTGTCCAAGAACTTCTTGAACTGCGCATCTTCCTTCCTTGCCTTAGCACTATTTGGGTACGGGACCGGAACAGCTTGTGTCCTTTGATGAGGTGACACATAAGGCGTCTTTTTCTGAGGTTCCTCCTCTGCAACGTGTTCTTCAGTATCATCCACGGTTGTGTCTGCAACCTTCTCTGTGACTGGTGCGGGCTGCTCCTCATTGGTTTCAACTTCTACTTCAGCTTGTGGCGTGCTTGTTTCCTCAGCTCTTGGATTCAACACTTTCTTGCCGCTTCTAAGTAGAATAGCCTTTGCCTGCTGGTTTCCCCCGGGAACATTGGTGTTCCCCGGAAAACCTGGATGTGCCGGTTTCTTCAAACTGGCGATCTCGGCTGCCATCTGTGCCATGGATGTCTCAATGGTCCTCATTTGAGCCCCATGGCTCTGTAGTGTTTGCCCAAACTGATTCATGAACTCTCCTTGTTGCTTTATTTGCTGGCCAAAAGTAGCCATGAGTTCTTGGTTTTGTTTTATGACTTGATTGAGCAGCTCTGTGCTCTTGTCCTCTACAGTAGGTTGGGGTTTAGCATCTGGATCCTACAGAAAGTTGTTAGGATCTTTCCAGGAAAACTTCTTGTCTTTTCTCCATGAATAGTCATTGTTCCTATAACCGGGTTGCTGCCTCATAAATTTTACTTGAGCATCATCCTCTGACTCATTGTCCTCCTTTGCAAGCAATTTCTTTGCGAGAAGATCCATCTTCTCATTCAGTTCTTTTATTGCCTTGGACTCTCCTACTGCTCGAACCTGCTCCACGACACCTCTTTCACCCCATGACTGTTTCCTAGCCATGTTCTTTAATATTTCCCAACACCTAGTATCCGTGTTATTCAAAAAGAATCCTGACCCGGCTGAATCAAGGTTGCTCCTATCGTGCTCGGAGAGAGCAAAATAGAAGATCTTTACCTGTGTTTCTTTATCCAGCCCGTGATGCGGGCACCGTCTCAGCATGACTTGAAACCTCTCCCAGGTCTCCGAATATGTCTCACCTGCCTGTTGGGTGAAGTTATGGATCTTCCTGATCATGTCGTTGGTCTTCTCCGGAGGAAAGAACCTCTCAAAGAAAACCTCCACCATATGGTCCCAGGACTCCACAAACTCATCATCTAAATTGTGTAGCCATTCTCACGCGGCCCCCGCCAATGAACTTGGGAAAAGCTTCAGATAAAGTGCATCCTATGGAAACTTGTCGATTTTCACCATATCACAGTTCTCAACGAACTGACTTATGTGCGCGACGGGGTCCTCATTCTTGAGCCCATGAAAAGCATTGGACTTAACCAGATTTATCAACACTGGATCAATCTTATAGGTAGGTATGTTGAGTGCTTGCTTCTTTATAGGCCCTTTTGATGCGGATGTGGAAGAAGCCTTTATCTTCTCCCATATAGTCTGTGGCTCGTCCTCCATTTCTTCTTGTACCTTGGGTTCAAAATCTATATCTTCTAGATAATCTTGATTGTACTCGTCCTCGTCCTCAGGTCCTGTAAGTAGCGGGACCTCTAGTGCGTGATTTGCGTAGTCAGTACTCCGCGTTTGCACCATGCACAGTACCTGAAAATAGAAAGATTCAATTTAGTACGGTGCTTAACGATTGCAAATACTTAGAAAATAGACTAAAAATTTTTCTGAAATTATAAAAAAAAATAAAAAGGTGGCCTAGAGTGGCCTCTCACAGCACTCGAAGTGCCAACAAATTGCCGTATCCCCGACAACGGCACCAAAAACTTGACGCAATTTTACCGTGCATATAAACGCAAGTGAACACGTTGATTAGTACATGCCTTTGTGAGGCCCGATTCGAACTCAGGGATATGTGCAATTGTCGGGGACTCCTACTAACTACTCGCGATCAGCTAAGCCGAATAACAAGTTGGGAGTTGTTGTTAAAAATAGAAGAAAATAAAAATAAAATAAAACAAACAATTGATTAAATGTCAAATTAACCAATTCAAAAGGGTATCTTTAGGATTGCGGTTTCACCGCGGGTTTTCATTGTATTAGATTTTATATAATGCCTCAATGTTATCTCTCTAACCAGATAGTGGCCTGAAAATAGAATTGCCCACTGTCGTGGTGCAATTCACTACCTAGGTTTAGGTCGATTCCACCGTCGTAGTAACCTATACCCTAAACTAGGTGCATTATGAACGATCTCTCAGTTTCCACCATTAATTTTACACCACCTTGGTCAAGGGATTTATCGATTAATGTAGGTTTCGTCTCTTTTCAGCCGTTAATCCTTCTTTCAAAGTGATTAAGGGCATTAGGTTATTATTATGGTGATCAAGCATAACAATATATGGAGAAAACGAAACTATACCATGGATTTAAGAGATAAAATATGAATTACTATTATAAAACTGTCATACAATGAATTCCCAGGCTACTCCCAGTCCTAAAGACGAAGGGGATTAGCCTCGCATGTTCATCTCAACAAAGTACAAGGTAGAGATAGGGGAAAACATGTGAAAAACGTGGAATGAAAGGGAAAACCCCTGAACGGAGAAGAACTGGTTGATCCTTGGTGTAGAATGCGTGCTCTACCGCCTTTCGGTGGTGGAATCTGTCTCCTTCGGCCTCCGGATCAACAAGTATGAGCTTCTAGCCTCTGTTCTCCTCTCTACCGCTCCTCGATACTTGTGCAATGGCTAATGAGATGATCCCCACGTCTGGGCGGCCGTCATTAGGTATAACTCCCTCATTAGGTTGCTAATTAACCACGGTCGTCTGATTGGGATCAATCTGAATCGAATGCATATCTACCGGTGTCGATACCATCGACGTGGGTCGATGGTATCGACCCACTGTAGTGGCATCGGTTTTTGCACACTTCTGACAATGTAGCCTCCAAGTGTCGATGGTATCGAGTTGGTGTCGATACTATCGACCGGTTTCCCGCCAGCAAGCTGATGGTATCTCGATACCATCGACGCCAAAGTCGATAGTATCGACTTTTTCCTGCATCTTTCGGCTGGCAAACTGTGACAAACCATCGACGGAAGTCGATACTCATTTTTCTTAGAATTCAAACATGAAACCACATCAATTCACACAAATAATAATAATTTGACAATTAATGTTCAAAACGATAAACTAAAGGGGATTTGACATAAAATAGCAGCAAAGACCAAAGTGGATGAATTATGCGATATTAACCATAGAAATGACTAATTAAAGCATAAAACACATATGAAACAGGTCTATAAATGCGAATCAAAATCATCGCATCAGTTGACAAGTATGCATTCTACCACCCCAAAGACCCAGTCTATTTTGGTAGACGCTTACTACAAAATGGTCATCCAACAAATCATAGAAAGTGACCTATCCTTACGGCAACATGCTATTCTCACTTCTTTATAAGCCAATCATGCACAATTTTTTTTAGGGTTGTTCCTATTAATGGCCTTGGTCTGTCTATGTTACCCATTGAGTATCGAGCTATCCTTTGGTATTGTCTTATGATATGGGTCCTGGTTCCTCAGAAATTTACTTTTAGGGACTTACCGTGAGAGCACACTATCATGATAGTGGTCACATATCCTCCCAAATGCAATTACAATGACATGTTGGGAGAGGACATTCTCATGATATGTGATGTGGCTCCTCCAAAATACATTTTTGGGATCTTCATGTGAGAGGACACCATCATGATATGGGTCATGGCTCCTCAAAAGTTTATTTTTAGGGACTTGCTGTGAGAGCACACTGACATGATATTGGTCATAGATCCTCCCATATACACCTCCATCCACATGCTATGAGAGGACATTCTCATGATATGGGATAGAGGGTCACCCTGGCGAAGTCCACGTATAGGCTTTGTGCTTTTGGTCCGATCCCCGTTTATAGCAAAAGTGTGTTGGACAGATGTGATGCAATCTTTGACTTTACTCCTCCACTTCATCCCAAAACCCATCTTCTCCATCACCACATCAAGGAAACTCCACTCCACCATGTCGTATGCTTTGGACATGTCCAACTTCATAGCAAGACTGTCTTTTTTCTTCTCCTTTTCTCTCTTCATAGAGTGGAACACTTCATAGGCTATGAGAGCTCATTGTTATGATATAGGTCATAGATCCTCCTAAATGAATTGTTAGAGACTTGATATGCGATGACATTTGTCATGATATGGGCCCAAGTACCTCAAAAATGTATTTTCAGAGACTTGCCGTGTGAGGACACTTTCATGACATGGGAAATGACTCCTCTCAAAAGAATTTTAGGGACTTGTTGTGAGAAGAAAACATCATGATATAAACCCTGACCCCTCACAAATTCAATTTTAGGGACTTGTTGTGAGACATCACTATCATAATATGGGTCTTAGCTCATCCCAAATGCATTTTGAGGGACTTGTTGTTAGATGATACTATCATGATATGGGCCATGACACCTCCCAAATGCATTTTTAGGAACTTTTTGTGAGAGCACATTGTGGTGATATGGGCCCAAATCTAGCCAAATGCATTTGTAAAGATTTGTTGTGAAATGACACTGTCAAGATATGGGCACTAGATAGGCACTATATCCTCGTTAATGCATTTTTAAGGAGTTGTTGTAAGAGCTCAATGCCATGATATAGGTTGTGGATCCTCCTAAATGAATTGTTAAAGACTTTCTATGAGATGACATTTGTCATGATATGGGCCCAAGCACCTCCCAAATACATTTTCAGAGACTTGTTATGAGAGGACACTTTCATGAGATGAGCCATAGTTCTTCCTAAAAGCATTTTTGGGGACATGTTGTGAGAGGACAACATCATGATATGGGTTGTGACTCCTCACAAATTCATTCTTAGAGACTTGTTGTGAGCAGACATTGTCATGATATGGGTCGTGGGTCCTCCCTAATACATTTCTAAGGACTTTCTATGAGAGGACACTGTCATGATATGTGACATGTCTCCTCCCGAATGCATTTATAGAGACTTTATGTGAGAGGACAATGGCATGATATGGGCCTTGGATCCCCTCCATAATCTATTTCTATGGACCTTTTATGGGAGGACATTATCATGATATGGGTCGTGGCTCCTCCCAAATGCATTTTTTGGGACTTACTGTGAGACGACATTTGTAATTATATGGGCCCCAAATACACTCAAATGAATTTTTGGGGACTTATTGTGAGAGGACACTATCATGATATGATCCTTGGATCCTCACAAATGAATTTCAAGGGACTTGTAGTGGGAGGAAATTGTCACAATATTCATCCCAAATGCAATTTTTGTGAGTTAATGTGAGAGGACACTGTCATGATAAGGGCATGACACCACACAAATACATTTCTAGGGACTTGGTGCAAGAGGTTAGTGGCACAATATGGGCCATGGCTCCAAACAAATGCATTTTAGGGAGTTGGTTTGAGAGGACACTCTCACGATATGGGCCATGTCTCCTCTCAAATGCATTTTCATGGAGTTGCTTTAAGATGTTTGATGACACTTAGCTTCTAGGAGGAATTGGAGTGTATGTTGTATCATGTTCTATCACAGTCGCAACGTGCATTGTGGAGATAGTCATGATGTTTCATTGTGAGAAATGATTCATGGCACCTCCCAAATGCATTTTTAAGGACTTGATGTGAGATAACATTTGTATTGAAATGGGCCCTGACACCTCCCAAATGCATTTTGATGGATTTGTTATGAGAGGACGTCGTCATGAAATGGGACCTCACACCAACCAAATGCATTTTTAAGGACTTATTGTGAGATGACATTGCCATCATATGTGCGATGACACCTCCCAAATGTATTTTCAAGGACTTGGCGTGAGACGACATTTGTCTTGATATGGCCCAAACTTCACCGAAATGCATTTTTAGGGACTTATTATAAGAGGACGCTGCTGATATATGGGCTATGTATCCTCCTTAATGCATTTTAAGGGACATGTTGTGAAAGGACACTATCACAATATTGTTCGTGGCACCTCCCAAAAGAATTTTTAGGGACTTGATGTGAGATAACATTTGTCATGGTATGGGCTCTGACACCTCCCAAGTGCATTTTGATGGACATGTATGAGAGAAGGTTGTCATGATATGGGCCCAAACTTCACTGAAATGCATTTGAAGGGACATGTTGTGAAAGGACTATCACAATATTGGTTGTGACATTTGTCATGATATGGGCCCTGACACCTCCTAAATGTATTTTGATGGACTTGTTATGAGAGGACGTTGTCATTAAATTGGACCTGACACCACCCAAATGCATTTTAAGGACTTGTTGTGAGATGACATTGTCATCATATGTGCGATGACACCTCGCAAATGTATTTTCAAGGACTTGGCGTGAGAGGGAATTGCCATGATATGGCCCAAACTTCACTGAAATGCATTTTTAGGGACTTATTATGAGAGGACGCTGCCAATATATGGGCTATGTATCCTCCTTAATGCATTTGAAGGTAAATGTTGTGAAAGGACACTATCACAACATTGGTCATGACATTTGTCATGATATGGGCCCTGACACCTCCCAAATGCATTTTGATGGACTTGTTATGAGAGGACGTTGTCATTATATGAGACCTGACACATCCCAAATGCATTTTTAAGGACTTAATGTGACATGACATTGTCATCATATGCGCCACGGAACCTCCCAAATATATTTTCAAAGACTCGATGTGAGAGGATGTTGTCATGATATGGGCCCAAACTTCACCCAAACTTCATCATGTGAGGATGATGAGGATGATTGATGATGATGATGATGATGATTGATGATGATGATGATGATGATCATCATCATCATCATTATCATCATCATCCTCATCATCAATCATTCATCACCATCATCGTCCTCATGCGATGATGATGATGAGGATGATGATGAGGATAATGATGAGGATAATGATCATAATCATCCTCACCATCCATCATCATCATCATCATCCTCATCATCAATTATTTCTCCGTCATGAATATGAGGATGATGATATGGGACCCGACACCTCCCAAATGCATTTTTAAGGACTTACTGTGACATGACATTGTCATCATATGCGCCATGGCACCTCCCAAATGTATTTTCAAGGACTCAATGTGAGAGGACGTTGTCATCATATGGGCCCAAACTTCACCAAAATGCATTTTGAGGGAATTATTATGAGAGGATGATACCAATATATGGGCCATGTATCCTCCTTAATGCATTTGAAGGGACGTGTTGGGAAAGGACACTATCAAGATATGGGTCGTGGAACCTCCCAATTGTATTTTTAGGGACTTGATGTGAGATAACATTTGTCATGATATGTGCCTTGACACCTCCCAAATGCATTTTGATGGACTTGTCATGAGAGGACGTTGTCATGATATGGGACCTGACACCTCCCAAATGCAGTTTTAAGGACTTACTGTGAGATGAAATTGTCATTATATGCTTCATGGCACCTCCCAAATGTATTTTCAAGGACTCGACGTGAGAGGACATTGTCATGATATGGGCTAAAACTTCACCAAAATGCATTTTCAATTAATTATTACGAACGAACACTGCCAATATATGGGCCATGTATCCTCCTTAATGCATTTGAAGGGAGATGTTGTGAAAGGACACTAGCACGTTATGAGTTGTGGCACCTCCCAATTGCATTTTTAGGGACTTCATGTGAGATATCATTTGTCATGATATGGGCCCTAACACCTCCCAAATGCATTTCTATGGACTTGTCGTGAGAGGACATTGTCATGATATGGGACCTGACACCTCCAAAATGCATTTTTAAGGACTTACCGTGAGATTACATTGTCATCATATGCACCATGGCACCTCCCAAATCTATTTTTAAGAACTCGACGTGAGAGGACATTGTCATGATATGGGCCCAAACTTCACCAAAATGTATTTTTAGGGAATTATTACGAGAGGACGCTACCAATATATGGGCCATGTATCCTCCTTAATACGTTTGAAGGGACATGTTGTGAAAGGACACTATCACGATATGGGTCATGGAACCTCCTAATTGCATTTTGAGGATTTGATGTGAGATAACATTTTTTATGATATGGGCCCTGACACCTCCCAAATGCATTTTGATCGACTTATCATGAGAGGACGTTGTCATGATATAGGACTTGACACCTCCCAAATGCATTTTTAAGGACTTACTATGAGATTACATTGTCATCATATGCACCATGACACCTCCCAAATCTATTTTTAAGAACTTGACGTGAGAGGACATTGTCATGATATGGGCCCAAACTTCACCAAAATGTATTTTTAGGGAATTATTATGAGAGGACACTGCCAATATATGTGCCATGTATCCTCCTTAATGCATTTGAAGTGACATGTTGTGAAAGGAAACTATCACGATATGGGTCATGGCACCTCCCAATTTCATTTTTAGGGACTTGATGTGAGATAACATTTGTCATGATATGGGCCCTGACACCTCCCAAATACATTTTCTTGGACTTGTTGTGAGAGGATGTTGTCATGATATGGGACCTCACACCTCCCAAATGTGTTTTTAAGAACTTAATGTGACATCAAATTATCATCATATGTGCCATGGCAACCACCTTAGACATACATGCAAGACATGGTGATACACTCTAGGTTGGGTCTCGACTACCTTGGTCACCCACCATGGTCGCGGTCATGACCCTCCATGGTCACGACAAGCACCATCCATCATCACTAGGTCGAGATAAGCGATCTCCATACATCTAGGTCCAAGCATCCAATAAAAAGGCAACCTTCTCAACCCAAGACCACCTAAGTCATGACCCTACCATCTAGAGGGGGTGTCTCAACCGCGACACCCACCAAACCTCACCCTAGGTCACGACCTAGGTCGAGAGAACACACCATATATACATAGGTCGATACATGCATCATTCATAGGAACCCTATTAACCACTAAGGGTGACACTCCTCAACCAAGGCTCAAACAAGGTGCCCACTTCTTTCTCTCTCCTCTAGATGATGTCAAGAAAACAAAGGAACACTCTAGAGGTGACAAATTGCACTACAAGTGAGATCAGCAAGCCCCACAAGTGAGTGTTGCTGGCCTAACTAGAAAGAGTTGCAAGCTCCACAAGAGAGTGTTGCAACACTCGTAAGTGAGTGTTTCAAACCCCACAAGTGAGTGTTGTAAGAACAACATGCTAGAGCTACAAGCCTAGTAAGTGAGAGCTGCAAGCCCTAGGTGAATGGGTGGGTTGGTGTCTCGAGTGTTGAGCCACATGAATAGGAATGGTAGTGGCACCTCCCAAATGCATTTGAAGAGAAATGTTGTGAACGAACACTACCATGATATTGGTCGTGGCACATCCCAAATGCATTTTTAGGGACTTGATGTGAGATAACATTTGTCATGAAATTAGCCCTGACACCTCCCAAATGTATTTTTAAGGACTTTCTATGAGATGAAATTGTCATTATATATGCAATGGAACCTCCCAAATGTATTTTCAAGGACTTGGCGTGAGAGGACATTGTCATGATATGGGCCCAAACTTCACCCAAATGCATTTTCAAGGACTTATTATGAGAGGACATTATCAATATATGGGTCCTAGATCCTCCTTAATGCATGTGTAGGGACATGTTGTAAAAGGACACTATCATGATATGGGTCATGGAACCTCCCAATTGCTTTTTTGGAGACTTGATGTGAGATAACATTTGTCATGCTATGGGCCCTAACACCTTCCAAATGCATTTTTAGGGACTTTATGTGAGATAACATTTGTCATGAAATGGGCCCTGACACCTCCCAAATGCATTTTTAAGGACTTACTATGAGATGACATTGTCATTATATGTGCAATGGCACCTCCCAAATGTATTTTCAAGGACTTGGCGTGAGAAGATATTATCATGATATGGGCCCAAACTTCACCCAAATGCATTTTCAAGGACTTATTATGAGAGGACACTGTCAATATATGGGCCCTGGATCCTCCTTAATGCATTTGTAGGGACATATTATGAAAGGACACTATCATGATATGGGTCATGGAACCTCCTAGTTGCTTTTTTAGAGACTTGATGTGAGATAACATTTGCCATGATATTGGCCCTGACACCTCCCAAATGCATTTTCATGGTCTTGTTGTGAGAGGAAGTTGCCATGATATGGGACCTGACACCTCGAAAATGCATTTTTAAGGATTCATTGTGAGATTACATTGTCATCATATGTGCCATGGAAGCTGTCAAATGCATTTTGAGGGACTTGATGTGAGATAACATTTGTCATGATATGGGTCCTGACACCTCCCAAATGCATTTTGATGGACTTGTTATGAGAGGACATTGTCATGATATGAGACCTAACAACACCCAAATGTATTTTTAAGGACTTACAATGACATGACATTGTCATTATATGTGTGATGGAACCTCCCAAAGGGTTACATTAAATAGGTGACATACATTTGAATCACCTATGTTCTAATGGGGGTTTACCATGTCGGTGACATGTATATGAGTCACATTTATTTGATAATTCATAAAGGAGATATATAAGAGAAATTGTTGTTGAGAGTCCTTGAAATTCATTCAGAGAGTTGTTCATAAAATAATATTGACATAAAAATCTTATCTAAATCCATACATGTCTCTTTTATAACCATTGTAAGGCTAATGGGTTTTGTCTTGCAAGAATAATTGTTCACTAACAACAGCTTGGATAGCCACCCACCACCAACAACAATTGACGCAAATGAGTGGTGGTTGTCACAAGCGAGTACTATAAGGCCTACAAGAGAGTGTTGCAAAGTAAGTGTTACAAGCACTACATGCGAGAGATACTATCCCAACAAGTAAGAGCTACAAGACCATATATATAGTGTTGCAAGACCCACAAGTGAGTTCCACAATTGATATTCTAGTTTCTTTGTCTTATCATGACATTGTCAAACTATTTTTAGGGACTTGTTGTGAGAGGAAACTATCATGATATGAATCCTAGCTTCCCATCATAAGCATTTTGTAGATTTTTTATGAGAGGACATTGTTGTGATATGGGCATTGTCTCTTCAAAAATGCATTTTGTGAGACTTTACGTGAGAGGACACTGTTGTGATATGGGCATTGTCTCTTCAAAAAGCATGTTTAATAAATCTACATCATGAGTGGAGCTAACATCATAAGCATAACTAACTGCATAAGCTTGTTTAGCAGTTTAAGCATCTTATAATTATAGAGGCATGGCTAGCAGTATTAAACATAGCTAGCAACATAGTCTTAACTATCAGTGTTAGTATATATGTTAACATAAGCATGTTTACAACATGAGAATATGTACAACATAATCATATCTATCATCTCTTATAGTACTATACATCATCTCTATGTAAAGAGAGCAAACAAGGGTTATCATTCAATGTGAGGCATTGTGCATAACCCTAATAGATATGCTACACAGTTGTATTACATCTTCTATTACGCCCTAGGTATTTTGAGTCGTACCACCCAAAGTACAAATGACCCCTACGAAGGGCTAATGGGCCTTTGTCTTGTGAGGAAAATTGCTCCCTGATAGAGACTTGTGTAGAAACCCACACCCATCATCAATTAATACAAACATGTAGTGGCTGATGCAAGCACCTGACTGACCATGCTCTTGTTGTCTCCAAACTCACAAATGTCACCTTTATAAACATTTAAGATTTGTTGAGACCTTGCAGTCATGGTATGGGTCACAACTCCTCACATATTCATTTCCAAGACTTATTGTGAGAGGAAAGTGTCCTTATATGGGACATGAATCCTCCATAATATATTTTCGTGTTCTTATTGTGAGAGGACAAAATCATGATTTGGGCTATGACTCCTCCCAAATTCATCTCTAGGCACTTATTATAAGAGGGAATTATCACGATATGGTCCCCGACTCCCCCCAAATGTATTTTCAAGGACTTGGTGTGAGAGGACACTTCCATGATATGGGTCGTGGCTCCTCCCAAATGTATTTCCATGGACTTGCTATGACATGACACTGTCATGATATGGACCCTAGTGTTGGGTTTTAGGGGAGGCAGAGATGACAATGGAAACAAATTTTTTTCTCCCCAAACCCAGAACCCAAAGAGATCTCGTCAACATCTATACGGTAGGAAGGATGGTTTGTAGAGGTGTACCTTGTCCCGAGGCTTGCTCGGTGACATAACCTCACGGAGAGCGCGGTCTTCACCTCCGATCTTGGATGATGTCTGTGCAGCTCTTAGTCACACCCAGACTAATAGATTGACAGTTGTCCTCTGAGCAGAAAAAATTTCCCGCCTCTGTAGTATTCCACACGGACCACCTAGAACTCCAGTCATCCTTTCCTACAGGACACTGGAAGGAGTCGTCTCCATATGTCAGCGTACTAGTCACTGACATTCTCTCCCACCTCCAATTGTTGTCTTGCAGTTGTCTTTCCCTCGCTATGCCTCCCTAGTCAGGTAGCACTTTCTTGGGCTCTCTCGACTACCACAATCAGAGAGGACAACTTTGCAGAGCAACTGATGTTCTAAGTTGTTCTATGAGAAGCCCCTAGTACCCCTCTATATATAGGAGGGGTTAGGGTCAGGGTTCTCAGCCCCGGGCAATGCAGGACTAAAGCGGGAGTAGAAGGGTCTAGAATTTCCACAAATTGATACACTGCAGTAGGTGAACCGGTCGTTTCACAAACGAACCAATTGTTTGGGGAATAAACTGATCAGTTCATCTCATGAACCAGTCATTTGGGGAGCTGAGCTGATTGGTTCATTCATGAACTGGTCGTTTCACTTCTCAGGGCAGTTCCCAATTGACTTTCTTCTTTCCATTTCCAATTAATCCAAAGATCAATACTTGTCCCAATCAAATTGTACAAGTGAAACAAAAATATTTTCTCACCAACCTAACTTTCCCAACCTGGCTCGTTTGGTCCAGTTGAACCGATCGGTTCAATGCTTGAATTGGTCGTCTCACTTGACCCTAAGCCAATCGGTTCAATAGCTTGAACTGGTCGGTTGGCAGTCCAGGTTGTGCAGAAATCGGTCAATGCAGTTCTCAATCAATATGACACCCAAATCAGTTAGTTCAACACTTGAACTTGGTGATTCTGACTCAAGTCAATTGATTGAATGTTTAATTGAACTACTAAACACATTTAGTAAACAATCTAAACATCATTTATGGATAACCAAGTTAAATCCTATGTGTGTGACCCTACAGGTCCATTTCACGTTGGATGTGAAAGTCCATAACACTTATGACTTCACAAGAAAAGAGTGGTGCCTAATCGCACATCAGTGCTACCCAAGTGAAAAGGAAAGTCAGAGAACAACTTTCAATCCTACAATTCGTGACTGGTGTTACAGTGAATGTAAATTTCCTTTGTCACTAATATCCCGAATGAGCTCAAGGCATGGAACAATCATCCTTTTAACGTTCATTCACTTCCTTGATCTCAGAGCAGACTGGATGAGATATGTATGGCATCAATATCACATATTGATTCACACATGCATGCACACACCTATCTCAATCCTACTCATCAAGTGGCCATGGATATCAAACTCCCTCGGGAGGGACAAATCCCATATCTATCACTCACCCCTCAAAAGCCCCATGTGTCAAAGTCACCCAATCATCACCTTTATAACAATCTATATTTCAGGACTGTGTTTGATGATGTCAAAGTGTACCCAATGACATGTGTTGAGTGTAGTGATTTCAGGTCAAAGAATCACACTCACCACCATCAATGTGAGAGTTGACTGTGACTACCAAGTCATGGTTCCATGTGTCACTCTCATGGTGGGTCTGTCCGATACACTTGTTCTCTAACAAGTATCTATGTGCTTGGTTTGATATCACTATATCATGATTGATGAGATTCTATCATCAACCAACACACAATCTAGTCTTGTGTGTCATTGTTGTATATCAACCTTCCACAATGACATCTGACTAGGGACATAACAAGAATGTATACTCTTAACATCCGTATGATCTCATCGTTTAGGTCCTTAACCTAAAATCATACATCATTGAGTACTGTCATTCTCTAGACATTCAATCTATTCTATCATTATCTCATAACTGACATTTGAGGGAACGTGTTGTGAGAGGACATTATCATGATATGGGCCCTGACTCCCCACAAATGCATTCTGATGGACTTGTTGTGAGAGGACAATGTCATGATATGGGCTCTGGCTCCTCAAAAGTGAATTTCAAGGGACTTGATGTGAGAGGACAATGTCGTGATGTGGGCTATGACTCCTCCTAAATGCATTTTAATCGACCATAACTTCCCATAAATGGTGTCTAGAATTTCCATTGGTCAATGCATGACTTTCATTGGTCAAAGCAACATTTTAATCGACCTTCTTAGCATTCACATCAGTTTAGGAAATTGAGTTGTCAATCTGCTAAGGCTGATCTTCTATTTATTTTCATGCTCTAGAATTCCCATCTGTAGGTGACCTAGATTCCATCTATCTAAACACACACACCAAGCTTCATTAGTTCAGATGTTTAGACTTATCATCAGTTGTTGGGTCTAGGACTCTCATAGGTTTATGAGTCTAGTAACTCCATTGATTGATAGGTCCAAGACTCTTTTTCTATCAAAGTTCACTTAAGAATTCATATGAAGGAAAAACCAAGTTTATAAAAATTTCACATATTTTGAAATTTGGTCCTCATACTATGTTGAATTTGCATTTAAGTCCACAATTTACAAGGAAACATGAAATTAGGGAGATCGAAGTGCAAATCAAGCAAATCTAGAAATATCTCTTAATCAATTTAAGATGGGACAGATCCACATAAGAGGGAGAGGGCGAGGTGGATGAAGCCCTAGAGGGTGACCGGGTCTGGCCCATTTTTGTCTTGGGTCGGATCTAGTCATGTCTTGTCTACTCTGTGTTGTGTTCGATCAAGTCAGAGTGGGTTTCAAGTTTGTCATATTTTTTCTGTTAATATTCATAGTAGAGTACTTTTTGAGATTTTTGGGTCCAATTGGGTCTCTTTGGGTATGGGTTCATTTCGAATTAGGTTTGTGTGGGTCTGGGGCCACTCATCCTATTAGGCCTTGGGCATTTCAAGTCAAGTGTGTATGGGTTGGGATCTAATACAATTTGGGTCTATTCTTATCCGGATACAATAAAACTCAACCCATTTGCATTTCAATAAAAGTACATGTATAATACATGAGTTTGTCCATCGTATCATTATCTTAGCCTCCCCCTCTCCTCACATTCATAATCTAAATTCCAATGATCATTAAAGATAAGAATGAATACTCTAATTGAAGAAAAATATTTCCCCAAATATTTGGCTCGCCCGCCAAATATTATCCCACTACATAGCAGAGCCACTCCAAATTTGCAACACCCGCGCCCTAAAACTCAGTCAAGATAAATCGTCTATTCCAACCACACTCAGCCCTGTGTGGCGTTCTCTTCCCCTGGTGGCTTCTCCCCGCCGTTCGCCCAGGTGGTATCTCCCCGCCGTTCTCCCAGGTGGTTCTCCCCGCCGTTCGCCCAGGTGGTTTCTCCCCATCATTTGCCCCTCCCAAATTGCAGAGAAGCCCTTCTCAAGTGGGAGCTAGTGAGCGATGAATCCCTATCTAGGGCCGGTGACTGTTGTTCGAGAGCCCAACAAAGTCGCCTACAGCTAGACACCTACCGTCTGCCATCTCGCCTGCTGTCTTCTTCGTTCGTCAGGTGGTCGCCGCTAGCTCCCCTCCCATTCTTCTTTGTTTGCCTTGCAACTGCCGCCATAGTAGGAAACAAGCCACAGTCCACAACTCGCACCGCCCAGCCATGTTTGGCGCCCGCCCTAGGTTGGTGTTCTGACCGATGACGATTGTTGTCGGAGTGTCATCCATTGAAGTCGTAATGTCACACAGCTCTGAAGCCCAAATTCCAGCGCCATAGCTCTGACTATCAACTAAAAGCCCATCTCATTGCCTGATGCCCTAGCTTGAAATTAAGTATCCTGAGGCACTGGAATCACCCCAATATATTTGTTCATCTTATCTCTGGATGCTTGATCTCGCTTCTCATTCTCAGGTGAGTACGTTGTCCTCTAGTCAATTCTCGCATCTACTGAACTGGGTTGCAGATCATCTATTTTCTTTCTAGCACAGTAAAATGTGTGGTGCTTCCCTGTTTCATGGGGGTTCACCTTTATTTTCTGTTTGCCCTGTTTAAGGATATAACAATAGATGTGTGCTCTGGTATTGACTCTTAGGTAGTTCCCTTTCCTATGATCATGAAGGATTTGGCTTGTGAAAGCGTTACTCACAAGTAGGAGTCTTTTACCCTTTTTTCATATGGAGATAGTGATGATAGACGCCCGAGATATGAAAATGGAAATAATGTTCCAGTGGGATGAAGTGTTCACTTTTGGCAAAAGAAAATAATATGCCACAATTTACTATGAATACTTTTGTGCGGATGACTTTCTTGTTAAGACTTTGTCATCATTTTTTATTTGAGATGCATATGAGATATCAAAAATGTTTACTTATTTCTAAGTTTTATGTGAATGTATATCAGTTGTATAGGCCCATCTCTTTAGGAATATTGAATCAAATGAAATACATTTGGTTTATTTATGCCATGTGCATTGTGCTGCAAACACATCACAAGATGATGTCATCATGCTCCTTTGCATTTATATCTATATATTCTGATATAGTTTTTTTTTTGCAAATCCGGTCTTACTTTTCATATCATGTAGGTGTTTTCATCATTGGAATCATGATGGTGGTTAAGATCAGCAAGTTAGTTAAGGCATTTCCCATGGAAACATGCAAAGCTACAAAAAGAAAGAAGATCTCAAGGTGGCAAATGAATTTTGATCTTCTGTGAGCATGTAACATCTTCTCTACCTAGTACATTTTTTGATCTCATGGTAACTCTTGCATTCACATTTTTGATATACTTTGTTATAGAATGGAATTTTTGCTTCTCACATATGATTATTGTAAAATTTATGCCCTAGAAAACTCCTCAGCTTAGTAACCTAACAGTGGTTATTGATCAACATCAAAACTTCCTAACCATCAATTTGATCATTGTCAACACACATCTTATGTTCCAGGCACCATTAGCCGGATGGCTTCCTTTGAGGATTCACCAAATCTCTGTGCTTGTTACCAGTCAAATGTTTGTGAAAACTATGCCACTTCAATGGGTTCAAAACTGAAGGATGGTTAAGTTAGTTGTTTGCCAAGCTGTTGCCTCATTTCTTCTCATCAAATATTAGATTGTGCATATCTCTTTGACTAGTAGCATTATGGTGCATATATTCACCTTAACCTTCTGAAGGCAAGGTGGAGATTCTGTGAAGAACTCATCTGATGTGTATCATACCCATAAGTCAGCTTACAAAGTTTTTGGTTGTCAGAAGGTATGGGGATTCCCTGAGTATTTATTTGATGTGTAGCATTTTTTTAAGTCACCTTACAAAGTTTCTTGTCCTCATAAGTTATCACCAGATGCATAGCATGTCCCAAATGATTTTTTAATAGATTTTCAACATGTTATGTCTTAAATGAATTGACATAAGTTTCATAATTGATGTCATTCCCAGACTGTCTACTCCCCTTGTGGGGATTCTAATGTTAGAAAAGTAGGGTTCTAAACAAACGAAGGAGCAAGAGGAGGATGGTAAAGATTGGAAACAAGACTATGTTCATGTTCGTGCAAGGTGTGGACAAGCCATGGACAACGACAACGTCGCAAAAAGGGTAGGTACCTCTTGCCAAAGCCTACTTTTAACTAATATATATGAATTCTAAAATTCCTAAGCTTCTATCTTCTAGTTCTACGTGTAAGGAGGGAAAGGATCAGCCAATGGATGTTATGCTTACAGTACATTCTTCCTGGATGCGATAAGGTCATATTCTTCTCCTTAGAACCTCATTTGAAAAAATGTATTTTGCAACAACATTGATTCCACCACTAGGTCTTATTAATTGTCCTACTTATTCTTGTGGTTAGATCATTGGCAAGGCGTTGAAGCGGTATGAGGTGGTAGACTACATTTAGTCACAACAAAGGCAAGCTGAGGTAAGATTTATATGGAACACAAAATTGAATCATGTGTACATCTGATCACCAATGGCCTAATCACTGGCCTAAAAGAAGCTACATAAGTTTTGACTTATGGGCCAACATTCTGAAATACTTTCAAATGTTTGGGATATAACATTTATTGTTCGGTTTTGCAGTTCTTCTCTGTGAAGCTCGCAACTCTCAATACAAGGAGGAACACTTGGTTAGCATTATTCCTACTAAAGTGGAGGATTTGACCAAAGGTTGTAGTAGGAAGGAACATCTTGGTTGTTTGATTATCTTTCATTGGCTATGCAGAGAATAAGATCTTAAGAGTGGATGAAGATCAAGATTACACACAGCTTCTTGGTCATTTGTGGATGGTGCGTTTGGATTTCTTGTCATGGTGTTGCCTGGTTTTTGGGTAGCTGGGTGGGCCTTCTCTTTGTCGTCTGGTTGATTATTGCTGCAACATGTTTTAGTAATTGATGGTTATATAGGTAGTTGAACCAATGAGGTGATATAGGTGGTTGAACCCATGGGCCTGCTGTGTTGCTATGTTTCTTTTTGGCTGAGGGTGATGCTGCCGCTGTTGTGGGGGTAGTAGCTGGTTCGAAGTGGTGCTATTTGCTGGAGTTTAGATGAGGGGTTGCTTCTGCTTCCAAGCTGAGTTGGTTTTAAGGTGGGGCGCTCTGACTCTTGTTAGTTATAGGTGTTTTAGTGTGTTGTGTTTGTAAACTGTTCAAGGGGCAAGGTGATATCCTCCCCTGTGTATATATCAATATTACCAATCAATGAAAATGAATGGTTGACGTGTCTATACTTATTGTGTGCATTACTTTCAATGTATCTTTTGACTTATTGTGGTTTACAATTAGTCCCATTACTCACTCCCAAAATATCTAATATGATTGGGCAATTGGGCACATATTAAGTTGGGAATTAATAGCAAATTGCATCCGGAACAAAATCTGTAACCTATTAAGTGTTTTTTATTGTTTTGTATGGAATATGTGACATCATTAAATGTGATTTACTCAAGTGTGGGTGATGGTTTTTGATGTCACTTATGGCTGCATTTTGGAATCTGAAAGCCACTAATAGGTGACGTGTATTCAAATAGGTGACACAACACAAAGCCCACACTTAATAGGTGACATTTATTTTTTAGGTGTTAGCCAATCATGTCACCTTTTTGCTTAAGAGTTACATATTTGAATGTCACCTATACCCCACTTTTTAGTAGTGCCTCAAATTGAACCCAGCGAATTACCTGTTATGGAAAATACAGTTTCTCCCGCTTCTTCGCAGCTTCAACCTCCTCGGCATTGTTGAAGGCACTAAACCGTGTCCTCCTCCCTTTCTTCCACCCCCTGCCTCCACTCCAGAAACGCCCGCCTCTCTCTCTCCATCTCCTGTTGTTCCCAATCCTGCCCACTCTGCATGGATCCACCGTGACCAAATGCTACTCAGTTGGATTCTCGCCTCCCTGTCAGAGGAAGTTCTCCCTGACATTGTTGACACCAACACCTCATCCGAGGCTTGGTCCCTCCTCCACCAGGCATATGGTGCGCCATCCCACACTCGGATTGTTCAGCTCAACCAACAACTTCAGAACCTCAAGCGCGGCGACCAGCCCGTCACCACTTACCTCCACCAGGATAAGCTTCTCGCTGACTAACTCGCAGCCGCCAGTCAACCCCTCGCCCCAACCACTTTCAATGCTATTGTTTACAACAATCTTGGCTTCGATTTTAAGGATATGGTGGCTACACTCTTTGCCCGAGCCACGCCCGTTGCCTATCCGAAGCTCACCAGTCTACTGTCTAGCCATGAAAATCGGCTTCAGCTTGACAACATGGCTCTTACAGCCAATGCCAATGTTGCCATTCACTAGTACAATATTGGTCATTTTGAACGGCAGGTGTTGTTCAACTTGTACCAAGATCAACGGGTGGGTTGGCAGGTCTTTAAACAACCGTTGAATATGGTCCGTCTTCCGTATCTCCGTTAATCTTGGATACAAGTTAGGCGGTTCCATCTGGATCAGCGGTGCTTGTCGTTCAATTTGACTAGTCAAAGAATTATAAAATATAAATAGAGACAACTGGAACAACCGTTTCATTTGAGCCTTTAATATTAAATAAAAAAATACCAACCATAGTGGCACGAAGCCGTTTGTTTGTTCTCCATGTTTGTGCAGAAGGTGCATCCAATTTTTTCTCATTCCATGTATAAACTAGAACAATACAATTGTCTTAAACTCCATTAAATACAGTTATACATATTCTCCATGAACTATTTTGCGTTCTTTTCATCACATGAAACAATAGTAAGAAAATCTAACAAAAGCTAAGGAGAACAACAAATCGTGTACAATCTCATAGTGTACTAGAGAAGATTAATGAGAATCTAAAATCCATCTTCCTTGTCATTGTATCAGCTCTATACATCATCTCAGAATGTGCTCGTCTTAGAATAGATTTGACCACCTTTCGGCTCCTCATTGACATTTATAACCACATAAAGCTTTGCATTAGGCTGAGACTTTGAGATTGGCTCGACATTGGGATAGTGCGGACACAAGCTAAACATACTTTCTCAATTGCCACAGCCACCTCCTCCTTGTCTATGTCTGTCTAGTTGAGATTATTCACTTATTTTCAAATATTCTTCGCAATTAAAAGCACGTTAGCTAAAAGTTCATCAAATCTAAGAGAAAACTTATGTACCCTTTACAACGGAGACCAGCAAGATTGCCAAAGGAACACCACCAATGCAGCAAGAAACTCTATTTCTAAGCCTTTACACATGCCAACTGCCAAAAAAGTCAAGTACAAACCAACAATGCTACCAGTTGCAGTAAACATCATAACAACCCAATGTACAAGATGAAAACTGATTGAGCTTCCACTTACGTGGAATTCCATGCACCACTAAAAATCCTAAAGATGGTGAGTCTTTAAGTTTAGCCTTGCTTATACTAGATAGAAAACTCCACCCACGTATGCTAAGATACGTGGAAGTCTTATCGTAGTATAGTTAAGGGTCGAATCTACAGGACAACGGTCTTGTTGCGAGCAACAAGATAGAAAATGCTGGAATTTCACTTAATCACTCAAAAGATGGTATTTAGATCGAAAGTTGGATTTTGATGCTTTAAACTAAGAACATGAAAAGTAAAGAAAGCAGGTAAATCTAATGAGTTAAACTATGATAAAAGATCACTAGGGTGTGCTCGGTTTTTCACCGCCACTACACATCGATCAACACATGCAAAGCAAAACTTAACCTGCAAAAAGAGTCCAGTCAGTTAGTATCCTTGTAGACTTAGCCTCCTTTCGGAGAATCTAACTACGAGAAGTGCGGGAATGTTGCAACGCCAGCCATTCTTGAACAAATGGTCACATTACTTTGCATCATTCCCCTCACAAGGTGTGTTCCTCGACTTATCAAGGTTGCACTTCCATACGTCAACTGATTCCATTTCATAGTATGAAAGTGCAACGGATGATAGTGAGTTTACTCCACTTCTTGAGATACATCTCTAGATACCGAAACAGATGCATGGTGGGTACATGCACCAAGAACCAACATACAAACGAGTTTCGAATCCAATAGTACAAACGTAGACAATTCATACTAAAAGATAAAAGATAACACAAGTTGGAGATCAAGCAACATGCATTCATTGATCGTTTGATGTCGAACTGACAAAGAGAAGAACTCTATATTACAACCTAAGGATTACATTTACATGATATGAAATCATGGGTAGCGGGGCTACTCCCCGCACCCTAGTGAAGAAGACTACTCGCTCATGACTAGGACAAAGAAGGAGGCAAGAAGAGAGAGAGAGAGCATCATCCCCACAAAGGAGAGAGGAAAGTCAACCCCTTGGAGAGAGAGAAACGATCCACCAGCTTCACGGGTTGCTCGATGACGAGATCTCCCTCTTCCCACCTTCTTTGGCGGAGAGAGAGAAAGCAGCTTTGAGATGGAGTATGGGTCTCAGACCGGCAGCCCTAGGGCGGAGGACGGAAGTAGCAAGAGCTCTGGAACGATTGAGGCAGCCTTTGGACGTCTGAAACTTGATATATCGTGATGTACCCTTGGGGTCTTATTTATAGGCCTTAAGTGAAGTCCAAATGGTTTGGAGACCGCTTGGACCTCAAGACCATTTGGCTTCATGTGGTTTTGAGACCGTTTGAACTCCATGCGGTCTCAGGACCGGTTGGCTTCATGCGGTCTTGAGACCGTTTGAACTCCATGCGGTCTCAGGACCGGTTGGCTTCATGCGGTCTTGAGACCGTTTGAACTCCATGCGGTCTCGGGACCGGTTGGCTTCATGCGGTCTTGGGACCATTTGAACTCCATGCGGTCTCGGGACCGGTTGGCTTCATGCGGTCTTGGGACCGTTTGAACTCCATGCGGTCTCGAGACCGGTTGGCTTCATGCGGTCTTGAGACTGTGTGACTCCATGCGGTCTCGGGACCGGTTGGCTTCATGCGGTCTTGGGACCGTTTGGCTTCATGCGGTCTTGGGACCGTTTGACTCCATGCAGTCTCAGGACCGGTTGGCTTCATGCGGTCTTGAGACCGTTTGACTCCATGCGGTCTTGAGACCGTTTGACTACATGCGGTCTCGGGACCGGTTGGCTTCATGCGGTCTTGAGACCGTGTGAATCCGTGCGGTCTCGGGACTGAGTTATTCTTTTATGATTTTTTTTGTGCATTTTCTGCATGTATAGAAAGGAAAAGTTAGTCTGATGGTATATTTACAAAAAAGGGTAAAATTAGGATTATGTATAGTTTAAACTTAGAAAGAGTATGAAAAACTAAGAAAAAGGACTAGGATAATCGTTCAAAATAGGAGGTTATCACCCCCCCTAACTTAGAGTCTACCTTGTCCTCAAGTTAGATAGAGCTGAGACATGCAATGGCGAGGCGAAGTTATTTAATTAGGATTTCCATACTCTTGCTTCAATTCTTAACCTGAGTTCTCCTAAGGTCATATCAAGTCTTATTGCTTGCCTTGACTCTTTCAGATTTCGAGAGTTGCTTGGGTCTCAGGTTCTTTCCGTATCTCGTAGTTCGCATTGGGACCACCTTTATTTTGTGCATGTTGTTGACTCTAATCAGCTTTATACCTCTCTGAAAGACCTACTGGAAGCTAGAGAGGGTATGATGGTTGGCTAAAGGCTTTGAGGTGTAGCTCCCCCTTCAAGTGAGGGAGGGACTGTCTATGCTTTTAGGATCTCACTACCGGGCACGACACATCTGCCTTTGTGAGAGCAGCTGAATGTACCGGCCGGGTGAGTCCTTTATGAGACTTTCATATATTTAGATACCTTAGGGTTTCACTACCGGGCACGACACATGTGCCTTTGTGAGGGCAGCGGAATGTGTCGGCCGGGTGAAACCTTCATCGGTTCTTTATATAGATCCTTATTCAAGGCACAACTCTCATAATTTTATTCGTCTCTCTGGCTTTTATTCGATAACTCGCAGGCTTGGGTTTTGGGGTTTTGTTTGGGAATTTATTTTGGGCGGCCAAGCCTCTTTTCTTTTGAAGAGAGGAAAGCTGTTCTTAGAGTTTTTCAACATGCACTTATTTGATTTGTGGTCCACTTGCAGAACTTCTTGATTTGGAAGTTGCCTGATTTCCCTCTCATCCTTGAGATCTTGGCTTATTTCTGCCTTGATTTTGACCTGTGGAGAGTCAGATAAAGAATTGAAGCAAAAGCATGCAAATCAATAGTGGAGTGACATTTATTAAATTGCCATTAAATGTCTAAGTGTTATTTACTTTTGGGGACTAACATGATTCTAGAGTTAAATGTGGGTGATTCTACTCAAAAAGGGTTAATTAAAAAGAAATTTAAAAAGGGAAAATGTATAAACAGAGAAAGGAGAAGAGGGATATAAAACTGATACCTCGCCCTTGTCTAATGTACCCCCCCTAACTTATCACTCACTCTGTCCTCAGAGTGTCAAAGTGATAGGTTGTTGAGGAGTAATTAGGACAAGGGCTGCAAGCTAAGGTAAATCTGCATTTGCCCCCGGGGAATGAAGTAGGTTGGATGTGAACTGTCCTCATAGAGCGTGGTAATCCACGTCAGTCATCTCCTCTACTGGTCTTTGGAGAACGATGATGGTGTACATCCAGTAGAGGATGTAGAAGCTACAGTCGTTCGATTGTCAGATTTGCTGGGGGAATTTGTGGCAGAAGGAAGGGCGGTGGAAATGCTCTTTGTCGTACGCCCTTGTATGTTGACTCAGAAAATCTATTAACTTGTCGGCGTACTCCTTTGCCACTACTTCTGTTGGCATTTTCGGTGTCACGATGTAGTTTCTCTGGCGTGCGTTATACTGGCTATCAGAACTGTTATATATTGTGGTTGTTCCTTCTGGGAGATTTGTTGCCAGGAGCATCCAGTGCTCATGATAGAGGAAAGGTAACATGATGAACGTCGACATTGTGTGCTGTAGATAGGATATCAGCGCGTCAGTTGTGCCGAAGTTCTTGAGATTTAGAAGATCATCTTTCATATATGGGGATGCCATGTATGTTGTTGGGTTGTTTTGGCCAAGTAGAAACTGATAGGCGGCCATTAAACTTACAGAGAGCGATCCTTTGATTTGTAAAGTCTCTCGTAGTGTGTCTGTCATTACAAGAATGTCTCGAGACATGAATACGAGCCCATCTTTGTCAGCTGAGAGCCGCTCCATAATGAGACGCAACTCGAGGTCGGAGAGACCTTTGCAAGAATCGCGATCAAAATCAGGAAAGGTTGGTTCGATGGCAGACAGAGGATCGATAGTGCTTGTAGCTTGCTCGGTATCGGCGACTGTCATATTGGTCTTTTCTGACTCCTTCAGAGTTTTTCAGAAGGGTCGCCGCTGCGGTCGCTGGATAGCTGAGAAGTGGTAGCGAGGAACGTCATCTGGTGCCATAGTTGGGTCCTTAAAGAACCGCCTATCACATATGAGCTCCATGACATAACGTCCGCATAAGGAATGAAAATCTTCAGCAACCAAATCGTGAAATGGGATTTCCTGGTTCAGCTCTTGGATGTGACGTATGGTGCAGAAAGCGCAATCCCCAGATCCCTCAGTGGCTTGGACTTGAGGGTTTATGATATTGAACCAAGGTTGGCTCCAATCTTGGCAAAGAGATGGGCGGGCAGCCCAAATTAATTTAAGCAGTCGGAAGGGTATACACCTTGCTTCTCCTGCTGCTTCACCGACGAAGTTTATTGTGCCGGCTGGTAGCTCGGCGCCACAGAAATTATACACCTTGGCATCCCGAGCCTCAGTATCCATGATCATAAAAAGCCAATGGTCCGAAACTTGGAAAGGCACGGTCAGATAACGTGCCCGACGTGCTAGACCAGCACGCAGCCGCTCGATCGACTTTGCTCCTATATCTTTGTATAAAAGGCCAATAGACAGAGCGGGCGAGGCATTAAATACCGGCTGTTGCCACTTAGAACTTCTGTACATTTCTATACTATTGGCGAGGAGGACACGGAAGATTTCCATAGGCATCGTGGACCGAGGTCGGAGGATGCTGCGGAAGTCTTCATGTGTCAACTTATGCCTAGTTTTTGTATTATGATAAATTATGTCTTCCCCCGCCTTTGCATCGTCCACTATAGTGTTCAGTATAAAAATGTCCTAAGCATCTAAAGTGGAGATGGCCGCCATATCCAGGTCATGCATTTTGTGCGGCAGAGGTGGTGGCGGGGGAAGTTCTTGTGGAGGGGGAGAAGCAGGTTGTTCAAAGGCCTGTTCATGGCCTGGTAGATCATCGTTCGAGTCGGAGGCAGAATCGAGGTCTTCATCGGTGTCTAAACTTACTCGTTCTGCCTCACCCTCGTCATAGGGAGGAGGTGTGGAGAGAGGTGGGGCGGTTGTTTATGGTGGGCTGGCGCTGGTTTCTAGTATACACTGGTGGAACTCAGCGTAAGCTGCGTCTTTAGTAGCTTCCCCGATGGACCCCAGCACGGAATAATCAAAGAATTGGTCCCCGTATGACATGTTGACATTATCGTTGTGTGGGGACTTAGGGTGATTGTCACTGTCATGGTGACCTTTGTCGGAACTTCTGTGGGAAGGTTCTGCTGTATTTCCAGGGTCCTCTCCATCATCATGTTTATCGCCAGAAGAGGTGTTATCTTTGTTTGAATCAGCAGATGAGTTGGAGTCGTCTTCTTCGTCATTATCGCAATCCGTGTCGTCTGCTGCCTTTTCTGCTTTTTTTTACTTACGGATGTTTTGCACCGCCGATGGGTAGCTTGTAACTCATCGAAAGCCACTTGCAGATGCTCGTGTGTTTCGAGCAGTGCATCATGGGATTCTTTGAGGTTGGTATATCTGCCTTCGGCGGAGAGGAGACGTGCTGTAAGATTTGTAACTTGAGCACGTAGCTGCTAGATTTCGTCCTTATTGGACTCCTCTTGGCGATGTTGTAGCTGTGTGAGAGTGTTGTTGATGGTGTCCAAGCGCGTGCTCAGATCTACTTGTTGTTGCTGGAGCGCGCGGAGAGTCTCTGGCAGAGGTTGAGTCTGCGTGGAGATCTCATTGACTTGCTTTGCCGTTGCTTCTTGTTGACGCCGCGCTCCAAGGACCAGGTCCGGCATGGTGTTGTAGTGACTGTTGATGTGCTCAACTTGCTTAGCCACCTCATCTTGTCGTTGCTGGAAGCCTTGGAGGATGGTAGGCAAGGCTCGGTGTTGTTCGTCGATCGTGGCCACCTGTCGTGATAAACCCTACACATAAGAAAAAATATAATTTAATATATTAGAAGGATCGGTGAGGAGGTTTCGGACAACGTCGAATTGACGACCGAATTCCTCACCGATATTGGCAAAAGGGACCCCAGGAGCGGAAGGGTGGGATGGCTGGGGTCTGCGTGGGATGGTGTTAGTGTCTTGCGGAAGAGACACTGATGATGCCCCGAGCTGTGTAGTGACTGTGGATGTAGTCACCAACGGTGTCGGGGTGGTGGCGGATGTGAAAAGTGGTGAAAGCGGTGGTAGCGATAGTGATGGGGTGGAAACTGTGGAGGTGAAAGGGAAAGTGGTGAAGTCGGGCATAGGGATGGAGAAGGGAAAGCCCGAAGGGAAAAGGGGTGATGAAGAGGATGTGAATGGTTGTGTGGATGTGATGGGGAAGAAAGGAGTGGTAGATGTTGGAATGGTGGAAGGTGGAGTGGTGGCAGCGGTTAGCTGCTCGTGTAGACTCTGAATGAAAAGTGAAGAATTCTGTAGTGGGTTCGGAGTAGGATACTTCAGGTACTAGACACAACCTGGAGAGGTTGGCTTTGTCTAGCACGTCGAAAGTGTGGTCGTATATCCCCATCCTACGCAGTATGCTGGAGCACACATACTTGGTGGGTTTTAGGGTTTTGTCAGCGGGGAGGTTGATTTGGATGAAGAGGTTTTCTGGTGGTGGTGTTGTGGTGGTGATGGGAATGAAAGTGGGGGTGGTAACAGGGATGGTGGTGGTAGTAGTAGGAATGGTGGTAGTAGCAGGAATGGTGGTGGTAGTAGCAGGAATGGTGGTGGTAGTGGTGGTAGTAGCAGGGATGGTGGTGGTAGGTTTTGCAAAGGGTTGATCCATGGCAGAGGCAGGTTGAACTTGTTTCCTTGCCTGTTTCTTGGAGGGCTGCCCAGATACAGTCTCCATGACCTTGCGTTTTCCCTTTTGTTCTTTAGTAGGGGATTCCTCCTTGGAGTTAAGATTGTACTCCGAGCCTTCATCATCAGAAGAAGAGATCTCAACTTCTTCTTCAGGTGCCTCAGCTAGGCACTTCTTGAGGCGATCAAGCTCGCACAGGACGTCCATTATTTTGATATTTGGAGGTGCCTTCCCGGTCCTGTTGAAGTCAACTCTTATCTTCTGGAGCTGAGCTTGTTCTTCCAGCAGATCCTTTCTTTCCCAGATTTCAGGGTCTTCGAACCCGATGACGTTCTTTGCTGGTGATGCCATAGCTGTAGAATGAGAAATCAAGAGTTAGAATAACATGTTTTAGAAAGATTTGATTTTATTAATATTTATGTATTTTTGTATTTTTATGGAAATTAGATGAATGTGCAAGCCCAAACAGTTTCAAAACCGTTTGGTCCCAAATGGTTTCAAGACCGTTTGGTCCCAAATGGTTTCAAGACCGTTTGGTCCCAAACGGTTGCAAGACCGTTTGGTCCCAAACGGTTTCAAGACCGTTTGGTCCCAAACTGTTTCAAGACCGTTTGGTCCCAAACGGTTTCAAGGACCGTTTGGAGAACGAAGCGTCGCGTGGTCATCAGCGAAGGCGAAGATGAAGGTAAAACGGCGTAGCAATGGCGGATGCGTTGGCAACGACGGCGAAAGCGGCGGTGGTCATCGGCGATAAGGGCGATGGTGAAAACGATGATAAAAACGACAATGAATCCGGTGGTGAAAACGATGATGAAGTCAGTGATGAAAATGGCGGTGGCTCTTGTTGATGGAGATGACGGTGACGGTAGGCAGGGCTATTGGTGAAAACGGAAAAGACTCTGATCGTGAAAGTGAAGATGAAAATGATAGTGGCGGAACCGGCGGTGATGGAAACGAGGGTGGCGTCGGCGTTGGAGAAGAGGGAACGCCGTGGTGGTGTCGATAACAAAAATGGCAGTGCGGAGGGATGCAGAAGCGAAGGATGGTAGCATTGCTATACTACCTTGCAGCAGCTGGTAGCGTCGACGGTGAAGAGAGCGTTGGAGACGGAGGTCGCGCGCAGAGTTCATCGGCGAGTCGTGCGGGAACTGGGAGGCGAAAGCAATGGAACAGCACTGCGCGAGAATTTCAGAAGGCTCGGGAGTCGAAGGAAAGAAAGACGAGGGGGTAGGGTTTATATTTATAGGAAACGGGGGGTTGACCCGACAAAAACCCTAAGTCAAACGGTTTCGAGACCGTTTGGCTCCAAACGGTTTCGAGACCGTTTGGAGTCCAAACGGTTTCGAGACCGTTTGGCTCCAAACAGTTTCAAGACCATTTGGAGACCAAACAGTTTCAAGACCGTTTGGAGTCCAAACGGTTTCAAGACCGTTTGGCTCCAAATGGTTTCAAGACCGTTTGGAGTCCAAACTGTTTCAAGACCGCTTGGCTCCAAACGGTTTGAAGACCGTTTGGAAGGGCAAAGGTAGAAAAGATATTATATTTTTATGTATGTGTTTGATTTATATATTTTTATGTTGTTAGTTTTTGTTTATTTTTTTTGTTGGTTTTGGTTATGTGAATTTTTTTGTGTGTATTTTCATAAGATAAAACTAGGAAAATAAAAGAATGGAAAATAAAGAGAAAGGTTGAAATCTTGGGTTGCCTCCCAAGTAGCGCCTTGGTTTAACGTCGCTGGCTCGACGAAGCTGTAATGATGTTATGCTGCTTGCATAGCATATTTGATTTCGATAGTTTGTCGTGGCATTTTGTCTTCCAGAGTGTAATATCTTTTTAGGCGGTGACCGTTGACCGTCCTTTCTCCTCCGTTGTTGTCGATAATAATGGCTGCTCCAGTTGGGTAGATATGCTTTATAGTGAAAGGCCCGGACCATTTTATCCTAAGTTTTCCGGGAAACAACTTAAGCTTGGAGTTGAAAAGGAGTACTTTGTCGCCAACGTCGATATCTTTTCTCTTGAGATGACCATCATGCCACATTTTTATCTGCTCTTTATAAATTCAGGCACTCTGATAGGCGGTCATACGGAGCTCTTCTAGCTCCTGTAGTTGAAGTTGTCTATTTTCTCCCGCACTTTTAAGATCAAAATGTAGCTGTTTGATGGCCCACCAAGCTTTGTGTTCCAGCTCTACTGGAAGATGACAAGACTTCCCATACACCAAACGGAACGGGGTTGTCCCGATTGGTGTTTTATATGCAGTTTGGTATGCCCAAAGGGCATCGGGAAGTTTGGCAGACCAATCAGTGCGGTTTCTGTTTACTGTTTTTTCAAGAATCGCCTTTAATTGTCTATTTGATATCTCCACCTGACCACTAGTCTGTGGGTGGTAGGGCGTGACGACTTTGTGATTGACTCCGTATCTTTTCAGTAAGGCTTCAAAACTTCGTTCCAGGAAATGGGTCCCGCCATCTGATATGATAGTTCTTGGAACTCCAAATCTTGGGAAAATAATATCTTTGAACAATTGAATAACAGGCTTGGAATCGCTCGACACAGTGGGTACAGCTTCGACCCATTTTGAGACGTAGTCCACTGCGACCAAGATGTACGAGAAGCCATAGGATGAAGGGAACGGGCCCATGTAGTCTACCCCCCACACATCAAAAAGCTCAATTTCTTGCCACATTGTGAGGGGCATCTCGTCTCTTTTTGATATGTTGCCCGAAAATTGGCATTTGTTGCAGGCTTTCACAAAATTGTACGAATCCTTTGATATGGTGGGCCAGAAAAAACTAGATTGTAAAACTTTTATAGCTATTTTCTTAGCACTCATGTGCCCCCCTGTGGGTCCTGAATGGCAATGCTCAAGGACCGGGGTTATTTCTTCTTCTGGCAAGCAACGACGGAAAAGACTGTCAGCATAAAGGTGAAACAGGTAGGGTTCATCCCAATAATAATGTTTTATGTCATGAAGGAACTTCCTTTTGTCTTGGTGGGAAGCAGATGGGTGGATAATTCCTGTGACTAGATAATTAACGATATCAGCATACCAAGGGAAGCCATGAGTGGCTTTCATAAGCTGATCATCAGGAAGAGAATCCCGGATAGGGATTTTATCTTTTTCTTCAACCTCGATCCGACTAAGGTGATCAGCCACAACATTCTCCACACCACTTTTATCTCTGATCTCCAAGTCGAATTCCTAAAGCATTAGCACCCAGTGGATAAGCCTGGGTTTGGCATCCTGTTTCTGAATCAGGTATCGGATGGCAGAATGGTCGGTATAGACGATAACTTTAGAGCCAATCAGATAAGAGCGGAAATTTTCAAACGCGTAGATGATAGCCAGAAACTCTTTCTCCGTGGTGGTGTAGTTTTTCTGCGCTTCATCTAGCATTTTAGATGCGTAGTAGATAACATAGGGTTTCTTATCAATCCGCTGTCCTAGAACGGCCCCTATGGCATAATCACTTGCGTCGCACATGATTTCGAAGGGCTGTGACCAATCTGGAGCTCTTAGAATAGGTGCGGAGATTAACGCATCCTTAAGGGTAGAGAAACTTTTCATACACTCCTGATTGAATATGAAATCAGCATCTTTGGTCAGGAGTTGGGTCATGGGTTTGGCAATCTTTGAGAAATCTTTGATGAATCTCCTATAGAATCCTGCATGACCCAGGAAAGCTCGAACTCCTCTTATGTCCTTTGGAGGTGACAGCTTTGAGATAACATCGATCTTTGCTTTATCAACTTCTATTCCCCTATCACTTACCCTGTGTCCGAGGACGACACCTTCTGTTACCATGAAATGGCATTTCTCCCAATTCAAGATAAGGTTCGTTTCCTCACAACGTTGCAAAATTTGTCCAAGATTTATTAAACAGTTGTCGAAAGAATCTCTGTACACTGAGAAATCGTCCATAAACACTTCCATGACGGAGAAACCGGCGAAGATAGCAGACATACATCGTTGGAAAGTGGCAGGTGCGTTACATAACCCGAACGACATTCTTCTAAATGCATATGTCCCAAAAGGACATGTGAAGGTGGTTTTTTCCTGGTCCTCCGGGTGTATGGGTATTTGGTAAAACCCGGTGTAACCGTCAAGGTAACAAAAATATTTTTGGTGAGTTAGGCGTTCCAGGACTTCATCAAGGAAAGGTAGAGGGTAGTGGTCTTTCCTTGTGGCTTTGTTCAACTTTCTATAATCAATGCACATTCGCCATCCAGTTATAGTCCTGGTAGGCACTAGCTCATTTTTGTCATTGAGCACTACAGTAGTGCCCCCTTTTTTTGGAACAACCTGAACGGGGCTGACCCACTAGGAGTCAGAAATAGGATAGATCATGCCGGCTTTGAGTAGTTTAAGGACTTCCAGACGAACTACCTCCTTTAGATTAGGATTCAGTTTTCTTTGATGTTCTCGAGAGGGCTTGAATTCATCAACCATAGGAAGTCTATGCATACACAGGGATGGATTTATGCCTGTTAGGTCAGTTATCTTATATCCTATGACCTTTTTATGCTTCCTCAACTTGTTCAGAAGCTTTTCTTCTTGATCTCTTGTAAGGGTAGAGCTGATGATGACTGGGCATAGTTTTTCTTCATCTAAGAAAACATGTTTGAGCCCTGTAGGTAAAGTCTTCAATTCAGGGGCTTTCGGTGGCTCAGCTGCTTCTATAATAGTAACGGCTTTAAGTTCTTCAAAAGTGTCCTTTGGCATTTCTTCGGCCTTTTCTAGATGTTGGGGGCACTGTTGAACTAATTCATTCGCGGAGAATTCAACCTCCGGATTGATTAGAACATTTTCAAGTTCGTCAACTGGCTCGGAGATTTCCAACTGTGACATTTGTTGAATAGCATCAAGGAGGAAAACCTCCTCTTGGATGCTAGGGCCTTTCATACTATTAAGGACTCGGAATTGAATTGCTTCTTTTCCGAGCCTAAGAATGATGGTACCAGCTTCAACGTCAATTAGCGCTCTGGCGGTAGTGAGGAATGGTCTGCCAAAAATGATTGGATACCTCAGGTCTTCTTTAATATCCATGACAACGAAGTCGCGCGGTACGTAAGCATCCTTGCCTATCCTTACCGGGATATCTTCAATGATCCCCAAAGGTGCGGTTATAGTGGAATCAGCTAATTGGATAGTCATTGTTGTAGGCAGCAATTCAGTGAAACCCAGACGTTTGCACATTGAGTAAGGCATAATAGATATGTTGGCCCCAAGGTCAGCTAATCCCTTTTTAGCAGATGTGTTGCCAATGCAACATTCGATTCTGAAGGAACCTAGATCCTTCTTCTTTTTTAGCATTTTTTTTAAGATGATGTTCGAAGTGGTCTCAGCAAGCTTAACAGTTTCTTGCTCCTTGGTGATGTACTTTCTTGATAGTAAGGTCTTGAGGTATTTCGCCCAGGCTGGCACCTCGGAAAGAGCATCAAGGAGCGGGATATCAATGTATAGTTTCTTCATTGCCTCTTTGAACTTTTGAAACTTGGTGTCCATCTTTGTTTCTCGTAGTCTTCCTGGGTACGGGATTCTTGGTTTATATTGTAAAACTTCAGGTTCTGGGGACACTTTATCTTTGCCCTTTGTGCCCTCTGAGGGCTTCTCCATTCCTTGTTGCGGACTTTCACTCATCATAAGAACCGGTGTGTCATCATTATCAAGATTGATCTTGGTAGTCTCATGAAAAATGCGTCCAGATCTGGTGGTGACGGCATTCAACTGCTCATGTCTATTTTGTCCGTGCTTAGGATTTGATTCAGGCTGCCCAGCAAACGTACCTGCTGGGGGCTTTAATTGTGCAGCGATCTGAGCAAGCTGAGCTTCAACTACTTTCTGCTGAGCCTGCTGGTTAGCAAGCATAGTTTGCTGCGATTGTAACATCTGCCTGATCAAGGATATTTCATCTTCCGGTTGGGTAGGAGCATTTTTCGGAGGAATTGGTTGCTGGGTTTGTTGAGATTGTTGGGGTGGTAACGTCAGCTGAGGTTGCTGAGTATGCAGTTGTGGATGGAGCAGAGGATGAGTGTACTGGTAGTAGGCTGATTGGTTCCTGGGGTAGTTAGCCCTAGGGAAGTTGCTCCTGGAATTCCCTTGATTTTGGTTGAAATTGTTTGGGAATCCAGGTGGTAGCCTACTAGCAGCTCCCCCCTGTGTTTGATGTTGAGGATTGGCAGTCCCAGCAGGGTTTCCATACTGAAACCCTGGACGATTCCTTGGCTGGTTAGGGTTGTAGTAGACTTGCCCATGGATAGAGTGGATAGAGTTAACTTGTTCCGATAGTTTCTCTTCCGACTGATCAATGATAGGTCCATATGGTTGTGGTGGTGGATGCAGATCCATCATCACATTATATAGCATACCGCAGGAAAGGGTCGGATGATCAGAAGCATGAAAAGCCTCACAGGATCCCGTGACGGCTTTGACTTGTTGAACTAGCGGAATTTTCTTCTTATCAATCTCTCTGAGAGAAGTCTCGAGAGCTTGTTGTTTATGAGCAATAGTTTTCAAGGCTTCAGCTATTTCCTTCATTTCTATAGATTCTTCAGCTTTGAAAACTTTGAGGACACCTTTACTGGCTGACCGTCCCCAGTTGGACTGGTTTTCATCTCCGAGTGTAACAATTTTCCAAGCGTCCTCATAATTCTTTCTCATAAAGTTTCCTCCAGATGAGGAATCCAAAAACTATTTGATATCGTCACTTACTCCCCGATAGAAGGTTTCTATCAATTGGTTTTGGGAGATTCCATGATGGGGGCATTTGCGCAAGAGTTCTTTGAACCTTTCCCATGCTTCAGCAAGGGATTCTCCAGGTAGCTGAGAGAAGTGATTGATTTGCCCTCTGATTTCATAGGTCAGTGAGGGTGGAAAGAACTTCTCTAAGAATTTTTCCTCAAGAGGAGCCCAGGTGGTTATTATTGGTTCTCTGTCAAGTGAGTTATACCAACTCAGGGCCCTCCCAGACAGGGTGAAATGGAACAGATGAAGCATTATCACATCATAAGAGACACCAGCTTGTGGAACTAGGCGGCACAATGCCTTAAACCTTTTCATATGATCCATGCAATCATCTCCAGAACCTCCGGAGAAAGAGATGCCTTGCATGATCTGGATCCACTGGGTCCGAATCTCGAAGTTGGGGATATTAATAATCGGAGGTCGGACTGGGTGGTTATCCTCATAGTTCTTTGGGACAGCGTAGTCCCTCAGTTGCTTGTTTCTTAACTCCAACTGAGCAGCTTGGGTTGCTACCTCAGTTTCAGCTCTGATGCGAGCTTGTTCTTCCGCACGAATCTCGCCATGAATCTGAGCACGAGTTTCAGCGATGAGTTGTGCCCTTTGAGCGGTGATGGCAGCGTTGACCCTCTCCATCACCAAAGAAGCATGGCGTTGATCTTCAACCATTTTCCTGGCCCTTTGGCGATTGAGTTGAATGAGGCGGTGGAAGCTTCTCTCTACCTCCGAGTCAAACTCTGGATCAGGGGAGAATCCGAGGTTATGCGCAGGTTGCATACATGATTTCTACCTGAATAGAGAGAAGCAAACACCTTTAGATAATGACAAAGATATGATAGTTTCAAGAAGATATAGAGTTATGATTAAAAAGAAAGTGTAAAATCCTAACCAACTAGAAAGGTACTAAGTGAAATTACAACGTTCTGTTGTCCCCGGCAACGGCGCCAATTTTTGATGGAGCTTCCACTTACGTGGAATTGCATGCACCACTAAAAATCCTAAAGATGGTGAGTCTTTAAGTTTAGCCTTTCTTATACTAGATAGAAAACTCCACCCATGTATGCTAAGATACGTGGAAGTCTTATCGTAGTATAGTTAAGGGTCGAATCTACAGGACAACAGTCTTGTTGCGAGCAACAAGATAGAAAACGCTGGAATTTCACTTAATCACTCAAAAGATGGTATTTAGATCGAAAGTTGGATTTTGATGCTTTAAACTAAGAACATGAAAAGTAAAGAAAGCAGGTAAATCTAATGAGTTAAACTATGATAAAAGATCACTAGGGTGTGCTCAGTTTTTCACCACCACTACACACCGATCAACACATGCAAAGCAAAACTTAACCTGCAAAAAGAGTCCAGTCAGTTAGTATCCTTGTAGACTTAGCCTCCTTTCGGAGAATCTAACTACGAGAAGTGCGGGAATGTTGCAACGCCAGCCATTCCTGAACAAATGGTCACATTACTTTGCATCATTCCCCTCGCAAGGTGTGTTCCTCGACTTATCAAGGTTGCACTTCCATACGTCAACTGATTCCATTTCATAGTATGAAAGTGCAACGGATGATAGTGAGTTTACTCCACTTCTTGAGATACACCTCTAGATACCAAAATAGATGCATGGTGGGTACATGAACCAAGAACCAACATACAAACAAGTTTCGAATCCAATAGTACAAACGTAGACAATTAATACTAAAAGATAAAAGATAACACAAGTTGGAGATCAAGCAACATGCATTCATTGATCGTTTGATGTCGAACTGAAAAAGAGAAGAACTCTATATTACAACCTAAGGATTACATTTACATGATATGAAAGCATGGGTAGCGGGGCTACTCCCCACACCCTAGTGAAGAAGACTACTCGCTCATGACTAGGACAAAGAAGGAGGCAAGAAGAGAGAGAGAGAGCATCATCCCCACAAAGGAGAGAGGAAATTCAACCCCTTGGAGAGAGAGAAACGATCCACCAGCTTCACGGGTTGCTCGATGATGAGATCTCCCTCTTCCCACCTTCTTTGGCGGAGAGAGAGAAAGCAGCTTCGAGATGGAGTATGGGTCTCAGACCGGAAGCCCCAAGGCGGAGGACGGAAGTAGCAAGCGCTCTGGAACGATTGAGGCAGCCTTTGGACTTCTGAAACTTGATATCTCGTGATGGACCCTTGGGGTCTTATTTATAGGCCTTAAGTGAAGTCCAAACGGTTTGGAGACCATTTGCACCTCAAGGCCGTTTGGACCTCAAGACCGTTTGGCTTCATGCGGTCTTGAGACCGTTTGAACTCCATGTGGTCTCAGGACCGGTTGGCTTCATGCGGTCTTGAGACCGTTTGAACTCCATGCGGTCTCAGGACCGGTTGGCTTCATGCGGTCTTGAGACCGTTTGAACTCTATGCGGTCTCGGGACCAGTTGGCTTCATGCGGTCTTGGGACCGTTTGAACTCCATGCGGTCTCGGGACCGGTTGGCTTCATGCGGTCTTGGGACCGTTTGAACTCCATGCGGTCTCGAGACCGGTTGGCTTCATGCGGTCTTGAGACCGTGTGACTCCATGCGGTCTCGGGACCGGTTGGCTTCATGCGGTCTTGGGACCGTTTGGCTTCATGCGGTCTTGGGACCGTTTGACTCCATGCGGTCTTAGGACCGGTTGGCTTCATGCGGTCTTGAGACCGTTTGACTCCATGCGGTCTCGGGACCGGTTGGCTTCATGCGGTCTTGAGATCGTGTGAATCTGTGCGGTCTCGGGACTGAGTTATTCTTTTATGATTTTTTTGTGCTTTTTCTGCATGTGTAGAAAGGAAAAGTTAGTCTGATGGTATATTTACAAAAAAGGGTAAAATTAGGATTATGTATAGTTTAAACTTAGAAAGAGTATGAAAAACTAAGAAAAAGGACTAGGATAATCGTTCAAAATAGGAGGTTATCAAAAACAACTAGCTACTCAACAACTAAAATGGAACTTCCAACACCCTAGCCTTAACCAGGGATTATTGACTATGAGGGCATTCACCCAAGCCTTAACAAAATCCAAACAAACAATAGACAGGTAGACCCCAGGTCATTAAGAGAATAAGGGCTAGGTGCCAACAACCCTGATAACAATTCATAATATCATATAGGCGTGGAATAACTCAGCAGGAAAAAGCCCCTAAAAATTGACATAAATTATGTTTAACTTCATGATAGAGAGCAACATGATAAAACAACATCTCTGTTTCTATGAAACAATAGATCATGATTTCCATATATTGATAAGAAAACTGAAACAACAAAGTCACTATCCAATAGTCAATATCACGATGACAAGCACACCACTTTAAAACATACCTTATTCTTGATTTAAGAGTACGGGGCTGAAAGTGACTAGCTACTCAATAGATAGAATGAAGCTTCCAACTGGTATTGACCTGGGAAAGGTCGCTATGAGAGAATCAAACTAGAATCAAACAAAGATGGCAAATCTTAGCAAATCAAAATACATAACAGATAGCCGGACCCCCATGACATGACATAGAGTCCACTTCAAAGCACATACCACACTGAGAGGATCTAAAGAGATTATGTGAAAACGGGTCAAACATTCAAGAATAGAATCCCAACAAGGAAATCTTTGAATCATATGAACTTTAAATTTAAAGAACATATTTCTAGTATATGTTCAGTCATCATTTGGTTTAATTGATCTTTTTCCTATAAAATGAAAATATTCCTCCCCACGATTTGATACCGTGGGTTTTATTAGGAGATTTTAACTTTGTCATTAGAAGCTATGAGAGAAAGTTGTGTACTAATTTTAGTAATATTGATGCTAAGTGCTTCCTCAATATGATTGAGAAAAATGAACTATTGAGATTCCCTCTGAGTGTACAACATACACTTGAAAAAGGAAGTCTCGTATGGCTAGACTTGATATAGGATTTTGCAATTCCGAATTGAATGTTCAACAACCTGAAGGGTACTTCAGACACCTTACACGTCTAGGGTTTGACCACAATGCTATTCTCTTTAAGGGTAAAAGAAAGTTGTACTCACAATCTTCACATTTCATGTTTCAAGATGCCTGGATCAAACATCCAAGTTTTGATAAATTTGTCTCCAAGGCTTGGAATAAAGACCTTGGTTTTGAAGAACCTCAACCTGATTTTCAGTCCAAGGGAATTGTATTGAAGAAGGAGGCTTTTGGCAACATTTTCAACAAGAAGAAGGCTTTAATCAAATGAATGGAGTGGCTGCAATCCAAACAGAATAACAAGCAAAAGTCATGGGCTGAGAAAGAAGAGGACAAGTTGCAACAAGAGTTGGAGGATGTCTTCAGTTAGGAAGAGATTTTTTTGGGTGCAAAAAGCAAGGATTGAATGGATTCAATAGGAGGATAGAAATAGTAACTACTTCCATAATATTTTCAAATCTAGACCTAAGGAGAACATGAAAATACTAAAGGACTCCATCAGTAATTGGGTTACTGATCAGGAGACTGTCAGGAACATGGCGGTTGATCACTTCAAAAACATTTTTACTGGTCCTCAGGTGACTAAATGCTTTTGAGTTAAGGGGAGATTATTATAAGCTGCAAAGAAAAGATATCAAAGCACTTGAAGAAATCCCTTCCGATGAACAAATCAAGGCACTTGTTATATGAATGGGCTAAAGGCACCTGGCCTGGATGGTATGATTGTCATTTTCTATCAGTCTAATTGGAACCACATGGAGAGATTATCTCAGCTGATATGTAGATACATTAGATAAAGAAAGTGGAAACCTATAAAGATATTTAAAGGAGGACCTAGTGTTCCAAGAAGTGTTGAGCTTTATATCTTCCATTAGATATAATAGAAATCAAATAATAGTTCTAAGATAACTAACTTTGAAGAATTGGTGTTGCTACAATTAGTTTTGTAATGCTAGTTTTGAGTCTTACTTTAACTCGGGTGTGATTTCCTCCCTTCCCTTCAGTGTACCCCAACTGTCAACAATGAAAAATAGAAAACACAATGTACTAGGCAGTGAAGAACAGACAAAGAAGGAATCCTAGCACCTCAAGATTTACATTCATGTGTCTACTATGTAACCTCTATTGGTATATTCTAACCTTGACTATTTTCTAATTATAGTTTTTGCCTTTTGTGACTATCTTTCACTCTTCATGCTTCATCATATTCCAATTTCACCCTATTCTCTGCATCTCTATTTTATCATGGACTATTGAAATTGTATCTTCAACTTCCAATTCTTTTGCTAATCTGAAGTGGTTTACTCTTCCACTCATGTCTCCATGCACCTTTTGTAAGAACGGAAAGGGCCTTGTGAACATTTACATCACACAAGATTCATTTCAACAAGTGTTCCCCATTGATTTGATACCCATCTCCATTCTTGAGCCAAAACCATCCATCTCACAAGGGTTGATATCTTTTCTTACATCCATTGACAAAGCTATGGGAAAAATCCTCGAATTAAAGTATTGTATCTAAATGAGTATGATTAAATGTCACATATAGACAATTACCGACCCATCATTCCTAAATGAACACATGCTTCCTTGGCCATTGGCATGCTTGTTGAGGAAGACGCCTAGTCAGCCAGTCGCCAGAGGTAGGGCTATCCAACCATCCATGTAACAACAAGTAACTTTTGGGTGCCCGTCTAGCCAACCGAGTAGCTAGGAGGTCGCTTAGCCCATTTGTCTGATCTGCTTGCTTCCCAATACAAATGGTGAATGCCTCTTTGAATGCTTTATCTAGAAACGTCTCACCTGTCATTGTCTTATAGAATTTTCCATGTTCTCCTAATTCTCGTCAACAACATGATTCGCCCTAACCCAATCCATGGAAAGGGACTGCTTGACTCCAATGGGAAGAATAGACGGGAATAGATCCCAAGAGAGTGCCATCACAGACGAGGGCTAAGCCCTCAATTGGGATGTAGATGGGGAATATCGTGAAATTCTTGGTGTGGTTGTCTTGCCTGCAAGTGGCACGTAAGGACTTAGTGATGAAAATGATAATGTTTAGGAATAGGAGAAATCTATGGGTGAGGATGCATAACTATGGATAAGAAATTGTATTCAATATCCTTGTTTTAGTTAAGTGTATTCAAGATGGAATATAATCAAGTTCCTAGCCATCATATTATATTCCTACAGCTGTTTGACAGTATTGTAATCTCTCTCCTCTGAATTCCTTTCTCCCATACTTCTCTCCATCTCTCCTTACACGCCAAAACCCAATTGTTTCCTCTTCCCAACGTTCCCACGACCAGTCGCTGCCAAGGCGTCAGTGGGTAAGTTTTCGTTAATGGACTCTAATTGCTTCCCAATACAAATGGTGAACACCGCTTTGATTGCTTTATCCCAAAATGTCTCACCCATCATCACTCATATAGGATTTTCTATATTATCCTGATTCTCGTCAACAACATGATTCACCCCAACCCAATCTATGGAAGGGGGCTGCTAGACTCTAACAGAAAGAAAAGACGGGTATAGGTCCCAAGAGAGCGCCATCACAGGTGAGGGCTAAGGCCTCAATTGGGATGGGGATGGGGAATATCATGAAATTCATCTGTGTGGTCATCTTGCCTGCAAGTGGCACATTAGGACCTAGTGATGAAGATGATAATGTTTAGGAATATGAGAAAGTTATGGATGAGGATGCAAAACTATGGATAAGCAATTGTATTTAATATCTATGAATAATAAATCGAATTCAATATCTTTGTTTTAGTTAAGTGTATTCAACAACTTCTTGTGGCCTTCAGGCAAGGATGACTGACTTAATGGAAATTGGTGACCGCAATTGGAGAGGAGCACAAGGGATAGGGCTCAGCGGGACAATTGGGAGAGAAACGCGGAGGTGCGCACTATGTACAAAGGGTCGGGGTATTGTTTTTCCTTGGGACACTTAAATGGTTGGTGAGAGACTCTGTCGGTTGGACTAAAATCGGACCGAGTCACCAATTTACTGATTGAACATTCAGTTTGCCGATTTTACTCCGATTGAACACATATCCATACATATATATACATACATACATATATACATATATATGCCGAATAGGAGTGGTGCAAGTGGTCAAGCACGATGTCTCCTCATGAAGGGACCCAGGTTCGAATCCCAGTTGCCGCCTTGATTTACCACCCTCCCGGGCGTTCGGCCTCCGCAACGGGCATGAGAGAAGGGGGGAGAAATCTTTCTCTCTTAATCCCATATATATGTATACCTCTGAATGATTCACGCAATTTTTTAGAATCATTGCCCATTATGTTACCAATAACTGACCACCTTTTATCCAAACTTCCTGAATTGATTGAATTCCAATTTTTCCCCTGGACTAAAAATATCACGAGTACTGAATTTTTGACAATGCATACATTTACATATTGAGCCCACTATGTCGGTTTTGAAAATTATTAATATGACATTTTTGGAATGTTTAAACTTGTTCCTTCTTTATTTATTTATCACCAGGGTGGCATTGGTACGCATGATCAGCTTAAGGCTTTTATGAATAGGATGTGCCAAATTCTATCTCATTGTGTTAAAAAAGCTCAATTCATATATATATATATAATATAATATATATTATATATATATATTATATAATATATATATATTATATATTATATATTATATATATAGTGTTTGTGGCTAGAATACACTCGAGTGTACAGATCGTACGAATACACTCAAGTGTGTTTTCATATCAAGACTATTTTTTACAAAATATAAACCATTAATCTTCACCGTCATACTATAACTACATACAAATTTTGAGCCCATTTGGATGAGTGTAAGCCACTCATCCAAGGGCAACAAAATCGACGCACGAAACTAATTTGAAATGTATAATTTTTGCGGTCTTTATAACATGACCTATAAATGTCCAAATGGGCTCAAATTTTATATATGAGCTATTCACAACATCTTCAAGAAGATCAATGAATTAGATTTTGAAAAAAATATTGCATCATGGAAAACTACTTGAGTGTATTATGCTCCGGATACACTCGAGTGTATTCTAGCCTGATATATATATATATATATATATATATATATATATATATATATATATACATATATATACATATATATACATGTATATATATACTACTATAATAAGAGCAAGTTTGATGTTGTGCTCTCCTTGATTCACTCTCTTCTCTCCTTTTTCAAGGAATTTTGATCCTACAAATATTTATTCCCACACTCTCCTATTAACTTTTATTATCTTTAATTCTGTATTTCTCTCTCCATCCCACAGAAACGGTTCCTTGATTCTCTCCTTTCAAACAACCAACACAAATATCTTTTACCGTAGGGACCCTTTCACGGACGAGTCCTCTGCCCGCACATTTCCAACAAATTTTATGTCACATGCATGTGCACATGCGCGTTCACTAGTATATATATATATATATATATATATATATATATGCATACACATATATGTATATATGAAAGAAAATGCTTTTGGGACAAAGGAATAAACTCATCTATTCATTCAAAAATGTTCTTGCACTCAAACTAAATGTTGATACCTAAAGTTCAGTTAGTTTATGGGAGAATAGAGTTCTTGTTGTATTGAAATGTAGTTGACAAGTACAGTTAAGAAAGGAGTTAAGTCAATGGCAAAGAAGATGAGTATTGTCCTTCTCTCTAGATTCCAACAAAAATATGTATAACAACATCATGGCTAGAATTTCCAAGGTTATGGTAGATCAATTCCATACAAAGCCCAACTGGTGGTAATATCTATACTCCTCCAAGAATGGCTTGTTGCTGAAAAGATTGAGATGTGGCAAGTGTATATTCAACTGCTGACATCTTATATCTTGAGAATCTTATAGTAAGTATACCCAGTTCATTGAATAAATTTGTTGACAGTGATTGTAGAGCCTGGAAGCAAACAAAAGTGATACCATGTGAATCAAGTAAAAGCAAACAAAACACTCCCCATAAAAACTTCTTCCCTCCCCCAAAACCCTAACTCGACTAGGGAAAATGACGGTGATCACAACCCTCCTCTCATATTCAGAGACTCACTCTTACAAATACAAGCATCGATTACAGCTGGCTTTGAATAAGGTGTTGTTCGAATAGATTGACACCACAACATCCATAAAACAATTAATGCATTGGAAGCACAAGATGAAGGTTATCAAGGAGGGGCCATGTAACTTTGAAAATAGGTTGCTATTAACAAAGGAAGTCGATAGAAGATATTAGTTTGGAAAGATTCAATGCCTTATGTGCACCTTCTGGGTGTGGATTTACATGTTGTTCGGATACATAGTGAATTAGTAGTGTCCAAGAATACAGAGAGAATAGAGAAATTTCTAAAGGTAGATTGTAATAAATTGGGGTGGAAACCTCCAAACCAGTTCGGTTTCCCATTGATATAAAAAAAATCTTTATTGCACATTCAATAGATCAAAGATATGGAAGATAATTTAATAGACATGAGAATACTTTGCAACGATCACTTGCCTCTAGTGGCATCTCCATTTCAGTGTCAACACAATCATGTCATCTTTATTACTATGTTTTATCTCACTTTCTCAATCACCCTTGCTCGGTTTCTCTTCTCCAAACTAATAAAAACACATCATCCCTCATACCCTCTATTCCCCGAGACCAACAAGGCATGAACAAGTTTCTACCTCTCCTCCATGATGGCCTACAAGGACTCACATATCAGATCCAATAAATTTTCTATAAGCAACAACTCTAACTACACACAATCTCATCCAAACACCTACCTCCCACAGCTACAACACTATGGCACTAGAAACATCTTAAAGTGAAGTCCTCCATAGAATCTCCCAACATGCTTTGATGAGGTATGCTTGAGACATAAAAAGTGGGCAGAAATTGTGAGACACACCATTAATACTCACTAATCCAGGAGCTCACACAGAAAGATAAACACATTAATCATCTCCCTCATCATGCCAAATCATCTCAACACCTGCCTAAGGAAGCCCTCACACACCCAATCAATGACCCCCACTTCTACTGTTAATGTCCTCTTTTCTCAGTTGATCACATTATAATTGCAATCGCTACTACTAGATGTAGTTACCTAGGTTCTTGTTGGTTTATAGTGAAGGAACTCGATCGTCTTGCCCATGATTTATAGGATATTAATACAAGGGTTGAGAAGTGTTAGTGACAATTATATTTAAGTAAGAGACCTCTCCTTTTTTCTTTAAAACAACTTAATCCATCATCTGCAATAGTTCCTATTGATTTAAAATATGATCACCTTCCCTACTCACTACACATCAACCAATCACAAGTTATATTAAAACTAGTTTTGAAAAAAAGCAATAATATGAAGTACCAAAACATGTATGACTCACATGGGAATGTAAATGTCTTGGAAATAGAACAATAGAACTGTACATGTATGTTCTAATGAATAAGAATAAAAAAGTACTAAAGATATTTTATTAACATGCCACTGAGAAAAATTGGCCTCATATGACATTTGACTTGGAATTAAGCATATAAACGGAGCAGCCTTGGAATTAGTCATAAGATATAGAATAGCCATTATTTAATACATGGAAAGTAATTTCATATTTGTAGTTTACCACTAGCATTAAATTTTTATAGGTATTTGTTTTATGCATAAGATGTGAAAAGAAAAATTGTATTATTAGTGTGCATATTAATATAATGAGTAGATTCATCTTCATCACTATATGCTAAACCCAAGAAGAATTATAAATTCGAACAAATATATGAAAGTGGATAGAGGGAATAAACTTTCTTTTAATAAAATAGGTTTAGACAAAATTGAGGCACTTAATTCAAACTTGAAGCGGGGAAAATTCCTTAAAATTTGCATGCCATAGAATCAAGGAAGAGCATCATCCAATCATATCTTGTTGAGATCAGGTGGAGTTTGGGGCGGCAACAGGGAGTTTGCATCCCTTAACTAAAGGTTGTCCAATAGTTCTCAACTGATTCCAACTGAGAATAAACTTTGATTAAGAACACATGCAACATTCAAATATTTATCTTTTCAATGCTAAAAGTGATTTAGAAAAAATGTAGCCTCATTAATATTAGGTAACCTAGGAAAGGTTTGAATAGTCTACTTTTAGCATGTATGTAGTAACACTAGGACAAACTTTAATCAATTCCTCCTCCAAACTAGAGTGCTCCTCACTCAGTTGCACCGACCTAAAATGTGAAGTTGTAGTATAATTAAAAAAATAGAAAAAATTCATATTACATTACATCCCTTGTTTCATATAAAGGTAATGATCTAGCCTACCATAGTGTTAGACTATTTTTTAGATAATACTACCACTACCACTGCATTATTTTTCAATAGTTCTAGAAAGGAGAGACCTTCTAACATTCTACTTTCCATCAATCATTGATAGACAATTCATTCAAAATCCTAAGGGCCATATAGCATGAACACAACACATGTAGTTTGCAGTTGAGAGGGTCCCATAGAAGCCACATGGGAGATGTAGCCAATAGAGTGAACGTGGCCTGAATAGGAGTGAAGTTGATTTTCATATATGGAAAAATCTAGAAGATGTTGTGAGGCTTGTACCTCTTCGGTAAAAATCTATTGAATGAAACAAATGGCATACACAACCTAGTTCAAATAACTTGCATTAGATTTTAAGTTGAGCTCTTAATTTCTTAATATGTGACTCATATTTAACACAAGATCGCAACTCAACAACATGTATAATGTGACTCCTGAGATATATGTAAGAAGTTAACATGAATGTATGCAAATTCCATAACTTAATTGTTCTTATTAATTGAGGGTCATAGTTAAGATTCTTATTCTTACATATGGAAAATTAATTTCACTCAAACATATACAAGCATTACTTGTCAAGACGGGCAGTCGGTCACCTTCCCCAGCTGGGCGACCAACCGACTAGTCGATTACCCAATCGTAGGTATATATATATATATATATATATATATATATATATATATATATATATATATATATAACCTAAGTACATAGTTATATGCAATACATTATATAAATACACTAATATAAGCATATATCCAAGCATATAATAATCAAGATTTGGTAAATAATGTTAGATTACACCATGAACTATTTTCAATGATGACGATTTAATGTATTAGAGTTCAATTTAATTAGTTAGAAATAGAAGAGTAGCATACCATGTTAAATTTTGGCTTTTAGTACTTGTTAAATTGTTCTAACTATAAACAAAGGAATATGATAAACTAGTGCAGTGTGAATGAAATTGATATTCAAATCAAATGATAGTAAAAGACAAACAAAATTAGGCAAACATCAAAAAATGAAAAGCAAAAAAAACTTAAAGCCCATATGCGATTAAGTGGCCGCCCAGTCTAGAATTGGGTCGACCAGTCATGCCTATCTGCCGACCAATCAACCATTCGGCCTGGTAGGGCGACAAGTCGCAACCCAATTTGGGCGGTTGAGTAGAAGGTATCGTTCCCAACAACCAATCGACTAGTCAACAACCTCAACAAGTATGTATATAAGGAATATATATAAATGTGTCACTAATTTGAGACTACTATCCCACAGAACTAATAAACATACCTATCAACTTGGAATAATTTTTCAGACTTAAAAATTATACATCTTGTACAAAAAAAGATATTAACCACCACATCTAGGAAAAACTTTATTACCATATAATTCTATTACAAACTTTTCACCGGTAAGGAACCATTTCCTATGGATTTAACCTCATCTTACTAATCCAGCAATTAATTTATGGTTCATTGAAAAGAAAATAAAAAATTGTAACGGATATCATTTTTTCTTGGTTATTGCAGACAAATATAATCAGTTAGTAAAGATTTTGTTGTTGTTTGATATGGAATTTGTGACTCACACTTGTATCAATGGATATACACATAGTTTCTTTATATAGAATTTTAGTAATGATGAAACTTGATGAAGGAACATCAGTAGAAGTTGCATTTATTGGTCACAATCAAAACACTAACTAGGAATTCGTGACTCACACTTGTATCAATGGATATACACATAGTTTCTTTATATAGGATTTTAGTAATGACGAAACTTGATGAAGGAACATCAGTAGAAGTTGCATTTATTGGTCACAATCAAAACAGTAACTAGGAACTATGAACACGATTAAGGATGGTAATGGAACACAATCATATAACTCAACTAAAACTAATGTCTTATTAACATCAATCACATAAGCAGCAACAACAAAAGGTAGTAGTGCAATGCCCAAGTATGCAATTATTGGGATATGAATAACAATCTCTTGTGGTGTGTGTGAGGAGCTGAAGGAGTCATACCTTTGTTATCAAGTTGAATCTTAGTATCATGTAAAATAGAGATGACATAGAAGCATCTTTGTATCATCACAAAGAACAACCAACACCAGTCACCACGCGAATACCATCACCTTCCCCAAAGGAGTCTCGATACGACTTGAGATGAAATGCAGAGGATGGGCTAGAGCTCGCATCCCTATTAAGGAAGCTTGGCCACCGGAAACATACTATCTGACGTATGGTAGGTAACACAACTGCCATTTTAAGGGAAGAGATACAGAATTGAGTATTGCAGAGATTGCCAAAAAAAACAGAGCAAGTGATATTAAATGAGAAAAGGGGGCGAAAATGGGGGAGAAACACACCTAAAAGTATGGGAATGGACAAGTAGGAGCCAAGAAGAAAAGATTATATAGTGGCTGAGATGTCGTGGACGTCCAGGCTGTGGCATGAAAATAGATGATCGGGTGCCAGCATGTCGGAGCTTGAATGGAGATGACCTATAGGATCATTTTGAGGACAACATAGGCAATAAACCGAGAAAAGAAGAAATTAAAGCTACTAAATGATGATACAAGGCCGGAAGGGGATCATGCCTGGTCTGCTTACCCGCTAAGGAGGAGGCTGGCTCAAAAGAGAGCTGCGATGAGGGCAACGACACAGTGAGCAACAAGGCTGTGGTGGGGATGCTTCTGACCGCATCGGAGGCGGGCGTCGTTCGCGGAGGCCAAGATTGTGGCGAGGATGACGGCCGCCAGGGTGATCGATAGTAGGACGGTGAGGAACGATCGACATTGTTGTTGCTCCGATGATACTGGATGGACGGGATACTGAATAGCAAGGAGGTGTTCCCCACGAGGCGTAGAGAGTGGTAGTATTTTTTAGAACTTCTCTGGACATGGGTTAGAGGTCAAGGAGATGAATGATTTGGGGATCTTTGCTCTGTCCCAGGGTTAGGGCTGGTGGGATGCGAGAAGGGATAGCGGCGAGGGAGAAGGCTATTTTGTGCGTGAGTAGAGCTCTCTGGGGGGGGGGCTCAATTGGAACCGTCTGGATAGGATTTTTGCACTTTCAAACCACTTCTTTTAGGGGTGGTAAATGCAAATTGTTATTTGGCTTAGTTGTGCAGAAAAAAGGGTCGAAGTGGCAGATGACGTATAGGGCATACTACAACAATGTAACCGTCAATGTTGCCCTGGCCGTTAAAAGTGAAAAATATGACCCGTCCAAGATGATCCACTTTCCAATAGTGATTGGTCCAAGCTCTTCACTGCGGTGACCCTTCCGGTCCAGCTCATCATCCCCAGTGCCCTGGGGTTGAGGATGGGGCCACCTGCGCCCTCTTTGTCCTGTCTGTGGGGTCGTTGGCCATAGCCCATATTGGTGTCCATATGGTCACAAAGCCCATGCACCAGCAGCCCAGGCTCATCATACATCGTGGACGCCCCTCGCTACCCCATCCACCATCCCACTGTCATCTCCAGCGGCCACGCCGATGTTTCCTTATGAAGCATGGTTTCCAGATACAGGAGCTACCCATCATGTTACAGATACAGGAGCTACCCATCATGTTACCGCTAATCCACATCAACTTCAGCATGTGATGCCTTATCATGGCTCGGAACAACTCCACGTTGGAGACGGAACAAGTTTGCAGATCACCAAAATTGGACACTCCATCATCCCTTCACACTCTCGACCACTTCACTTATCAAACATTTTACATGTTCCCAATATAACAAAATCCTTCTTATCTATTTATCAGTTTGCCCATGACAATAAGTGTTATTTAAAAATTTTCCCATCTCACTTTTCTGTCCATGATCTCCAGACTCATCGGCCCCTCCTCCAAGCTCTAGTTAAGGACAACCTCTACAACCTGCATAGCCTGCCCACCACACTCCTCAACATGTATGTCTCATTTGAGCGCTGGCATCAATGACTCGTCACTCGTGTTCCCGCACCGTCCGCACTGTCCTTACAAAGCATCAACTCCCGGTTCTTGGTTCCTCGGCAGCAAATAAATGTGAATCATGTTTGTTCGGCAAGGCAGCCCGTTTCCATCTCTCGCTGAATGAATCACTTAGTCAAGCTGCTTTAGATTTAATTTTTGCAGATGTATGGGGTCCTGCTCCCCTTGCTTCTTCGGAAGGCCATCATTATTTCCTTTTATTTGTTGATGATTTTTCTAAATTCACTTGGATTTATCCTCTATTGCGCAAATCTTATGTCTACCATGTGTTTGTGCAATTCCACAAACTTGTTGAGCATCAATATAACACTTTCATCAAAGCCATTCACACAGACGGAGGTGGCGAATTTCGTGCACTGACCCCATACCTACGCAGCCATGACATTCATCACCGTTTATCATGTCCGCACACACATGAACAAAATGGAAGTGTTGAGCGTAAAATCCGTCATGTCATTGACACAGGTCTCACACTTCTTGTGCATGCCCATGTCCCTAAACGCTACTAGCAATACACATTTCACGCAACCATTTATTTAATTGACCAAAACCCCTACTCCATACTCTCTCATAAATCACCATATCAAATGCTTCACAGTCGTTCGCCGGATTATAGAAACCTCCACATTTTTTGTTGTGCGGTGTACCCCCTCACTCGCCCGTACAACAAACACAAGTTTGATTTCCGTACCAAATGTTGTGTGTTTCTAGGTTATCCTCCTAATCACCTTGGTTATTGGTGCCTTGAACCAACCACTGGTCGCATATACGTTTCCAGACATTCACAATTTAATGAAACTTTATTTCCTTTTCATTCTACCAACTCCATTCTAGGGCCCCCACCTGTGTCCCCTACCCCAATACCGTGGCTTTCTGTCACCTACTCACCCACACTTACCACAACAACTCCCACCTATCCCTCCATTACAATATCAATGAGTCCCACTTATCCAATGTCAAACCCCAACAGTCTGCTATCTGCAAACCATTCCCCAGCATGTTCTTCCTCTCCGGCACCCACACCGTCCACCTCTCAGACCAACACCTCTCCACCACCACACCAGTAACCTCCCCACAACACATCCTCTCCTACTCCAATGGTCCTACGGTCCCATCCACCAATTAACTATAGAGCCTTAGCCGGTATTCGCCCAACTAAAACCCGTAAAACACCCACTCATCCACTACCTACCGCTTTCCACACCCAGTCCCACTATGAACCCACTTGTTTTACCGAAGCCAACAAACACATCCATGGCACAATGCAATGAGTGATGAGATCAATGCCCTTTAACCAATGGTACATGGACTCTTGTCCCGCGTCAGGCACACATGAATATAATTGGTTGCAAATGGATCTACCGTCACAAATACAATCTTGATGGCTCTTTGGCTAGATACAAAGCTCGTCTTGTAGCTAAGGGGTATCATCAACAAGATGGATTAGACTACACCGACACCTTCAGCCCGGTCATTAAGCCCACCACCATTCGTGTCATCTTATCTATTACCACAACCTATCGATGGCCCATCCATCAAATTGACGTTCACAATGCTTTTCTTCATGGCGATCTTAATGAGGAGGTCTATATGACACAACCACCCGAGTTTATTGATGCCAACCATCCCAACCACGTTTGTCGTCTTCGCAAGTCCATTTATGGCCTCAAATAATCTCCATGCTCTTGGTTTCACAAATTGAGTCATGCTTTGCATTCATATGGTTTCACTTCTTCCAAGACAGACACCTCCCTTTTCATCTACAAATCCCAAACCACAACCCTATATGCATTAGTGTATATTGACGACATCATAATCATAGGAAATCTTGTTACTCACATTCAAGCCTTAATTAAATTCCTCAACACTTGTTTTCCCATCAAGGACCTAGGTGCGTTGCATTATTTTTTGGGAATCGAAGTCAAACATACCACGCAAGGTCTTCTCCTTTCTCAACAGAAATACATTCATGACCTCCTCCACAAAACCCATATGGAAGGTGCCAAACCCATTTCCACACCCTTGAGTTCCACCACTAAATTAACAAAAGTTGGTGATCCCCTCCCAGACCCACAACAATACCGTCAAATTGTTGGTACCCTCCAATACCTCACCATGATGCATCCAGATATTTCCTTTTCGGTAAATAAAGTGTGTTAATTTATGAGCAACCCCACACATGAGCACTGACAAGTTGTCAAACACATTCTTCGGTATCTCAAATAAACCATCACTTTGTCTTTATTCATCATCCGCTCCCACTTCCTTGACCTATAATCCTTCTCTGATGTGGATTGGGCTGGATGTGTTGATGATCGAAATTCAACTGGTGGTTTGTTATCTACCTTGGGATGAATCTAATCTCTTGGACTGCACGCAAACAACAAACTATAGCTTGTTCTTCTATCGAGTCCGAATACCGTGCACTTGCAAACACAACTACAGAAATCATATGGCTTCAATCCCTTCTTCATGAGTTGGGGCATCGGTCTACTCAACCACCTACTTTGTTGTGTGACAACATTGGTGCCACCTACCTTACATCAAATCTGGTGTTTCACACCCGCACAAAACATATTGAAATTGATTTTCATTTTGTGCGTGATCAAGTGGGCAAAGGCAACCTCCACGTCTGTTTATCTCCATAAAAGATCAATTGGCAGATATAATGACTAAAGCATTATCAAAGTCACAGTTCACGTCCATCCGCAGCAAGCTTCATTTACTGCCTATGGAGCAACTCGCTTGTGGGGGAGTGTTAGAATAGTCGTACGCTTCAGCTGACCAAGTCCAAGATCGTAGCTCACTTGATGCGCTCCATCAGCAAGCAATTACAAGATGTGGCACTCTGCCCACTCATGCTGCTGTTATGTGAACCGAGTCCACCGCAATATGCAACAGCAAGTGCAACGTGCAAAGAGAATTCCATCTTTCATGTAATTGATCCAAATTTAGTGGATCACAAACCTGGAAACTAATCCTATGTGTATCTGTAGCTCACACACTTGCAAGGTGCGGCAACATCTTGCATCAATACAACTTAATAGAGTGGAACGGAAGGAATGGGTGCCTATGAAGATCATTAGAAACAAGGCTAAGGTTGCACACGTATGCTTTGCCGATGATATGATACTATTTTCCAAGGAAGACATGAGCAATCTTGACTCCATTATTAGCTGTTTTGGCAAATTCAAGGAGGCTTCAGGACAAGAGATATCCATCGAGAAAACTTGTATCTTCTTTGCAAAGAGTGTAAACTGAGATACAAGAGAGCTCATATGCCGGCGAAGTGGATTCCAAAGCACTGAAGATCTCAGTAAATATCTTAGAGTACCGATCATCCATAATAGAGTCACGAAGAATACTTATGTGGATATTTTAGACAAGCTCTCATGCAGGATTAATGCTTGGTCTTTGAGCTGTCTATCCTTGGCCGGAAGCCTGCGTTTGGCACGGGACCGAAACCCAGTTTGGCCTTGTCTTTATGTGCCAACCCCACCAAACAAGTGCCAGTTTGAGGTTGATTTTTGTTTGGTTCACAACCCTAAAACCCCCCCATTTTGGGATAACGGAACCCCCTAACCTGGGTTCTCCCAGTCCCACGAGGGGCAGGATTCCTGTTCATAACCCGGTTTCCACGATCTGAGTCCATTTTCATCTCGCCCTTTCTGCGATGGTGTCATCGCCCCCCGACGCCTCCCCGCCTCTTCACCTTTCCCCTCTCCCTCTTCTGCTTTATCTTCTGCTCCCTCTCTCGAGAAGTCGACGCCCTCCCAGCAGTTACTATTTTCTCCGTGAGTTATGACGCCCTCTCCCGAGACATGCAGCAGCCCATCGTTTCATATGGCAGGGCAGTGCCGTAGGGATAAGCCTAGACAATGGCGTAGGCACAATAGCCGATCAATCAAGCCGCCGGAGGGGTACGGTGGGTCGTCTGCAATCGTCGACCTACACCGCTAGTCTAGACGTCGAGAATGAAGCATCATCTGGAGTTGTCATCTCCCATCAAAGCCCCCCTTTTCACTGTGTGAAAACCCAGTAAACCCTAGCAAGGGCAAGCACTGCCGCTGCTGCTATATAGTGCTGCGATTCATACCTGAAATCCTCCCTATTCACATTCGCATCCTCCACAAAATCTTCTCTAAAGCTGCCACTGCCGAGCCCCTGTACTCAGAAGTCGCCCAACTGCTTTAGAGGTATGTCTTCGCCGACCCTCTTCGCCGACCCTCTTCTTTGTTTCAGTAGGCTAGCAGCTTATGTGTACCATCCCTCTACATTTGTTGTATGTACCATCCCTGACCCGTGCTCCTATCTTCAACCTTGATTTTGACTGACCATGTATTTCTCCTGATCAATACGAACACATTTTCTGTGTAATGAACCAGATATATGATTTTATTTTTCATATAAGAGAAAGTATCTCATCTTTTGGGATATTCCAAGATAAAAGGGATGCATTGAAATGAAATAAGTCGACCATATGGGATAGGAACAAAATAATTGTTATATATTTATATTGACAATTTATTTAATGAGTTCTCCCTGCTAGTAACCTCATTTATGAGGATAGGGTTATATCTAGACATGATTGTTGTAGCATATTGTTTGGTCATGGAAGGAACCCGAGAAGTAGATTTATGTAATATCTGTCAGTGTGTTTTCAGGTGTGTTTTCATGTTAATATGTATCATGTATTATGTTTGATAGGTCATTAGTTGTTCAGGTGAAAATATCTTATGTAATATATTTGTTTAAATTTGAACAAGTATGTGCTATAAGTCCTACATTGAGGTCTGAATCATTCATGTAGGTTTTTTTATGTGTCAACTTTTCAAAACTAGAACTGGGACACCCTAATTTTGATTATTCAACTTCTTCTTATTTGTGTTATGACTGTGCGCCTTGACTTCTTATGCTTTGTATACGTGCAAATTGTACACCCATTAGATCTTTTTGATAGTCATTTCATTTATTTTGTAAACTTTAGTACCAACTTTGCTTTGTGTTAATATATTTTGGAATCCACCTATTACGTATTGATTATTTTTATTTGGAACATACTAGTGTGTAGTGTACCTTTGTTCCGTTTAAAATAATATGATGTAATATTTTTGTTTAAGTAGAAACATATATCGGAATGCTGACTATTGTGTTGTAGATCACCTAAATTATGGTGTTGTTAATCATGTTATAAACATCAATACACCAGCATTAGACGTAGAGCACAATATTCTGCATTGAAATGAAATCGGTCGACCATATGGGATAGGAACAAAATAATAGTTATATATTTATATTGACAATTTAATTAATGAGTTCTCCCTGCTAGTAACCTCATTTATGAGGACAGGGTGATATTTAGACATTATTGTTGTAGCATATTGTTTGGTCATGGAAGGAACCCGAGAAGTAGATTTATGTAATATCTGTCACTGTGTTTTCAGGTGTGTTTTCATGTTAATATGTATCATGTATTATGTTTGATAGGTCATTAGTTGTTCAGGTACAAATATCTTATGTAATATATTTGTTTAAGTTGGAACAAGTATGTGTTATAAGCCCTACATTGAGGTCTGAATCATTCATGTAGGTTTTTTTGTGTCAATTTTTCAAAACTAGAACTGGGACACCCTAATTTTGATTATTCAACTTCTTCTTATTTGTGTTATGATTGTGCGTCTAGACTGCTAATGCTTTGTATACGTGCAAATTGTACACCCATTAGTATAGGTAGATCTTTTTCATAGTCATTTCATTTATTTTGTAAACTTTAGTACGAACTTTGCTTTGTGTTAATATATTTTGGTACCTTGTACACAACCCTTGACTGAGGTCTGCCCCCCCCCCCCAATTAGGTCTACTATGATGGTACAAAATTAGAATCCACCTATTACGTATTAATTATTTTTATTTGGAACATATTAGTGTGTAGTGTACATTGTATATGCTCATAAACATACTAGTTTGTAGTAGGAACAATTATGTGCTATAAGCCCTAATTTGATGGGTCACTATTTGTTCCGTTTAAAATAATATGAAGTAATATTTTTGTTTAAGTTGAAACATATATCTGAATGCCGACTATTGTTTTGTAGATTACCTAAATTATGGTGTTGTTAATCATGTTATAAACATCAATACACCAGAATTAGATGTAGAGCACAATATTCTGCTGCTCCTGTCACCATTTTATGATGCCGACTTAGTCTAATTTGGTTCCAAAATATTATTTGCCTATCTAAACAAGTTATTCATTATTTATTTCAAATAATCCAACTATTTTGTCTAATCTGTATTCCCTATGCATTTGTTGTATGTACCGTCCCTGACACTATCACTTGCTCATCTCTTAAACCTTGATTTCAGCTGACCATGTATTTCTCCTGATCAATACAATCACGTTTTCTATGTAATGAACCAGATATATGATTTTATTTTTCATATAAGAGCAAAAAAGTATGCCGTCTTTTGGGATATTCCAAGATAAAAGGGATGCATTGAAATGAAATAGGTAGACCATATGGGATAGGAACAAAATAATTGTTATATATTTATATTGACAATTTAATTAATGAGTTCTCCCTGCTAGTAACCTCATTTATGAGGAAAGGGTTATATTTAGACATGATTGTTGTAGCATATTGTTTGGTCATGGAAGGAACCTGAGAAGTAGATTTATGTTATATCTGTCAGTGTGTTTTCAGATTAATATGTATCATGTATTATGTTTGATAGGTCATAATTTGTTTAGGTACAAATATCTTATGTAATATATTTGTTTAAGTTGGAACAGGTATGTGCTATAAGCCCTACATTGAGGTATGAATCATTCATGTAGGTTTTTTTATGTGTCAACTTTTCAAAACTAGAACTGGGACACCCTAATTTTGATTATTCAACTTCTTCTTATTTGTGTTATGACTGTGCGCCTTGACTGCTTATGCTTTGTATATGAGCAAATTGTACACCCATTAGTATAGGTAGATCTTTTTCATAGTCATTTCATTTATTTTGTAAATTTTAGTACCAACTTTGCTTTGTGTTAATATATTTTGGCACCTTGTACACAACCCTTGATTGAGGTCTCCCCCCCCCCCCCCCAACTAGGTCTACTATGATGGTACAAAATTGGAATCCACCTATTACATATTAATTATTTTTATTCAGAACATACTAGTGTGTAGTGTACATTGTATATGCTCATAAACATACAAGTTTGTAGTTGGAACAATTATGTGCTATCCATTTAAAATGGTCGCTATTATGTGCTCATTATATAAGCCCTAATTTGATTGGTCACTATTTGTTCCGTTTAAAATAATATGATGTAATATTTTTGTTTAAGTTGAAACATATATCTGAATGCCGACTATAGATCACCTAAATTATGGTGTTGTTAATCATGTTATAAACATCAATACACCAGCAATGTAGAGCACAACATTCTGCATTGAAATGAAATAGGTCGACCATATGGGATAGGAACAAAATAATTGTTATATATTTATATTGACAATTTAATTAATGAGTTCTCCCTGCTAGTAACCTCATTTACAAGGACATGTTTATATTTAGGCATGATTGTTTTAGCATATTGTTTGGTCATGGATGGAACCCGAGAAGTAGATTTATGTTATATCTGTCAGTGTGTTTTCAGTTGTGTTTTCATGTTAATATGTATAATGTATTATGTTTGATAGGTCATTATTTGTTCATGTACAAATATATTATGTAATATATTTGTTTAAGTTGGAACAAGTATGTGCTATAAGCCCTACATTGAGGTCTGAATCATTCATGTAGGTTTTTTTTATGTGTCAACTTTTCAAAATTAGAACTGGGACACCCTAATTTTGATTATTCAACTTCTTCTTATTTGTGTTATGACTGTGCGCCTTGACTGCTTATGCTTTATATACGTGAAAATTAAGGTGTTTAAGTTGGAACAAGTATGTGCTATAAGCCCTACATTGAGGTCTGAATCATTCATGTAGGTTTTTTTATGTGTCAACTTTTCAAAACTAGAACTGGGACACCCTAATTTTGATCATTCATGTTAGCTTGAATGAATGATTTTAATGTTATCTTGAATGAATGATTTTAATGTTAGCTTGAATGAATGATTTTAATTTTCATGTACGGCCAAAATGTACACCCATTAGTATTCTGCTGATTATATTGCAAGTAAGCCAACTATTTCGGCTAATCTATATTCCCTCTGAATTTCTTATATGTACCGTCCTTGACCCTATCGTTGGCCGTGCAACTCTCTTCAACCTTCAATTCGGCTTACCAGTTATATCTCATGAGCAATACAAACATATTTAATGTGAATGCCATGCTGAATGCTTGCTATTTATGTAGTTTTCATGTAATGAACATATTGGATGATGCATTTGCTAAAACCATTTCAAATTTAACAACAATTCCAAATTTGTTGTACAAATTTTGGATCTTATGTCTGGTTGCGGCATTGAGGAGACAATATGACATGGGTTATTGCTTTCAACAAGTTATTGCTTTCAATACAAGTTATTGCTTTCAACTGCGTAGTCTCATACTAGGTTCGTATAACAGTTTCGTTTAAACACCCATACTAAAGTGATATATCGTAGTGTCATTGCTACTATGGATGCACTCGACCCGAGGTTCCGTATTGTATGGTTGAAAGAGTTGGATGAGGCTCTGGTTGCGGCATTGAGGAGATGGTGCGATTCTGCTAGTGGTTCTAACACACTACTCGATTGAATAGATGCGCCCCACGAGGTCGGAATGCATGGGATGAGATTGTGCTTTCGAAATTTATAAACCTAAACTAACACACCTACATCTACTAAAACACTACACCTGCAAGCGCACAAGGTCGTGTTGTAGTATAGGAAGGTGGCAAGTATAGGGTCGATCCACAGGGAAAAGAGGGGGCACTAGAGCTAGGTTAGTTTAGCTAGGTTCCTACTGCGAAGACTAGGGTTAAGGGTTTGAAGGTTGATTTTGATTGTTAACTAAGGATAAACAAGCAAGCAATTAAAGGCAAGAATGAAATCTATGTTAACCCTAGGTTAGATTAAGGCTAAACAAGCAAGAAAGGATTAAGCTAGGTAGGAAAAGGAAATTTACACTAAGGCAGGCAATAGAGAAGCAAACGAACAATTAAAGAACTAAACTAGCATAAACATGGCAAGAGCAAGGCAATAAGCTAACTAAGCAAGAAAAGAACTAACTAAGCTAAGAGAGCACAAAACTAGGGTTTTAAGCAGTAAAGAGACGTGTGGGATGTTTAGGGGTATGAACTTATCACTTAAGTTGGGGGGGTGACATATGAACATTATGATTTCATTTAGATCATCCAAACCAAAAAACAAGTTAGAGTCTAATGGATTAACCTAAGCTACTAACCGGCCATGGATATGCTAGGTTGTGTATAGGGGAACTAGTCCCTAACACCCCCTACTACCCTTACGAGGCTCAATTGGGTTAGGGGTTAGGTTCAATCCAATTAGAGTCTAATAAAGTCTAGGTTTCTATATTAGACATTCCTAGGGAAATTAGGGGCCGAGGGTAGTAATGGGGGGTGAAATTAGGGTTTTGGACCCCAATTCCCCCACATTCTAGCCTTGAGAAGGATCCATGCTAATTGCACTAGAATTACCTAATCTAGCTACTTAGATCTCTCACTTAGGTTTAGGGAGATTGATTAGGATGTAGGAAGATGGGAGGCAACCTAGGGATCCAAGAATTGGACCTAGGGGAAAATCCCAAAATTCACACATATAAGCAATTTGCCTAAATTCTTAAGTGATTTCACACACAAATCAACAAGCAATCCATGGAGAATGAGATGCAAATAGAATATAATCATTAAAAAATGAAATTACAATGTTTACATGTCATTTACCCCCAACATGGTATCAAAGTAACATAATTTCCCCCAAACAGCCCACCCACAGGGGCCTAGCTACTCATAGAAATGGAAAATACAAAAAGAAAGGAGAAAGAGGTAGAAGAAGCCATGGAGCTCGGTGTAGATGAAGACGTCCTCCTCTCCAGCAGCTGCAGGGGCGTCCTCCTTCTTCTCCTTGGATGAAATGGTGTGGAATGATGGAGGGAAGTGGATGGAAGGCTTAGATATGGGGGGTTATGTGGTGGAAATGGTGAAATGGAGTGGATTTGAGGTGGATATGGAGTGGAATGGAGGGGATGGCGATTTGGGGAGCTAGGAAGGGGTAGAAGGTAGCCGACCTCATGACCCAGTCGCCACCTAGGTATATATAGGTGTGGGGAGGAAGCACTAGGTCAAGTAGGGGTAAAATGGGCAAAACAGTAAAAACTAGGTGAGTTTTGTGAGTAGCACGGCCGTGGTGGGTCACCACGGTCATGGTGGGTAGGGTAGGCCACGACCGTGGTGTGTGGGCACGGTCGTGGGAATTAAAATGGCTAAATTTCAGGTTGGTGGTCCAATTTGGGCAGAAAAGGCCACGGCCGTGGTGGTCACCACGGCCGTGGTGGGTTGAGAGTAGCACGGCCGTGCTGCGTAGCACGGCCGTGCTGCGTAGCACGACCGTGGTGGGATCTAGTAGCACGGCCGTCCTGCGTGGTACGGCCGTGGTGGGAGATGGTAGCACGGCCGTGCTGCGTGGCACGGCCGTGGTGGGTGGTGGTAGCACGGCCGTGCTGCGTGGCACGGCCGTGGTGGGTGGTCGCAGCACGGCCGTGCTGCGTGGCACAACCGTGGTAGAGTATGCTCTGCAGCTGCTTCAAAATTTAGATTTTTCCTGTGATTTCTTCATTTCTAGCATGACCGTTTGGTGTTACCACGGTCGTGTTGGGGGCTTTGCTTGCACTTTGAGCTTCAAACTTCATTGTCTATGGACTTCTTTGCTTAAGCTTGACTCTTGGCCACTAGGGGTAGGTTGGGGGAGCTCTGGGGCCTTCTTTGGGCCCCTCCATCTCTCTCGTCCATCCAAGTGTGGTCCAAGTACCTGAAAAACATGCAAAAAATGTCCATAAGTGCATTTTACACAAATATGCATATTAAGGAAAATAACATGTAATCTAATAGGTATAGATGTGATTGAAGAGCAGAAAGACACAAGATTAAGCCCTAAAATAGGGCTGAATCACCACCCCAAACTTGAAACATACTTGTCCTCAAGTATGCTCCAACTCAATCTCTCTACAAACTTTCACAAAAAGAAATGACAAATGCAATATAAAAGATGATTGTTGCTGAATGGGATCAAAGATGACTAAGTACATGCATTTCACCTCTCTCCTCTCCTTCTTTCACAATCCAATCATGAAAAGAGCACAAAGCATATGAACTTCAAATATAGTGCATAGAATACACAAGTTATCCTTATTTCTTCCATTAAGTTCCGGGTAAACCGTTTCATGGTGGCGTTAATCAAGAATGACTAGGAGTGTTGTTTCACATTCATGCATTCAATCTTATATCTCAAATCACACCAAATGACCCACGTGGCTGCGGAAAAGGATAAAATGAGCTAAGTTTGATGCTTCTTAGCTCAATAGGTATGAAAGTGGAAGAAAGGGTTGCGGTAAGATTTTTGGAGTGTTTTTACACACTCATCTTTTCTTTATTTGAATGCTCTTAAACAGGAGCATCCTTTTATTTTATTTTGCTTTTCTTTTTCTTTTCTTTTCTTTTTCTTGCCCTAGGTGTAGATAGGGCATATGGTGGATAGAGTGAAGCGGGGAGATAAAGATATGGCCACCCCAAACTTTTAGAGGTGGCCAAGGTTGATTATGTGCACTAGGGCATCTTTTTATGAGGCGGAGGGGTATGAAGATGGTGGAAGAATAGTCGGGTCAACGAGGGGTCATTGGTATGATTTTCCACATAAGACATCCTGCATGAAAATTAATCCAACACTTCATTCAAGATATCACACCACATGAATGAACAACATGAAATTGATAAATCAAACATGTGATTCCACAAATACTAAGCGTTCAAAGCTTGCTCAATTTCATAATTCAACCAATTCAATCACAATCCTAAGAGAGGTGATGCACATGTAAAAAGTCAAACATTGATACCACTCAGCAACAAACAATGGTGATTCACTTGCATTTGTCAAAGGTCAACATTTTAATTCAAAACAGTAGAGATTGGGTCAAAACACAATTTTTAGACAAGAAGTTCCAAATTTGGGCAAAATTGGCCAAAATGGTGCCAAGTTGCCTCCAATCACATCTAAACCTATATTATTGAACTTAAAATAGAAAACAAGCAAATCCTAACTAAAACATGCAAAAATTACCAAAAATCTACATGATATGCAATGCATGGCAAAAAGAGCAATTTTTTCGAAAATTACACAAAAATAGCAAGGAAGCAAACTACATGACATGCAAGTGTGCAAAGCAGTAAAATTCTAGACTAGATAGCAGGACAAGCAAAAGAAATGAAAAACAACAAACAAAAAGTAAAGTAGCAGATGAGATGCAAAAATGAGTGAAAGAAGAATGAGGGCATACCGCCCTACCACCCCAAACTTTTGAACCATGCTGTCCTCAGCATGACACTAAAGTCTAGGGTGATAGGGTAGATGATCATTGCGGAGGTGGTGGAGGTGCTCCTCCCTGCCTGTAGTAGGCGCCCCAGTAGTCTGATTGTGCAGGCGGATAGCTATCCTGAAAAGTTGATAAAGAACTCCACCAGTCTTCACCCCATTGTGGGTTCCTCTGGGCATGGGCATTGTGAAACTGATAAAGGTGGTTGACCTGGTAATGCATATGTTGGTGGTCCAACCACATGGCATCCTGTGTCCTCTGAAAGCCCTCCTGTGCTTGTAGAATTCTGTCCTGCGTCGCCTGAATGCCCTCCAGCTATGCATGGATGGTACCCATATCATATGCATTCACTAAAGGTTGATGTGGCTCTGACGCTCCCATTCTTTCTTCTCTTTGCCTCACGCATCTTGCGCTCTCTCCTCTGCCATCCGCCTCTGCTCCGTCGCCTTTGAAGGCCCTCCTGGACTCCCTTTAAACCTCACCTCAGGGATTTCCTCTCCTTTGGGGTTCTCCTCCTCGTACCTCCTCAACTTTTTCAAAAAATCTGGCGTTGGTCCAAACTATGTCATGAGGGGAGTAGTATGGTAAGGCAGTTCCAATGTGACTCCTGGGTAAGGTGGGTTGATTTGGTAAATGATCTTCTGATCCATAACTGTAATCATGGATGAGCGAGCTAGGTAGTGCAAATCAACCAACTTGCCACCCTCTGCCTTTGTATATCCTGTCATGTCATGCCCCATGGCAGTGGCAATAGATGTTACAATCCCTCCCATTACAAATGGATTTGTGCTCTTGGATGGGATTATCCTCATGTGATCAATCAATAAGGCCCCCAGGTTCACATGTCTCTCCTTTGCCATCCTACCAAGCACAAAAAGATCTTTGTTGGTGCAGCTGCCTTGATTTTCGTACCTACCAATGATGGTGTTTGCCAACACCTTCTGAACATAGCGGAGAAATGGGCTGTGAATACCACTTGTCTTTGATTTCCCTGCTACAAATGTACTTTGGCTGGTAAAGCACTTCCACATGGCTGTATACGTGGAACTAGAGTCATTTTCTGTCCTTCCTCCATCTAGGAGGGCAGCCATCTCTCCACTTGGGGCAAAAATCTGATTTAGCATCTCTGAGGTTATTTTCCACCTATTATCCCCAATCGTTACCTTAATTGCATTCTCGCCATCATTTGTTGCTTTCTCTAGCATGGCAAAGAACTACTGCGTTAATTCGATGTATGACTCCTGCTGCAGTGTCAATATTTCAAAAAGCCCCAATTTTTCCATCAATTCTTGAAAACAGACAAAGAACCCCATTGCCTCCATTGACGCTTGGCATGCATATCGAGTAGCTAACACTCTGCGTGTCAGGCATCCAGGGTGCTTGGGCTCCTTTGCCCTGCATGTAGTAACCTTTGGCTGTGAAAACGGGCTTTGTGGCAGGCTTGGTTGCTGCTCAACTTCAGGCATATCAGTATCATCTTCATCAGCTAGCACGAGCCGTCGACGGGGTCGTAGTCGTGGCCGTGACTCGGGCTCTGGCGGTGCTGCGGAGGAGACGAACGGTCGTGCGGCTGAAACTGACGGCCACGCGGCTGAGGCGGAAGGTCTCTCGGATGAGATGGAGTGTCGGGAGGTAGACGACGGTGGCTGCGATGAAGATGGTGCCCCCGCTGTGGTTGTACGGTGGCTTCTTCAGTGATAGGATCCACTATGGCATCCAATTCCGCCTCCGTCAACTGGGGGTGGTTGTTCCTTGGCTTCCTTTGGTAGGGGATGACACCCCTAGTCTTCTCTACTGCCTTCCTTGCAAACTTCTTCATTCTTGCTCAAAAAATGAAGTGGAATTAGAAAGTTTCAGATTTCTCTGAAGAACGGGGCTGTTGGGGCGGAATGGAGAGAGAGTGGTGCGTTTGTGGATGGAAATGGGTGGGATCTGGAGATTAAGGTAGTGGAAATGGTAGGGGAGTGATTGGGAAAGGTTTGGGGGTGATTTGGTGGGGATTTGAGGGTTGGAATGGGCGGGCGGAGCGATGCACGGTCTCTAGGGCGCGGGGCATGACCGTTCTGTCCTTCGGAGAAATGAGCAAGTGAAAAAAAAGTTTTGCAAATTTTGACTTAAATCTACTGGAATTGGGCTGCTGCACGGCCGTGCTGCGCGGCATGGCCATGGTGGCTTCGTGTACCACGGCCGTGCTGACCTGGTTCGAAACTTAGCTGATTTTCGCAATTTTCTGATCATTTCTTTGTTGAATGTGAGTGCACCACCACGGCCGTGTTGATGTACCACGGCCGTGTTGGGCACTATAACAGCAGTAGGAGACTCGAATCTTGTTCAAACATCAAAAATAGACCTCAAGTTGATATTCTATTGATGCGTTGTCAAACTTTCATCTATTCTTCTTCGTTTCACTTTGTTCTCGCCTGCACATATCAAAACTATACAAAAACTATCAAACATGAGTGTGTGTGTGTGTGTGCTTTCTTGGAAAAATGTAAAAACAAAGAAAAAGTATCAAAAATGTAGTTTGGGTCAAAAATTCCCAAACCTAGGTGGGTTGCCTCCCACAAGCGCTGCGTTTCTTGCCTTCATCTAGGCTTCTTGGTGATTCTTCAAATTTCATCCGTTTGGCATTCTCATGTGTCCATTCTTGCAAAACATGCATCCTTCCTTTGCACTCAATCTGTTTTCCTCATCCCTTTGATCACAATAATCATCATTAACTTCTTCACCTTGATGTCCTTCTCTCAAATGCCCATTTGGACTTGTGAAGTGACCATGTCTAATATCCCTATCTCAGACTCGCCGGGTCGGGGTCTTGTACATGTTGATGTTGATCTTCATGTCCATGAATGAGACTGTCATGGTGCCATTGCACACATGAATGTCGACATCAGCTGTAGATAAGAACAACCTCCCCAAGATGATGGGAATCTTCCTATCCTCCGGCTCTATATCAAGTACAATGAAATCCGCCGGGAACACCACACCTTTTTCCTTGTCTATCATTACCAAGACATCATCCACTCTACCTCTAGGCACTTTTATGGATCTATCTGCCAACTGGAGAGTGCAATGTGCCGGCTTCAACTTGCCTAAGCCCAGCTCAACATAGACATGATATGGCATCAAATTCACACTAGATCCCACATCAAGCAAGGACCTGTCTATGCGATGTCCCCCTATGTAACTAGGTATGAGTGGGGCTCCTGGGTCCTTTCTCTTCACATGAAGTGAGTGTTGTATGATGGAGCTCACTTGTTCATTCAGTCTCACCTTCTTTGGAATCCTCCCCGTTGACCTTCTTTTCATAGTGCATAGGTTCTTGAGGAACTTGGCATATGATGGGATTTTCTTGATAGCATCCAAAAGTGGAATGTTCACCTTTACTTGACGAAACACCTCAAGAATGTCAACATTGTGCTTTTGCCTCCTTTTTAATTCCGGTGGCTCATCTAGTGCTTCTACAAATGGAGGATCACTAGTTTTTGCCACACTTCCATGAACATGAGGCAGAACGCTAGGGATGGCGGGACCTGCAAAAGGGATATGTGGTGGATCACATGGAATCCCAAACTCAACATGCGGTATCACAACATCATCTTCAGCAATATCAATCACAATATCACCACTTGGCTGCCTTTGCTTTGCTTTATCAACCTTTCTTTGACTTGCGGGCTACTCAAGAGTTTTTCCACTCCTTAGAACTGTCACGACACTACCTTGCTCATGGTGGAGAGGGGGAGCATGTTGTGGCTGTGGAGGAGGTGGAGGTGATACTTTGGGTTGAAATTGAGGTGGAGAAGGGAATTGAGGGGGATGAGAGAATTGGGGCTGGAAAGTGAAGTTTTGTGAAATTTGAGGTGAGGGAGGTGGTGGAGGAGTGTAAGGCTGGGGATAGCCTTGGAAGGAGTGAATGGGATGCACTTGCATGGGGGTGGACTATAGAAAACTTGTGAAGAGGGCATGGGTCCACTTGCTTCATGGTGGCTCACGATGGGTCTTGAAGATAATTTTTCCTCTTGGAGAGCGATGATAGAAGATAGTTGCTCTATTCTCTCTTCTAACCTTGCAACATCCCTTTGAACATCATCAAACACTCTCAATCTAGAAAGAACCTCTTCCTCAAACCTTGAGCTGTATGTGGGACTTTGTGGTTCCTGGTAGCTATAGGAGTGAGGTGTCTTCTTTTCTTCCCCATAGAACTCAATAGAACTGACCGGGTGGCAAGGAGCATTTGTCACCTGGTTCTTCATGAAGTTCACCATGTCACCAAGAATCTTCATCACTTGCGGGCTTGAGTCATCATGAGTAGGGGGTGTCACACCAAAGGCATACCCTCTTTCATTCATCATGCTAGAAGCTCGAATTCTTGATCCTTCAGCCAACTTCTCAAACAAAGGCCATATCTCCTCAGGTGACCTAGCAATGAAAACTCCTCCACAAGAAGAGTCTGCTGTGTCTTGGTCCTTTAGAGATAAACCAGAGTAGAATGATTGAACTAGCTGCCACAAAGGGATCTCATGGTGAGGACACTCTCTCAACAGCTTCTTGAATCTCTCCCATTCATTATGAAACTGCTCATTGCCCATTTGGCTAAAACTTGTCACAGAACGCCGCATTTGTGTCAACCTTGCTATAGAGTAGAATTGTCTCAAGAAAGCATTCTTCATTGTTTCCCAACTCATAATGTCCCTTCTTGAGTCATACCAGTATTTAGCTCTATCTTTGAGGGAGAAAGAGAACAAGGTCAACCAGATTGTATCATCACTAGCCGTCGACATTCTGAAGGTGGAGCATACTTCAAGAAAGGTGTCCAAGTGCTTATATGGGTTCTTACTCTCTGAGCTGTAGAAGATGGGTAGGAGCCCAAGAAGACCTGGAGGAATAGAGAATTGCTCCCCTGTCATTTGATCAACCCTGCTAGCAATTGGTGATTTGTAGTTGCTAGGCATGAAGTAGTCTTGAAGCGGCTTGTGAGGTGCATTTTGGTCTTCCATCTTGTTTCCTCCTGAATGGCTTGTCACATGCACAAAGCACAACCAAACAAAAGAAAGCAAGTTAGTAAACCAATATACACAAGAAATGCAAAGAAAAATGAATAAAGAATAGCAATGATGAGGGCAGTAGGAAAAGTCAAAGCAAAACTAACTAGCTAGGCCGAGCGCCTCTAATCCCCGGCAACGACGCCAAAAAGCTTGGTGCGATTCTGCTAGTGGTGCTAACACACTACTCGATTGAATAGATGCGCCCCACAAGGTCGGAATGCACGGGATGAGATTGTGCTTTCGAAATTTATAAACCTAAACTAACACACCTACATCTACTAAAACACTACACCTGCAAGTGCACGGGGTCGTGTCGTAGTATAGGAAGGTGGAAAGTATAGGGTCGATCCACAGGGAAAAGAGGGGGCACTACAGCTAGGTTAGTTTAGCTAGGTTCCTACTACAGAGACTAGGGTTAAGGGTTTGAAGGTTGATTTTGATTGTTAACTAAGGATAAACAAGCAAGCAATTAAAGGCGAGAATGAAATCTATGTTAACCCTGGTTAGATTAAGGCTAAACAAGCAAGAAAGGATTAAGCTAGGTAGGAAAAGGCAATTTACACTAAGGCAGGCAATAAAGAAGCAAAAGAACAATTAAAGAACTAAACTAGCATAAACAAGGCAAGATCAAGGCAAGAAGCTAACTAAGCAAGAAAAGAACTAACTAAGCTAAGCGAGCACAAAACTAGGGTTGTAAGCAGCAAAGAGACGTGTGGGCTGTTTAGGGGTATGAACTTATCACTTAAGTTGGGGGGTGACATATGAACATTATGATTTCATTTAGATCATCCAAACCAAACAACAAGTTAGAGTCTAATGGATTAACCTAAGCTACTAATTGGCCATGGATATGTTAGGTTGTGTATAGGGGAACTAGTCCCTAACACCCCTACTACCCTTACGAGGCTCAATTGGGTTAGGGGTTAGGTTCAATCCAATTAGAGTCTAATCAAGTCTAGGTTTCTAGATTAGACATTCCTAGGGCAATTAGGGGCTGAGGGTAGTAATGGGGGGTGAAAGTAGGGTTTTGGACCCCAATTCCCCCACATTCTAGCCTTGAGAAGGCTCCATGCTAATTGCACTAGAATTACCTAATCTAGCTACTTAGATCTCTCACTTAGGTTTAGGGAGATTGATTAGGATGTAGGAAGATGGGAGGCAACCTAGGGATCCAAGAATTGGACCTAGGGGCAAATCCCAAAATTCACACATATAAGCAATTTGCCTAAATTCCTAAGTGATTTCACACATAAATCAACAAGCAATCCATGGAGAATGCGATGCAAATAGAATATAATCATTAACAAATGAAATTACAATGTTTACATGTCATTTACCCCCAACATGGTATCAAAGTAACATAATTTCCCCCAAACAGCCCACCCACAGGGGCCTAGCTACTCATAGAAATGAAAAATACAAAAAGAAAGGGGAAAGAGGTAGAAGAAGCCATGGAGCTCGGTGTAGATGAAGAAGTCCTCCTCTCCAGCAGCTGCAGGGGCATCCTCCTTCTTCTCCTTGGATGAAATGGTGTGGAATGATGGAGGGAAGTGGATGGAAGGCTTAGATATGGGGGGGTTATGTGGTGGAAATGGTGAAATGGAGTGGATTTGAGGTGGATATGGAGCGGAATGGAGGGGATGACGATCTGGGGAGCTAGGAAGGGGTAGAAGGTAGCCAACCTCGTGACCCAGCCACCACCTAGGTATATATAGGTGTGGGGAGGAAGCACTAGGTCAAGTAGGGGCAAAATGGGCAAAACAGTAAAAACTAGGTGAGTTTTGTGAGTAGCACGGCCGTGGTGGGTCACCACGGTCGTGGTGGGTAGGGTAGGCCACGACTGTGGTGTGTGGGCACGGTCGTGGGAATTAAAATGGCTAAATGTCAGGTTGGTGGTCAAATTTGGGCTGAAAAGGCCACGGTCGTGGTGGGTTGAGGATAGCACGGTCGTGCTACGTAGCACGACCGTGGTGGGATCTGGTGCACGGCCGTGGTGGGAGATAGTAGAACAGCCGTGCTGCATGGCACAGCCGTGGTGGGTGGTGGTAGCACGGCCATGCTGCGTGGCATGGCCGTGGTGGGTGGTCGCAGCACGGCCGTGCTGCGTGGCACGACTGTGGTAGAGTATGCTTTGCAGCTGCTTCAAAATTGAGATTTTTCTTGTGATTTCTTCATTTGCAGCACGACCGTTCTGTGTTACCACGGCCGTGCTGGGGGCTTTGCTTGCACTTTGAGCTTCAAACTTCATTATCTATGGACTTCTTTTCTTAAGCTTGACTCTTGGCCACTAGGGGTAGGTTGGGGGAGCTCTGGGGCCTTCTTTGGACCCCTCCATCTCTCTCGTCCATCCAAGTGTGGTCCAAGTACATGAAAAACATGCAAAAAATGTCCATAAGTGCATTTACACAAATATGCATATTAAGGAAAATAACATGTAATCTAATAGGTATAGATGTGATTGAAGAGCAGAAAGACACAAGATTAAGCCCTAAAATAGGGCTGAATCACCACCCCAAACTTGAAACATACTTGTCCTCAAGTATGCTCCAACTCAATCTCTCTACAAACTTTCACAAAAAGAAATGACAAATGCAATATAAAAGATGATTGTTGCTGAATGGGATCAAAGATGACTAAGTACATGCATTTCACCTCTCTCCTCTCCTTCTTTCACAATCCAATCATGAAAAGAGCACAAAGCATATGAACTTCAAATATAGTACATAGAATACACAAGTTATCCTTATTTCTTCCATTAAGTTCCGGGTAAACCGTTTCATGGTGGTGTTAATCAAGAATGACTAGGAGTGTTGTTTCACATTCATGCATTCAATCTTATATCTCAAATCACACCAAATGACCCACGTGGCTGCGGAAAAGGGTAAAATGAGCTAAGTTTGATGCTTCTTAGCTCAATAGGTATGAAAGTGGAAGAAAGGGTTGCGGTAAGATTTTTGGAGTGTTTTTACACACTCATCTTTTCTTTATTTGAATGCTCTTAAACAGGAGCATCCTTTTATTTTATTTTGCTTTTCTTTTTCTTTTCTTTTCTTTTTCTTGCCCTAGGTGTAGATAGGGCATATGGTGGATAGAGTGAAGCGGGGAGATAAAGATATGGCCACCCCAAACTTTTAGAGGTGGCCAAGGCTGATTATGTGCACTAGGGCATCTTTTTATGAGGCGGAGGGGTATGAAGATGGTGGAATAATAGTCGGGTCAACGAGGTATGATTTTCCACATAAGACATCCTGCATGAAAATTAATCCAACACTTCATTCAAGATATCACACCACATGAATGAACAACATGAAATTGATAAATCAAACATGTGATTCCACAAACACTAAGCGTCCAAAGCTTGCTCAATTTCATAATTCAACCAATTCAATCACAATCCTAAGAGAGGTGATGCACATGTAAAAAGTCAAACATTGATACCACTTAGCAAAAAACAATGGTGATTCACTTGCATTTGTCAAAGGTCAACATTTTAATTCAAAACAGTAGAGATTGGGTCAAAACACAATTTTTAGACAAGAAGTTCCAAATTTGGGCAAAATTGGCCAAAATGGTGCCAAGTTGCCTCCAATCACATCTAAACCTATATTATTGAACTTAAAATAGAAAACAAGCAAACCCTAACTAAAACATGCAAAAATTACCAAAAATCTACATGATATGCAATGCATGGCAAAAAGAGCAATTTTTTCGAAAATTACGCAAAAATAGCAAGGAAGCAAACTACATGGCATGCAAGTGTGCAAAGCAGTAAAATTCTAGACTAGATAGCAGGACAAGCAAAAGAAATGAAAAACAACAAACAAAAAGTAAAGTAGCAGATGAGATGCAAAAATGAGTGAAAGAGGAATGAGGGCATACTGCCCTACCACCCCAAACTTTTGAACCATGTTGTCCTCAGCATGACACTAAAGTCTAGGGTGATAGGGTAGATGATCACTGTGGAGGTGGTGGAGGTGCTCCTCCCTGCCTGTAGTAGGCTCCCAGTTGTCTGACTGTGGAGGCGGATAGCTGTCCTGAAAAGCTGATAAAGAACTCCACCAGTCTTCACCCCACTGTGGGTTCCTCTGGGCCTGGGCATTGTGAAACTGATAAAGGTGGTTGACCTGGTAATGCATATGCTGGTGGTCCAACCAAATGGCATCATGTGTCCTCTGAAAGCCCTCCTGTGCCTGTAGAATTCTGTCCTGTGTCGCCTGAATGCCCTCCAGCTGTGCATGGATGGTACCCATATCATATGCATTCACTGAAGGTTGTTGTGGCTCTGACGCTCCCATTCTTTCTTCTCTTTGCCTCACCCATCTTGCCGCTCTCTCCTCTGTCGTCTGCCTCTGCTCTGCCGCCTGTGAAGGCCCTCCTGGACTCCCTTTAAACCTCACCTCAGGGATTTCCTCTCCTTTAGGGTTCTCCTCCTCGTACCTCCTCAACTTTTCCAGAAAATCTGGCATTGGTCCAAACTGTGCCATGAGGGGAGTAGTATGGTAAGGTAGCTCCAATGTGACTCCTGCGTAAGGTGGGTTGATTTGGTAAATGATCTTCTGATCCGTAACCGTAATCATGGATGAGCGAGCCAGGTAGTGCAAATCAACCAACTTGCCACCCTCTGCCTTTGTATATCCTATCATGTCATGCCCCAAGGCAGTGGCAATAGATGTTACAATCCCTCCCATTACAAATGGATTTGTGCTCTTGGACAGGATTATCCTCATGTGATCAATCAATAAGGCCCCCAGGTTCACATGTCTCTCCTTTGCCATCCAACCAAGCACAAAAAGATCTTTGTTGGTGCAGCTGCCTTGATTTTCGTACCTACCAAAGATGGTGTTTGCCAACACCTTCTGAACATAGCGGAGAAATGGGCTGTGAATACCACTTGTCTTTGATTTCCCTGCTACAAATGTACTTTGGCCGGTAAAGCACTTCCACATGGCTGTATACGTGGAACTAGAGTCATTTTCTGTCCTTCCTCCATCTAGGAGGGCAGCCATCTCTCCACTTGGAGCAAAAATCTGATTTAGCATCTCTGAGGTTATTTTCCACCTCTTATCCCCAATCGTTACCTTAATTGCATTCTCGCCATCATTTGTTGCTTTCTCTAGTGTGGCGAAGAACTGCTGCGTTAATTTGATGTATGACTCCTGCTGCAGTGTCAATATTTCAAAAAGCCCCAATTTTTCCATCAATTCTTGAAAACAGACAAAGAACCCCATTGCCTCCATTGACGCTTGGCATGCGTATCGAGTAGCTAACACTCTGCGTGTCAGGCATCCAGGGTGTTTGGGCTCCTTTGCCCTGCCTGTAGTAACCTCTGGCTGTGAAAATGGGCTTTGTGGCGGGCTTGGTTGCTGCTCAACTTCAGGCATATCAGTATCATCTTCATCAGCAAGCACGAACCGTCGACGAGGTCATAGTTGTAGCCGCGGCTCGGGCTCTGGTGGTGCTGCGGAGGAGACGGATGATTGTGCGGCTGAAACTGACGGCCGCGCGGCTGAGGCGGAAGGTCTCTCGGATGAGACGGAGTGTCGGGAGGCAGACGTCGGTGGCTGTGACGAAGATGGTACCCCCCGCTGTGGCTGTACAGTGGCTTCTTCAGTGATAGGATCCACTATGGCATCCAATTCCGCCTCCGTCAACTGGGGGTGGCTGTTCCTTAGCTTCCTTTGGTAGGGGATGACACCCCTAGTCTTCTATACCGCCTTCCTTGCAAACTTCTTCATTCTTGCTCGAAAAATGAAGTGGAATTAGAAAGTTTTGGATTTCTCCGAAGAACGGGGCTGTTGGGGCGGAATGGAGAGAGAGTGGTGCGTTTGTGGATGGAATTGAGTGGGATCTGGAGATTAAGGTAGTGGAAATGGTAGGGGAGTGATTGGGAAAGGTTTGGGGGTGATTTGGTGGGGATTCGAGGGTTGGAATGGGCGGGCGGAGCGCTGCTCGGTCGCTAGGGCGCGGGGCACGACCGTTCTGTCCTTCGGAGAAATGAGCAAGTGAAAAAAAAGTTTTGCAAATTCTGACTTAAATCTGCTGCAATCGGGTTGATGCACGGTCGTGCTGCGCGGCACGGCCGTGGTGGCTTCGTGTACCACGACCGTGCTGACCTGGTTCGAAACTTAGCCAATTTTCACAATTTTCTGATCATTTCTTTGTTGAATGTGAGTGCACCACCACGGCCGTGTTGATGTACCATGGCTGTGTTGGACACTGTAACAGCAGTAGGAGACTCGAATCTTGTTCAAACATAAAAAATAGACCTCAAGTTGATATTCTATTGATGCGTTGTCAAACTTTCATCTATTCTTCTTCGTTTCACTCTATTCTCGCCTGCTCATATCAAAACTATACAAAAACTATCAAATACGAGTGTGTGTGCGCTTTCTTGGAAAAATGTAAAAACAAAGAAAAAGTATCAAAAATGTAGTTTGGGTCAAAAATTCCCAAACCTAGGTGGGTTGCCTCTCACAAGCGCTGAGTTTCTTGCCTTCAGCTAGGCTTCTTGGTGATTCTTCAAATTTCATCCGTTTGGCATTCTCATGTGTCTATTCTTGCAAAACATGCATCCTTCCTTTGCACTCAATCTGTTTTCCTCATCCCTTTGATCACAATAATCATCATTGACTTCTTCACCTTGATGTCCTTCTCTCAAATGCCCATTTGGACTTGTGAAGTGACCATGTCCAATATCCCTATCTCGGACTCGTCGGGTCGGGGTCTTGTACATGTTGATGTTGATCTTCATGTACATGAATGAGACTGTCATGGTGCCACTGCGCACATGAATGTCGGCATCAGCTGTAGATAAGAACGGCCTCCCCAAGATGATGGGAATCTTCCTATCCTCCGGCTCTATATCAAGTACAATGAAATCCGCCGGGAACACCACACCATTTTCCTTGTCTATCATTACCAAGACATCATCCACTCTACCTCTAGGCACTTTTATGGATCTATCTGCCAACTGGAGAGTGCAATGTGCCAGCTTCAACTTGCCTAATCCCAGCTCAACATAGACATGATATGGCATCAAATTCACACTAGATCCCAAATCAAGCAAGGACATGTCTATGCGATGTCCCCCTATGTAACTAGGTATGAGTGGGGCTCCTGGGTCCTTTCTCTTCACGGGAAGTGAGTGTTGTATGATGGAGCTCACTTGTTCATTCAGTCTCACCTTCTTTGGAATCCTCCCCGTTGACCTTCTTTTCACAGTGCATAGGTTCTTAAGGAACTTGGCATATGATGGGATTTGCTTGATAGCATCCAAAAGTGGAATGTTCACCTTTACTTGACGAAACACCTCAAGAATGTCAACATTGTGCTTTTGCCTCCTTTTCAATTCCGGTGGCTCATCTAGTGCTTCTACAAATGGAGGATCACTAGTTTTTGCCGCACTTCCATGAAAATGAGGCGGAATGCTAGGGATGGCGGGACCTACAAAAGGGATATGTGGTGGATCACATGGAATCCCAAACTCAACATGCGGTATCACAACATCATCTTCAGCAATATCAATCACAGTATCACCACTTGGCTGCCTTTGCTTTGCTTTATCAACCTTTCTTTGACTTACGGGCTGCTCAAGAGTTTTTCCACTCCTTAGAATTGTCACGACACTACCTTACTCATGGTGGAGAGGGGGAGCATGTTGTGGCTGTGGAGGAGGTGGAGGTGATACTTGGGGTTGAAATTGAGGTGGAGAAGGGAATTGAGGGGGATGAGAGAATTGGGGCTGGAAAGTGAAGTTTTGTGAAATTTGAGGTGAGGGAGGTGGTGGAGGAGTGTAAGGTTGGGGATAGCCTTGGAAGGAGTGAATGGGATGCACTTGCATGGGGGGTGGATTGTAGAAAACTTGTGAAGAGGCCATGGGTCCACTTGCTTCATGGTGGCTCACGATGGGTCTTGAAGACGATTTTTCCTCTTGGAGAACGATGATATAAGATAGTTGCTCTATTCTCTCTTCTAACCTTGCAACATCCCTTTGAACATCCTCAAACACTCTCAATCTAGAAAGAACCTCTTCCTCAAACCTTGAGCTGTATGTGGGAGTTTGTGGTTCCTGGTAGCTATAGGAGTGAGGTGTCTTCTTTCCTTCCCCATAGAACTCAATAGAATTGACCGGGTGGCAAGGAGCATTTTTCACCTGGTTCTTCACGAAGTTCACCATGTCACCAAGAATCTTCATCACTTGCGGGCTTGAGTCATCATGAGTAGGGGGCGTCACACCAAAGGCATACCCTCTTTCATTCATCATGCTAGAAGCTCGAATTCTTGATCCTTCAGCCAACTTCTCAAACAAAGACCATATCTCCTCAGGTGGCCTATCCATGAAAACTCCTCCACAAGAAGAGTCCACTGTGTCTTGGTCCTTTAGAGACAAACCAGAGTAGAATGATTGAACTAGCTGCCACAAAGGGATCTCATGGTGAGGACACTCTCTCAACAGTTTCTTGAATCTCTCCCATTCATTATGAAACTGCTCATTGCCCATTTGGCTAAAACTTGTCACATAACGCCGCATTTGTGTCAACCTTGCTATAGAGTAGAATTGTCTCAAGAAAGCATTCTTCATTGTTTCCCAACTCATAATGTCCCTTCTTGAGTCATACCAGTATTTAGCTCTATCTTTGAGGGAGAAAGAGAACAAGGTCAACCGGATTGTATCATCACTAGCCGTCGGCGTCCTAAAGGTGGAGTATACTTCAAGAAAGGCATCCAAGTGCTTATAGGGGTTCTCACTCTCTGAGCTGTAGAAGATGGGTAGGAGACCAAGAAGACCTGGAGAATTGCTCCCTTGGCATTTGATCAACCCTGCTAGCAATTGGCGATTTGTAGTTGCTAGGCATGAAGTAGTCTTGAAGCGGCTTGTGAGGTGCATTTTGGTCTTCCATCTTGTTTCCTCCCGAATGGCTTGTCACATGCACAAAGCACAACCAAACAAAAGAAAGCAAGTTAGTAAACCAATATACACAAGAAATGCAAAGAAAAATGAATAAAGAATAGCAATGATGAGGGCAGTAGGAAAAGTCAAAGCAAAACTAACTAGCTAGGCCGAGCGCCTCTAATCTCTGACAACGGCGCCAGAAAGCTTGGTGCGATTCCGCTAGTGGTGCTAACACACTACTTGATTGAATAGATGCGCCCCATGAGGTCGGAATGCACGGGATGAGATTGTGCTTTTGAAATTTATAAACCTAAACTAACACACCTACATCTACTAAAACACTACACCCGCAAGCGCACGGGGCCGTGTCGTAGTATAGGAAGGTGGCAAGTATAGGGTCGATCCACAGGGAAAAGAGGGGGCACTAGAGCTAGGTTAGTTTAGCTAGGTTCCTACTGTAGAGACTAGGGTTAAGGGTTTGAAGGTTGATTTTGATTGTTAACTAAGGATAAACAAGCAAGCAATTAAAGGCGAGAATGAAATCTATGTTAACCCTAGGTTAGATTAAGGCTAAACAAGCAAGAAAGGATTAAGCTAGGTAGGAAAAGGCAATTTACGCTAAGGCAGGCAAAAGAGAAGCAAAAGAACAATTAAAGAACTAAACTAGCATAAACAAGGCAAGAGCAAGGCAAGAAGCTAACTAAGCAAGAAAAGAACTAACTAAGCTAAGCGAGCACAAAACTAGGGTTTTAAGCAGTAAAGAGACGTGTGGGCTGTTTAGGGGTATGAACTTATCACTTAAGTTGGGGGGTGACATATGAACATTATGATTTCATTTAGATCATCCAAACCAAACAACAAGTTAGAGTCTAATGGATTAACCTAAGCTACTAACCGACCATGGATATGCTAGGTTGTGTATAGGGGAACTAGTCCCTAACACCCCCTACTACCCTTACGAGGCTCAATTGGGTTAGGGGTTAGGTTCAATCCAATTAGAGTCTAATCAAGTCTAGGTTTCTAGATTAGACATTCCTAGGGAAATTAGGGGCCGAGGGTAGTAATGGGGGGTGAAAGTAGGGTTTTGGACCCCAATTCCCCCACATTCTAGCCTTGAGAAGGCTCCATGCTAATTGCACTAGAATTACCTAATCTAGCTACTTAGATCTCTCACTTAGGTTTAGGGAGATTGATTAGGATGTAGGAAGATGGGAGGCAACCTAGGGATCCAAGAATTGGACCTAGGGGAAAATCCCAAAATTTACACATATAAGCAATTCACCTAAATTCCTAAGTGATTTCACACAGAAATCAACAAGCAATCCATGGAGAATGAGATGCAAATAGAATATAATCATTAACAAATGAAATTATAATGTTTACATGTCATTTACCCTCAACATGGTATCAAAGTAACATAATTTCCCCCAAACAGCCCACCCATAGGGGCCTAGCTACTCATAGAAATGGAAAATACAAAAAGAAAGGAGAAAGAGGTAGAAGAAGCCATGGAGCTCGGTGTAGATGAAGAAGTCCTCCTCTCCAGCTGCTACAGGGGCGTCCTCCTTCTTCTCTTTGGATGAAATGGTGTGGAATGATGGAGGGAAGTGGATGGAAGGCTTAGATATGGGGGGTTATGTGGTGGAAATGGTGAAATGGAGTTGATTTGAGGTGGATATGGAGTGGAATGGAGGGGATGGTGATTTGGGGAGCTAGGAAGGGTTAGAAGGTAGCCAACCTCGTGACCCAGCCACCACCTAGGTATATATAGGTGTGGGGAGGAAGCACTAGGTCAAGTAGGGGCAAAATGAGCAAAAAAGTAAAAACTAGGTGAGTTTTGTGAGTAGCACGGTCGTGGTGGGTCACCACGGTCATGGTGGGTAGGGTAGGTCACGACCGTGGTGTGTGGGCATGGTTGTGGGAATTAAAATGGCTAAATGTCAGGTTGGTGGTCAAATTTGGGCTGAAAAGGCCACGGCCGTGGTGGGTTGAGGGTAGCACGGTCGTCCTACGTAACACGGCCGTGGTGGGATCTGGTAGCACAGCCGGGCTGCGTGGCACGGCCGTGGTGGGTGGTCGCAACACGACCGTGGTAGAGTATGCTCTGCAGCTGCTTCAAAATTGAGATTTTTCCTATGATTTCTTCATTTGCAGCACGACTGTTCTGTGTTACCACGGTCGTGCTGGGTGCTTTGCTTGCACTTTGAGCTTCAAACTTCATTATCTATGGACTTCTTTGCTTAAGCTTGACTCTTGGCCACTAGGGGTAGGTTGGGGAGCTCCGGGGCCTTCTTTGGGCCCCTCCATCTCTCTCATCCATCCAAGTGTGGTCCAAGTATCTGAAAAACATGCGAAAAATGTCCATAAGTGCATTTTACACAAATATGCATATTAAGGAAAATAACATGTAATCTAATAGGTATAGATGTGATTGAAGAGAAGAAAGACACAAGATTAAGCCCTAAAATAGGGCTGAATCAGGAGATAATATGACATGGGTAGGTGCGTCGATGGAATATTTACTAGGGACGTGTGGAGGGAGACGCTACGTGATTGGCATATCAGGATGGGGAGGAACGAGGGTACATTGGATCAGTTAAAAATTTGGTGGAAGAACCTCAAGAGAGACTATGCAAAGATAAAACTGGTGACCAACAAAAGTGGTGTTGGATGGGATGACAGCAGGCACAAGCCAATATTGCCTGACCCCCGGAGTGGAGGGAGGCACTTGCAGTATGTCTAATAATATACACTCCCCTGACTATTATATATTAAATTAAACTTGTTAATATTGACCTAATTAGTAGTTGTCCCCTATTTTAGGCAAATAGGGAACTAGCGAGATTGATCAACAGACCATTCTACCACTACCACGACGTCGAGATGATGGGGGGGGAGGAACAGAGCTAGGGGCCATCATGCAATGTCCTCAACCGATAGACAACCTCATTCTGATGTTGCATCTGAAGATGATGTTGTTGACCTAGATGCATCTGATTTATTTGTCAACCCAGAACCGACCGGTTCAACCGGTTTCACTGAAGACATGGTTAATTCTGGGACACAAAGTGAGAACACCAACGGCGGATCACACAACCAAGGTGTTGGTGCAAGGACTCCCACCACGATCAGACGTAGGGGGAAGTGAGCGTCAAGCTCACATGACAGTTGTGTCCTGTCTAATGATGTCGTGTCCAAATTTACAAAGGTGTTTTCCAAGGTACATGAGATGGGCAGTGGAATTGCTGCTAGGTCTAATGATAAAGACGAATACCAAACCATTTTGCACCACTTTCATGCAAGCTAACTTGACGCCCCTGTCCCAGTTTTTACCACTCTTGTGCACGCCATAAAAGATCCAGCTAACCGTAACATTTACCTAAGCCTTATGGACACCCCACAAAAAATTACCATTTGGTTGCAAGACTTGTGGGAAATGAAGAACACAACTTCTGCATCACAATCACCCTTCACGCCATAATCTCCACCGTACTTTTGAGGTTGTCTAATTTAAGAACTATATCAGTATCTTGCCTTTTATTTGATGAACTTTATCAAAAGTTGTTGTTGTACTATTTTATTCCATTGGGAACAATCTCTGAACTATGGTACTATGTAATGGTTTATCTTGTTATTTGCTATTTGGTCAGTATTTTCTATTTTGTCTCTATAGCCCTAATTTCATTTCTGCAATATCTCAATATTTTTCTAATGCGGATAATCGCTTTTAATTCTAGACGTGATGGCCGATATTCATCCATATGAAACAACTGATGACATTCTACAACTACTGGATCTTATATCTGGTTTGGCTAATGGCATTGCTAATGCAATATCCTACCAAATAGCTGACCAAATTTCCCACAATATCATGCAAAATTCAGACGCCGCAACCACACACCAACCAATACCGAGATCGGTTAGTATTAGGAGCGGCCATCAAAAGGTTTTAGAAATAATAACCGGCCATGAAAGGAGGGCGTATGATCTGTGCCGTATACTACCCAACACGGTTTTAGCCTTTGTTGACAAACTTGAGGACTGAGGTTTGTTGAAAAGTACCAGAGGTGTGTCATCAGTGGAGGCAGTTTGCTACTTCCTTCAAATGGTTGGCCATGGCCATACCAACCGTGTTCTGGCTGAGGACTACATTCACAGCGGTGAGACCATAAGTAGAAAGTTTAACGAGGTGTTGGATGCAGTGTGTGCTTTGTGCAACGAATATATTGTCATGCCAACTACATCCACAACTCTACACCACCGCATCGCCGAGAGTTTAAGATTTTACCCTTACTTCAAGGTATGACCATCACTTAGTAGACCATTGTCCATTCCATTGTTAATATAACCACTATCATCATTGTTGAGTTTGGTATTTACTTGCGTATTTCATATATACTTGTCTTAGGATGCCATTGGGGCAATTAACGGGACACACATCCCCGTTTTGGTGAAGCGCGATAAGCAGAACCGATATAGGAATAGAAAAGGGAATGTTTCCATGAATGTCATGGCTGTAGTAGACTTCTCAATGGAGTTTACATATATCATGACTGGTTGGGAGGTATCTGCTGCTGACCAAAGGGTACTTCACGCAGCTACAACCACAGGCGGGTTCAAAGTACCCGTTGGGAAGTACTATCTTGTTGATGCAGGGTACACCAACACCAACCAATTTCTAGCACCATATCAAAACGTTGCTTACCATATAACAAAGTATCGGGGTAACAGAGGCTCATACACAAGCAAAAAGGAAATGTTCAACCACCGACATGCTCAACTACGTAACGTTGTTGAGCAAGCCTTTGGTGTGTTGAAGATCATTTTCCTACTTTCGTAAAGGAGCGACTTTTCTCGTGCAGTCTCAGTCTCGGATTGTAATTGCTTGTTGTATCGTTCACAATTTTATCCGGCGCCAAAATTATGGTGATCCTATGATGGACGAAAACTTGGATGAGCCTCATACTACCACTGACATCTTGAACGAATTGAGTTCTCTCCAACAAACAAGCCAGGCCGATGCTAGAGAGGGAGATGTTTTGCGTGAAACTGTTGCCAATTCTATGTGGGCAAATCAGTAATTTATACATCTGTTTTCTAACTTGCAGACATTGAAACATGTTCTACAACATGTTTTACTTACTCCTTTTATTTTGTAACTTAACGACCAACTTTTGTTCTCAAACTCTATTCTTGACTACAATTTTGCCTACTTATAAACAATGTGAAATTATGTCTCATTAGGTTTTCTATCTAGAAATGGACAATGACATGCCGTCGTGCCCATGTGGTTTGCAGTGCACCGTACGAGTGTACATAGATGCCACAGATGTGGCAAATGGATGGTTTGAAGACAACAATCCCCACAGGCCATATTTTACATGTGGTAGGGGTCTTGTACCAACCAGATGCCATATGAGGTTGCCCGTGCAGCAAGTACAACCTACAGTGGCTACGCTGACTGCAATTAGGGATGCAATGGTATCACAGCTCGCATATGCACGTAGCGAACACAAGTTCTGGTCAGAACACCGTGCCTTTGTCTCTTCAACAAGAGCAGACACCGATAGGTTACAAGAAGAAATTTCAAGTATGCGGGAGAGGTGCCGATATCTTCGCCACCGACTTCAAATAACGAGCGATAATGACTCTTCAACAGAAGAAGATGGATACAATACGTCATAGATATACTATATTATGATATGTCCAAATGAACTTCACTTGTATGTTGCAACAATTAGCTACTCCTGAACAAATGGTCTTCATATTATCTTTGAAAACTATGTCATGTACCCGACATTTTTCTATTAATCATCAATTTTGTTTTATTAGATGTCGATGACTCCATCTGAGGTTCTGAGGTGTGATTGTGGGCTAAATGCAGCCTTACGGCTTAACACAGAGGATGCAGGGTTAAATGACTTTGCCATTCTGAGTCAAAGGCCGGGCGAAATGTATTACATATGCCCTACTCGTGAGGTGCGATAGTACATCAATAAATAATAGACTTCCCTTGTCGAGGCTCCGCATTCTTTGCCATTAACTTGAACTTGGTACTATATTTTAGGGAAAAGACCGATGCAAATACTTCCATTGGGCATTCGATCTCCCCCCAAAAATTGATTCATTGAAAGCAGAGATTATGTTACTAATTGTTGAGTGCAAGTTAGTGTGGGGTCAGGCGATGAACATGAAGGACGTCGTTGAAATTCATCACAACTACGATGAATTATACACTAACAAAAAGTATGAGCATGAGGTTTTAGAACACAACGTTGCCAGTCTGGAGGAAGATTGTCGTCTTCTTCTGGACATCCCTTCACCTCAAATGACTCCATAACGTTGAATGGAAAATACATTTACATTGTCTTCTCTGTTTAGAATGACTATTAATGGATGTTATGAACATCATACACTTGTTTAATTTAGGCAATTTTATAAACGTCATATTACATTTTAAGTGTTATGAAAATTTTCTTCATGTTGGTGAATGTTTTATTAATGATGTATGTTATTAATCGAAATTTTGCTTAACGTTAGGTCAAACCAAATAATACAATTAATTGTGATATACACCCTTATTTTTGAAAAATATATTACTTACAGAATCTATTATATGGCTGGCCAACCGCCGACACCGTCTTTTATCTAGTCTACCGAGCTTGATATGGTTCTCAGGGGTTTGATGAGAACCCAATATCATGTGGGTAGATGTGTAAATGGAGTATACTCTACACAGGCTTGGATGGATGCATGGCACTAGGTCCTATACATAACAGAAGGCCCTTACATTTCATTGGCTGAGTTGCAAATGCGATGGCAATACATCAAGAGAGAGTTTGTAAGAGACAATATGTTCATATTGGGAGATTTATTGCCTCCCCCCACATTGGTCGCGCAACAAGGCATTGCACACAACCTTTTGACGACGCGTCGCACTTACCCACCAGGGATTTTTTTGGCACTGACGATTGAAATAAACAAATGAACTTGTAACATATGTGCTAAATGTTGTAGTTGTGTTTTTGCGTCGCAACAATGTTACGTACTTTACTTATGTGTTACAATATTATATGTTGCTACCATAATGTGATCAAATTTCCTACTTTATTATTATGTTATTGCCACAGTTACTTTACGAATTCTGTTATTTGTTCATACCTTTGTTTTTATTAATTTTAGATGTCGACATCGCGTGCAAAGGCAAGGGCAAGGGCAAAATTTGAAAAACTATTGATGTCACCGGAAAAAATTCAAAAATATGTTGAAGATAACCTTTTATGCACAAAACCATGTTGCAATCACACAAAGGAGGAGGAGGGAAAAATTGGGACCGATGATCAAGTCAAGGGCCGAGTCAGTCAGCATGTTCCTCATTTGCCATTGTTGTTTGATTGGCCAAAAGACGACATCAAATAACAAAATACGCAGCCGGTGCAGGAACCATGCCCAGTGTCATTGGACGAGTACGATGAGGCCGTAACGTTGGCCAATTTTAATCAAGATCCACATCCAACCATGTCCCCCAAAGTGCCTTGTCAAAATCTTAGCTTTTGTTTGGCTGTTTATTGCTCCCATTTTTTGTCCTTCTCGCCTGACGAAGATCACTTGTAAACAATTATTTTATTATCAGTGATCGTTTATGTTTAACTAATGACGACCATATGATTATTATCAGTTGCTTTTATCGGCGATAATGTAATTTGTTTATGTTATGAACAAAATATATTAGGCCAATTTCATATTTCATGTAGCTTGATTGTTACTGATGATAATGTAATTTGTTACACTAATGACGAAAATTAACTATGTTCAACATTACATATATACCACATGCAAATGTCATTCCAAACGACAGTAATGTTTCATTAATTTTTAATCACCACGTAAAAATTAGCATTATCATATCTTATTTGTACTATTCTAAATATACAAAATAACACCCACACAACACAAATAAAATATATTTTTAATATATTCTAAACTTAAGTTGAAGTGGCATCACAAATACACATTCTGCGTACTTGTTCAAACAGTGCTGCAAGAACATGACAGAATAAGCAGATACTGACTACGCTGCCAAACAAAATCAGACTTGCAGCCAAACAGATTCAGACTGCACACAGACTGAAATCAGACCAGATGACCAGAAACAGACTGTCCTGACTACCCCAGCACCGGAATCCAGACTAACCCCGACTAACCCAGTCCTGATTCCATAATCCCACTCCTGTGCCAAACACAAACATTTTTTTTTGCAAACAGTACAAACGATATTTTCTCACCCGGGTTCCCTTCCTTTTTGTCCACCTATTTTCCCCTCTTTCTTTTTATACTACCCTTTTATCTTTTTTCTACCTTCTTCCTCTCTTTTCATTCCTTAATCCTTTTTTTTCTTCCTCTCCTTTTCTTACTCCCCTCCCCATTCTTTCTCTATATCGCTTCTTCTTTATTTTTCGTTGCAAGGTGTGTGCGAATGGTAAAGAGTCATTTATTAGCTTTAAAACGAATACTGTTTTTCCTAATTAGCCAACTTTGTAAAAGAGAACATCAAATGTAGGCTTTTTATGGTTCTGCTTTCAAAACCACATTTCTGCTGCCCCACCAAATGAGTACTTAATGCATGAAACTGTTTGATCCTTTGTAACCACTTTTATCAAAGAGTTAAGATTTGGGCAAGCTCACGCCCGTCACGCCCGATTTCACACACGCCCAAAACAGCCCCAAACCAGCCCCCAAACTACCACCACGTGGCAGATGGTGATTGAGTGGTTTTTTTAAATTATGCAATAGGTAAATAAATTTATTTTGCTTATAACTTTTGAATCGTAATGAATTTGTTAATGAAACAAAAACCGTTAATTTGATTACGAAAAATGTAATTAACAAGCCTAATATTGACATATTTTTGAGAAAAAAATACAAAAATAATATATATAGTTTAATTGACAACCAACTATGGTACTAATAAATGGTTAGTTGACGCCCAAAATGGTTCATTGACACCCAGAAGTATAAAGACAACACTCAAATAAGGTATTGACAACCAAAAGAACTATTAAACCATTTTTTTGACGCTATTTAGCCATTTTTTGATGCTATGACGCCCATAAATAGCTATTGACACCCAAAAATGGTTAATTGACGCCCAAAATGATGCATTGACACCCAAAAGTATAAAGATGGCGCCCAAATAAGGTAATTGACATCCAAAATAGTTCATTGACACCCAAAAGTTTAAAATGACGCCCAAATAAGGCATTTTTGGAAGCTATAGCGCTCATAAATGGTTACTGACACTTAAAAATAGTTAATTGACGCCGAAAATGATCCAATGACACTCAAAAGTATAAAGATGACACCCAACTAATGTAATTGACATCTAAAATGGTTCATTGACACCCAAAAGTTTAAAATGACGTCCAAATAAGGCATTTTTAGATGCTATGGTGCCCATAAATGGTTATTGACACTCAAAAATGGTTAATTGACGCCGAAAATGGTTCATCGACACCCAAAAATATAAAGATGACGCCCAACTAAGATAATTGACATCTAAAATGGTTCATTGACACTCAGAAGTTTAAAATGACGCCCAAATAAGGCAATTTCGGATGCTATGACGACCATAAATGGTTATTGACACTCGAAAATGATTAATTGACGCTGAAAATGGTTCATCGACACCCAAAAGTATAAAGATGACACTCAACTAAGGTAATTGACATCTAAAATGGTTAATTGACACCCAGAAGTTTAAAATGACGCCCAAATAAGAGATTGCCAACTAAAACAGCATAACGACATCCAAATAAGTCTATTTGACACCTAAGAACCATTTAATGACGCCTAAAATGGTTCATTGACACTTAAAATTATAATGACATCCATAAATGACTAATGACACTCAAAGATGGTTAATTGACGCACAAAATGGTTCATTGACATCTAGAATAACATATTCATATCAATTTTTTTATTTTTTTGTTAAAAATATATCAATATTAGTCTTGTTGGAATGTGTTTTTCATAACGAATTTAATAATTTTTATTTTGTTAAAAAATTTATTACTATTCAAAAATTATAAACTAAACAAATTTATTTACATATTACACAATATTTACCGACCCATGTAATAAAATTTCGTCACATCATCACCCCCAAATCAACCTCTCCCCTAACAATACACCACTCTCTCCCGCGAGCATCATTTTCCTTTTATCAAAAAGAAATAGGCTTTGCTCTCATGCGGAAAACCTATCCTGCGTTCCTAGTGCCCGGCGGCAGCCCCAAGTTCCCAAACCCACACATCTTTCTGCCGGTCGCCTTTATTGTACGCTGTCCACTTCCCTCTTCCGAGTTCAGTCAATACCAGACTGGCAATAGCTGCAGCATGAAGAGAAGCGTCGACAATGACGGCTAAGGTGCCGACCCTCTCCGATCTGATCCACCGGGTAGCCTCGTCTTCGTGCCTGCTGAACCCGCTCACGAACTGCCGCCGCCAGATCACCTATGGGAAAGGAGGCGAGATCAGCTCGGACGGGGACGACGAGGAAGCGCTGCGTGAAGATCAGGCGGCAGTGGGGAGCGACACAGAGGAAGAATCGAGCAGCTCAAAGACCACGGCGGACGGAAGGGGGAACCCAAACTCGACAGCCCGGCAAAGGAGCTCCGGGAGCTTGCAATGATGATGGAGGAGGTATTCGACGCCGTGGCGGCGGTTAAGAGGGCATATGTTGACCTACAGGCAGCGCACAACCCCTGGGATCCCAATAGGATGCGGTCCGCGGACGAGTCCGTTGTCGCCGAGCTTCGGCGCCTGGGAAGGCTTAGGGACAGGTACCGCCGAGTGCGGAACGTCGGAGTGGGTGACGGCGCTGCCGCCTTGCGGCACCCGCCTCCTTGTACTCGGTCACTGCAAGAAACCGTGTTGCCGTACGAGGCCGCGCTGGAGGATGCGCGCAGGGAGATCAAGCTCCGCGAGGCCGAGGTGGAGGGGCTAAAGGAGAGGCTGCGTCTTGCGGCGGCCAGCTGTGGGAGAAGGGGGAAAAAGAGGACGCCGCCTAGAAAGGGGCGTGGGATGATGCCAGGTGGCGGCGCCATCGTCGTTGCCGCCGGTGCTCCCGACTCGGGCCTCCCCGTAACACCAACTTCGGAGCAGTTTTCCTCGTGTGCCGATCAGGTGAAGTCCGCCTCCAGGGGCTTCACGACCCACCTCCTCTCCCTTATGCGCACCTCCCGCTGCGACGTCGCAGCCGCCGTTCAATCCATCCTACAAGCCGCGGCAGGTGCGGGTGCGGGTTCGGGCGACAGCGCGATGACGACGACCATCCCGACCCTGCCGACCGTCGGGTCTCACCACGCCAAACACGCCCTAGAGTCTTACCTGAACCGGCGCATCTTCCACGGGTTCGAGCACGAGTCGTTCTACATGGAGGGCTCTCTGTCGTCGCTCCTTGACCCGGCTCAGCACCGCCGGGAGTGCTACTCGCAGTACCGCGGCATGATTCACATGGACCCCGCGGAGCTCCTGGGGGTGCTCCCTTCGTGCCCCTTCGGACGGTGGGCCGCGAGGATGTACCTGGCGACGGTCAGCGAAGAGATGGAGGCGACGCTGTCCCCGGGCACCGAGGCCGTCGAGCAGCGCCGGGCCGTGGGGGTCGGATCGGGAGACACTGGGAAAGGGATCTACGGGAAGTTTCTCGTGTTTGCCAAGTCCGTGTGGATGGTTCACCTTCTGGCATTCTCGCTCGATCCGGCGCCGGCTCATTTCGAGGCGGAAGCCGGGGCGGAGTTCGTGCCGGCGTACATGGACAGCGTCGTGCGGTTGCCCGGCGGGCGCGTGCCGGACGGGTGGGTCGTCTGTTTCTCAGTCGCGCCTGGGTTTAAGCTCGGGAACGGGTCCGTTATCCGGGCCCGCGTCTACCCGGTTCCTCGAGAGTAGAAAGTGACGGAAACCTTATGACCACAGTAGCATTTAATTTCCTCCGAAAGTAGAAAGTGACGGAAACCTTATTAGGACTATTAAATATTGCATCCCAGTAGCATTTAATTTCCTTCGAAAGGAATGCATGTGCGTTAAGCAAGCTTTTCTAACCGATGTGTGTAGCTGTTCGTTCTCGTAGAGGTATTTCGCTTTCAGTTGGGTGTAAACACTTCTGTTGGTTGGTCGTTTAGCCTGCCTTTGGCATAGGACTGGGATTCTGGAATCTGGACTGGGTTAGTCGGGATTCCGGTGCTGGGGCAGTCAGGATGCAGTCTGATTTTGTTTGGCAACGCAGTCTGATTCTGGTCAGCTGGTCTGTATTTGTGATGTCAGTTCAACCTAAGTTTAGAATATATAAAAAATATATTTTATTTGTGTTGTGTGGGTGTTATTTTGTATATTTATAATAGTGCAAATAAGATATGATAATTCTAATTTTTACGTAGTGATTAAAAATTAACTGTCATGTTCTTGCATCACTGTTCGAACAAGTACGCTGATTGTGTATTTGTGATGTCACTTCAACCTAAGTTTAGAATATATTAAAAATATTTTTTTTATTTTTTTTAGAAAAGTCAGAAGGCCATTTTATTCATCCCGCCCTTCTCTTGCAGGTAATGAAATAGGAGTACAATCTTGTTCTACCGAAAATTTAAATTTGGTGGGTATCCCACCATTACAAAGAAAAGAAGGAAGGTGACCCACAGGGTCGAGTGGAATAGCCTTATACCTGCAGCTATCCCTGCTAGTTTTGAGGTGATGCTTGGCGAGGGCATCAACTAGATGAATCCGTTCACGCAGAGTCTTCAGAATCCTCACGTTCTCATGACTATCTAACAGCTTCTTTATCGGTTCAGTCCAATTGTCCAGCTTAGGAAACTTCCCTGCAGTGTCTTCGATAGCTTCAATCGCCATGGAACAGTCTGACAGAATACTAATAGGCATACTGAGTTCATTCACAGGGTCATGCATGGCTGAGCTAATCGCGCGCAGTTCAGCTTCAATTGAGGAATCCACCTCGACTATCTCAGCCATCCCGTCTAGCCACTGACCATTACAATTCAACAGGATCTTTGCAATCGCAGCAGTCTTGCCTCTCAGTGCCGCATCCACCATAATGACTTTCCCAGTATTGGAGGTGATCGCCTCAGGTAATGGGTCATATTGGAGATCAGATTTCATCTTCGTCTTGGTCTGCTGCCCATCTTTGATGAGTTGATGTTGATGTACAATATCACACACCTGACGTTCCGGAGTGATATTAGCATTTTCAAAAACCCAAGCATTCCTTGCCTTCTAGATGATCCAACATGTAATAACAAAGAGAACTTGGTCTGCCGCACGCGCCTTCAGGTTGTTCAAGAGCCAATCTCGAGTACCCTCCGCCTGGTTTGCACTGATCTGTATAGGATGAGTCGATCTATGCCATACTGCCATAGCAAAGGGACAATACATCAGTGCATGCGTCGTTGTTTCTACAACCATCCCACATCTCGGACAAATATCATTTTCAGTGAAATTTCTTTGCCTCCTGCGTGCATTAGTCATGATTGCATCATGGGTGACTGTCCACACAAATAAGATATGATAATTCTAATTTTTATGTAGTGATTAAAAATTAACTGTCATGTTCTTGCATCACTGTTTGAACAAGTACACTGATTGTGTATTTGTGATGTCACTTCAACCTAAGTTTAGAATATATTAAAAATATATTTTATTTGTGTTGTGTGGGTGTTATTTTGTATATTTATAATAGTGCAAATAAGATATGATAATTCTAATTTTTACGTAGTGATTAATAATTAACTGTCATGTTCTTGCATCACTGTTTGAACAAGTACACAAAATGTGTATTTGTGATGTCACTTAAACCTAAGTTTAGAATATATTAAAAATATATTTTATTTGTGTTGTGTGGGTGTTATTTTGTATATTTATAATAGTGCAAATAAGATATGATAATTTTAATTTTAACGTAGTGATTAAAAAGTAATGAAACGTTACTGTCGTCTGGAATGACTTTTGCATGTGGTATATATGTAATGTTGAACATAGTTAATTGTCGTCATGAGTGTGACAAATTACATAATCGTCAGTAACAGTCAAGCTACATGAAATATGAAATTGACAGTCAAGCTACATGAAATATGAAATTGGCCTAATATATTTTGTTCATAACATAAACAAATTACATTATCGTCAATAAAAGCAACTGATAATAATCATATTGTCGTCATTAGTGAAAAATAAACGATCACTGATAATAACATAATTGTTTACGGGTGATCTTCGTCAGGGGAGAAGGACAAAAAATGGGAGCAATAAACAGCCAAACCAAAGCTAAGATTTTGACAAGGCACTTTGGGGAGACATGGTTGGATGTGGATCTTGATTAAAATAGGCCAACGTTATGACCTCATCGTACTCGTCCCATGACACTGGGCATGGTTCCTGCACCGGCTGCTTGTTTTGTTGTTTGATGTCGTCTTTTGGGCAATCAAACAACAATGGCAAATGAGGAACATGCTGACTGACTTTGTCCTTGAGGACTTTGCCCTTGACGTGATCATCGGTCCCAATTTTGCACTCCTCGTTTGTGTGATTGCAACATGGTTTTGTGCATAAAAGGTTATCTTCAACATATTTATGAATTTTTTCCGGTGACATCAAAAGTTTTTCAAATTTTGCCCTTGCCCTTGCCTTTGCATGTGATGCCGACATCTAAAATTAAAAAAAAACAAAGGTATGAACAAATAACATAATTCATAAAGTAACTGTGGCAATAAGATAATAATGAAGTGGAAATTTGATCGCATTATGGTAGCAACATATAATAATGTAACACATAAGTAGAGAATGTATATTGTTGCGACGCAAAAACACAACTACATTTAGCACAAATGTTATAAGTTCATTTGTTTATTTCAATCGTCAGTGCTAAAAAAAATCCCTGGTGGGTAAGTGCGACGCGTCGTCAAGAAGTTGCGTTCAATGCTTTGTTGCGCGACCAATATGGGGGGAGGCAATAAATCTGCCAATATGAACATATTGTCTCTTACAAACTCTCTTTTGATGTATTGCCATCGCATTTGCAACTCAGACAATGAAATGTAAGGGCCTCCTGTTATGTATAAGAACTGGTGCCATGCCTCCATCCAAGCCTGTGTAGAGTATACTCCATTTACACATCTACCCACGTGATATTGGGTTCTCATCAAACCCCTGAGAACCATATCAAGCTCGTGTGACCAGATAAAAGACGGTGTCGGCGGTTGGCCAGCCATATAACAGATTCTGTAAGTAATATATTTTTCAAAAGTAAGTGTGTATATCACAATTAGTTGTATTATTTGGTTTGAGCTAACGTTAAGAAAAAATTCGAATAATAACATACATCATTAATAAAACACTCATCAACATGAAGAAAATTTTCATACCACTTAAAATGTAATATGACGTTTATAAAAGTGCCTAAATTAAACAAGTGTGTGATGTTCATAACATCCATTGATAGTCATTCTAAACAGAGAAGACAATGTAAATGCATTTTCCATTCAACGTAATGGAGTCATTTGAGGTGAAGGGATGTCCAGAAGCAGACGACAATCTTCCTCCAGACTGGCAACGTTGCGTTCTAAAACCTCATGCTCATACTTTTTGTTAGAGTATAATTCATCATAGTTGTAATGCATTTTAACGAAGTCCTTCATGTTCATCGCCTGACCCCACACTGACTTGCACTCAACAGTTAGTAACATAATCTCCGCTTTCAATGAATCAATTGTTGGGGGGAGATCGACTGCCCAATGGAAGTATCTACATCGGTCTTTTCCCTAAAATGTAGTACGAGGTAAAAGTTAATGGCAAAGAATGCGGAACCTCGACAAGGACATTCTATTATTTATTGATGTACTATCACACCTCACGAGTAGGGCATATGTAATACATTTCGCCCGACCTTTGACTCAGAATGGCAAAGTCATTTAACCCTGCATCCTCTGTGCTAAGCCGTAAGGCTGCATTTAGCCCACAATCACACCTCGGAACCTCAGATGGAATCATCGACATCTAATAAAACAAAATTGACGATTAATAGAAAAATATCAGGTTCATGACATAGTTTTCGAAGATAATATGAAGACCATTTGTTCAGGAGTAGCTAATTGTTGCAACAGACAAGTGGAGTTCATTTGGACATATCATAATATAGTATATCTATGACATATTGTATCCATCTTCTTCTGATGAAGATTCATTATTGCTCATAATTTGAAGTCGGTGGCGAAGATATCGACACCTGTCACGCATACTTGAAATTTCTTATTGTAACCTATCTGTGTCTGCTCTGGTTGAACAGACAAAGGCACAATGTTCTGACCAGAACTTGCATTCACTACGTGCATATGCGAGTTGTGATACCATTGCATCCCTAATTGCAGTCAGAGTAGCCACTGTAGCTGGTACTTGCTGCGCGGGCAACCTCATATGGCATCTGGTTTGTACAAGACCCCTACCACATGTAAAATATGGCCTGTGGGGATTTTTATCTTCAAACCGTCCATTTGCCGCATCTGTGGCATCCATGTACACTCGTACGGTGCACTGCAGACCACATGGGCACGACGGCATGTCATTGTCCATTTCTAGACAGAAAACCTAATGAGACATAATTTCACATTGTTTATAAGTAGGCAAAATTGTAGTGAACAATACAGTTTGAGAACAAAAGTTGGCCGTTAGGTTACAAAAAAAAGGGAGTAAGTGAAACATGTTGTAGAACATGTTTCAATGTCTTCAAGTTACAACACAAATGTATAAATCACTGATTTGCCCATATAGAATTGGCAACAGTTTCACGCAAGACATCTCCCTCTCTAGCATCAGCCTGGCTTATTTGTTGCAGAGAACTCAATTCATTCGAGATGTCAGTGGTAGTATGAGGGTCATCCAAGTTTTCGTCCATCATAGGATCGCCATCATTTTGGCGTCGGATAAAATTGTGAACAATACAACAAGCCATTATAATCCGAGACTGAGACTGCACGGGAAAAGTTGCTCCTTTACGAAAGTAGGAAAACCTCTTCTTCAACACACCAAAGGCTCGCTCGATAACGTTACGTAGTTGAGCATGTCGGTGGTTGAACATTTTCTTTTTGCTTGTGTATGAGCCTCTGTTACCCCGATACTCTGCTATATGGTAAGCAACATTTTTGACATGGTGCAAGAAATTGCCTGGTGTTGGCGTACCCTGCATCAACAAGATAGTACTTCCCAGCGGGTACTTGGAACCCGCCTGTGGTTGTAGCTGCCTGAAGTACCCTTTGGTCAGCAGCAGATCCCTCTCAACCAGTCATGATATATGTAAACTCCATTGAGAAGTCGACTGCAGCCATGACATTCATGGAAACATTCCCTTTTCTATTTCTATATCGGTTCTGCTTTTCACGCTTCACTAAAATGGGGATGTGTGTCCCGTCAATTGCCCCAATGGCATCCTAAGACAAGTATATAAGAAATACGCAAGTAAATACCAAACTCAACGATGACGATAGTGGTTATATTAACAATGGAATGGACAATGGTCAACTAAGTGATGTTCATACCTTGAAGTAAGGGTAAAATCTTGGACTCTCGCCGATGCGGCGGTGCGGAGTTGTGGATGCAGTTGGCATGACAATATATTCACTGCACAAAGCACACACTTCATACAATACCTCGTTAAACTTTCTACTTATGGTCTCACCACTATGATTGTAGTCCTCAGCAAGAACACGGTTGGTATGGCCATGGCCAACCATCGGAAGGAAGTAGCAAACTACCTCCACTGATGACAAACCTCTGGTACTTTTCAACAAACCTCGGTCCTCAAGTTTGTCAACAAAGGCTAAAACTGTGTTGGGTAGCATACGGTACAGATCGTATGCCCTCCTTTCATGGCCGATTATTATTTCTAAAACCTTTTGATGGCCGCTCCTAATACTAACCGATTTCGGTATTGGTTGGTGTTTGGTTGAGGCGTCTGAATTTGCCATTATATTGTGGGAAATTTGGTCAGCTATTTGGTAGGATATTGCGTTAGCAATGTCATAAGCCAGACCAGACATAAGATGCAGTAGTTGTAGAATGTCATCAGTTGTTTCATATGGATGCATACCAGCCATCACGTCTATAATTAAAAGCGATTATCCGCATTAGGGAAATATCGAGATATTGCAGAAATGAAATTAGGGCTTGTTCCATTAAAACCATTACATAGTACTAGAGTTCAAAGCTTGTTCCCAACAGAATAAAATAGTACAATAACAACTGAATAAAATAGTACAACAACAACTTCTGATAAAGTTCATCAAATAAAAGGCAGGATACTGATATACTTATTAAATTAGTCAACCTCAAAAGTACGGTGGAGATTGTGGCGTGAAGGGTGATTGTGATGCAGAAGCTGTGTTCTTCATTTCCCACAAGTCTTGCAACCAAATGGTAATTTTTTGTGGGGTGTCCATAAGGCTTAGGTAAATGTTACGGTTAGCTGGATCTTTTATGGCGTGCACAAGAGTGGTAAAAACTGGGACAGGGGCGTCAGGGTAGGTTGCATGAAAGTGGTGCAAAATGGTTTGGTATTCGTCTTTATCATTACACCTAGCAGCAATTCCGCTGCCCATCTCATGTACCTTGGAAAACACCTTTGTGAATTCAGACACAACATCATTAGATAGGACACAACTGTCCTGTGAGCTTGACGCTCTCTTCCTACGTCTGATCGTGGTGGGAGTCGTTGCACCAACACCTTGGTTGTGTGATCCGCCATTGGTGTCCTCACTTTGTGTCCCAGAATTAACCACGTCTTCAGTGAAACCGGCTGGACCGGTTGGTTCTGGGCTGACAAATGAATTAGATGCATCTAGGTCAACAACAACATCATCTTTAGATGCAACATCAGAAGGAGGTTGTCTATCGGTTGAGGACATTGCATGATGGCCCCTAGCTATGTTCCTCCCCCCCATCAGCTTGGCGTCGTGGTAGTGGTAGAATGGTCTGTTGATCAATCTTGCTAGTTCCCTGTTTGCCTAAAATAGGGGACAACTACTGATTAGGTCAATAGTAACAAATTTAATTTAATATATAATAGTCAGGGGAGTATATATTATTAGACATACCGCAAGTGCCTCCCTCCACTCCGGGGTGTCAGACAATATTGGCTTGTTCATGCTGTCATCCCATCCAACAACACTTTTGTTGGTTACCAATTTTATCTTTGCATAGTCTCTCCTGAGGTTCTTCCACTGAGTTTTTAACTGATCCAATGTACCCTCGTTCCTCCCCATCCTGATATGCCAATCGTGTAGAATCTCCCTCCACGCGTCCCTAGTAAATATTCCATCGACGCACCTACCCATGTCATATTGTCTCCTCAATGCCGCAACCAGAGCCTCATCCAACTCTTTCGACCATACAATACGGAACCTCGGGTCGGGTGCAGCCATAGTAGCAATGACACTGTGATATATCAATTTAGTGTGGGTGTTTAAACGAAAACGTCATACGAACCTAGTATGAGACTACACAGTTGAAAGCAATAACTTGTATTGTAGTAGGCTAAGACAAGATCCATTACCCGGACCAGTCATAAGATCCAAAATGTGTACAACAAATTTGAAATTGTAGTTAAATTTGAAATGGTTGTAGCAAGCACATCATCAAATATGTTCATTACAGGAAAACTACATAAATAGCAAGCATTAAGCATGGCATTCACATTAAACGTGTTCGTATTGCTCATGAGATATACCTGGTAAGCCCAAGTGAAGGTTGAAGAGAGTTGCACGGCCAGCGACAGGGTCAGGGACGGTACATACAAGAAATTCAGAGGGAACACAGATTAGACGAAATAGTGGTATTATTTGCAATATAATCAGCAAAATACTAATGGGTGTACATTTTGGTCTACATGAAAAATAAAATCATTCATTCAAGCTAACATTAAAATCATTCATTCAAGCTAACATATATCACAAAGCATAATTGTTTCACAACAGAACTGGCATTTGAAGTATATATCCCTATATATCACAAAATTCTTATACTAACTGGTAAAAATTACTAACCTCACAACACAACTGAATTTGTTACAATAGTAACATTGTAAAAATATTGGTATATTTTTGTTACAACTGAATTCATGTGTACAATAGTAACATTGTAAAAATATTGGTATATATCTAATGTATCGCAACCCTAGCACAACAACCACAATTTGCACAATTGCCGCCATATAGTTTTCTTTTCATGGCTAAGGTTATTATGATGTAATGGACAGTAGGGTTCTCATATAAGTTGACAATATAAATAAGCCTTTACTCGAACTCCTTAAAACTCAACACTTCTACAAGCATTCACAACAATCCAATTTTAACATAAGATTCGAGTACAAGATTGAGCAGTTCTGCTCATTCAGTGCAAACAGATCACTAATTTCAAACAAATCACTAATTGCAAACAGTTCTACAAACAGTTCTGCTCATGTGTCCTGATATATAGAAGGTAATATACAAAGAAGTTAAACAATGCACTATAAGGAGCTAAGGGCATATTTGGCAGCATACTTCTATAATCCCAAAAAATTAAACATGGGAAGGATTTTTAAGCAGTATAGCAATTATAGCTGATATGTGCATGATTGAAATCAAGATTCTGGACTGTCGAGTATGCTCCAGTGTGTAAAATAAAGATATGATACTCATTAATATTATTTTTTAAACAAATACTATTAATGTTACATGTCTTTTCTCCATCCAAGGCAGTATCTTGTGTGCATTTGTTTTGATCACAGCTATAAATGTCAAAGTGAGGGCCATGTCGAGTACCAAAAAATATAGAAACAAAAAATAGATTCTTCACCATGAAGAGAAAGTGATCTTACAAAAAAATGAAATCACAATGTGTTTGTGAATGAGAATGCATTCAACTTCTATTGAGAAACCCATAGCATTTTGAGAAAAGTCAAACAAAATTTGTTTGCTTTGATTTTAGTCGTCTATAGTTTGATTCATTTTTTTTCACTCTGTTTTTTCTTACTCTTGTGTAATTAGATATGTGAAACAAGATGGGCCTACAATGATACAACCATATATAGAAGGAAAAGAAAAACCAAAAATGTTACTAGGTCTAATTGGAATAGTATCAATCTCTACACAGGCAAACTATATCACATTATACAGTATCATGATTCAAGGAGATCCCAATTTAGTGAGTGATGAGAGTAATCACTAGGTGGGTGTACAAACCAAGCTTAAAACTACACTAATTCTAGTGGTTGAGTGTTTTCCTAACCGAACATGTTGCTGACAAGTTGCAGGTGAACAAAAAAGTGTTGCCAAATTCGGTCCAAAGTAAGAAACTACTTGCATATTAAAAAGTAAGTCAATTTTTATAATGGTATTAGCCTGAGTTTGAGGACAATATTGATGATATTTAATTAAAATACCTAATATAGTTTGACAATAAAATATTATTTGCATATACACAAAATGGACAATCTTATTATTTGAACAAAAAGAAACATGTTTTGAATAAGATACAGTTGTATACAAAATAGAATCATAGTTAAGATGTACACAGTATGTTAAAAGCATGTTTACTAACAATGCATACACTGATTAAAATCTCTGGTTGATCTAAGAATTTTTAGTCCAATCTTACCCATACTACCTATCCAAATTAGAAGAAGCTCAATAATCGAGTAAGGGTCACATTTGTATCCACCACTAACAAGACCAGGGGAGTTGAATAGTAAACCTCCATGCATGGAACTCATCATCCAATGATAAAAAATGCCCTATATTTGGTGGTTTGAGTTACCTTTATTATAATTTTGAAATAATAATCTAATATGTGGCTATTTAAGTAACAAAGTGATGTTTGCATATAACTATATAATGTTTATGACATACATCTTATAGATTCCTATTTTTAGTATATTATATTTAATCTATTTAAATTTTAACAAATACTAGAAATACAAGCATACACATTATATAGTGTATTTTCTTCTCTTACCATTGGAAACAAAATAGAAACACACTAGGGATTCAATTTTCTTAAGTAATAACCTTTTACTTACATATTCATATGTAATACAACCGACAATATAAATAAGACTGTACTCGAACACCTTAAAACTCAACACTTCTACAAGCATTCACAGCAATCCAATTTGAACATAAGATTCGAGAAAAAGATTGAGCAGTTCTGCTCATACAGTGCAAACAAATCACTAATTAGCTAATCAGGAGCATGTGTCCTGATATATAGAAGGTAATATACAGAGAAGCTAAACAATGAACTATAAGGAGCTAAGGGCATATTTGGCAGCATACTTCTATAATCCCAGAAAATTAAACATGGGAAGGATTATTAAGCAGTATAGAAATTATAGCTGATATGTGCATGATTGAAATCGAGATTCTGGACTGGAATAATTTTTGAGTTCATTCATACAGGTCCTAAGGTATTTTCTATCATCATCACCACAGTAGCTTTGAGGCTCACGTTTTTTTAGTTCATTCAAGCTGGCTCCTTGCAGCCTTTTTGACAATGGAAGTCGAAGATACCATTTTGTCCCAGAAATTAGTGTAATTACGAGGTACTCTAAAGTAGTCTATCATCACCTTGATACTTTGAAATGTTACTGAAAAGTAGGTCGGCGGAGACATATACCAATTTTACAATGTTACTGAAAACCTTGCAATGTTACTGAAAAGGGGCGGCGGAGACCAACCTTGGAAGCAGGTCGGCGAGACATATACCAAATTTACAATGTAACTGAAAAGGGGCGGCGGATACCTACCTTGCAAGCAGGTCGGCGACTTCCCACAACAGGGGCTCGGCAGCAGCGGCGGAACAGAAGATTGTATGGAGGCTTTGAAGGTGAAAAGCGACGAGATCGATGATGAAGTGCAAAACTATATAGCAGGCGCGACAGTGGTTGCCCTTCCTAGGGTTTACTGCACGGCTTGATGCGAGTTGACAACTCGGTAGGGTTCTTTGTTCGCGTGTAGACTGCTGGAGTAGCTCGGCGCTTGTAGATGAGCTACCACAGCTTTGCCGCTTGATTGACCTGGTACTCTGCCTACTCCACTGGACTGGGTTTGGCGTACACCAGTCGCCTGGCATGGCTGCCGCTGGAAACGAACGATGGAAACGATGGCTCAGATTTAATAATGGCGATAATAGTAATGGCGAGGATAGACCACAGAGCTCGTCTCAAGGTCTCGAGAGAGAAGAGAGGATAGACCACAGAGCAGAAGGAGCAAAAGATAAAGCAGGTAGAGGGGAAAGGAGAAGAATGTCGGGATGGGTGTGGGGCGAGGAGAGGATCAGATCGCCAAAACCGGTTTGTGAACCGGAATCCCGCCTCTCGTGGGACTGGGACAACCCGGGTTGGGGGGTTCCGTTACCCCATAACGGAGGATTTTCAGGGTTGCGAAGCAAACACGAACCAGCCTCAAACCGGCAGTTGTTTGACAAGGTTGGCACTAAAAGACAACACGAAACTGGGTTTCGGTCCCGTGCCAAATGCAGGCTTAGAGTTTGGCGTTTTTACGTTGTCATATTCTAATCATCTAGCATCCATATCTTGATATTCAAATCTACAATCCCTTTCTGTTCATCACCTAATTGTTACGGCAGTGAAAATTTGCAAATAAGCCCCGTAGTATTGTTTCTAGAGGGAATGGAAAACATATCATCCCCGTCATCACCGAATCCCCAATGCATATATAATCTAAATGGAACTTTATCCATAACAACGAAATCAATTTACGTTTAAATAGCTTTCTTTTATAACGGACCCTTAATCACATTTCAACTAATGAGAACAGACTGGGGAAAACATAACGAGGAAAAACCTTAAACTGTCATGTATGAAATTGAAAACAGAAAATGCGGTGTGGAAATCAACTACATGAAATAGTAATAGTAACATAAGCTTTAAGGCCTTATTTGCATACCAATCTTCTTTCAATTTGCAATTAATTTAGCACTATCAGAACAGTTTCCTATGGTTTGGGTTCATCCTCTTCTAAAAAATAATTATCACCTACCATATTTAGTCAAATTTGTACTCTACTTTACTAATAAGATTTTCGAATGAGTTTGTGGTGTGTAAGCTTTCCATCTCAGAAGTCCTCTGCAGCTAGATCTGGGCATCACCACCTATCACCTATCCTCAGGCTGTACAATTTCTGGGTGGGTTGAATGCAACACTCAGGGAAAAGAAAATAAAAGCAAGGATGTCAACTAAAGTCAAGATAGAATTTTAAAAGAGTTATAAGAATGAATGGTTGTGTCAATGAAAAAAAAGAGTTCACTCATGTGTGACAAATTTAGAACAATTATAAACATGTTGGTAGGAAATAAATACCATTAATATGGTGTGAGCATGAACATGTACACATCTGCTCTGAGCAGGACATGATACACATCTTTTCTAACAACATCACTTGCATGAATTATCACCTCTGCATTTTCATGTGTGGGAATTTACACATCCACATAAAATAACACATTTCACATTATGCTATTAGTTCCCACGCGTTGCATAATAAGAGAGTATGTAAGTTTAATTCATGATATGAAAGTTGAGATCATCCAGTGAACATTAAGTCAATAGACCCATAACAAAAGTATCAAAGATGAAAGAGATTCTAGCACCAAAAATGGATATTTTAAAATAGAGCAATGCAAAGAGATCAGTTTACTAGGTAGGTCAGGATTCTCATTGGCCATAAGAGAGAGATATAGATCATTTACTTAATGTATATAGTTTAGGAAAAACACATACCTTGATTTGAGTATAAAAATGAGATATCAAATCCTACCTTTCCAAGTCTATAGTCAACTAAAACCTACATATAGGACTAGGTCCATCAATTAGGATTTAATTTTATGATACATTAAGTGAAAATCTAAAAAATAAAATCCATCAAAAAACCCTAGATCGACTCTCGATATAGGCCTGATGTTGGGTTCATCGTTTCTCAAAATCCCAACTTTATTGATTATCATGTTCCCTTTAATTAGTGTTAAGATTATAAGTGGAATCAAAACCCTAAAAATCCAATATTTACAACTTGTGAATCAGGTAGAAAAAACCTTTCCAAAAGAAAAGAAAATTTCAAGATTCCACAACATTTTTTTGTAATTTTTGGATTATCAGGGAACTATTTATGGATTTTTGAATTTTTACGGATCGAAAATTGCTAAAATCCATGTCAATAATTATGTGGATCAAGCCAGCCAACTTGATGCAATCGTGGGTGGCTAAGTGGCCCAAGTCCTTGGTCCAGCTGGCGCTTTCTCTGCATGGTGAAGAAACAATACAAATGGCAAAACATCACTGTTAACCTCGACAGAAAAAGAAAGAAAGGAGAAGAGAGGTGAGGGTAAAGAAGTAGTTTCTCGAGACCAACCTCCACTAACATCTTACCTACGCCATGGTAGCAACGAGGCATCGAGCATGTCTCAGTTGATTTGAGGAAAACTACATGCTACCATGGATGGAGATTTTGCCGATCGAATTGCGAACGATGGGGTTCATGGGAAGTTACTGTGGGTGGAATTTGGGTTGAAACAACAGGATGCTGAGTCGCAATGCCCAGATAGGTCCTCCAAGCTCCAAGTTCCCAGTGGTAGAGCACGAGACTATAGGAGAATTTGGTAGAGGGAAAAGTCTAAGCGAGTTGTGACAGAACCAGGGACAAGGTCCCATATTTATATGGTTAGGTCCTAGGTTTTCCACCAATTGGCCATGAGATACTTAGAACCCAAGAATTGGGCATCACCCTAATTCTCCAAAATAGGTCTTGAGTAGGGATGGATGGATGTGGATATTGATATAGAAACCGTTAGAGAAAGAATCTCAAACTTTCACGGACCAAGGAGGGAGAAATCTTGAAAATATTCTACTACATTTCCACCTAAATCTTTCCTATTTTGCACAAGGTAGAAGACAAATCCTCATTCTTTCGGTCCGCGATCAATGGTGGGAGCGAACAACATGCCTCAACTAAGGTGGCATGACAGTAATGCTTTCCAAATCAAAATCGAATAAAGTGACACATTTATCAATTCCTTTTCTTCTCCTGTGAATTGGATTAGTAAATAACCTCCAAATAAAGTGAAAATTGGTGAGTAAGGTAATAAGAACCAAAAGAATCCAATTTGGAGTCAGTTTTGGAAAACTTTAATACACAAAGAACATCTTTTGATGGAAAGTGTATTTTTTCATATTAATGCATTATTTTATTATTTCTTAATCAAATTTTGTGTGTAACTCTCTCTTAACCAAACATATTCACAAGAGAAATCTAGAAGGATATTTTTAAACTTGCCTCAATTTGATAATTTTGCACAACCAACACAAAACTAATGAATATCCCAAATTCTTATATAAAATCTTTAAATCTTTATGTTATTGTTTAAAACTCTCACATTTGAAGGTATTAACATCCTAGTGCACACCAATCTACTAGGAGGAGTTCAAAATAAAAGATTATAAGGTAAATGTAACATATCGGATCTTGGACCCTACCCTAGAACTTTGATCTTTTGGGTTTGACCATACAAGATTGAGGTTAGAATGGTCCTAATAATCTAAAGCATGAATAATGTAATCTAATATGTCACATGATTCATTTGGTGATAATAAGATGATAAAGAACTTAATTGAGTAAGTAATTAAGATAACGGTCCATTAGTGGGCCAAGTGACATAACTCATATAAGAAAGTCACAAAAGTGAAAATAGACTTCAAATTCATAATCTACATATCAAAATAAGCTTACATGTCAATTTTCATCTAATTTGGACCACCTTGAAATAATTAGGTAACTTTAGGAGAGAGAAAGTTGATAAAAGGAATTAATGTTCAATAATGTGAAATATAACTTCAAAATATGGAAATAATTCCAAATTCATATTCAATAAACAAAATATAACTTAAGGATGAGGTTTCACCTAATTTGGATAATCCTAATATCATTAATGCATGAGGAGAGAGAAACTAATGCATCTAAGGTTTCTAAAAGTGAAATCTGATTCCATAATCAGAATCTACATGTCCTAATTAGTGTAGATGCAAATTTTCACCTCAATTGAATAATGTTTACTATCTCAATTTATCTAAAAAGGAAAATACCTAAAATTCAATCCTAATGTAATTTAGACTTTGGTTTTTCCTTGATTTACATGTCACGATTTATTTTAGTTGATTTCCTATGGTTGGTTGTCATGTGAGTTTCTTCTGCTTGCCAAAATGTGTGCCCATTATGGGCCGTTGGATTTAGATTTAACGACTCTATTCTTTTCTCCTACGTCACTTCGCCTGTTTAACACGACGATTAGATTGGCTCCCTGATTTTCTCGTGGCCGTATCACCCTCTTCCCCCCATCCTTTCCCTTCCCGATTTCTTACCCTTCACCTTACTCATGTCTCTCCAAACCTGATGGCCCTATAAAATATAGTTTGTCATTACTCCTTTGGGATTTCACAGTTCGCTTTCTCCCTATATGTTTCGACCCTGTTTCTCCCCAGTTCTTCTTTTCTTTCCTCTCTCCCTTATTGCTTTTTTCATCAGGAACCCAGAGAATTGGTCTCTACCCTTCCATGCACCACTAGTAATGGTTCCTTGGTGCCAATTTTGCTCCATTAGACCCGATCCAAGAACTCCAATTTCACCTCCTACGACCGACAAAGTACAGTTCGTCATGGATTCACTTTGCTTGGCCGGTCTGAATGTTTGCCTGTACACCTTCAACCTTTTTTCCCTGATGCCCTATACTGGTTCAATTTCTCTACTACCTATAGTTTCCTCAAATGCAAGCTTGGATACATGGCCGCAACACCGGCTTCAAGGATCTCCTTTTCACAATGCTTCCTTGCAATTTGACCCATGGTATGATTCCACGATGACTCCTTTCCTTTTATGGGCATTTATCTTGTGTAAGACTGATCTGCTAAGTTTTCCCCAAATTCTTTCATAAGGCTATCATGTTGCTAGAGAAGCAATGGTGCTGGCATGAGGAAGGGGATAACCCCTTATTTGTTTTCCACTTTTTCCCTCTATTGTTTGTTGATTCCAAATTTTTAGCCAATGGTATTTTTTGTCTTTTCATTGTTATTTTGAAATCTTTGACCAAATCCAGTTTTCCTTGACCATGCAACTTGGCCAATTTTGTTTGGGCCAAGTCGGCGGGTCTGGCCCCTCTCTCCCTTTTCTCGCGATTTCATCTGCTGACATGGTTTTTCAGAATTTTCTCATTGGTCGAATTTCTAAATTACACAACTAATTATCTATTGGTTCAAAAATTACAAATAAATAGCCTTTGGACAGAGAAATAAGACCCATCTAATGATATCAATTTTAATGACTAAATCCAATGTTTAATAACATGCAATTTCAATGAATCTAATTAAATAGGAATTGACTTGTAAAAATCATAACTAATTATCTATAATTCAAAAAAATATAATAAAATATATTTTGGACTTCTAGTAACATAAAATACAATGTGGCATAGTTTTGAGAATCTAAATCACACATTAATAAAAATGGTGTTTTTAGGGTTTGGTTAATGTACATGAAATTGACATGAAATCTACATATGTGCTTAATAGGTTCGTTGGAAGCCTAGGTTTGAACCTAGTTGGAATTTGGTACATTTGACTATGAAGTTGAGGTATGATTTCAACCTACATTATTTTTATATTGAGAAATTCTACTTCATCTCTTTATGCATGTTTGCATCCCCTATTTTTCCATGTTGAGCAATTCACCTATATTATTCTTTCTCTTGGTCCTATGGACATTAGCCTATACACAATGTCTTTTCTTTTGAAATCATAGTTCTTGTGAACTATCTTATTTTGTTATTGATCATGTGATCATGGATATTCTTTTGGAATATTTTCATATGCTTTATACATGATGGAACTCTATATGATGACATGTGATGTCTTTTTTCCACTTATGAGGTGGATGTATATGTTGGTCACTTATGTGGTGAATACTTTGATATAATCTGACTATACTTTCTACTTTCCTCTACATTTAACATGCTATGTGATTTAGTAGCACTAGAATAGTGTAATTGCATTAGTTTTTGTTTATGGAAAATGTGTTATTTCCTTTCGAGCAGATGTGATATTTCCTACTCTTTTGGGATGAAAAGGAACCTCATACCCAGGGCAAGATGTGTGATTCTTGGCCCATTTTATATATATTTGGGAGATTATTAGTATTCCTTTCTCTATCAAGTTTCAAGTTTATGAGGTTTGGCCGCCGTTGTTATTTATATTTTTGTAGGGATATGCTTATCTCACACACATGTAGGATATTGATTGTGGGGTGTGTGCCCTACTTTTGCTTCATTTCCTACCATGGTAGTGGATGTATATATGCACAATCTTTTTATGTTGTTTTATGGCAAGTATCATTCTGATTGTGATTCTTTTCTATTGTACCCATTTGGGTGGTACTTTTCTCTTATATGGGAAGCTTCTTATTATTTGATGTCCTTATTTCCTTATATTGATCATTTTACTTTTTAGTATGCACATACCAGCCTTTGCTGATGTCTTTTATTTTCTCTTCTTGCTGGGGTATGCTTCCAACCCTAGGTGGAGGACTTGGATGACAAGGCATGTTGACCTGGACTTAGATTGAGAAGTTAAATCTTGGAGACAATCTTGATGTGGTTTAGATTTCCCTCTACATGGATCCTTATGATGTACCTTTACATGTAAGTTTAAGATGTTCTTTTGTAACCTTATTAGAAATTGAATATAGTCTATGATTTTATTCCACTGATACACTTTGATTGTTTTGGATACCATTAATAAAGATTTGAAAATTTTACACCCACTCCAAGCATACCTTTGAAGTGTGTTTGGATTGGAGGTTCTATTGTTCAAATTTTTAGTAGAGAGGTGGTTTCACTTCTTTACAACATGGTATCAGAGCCCATGATAGTCAGAATCTGACTATTTCGGTTTTGTCTCCCTAGTTAGACCCTTGACTTAGATAGTTTCTTCTAGGTGAGATTTTCACTCTATATTTGATCAATGATGATCTTTTTTATGTAATGATGTTTGTCTTGAGGATGCAATTAGGTTATGAGGCGATTGTAGGATAAGAAGTCTTAATATGGACATGTTGTGACTTGGTTTTCACTTTGATTTTGGGCCCTAATTTCAGTTTTCAATCACAAAATTTTTCACAAGAAATTATTTCCCATATAATACTATATGTACAAAACAAAATGTTTTCTCTGGATTTTCCCAAAGTTTTCCTGAACTGAGTCAGAATGAAGAGAAATTATAGTTTGAGTAGAATCTTACCCTAGTTTTGACTTTGGAGTTGTGACTAGGTTTGATATAAAGGTGTAGTTGACATACCCTATTCCTTGTGGTTTCTCATGCAGGGTAGATAGGTTAGAGACACAAAGGACCTAAAAATCAACCCTAAGTTGGTTATGATTTTTTGATGGATACATGGATAGCACAAATCTCTAAAACTTTCATAACTAAAAAGATAAGTGGGAAACCCTAAATGTGGATTAGATTAACTTGTTAGGTTGAACCTTTTTAAGTGGTGGAGTGTAGTTGTTTGTTTGATGTTTGGATGGTTAGATTTTGAGGACAAAATCCTTTTAAGGGGTGGAGTGCTGTAACATACCAGATCTCAAACCCTACACTAGAACTTTGATCTGTTGTGTTTGACCATAAAAGGTTGAGGTTAGAATGATCCTAATAATCTAATGCATGAATAATGTAATCTAATATGTCACATAATTCATTTGGTGATAATAAGATGATAAAGAACTTAATTGAGTAAGTAATTAAGATAATGGGCCATTAGTGGGCCAAGTGGCATAACTCATACAAGAAAGTCTCAAAAGTGAAAATAGACTTGAAATTCATAATATACATATCAAAATAAGCTTATATGTCAATTTTCATCTAATTTTGACCACCTTAAAATAATAAGGTAAATCTAGGAGAGAGAAAGTTGATAAAAGGCATTAATGTTCAATAATGTAAAATATAACTTCAAAATATGGAAATAATGCCAAATTCGTATTCAATACACCAAATATAACTTAAGGATGAAGTTTCACCTAATTTGGATAATCTTTATATCATTAATGCATGAGGAGAGAGAAACTAAGGTTTTGATAATTAATGCATCTAAAGTTTCCAAAAGTGAAATATAATTCCAAAATCAAAATCTACATGTCCTAATTAGTCTGGGTCACCTCAATTGAATAATATTTTCTATCACAATTTATCTAAAAAGGAAAATACCTAAAATTCAATCATAATGTAATTCAGACTTTGGTTTTTCCTAGATTTACATGTCACGATTTATTTCAGTTGATTTTCCTATGGTTGGTTATCACACAAGTTTCTTCTACTTGCCAAAATGTGGGCCCATTATGGGCCATTGGATTTAGATCTGACGACTCTTTTCTTTTCTCCTACCTCGCTTTTCCTGTTTCACATGACGATCAGATTGGATTCCCGATTTTCTCGTAGCCGTATCACTATCTTTCCCCCATCCTTTCCCTCCCCAATTTCTTACCCTTCACCTTCCTCATGTCTCCCCAAATCTGACGACCCTATAAAACATAAGTTGTCATTTCTCCTTTGGGGATTTTGCGGTTTGCTCTCTCCCTCTCTGTTCCGACCCTATTTCTCCCATATTCTTCTTTTCTTTCCTCTCTCCCTTACTGCTTTCTTCATCGGGCGCCCAGAGAACTGGTCTCTACCCTTCCATGCACCACCAGTAATGGTTCCTTGGTGCCAATTTTTTCTCCATTAGACCTGAGAAAAGAACTTCAATTCTGCCTCTTGCGACTGGCAAAGGACCAGTTCATCATGGCTCCACTGTGCTTGGCCGGTCCAGATGTTTGCCTGTACACCTTCGACTTTTTTCCCTGATGCCCTATACCTATTCAATTTCTCTACTACCAATAGTTTCCTTGGCCCCAAGCCTGGATTCCTGGCCATAGCGTCGGCTTTGAGGATCTCCTCTTCGCAATGCTTCCTCGCAATTCGACCCATGGTATGATTCCACGGTGACTTCGTTCCTTTTCTAGGCATTTATCTTGTGTAAGACTGATCTATTGAGTTTTCCCCCAAATTATTGTGCAAGGCTACTTTGTTGTTGGAGAAGCAATGGTGCTGGCATTGGGAAGGGGATAACCCCTTATTTGTTTTCCACTTTTGCCCTCAATTGTTTTTTGATTCCAAATTTTTTAGCCAAGGGTTTTTTTGTCTTTTCACCGTCATTTCGATTTCTTTCAATGGATCTAATTGGACTTGACCACGTGACTTGGCCAAATTTGTTTGGGACAAGTCCATGGGTCTGACCCCTCTCTCTCCCTTTTCTCGCGATTTCATTCGCTGACATGGCTTTTCAGATTTTACTCATTGGTCGAATTTCTAAATTACACAACTAATTATCTATTGGTTCAAAAATTACAAATAAATAGCCATTGGACTTAGAAAAATAAGATCTATCTAATGATATCAGTTTTTATGGATAAATCCAATGTTTAATAATATGCAATTTCAATGGATCTAATTAAAATGGAATTAACTTGTAAAAATCATAACTAATTATCTATAAGTCATAAAAATATAATAAATATGTTTTGGACTTCTAATAACAAATGTGGCATAGTTTTAAGAACCTAAATCACACATTAATAAAAAGATGTTTTAAGGGTTTGGTTAATGTACATGCAATTGACATAAAATCTACATATGTGCTTAATAGGTTCTTTGGAATCCTAGGTTTGAACCTAGTTGGACTTTGGATTGTTTGACTTTGAAGTTGAGGTATGATTGCAGCCCACATTATTTCTACATTGAGTAATTCTATTTACTCTCTTTATGTATGTTTGCATCCCTATTTTTCCATGTTGAGAAATTCACCTATATTATTCTTTCTCTTGGTCCTATGGACATTAGCCTATACAAAATGTCGTTTCTTTTAAAATCATAGTTCTTGTGAACTATCTTATTTTGTTATTCATCATGTGATCATGGATATTATTTTGGAATCTTTTCATATGCTTTGTACGTGATGTAACTCTATATGATGACATGTGATGTCTTTTTCCCACTTATGAGGTGGATGTATATGTTGGCCACTTATGTGGTGACTACTTTGGTATAATCTGACTATACTTTCTACGCGCCTCTACATTTAATATGCTATGTGATTTAGTAGCACTAGAGTAGTGTAATTGCATTAGTTTTTATTTATGTTAGATGTGTTATTTCATGTCGAGCAGATGTGACATTTCTTGCTCTTTTGGGATGGAAAGGAACCTCATAGCCAGGGCAAGATGTGTGATTCTTGGCCCATTTTATATATATTTGGGGGATTGGAAATATTCCTTTCTCTATCAAGTTTTAAGTTTATGAGGCGTGGATGCCATTGTTATTTATATTATGAGCAAGTTGGGGGACTTGAGCGTGACCCATGTTGTAGTTAAGTACTTGTAGGAATAGGTTAGCCCTACGTTCTTCGGTCAACCCAATAGTGTACCACTTGAGTAATAGAAATCTTTGCACGTACAAAGAGACATAGATGGATCCTTGTTTCAGACTATAGAATTCCACTTCCTTTTTTTAGGGTAGCAGCTAGATGTACTTCTCATGGAATAGTGCCAAAAATTGTGCCCAAGTGAAAGTAGATATGTCACGAGTCTGGGCTATCCCATTCCACCAGACCCATGTTGACCCATCCTGAATGTACGAGGCAAACCTAACCTTCTGATGAGGAGGACATGCCATACCATCAAATTCCCATTCTATAGACAACACCCAATTGTCAGCCTTATCAACCATCTTCAATTCTCCTTCACCCTTAAAGTAGGGTGGCTACATTTTTATGAAACCATTCAATGTGTAATCCTTCGATTTAATCGACATAGGAGGGGTGTTTAACGTTCCCATCATAGTCGTGGTGTGAAACTATTGTAGGAAGGATAACTCCTACTCAGAGATGGGGCCAGTCAAAGTAGAGGCGACAGTGTCACCAACCTGATGAGCAGAGTTAGGGTTGTTCCTAGGAGGGGGATCCATGCCAAAATGAGAGTTCTCCGGTGTGGAGAATTTGTCTAAAACACCAGACTCAGGGGTATCATTGATGTCACCAAATATTTTGGATATCTTGAAATAGGTTTAATGTGAAAGGTATATGTACTAAGTATGCACTTCTGAAATAGTTAGATCATCGAACACAAATGGCTCTGATACTATTCTTGTAAGGAGTGGGGTCCGTGAGGGACCACTCCTTATATTTAAGGAAATAATTGCTAAATACCCCAATAGATCATATCCAACAAAACAAAAGCCAGTCATATAATCATTGTTCACAACATTTCTTTAAACAAAATGATAACATGAAGATAATTTTGTTGTAGCGCAAATATTAATCTAACTATTACATTATATTCTCTTTAAAGATCAACTAATGAGCCATTCCTGGCTTCCAGGCTACTCAGATCAGTTTGTGGTGAGTAACCTTTCCAACTCTAAAGTTATCAACAACTATATCTAGGCATCACCACCTATCACTTGGTCCTCATACTGTACAACCTCTGGGTGGGTTTAATGCAACACTCAGGGGAGCAAATAAAAGAAAGGACGTTAGCAAACATTGAGTATGCATAATAATTAAAAATTAGGCAGTAGAGTAAAATTCAAGATAGAATTTCAAAAGAGTTAAAAGATATAATGGTCATGTCAATGAAAGGAGGAGTTTACTCATGTGTTAAAAAAAATACTACAAGCATAAACATGTTGGTAGGAAATAACACATATACCATAAATATGGGGTGAGCAGGAACATGTACACATCTCCTCTAAGTAGGACACGATACACATCTTCTCTAATAATAACACTTGTAGGAATTATTACCTCTTAATTTCATGTGTGGGAATTTAGACATCCACAAGAAATAACACAAGTCAAATTATACTAGTAGTCACCACATGTTGCATAAGAAGAGAGTATGTATGTTTAATTCATGATTTGAGAGTTGAGAACATCCATTTAAATTAAGTGAGGAAATAGACACATAACAAAAGTATCAAATATGAAAGAGATTCTATCAACAAAAATGGATCTTTAAAATAGGAGCAATGTAAAGCCATAATTTTACTTGGTAGTCTAGGATTCTCATTGGCCATAAGACAGAGAGATATAGATCATTTACTCAATGTATATAGTTTAGGAAAAGTACATACCTTGATTTGAGTATAAAAGATAGAGATAGAATCCTACCCTTCCAAGTGTAAAGTCAACTCAAACCTGCATATAATATTAGGTCCATCAATTAGGATTTAATTTTATGATACATCAAGCAAAATAGTAGAAAATCAATCCCATATGCAAAACCCTAGATTGAGTCTCGATATAGGCCTGATGTTGGGTTCATGGTTTCTCAAAATCCCAACTTTATTGATTATCATGTTCCCTTTAATTAGTATTAATATTATAAGTGAAATCAAAGTGCTAAAAATCTAATATTTACAACATGTGAATCAGGCGACAAAACCCATTCCAAATGATATAGAAAATTCTTCGAATTCTAGATCATATTTTCTTTGTCATTTTTTTTATCTACCAGGGAGATAGTTATGGATTTTTGAAGTTTTGAGCAATAAAAATTTGCTTAAAATCAAAATTAATGATTATGTGGATCAAAACGGTGAACTTGGCCCAATTGTGGGTGGCCAAGTGGCCCGAGTCCTAGGTCCAGCTGGCGCTTTCTCACTGTGGTGAAGAAACAATACGAATGGTGAATAGTTAGTGTTACCTTCGGTGGAAGAAGAAAGAAAGGAGAAGAGAGGTAAGGGTAAAGAAGTAGTCTCCCCCGACCAGACTCCCGTAACCTCTCACCCACACCATGGTAGTAGTGGGGCACCGAGCATGTCTTAGTTGATTTGGGAAAAAAGCACATGCATCATGGTTGGCAATTTTGCTGATTGAATCGCAAACAATGGGGATCATGGGAAGTTACCATCAGTGGAATTTGGCTTGAAACAAAAGGATGACAAGTCACAATGCCCATAATAGGAGCACCAAGCTCTAGGTTCTTGGTGGCAGAGCACAAGACTAGAGGATAAATTGGTAGAGGGAAAACTCTAAGCGAGCTGCAAAGGAACCAAGGACAAAATCCCATATTTATATGGTTAGGTCCTACAGTTTTTACCAATTAGCTGTGAGATACTTATAACCCAAGGATTGGGCATCTCTCAAATTATCAAAATAGGTCTTGAGTAGGGTATGGATGGATGCGGGAATTTATATGGAAACCATTGGAGAAATAATCTCAAACTTTTGTGGACCAGAAATACTCTACTACGTTTCCACCTAATTCTTTCCTATTTTGCACATGGTAAAGATGAACTATCATTCATCCTATCCACAATCAATGGTGGGAGAAAAATGCATGTCTCAACTAAGGTCGCGTGACATTCATGGTTGCCAAATAAAAATCAAATAAAGTGATGCATTTATAAATTCCTTTTTTTCTACTTTTAAATTGGATGAGCAAATAACCTCCAAATAAAGTGAAAATTGGCGAGCAAGATAATAAGAACCCGAAGAATCCAATTTTGGAGTCAATTTTTCCTTTTGGAAAAATTTAGTACGTGAAACACACCTTTTGAGGGAAAGTGCATTTTCTTCATATTAATGCATTCTTTTATTACTTCTTAGTCAAATTTTGTGTTCAACTCTAGATTAACCAAACATATCCAAAAGAAAATTTTATAAGGATAATTTTGAGCTTAAATGCCTCAATTCGATAATTTTGCACAACCAACCCTGAAACTAATGAATATCCCCAAATTATTATATAAAAGCCTTAAATATTTATGGTTTTTTAAAACTCTCACGTTTTAAGGTTATTAACATCCTAGTGTGCACCAATCTACTAGGAGGAGTTCAAAATAAAAGATTATTAGGTGAAGGGGTAAAAGTATTATTTATTTAAGTTTGGGTTTGTTACATAAATACTCTTCCCATTTGTATAAGAGACACACTTACTTTTCCTCTATGTAGTAGTTGTACTACATTGGGCTTAACCCATATACATAAATAGATAACAACCATTATATCCAACATTCCCCCACAAAGTCCAATGTGTAATGTATTATTCCACTCGGTCCTCCATACTATACTTTCTGTTGGTACCTTTCCATTTGAATAATGCCTAAGTTATCCAACTTTGAATCCCACATTAACTAGATGAATAAAAGTCTTGAAAATGTACCTTGATTGCAAGAGTATCAATTTGTAACAACATAATAAAGGCATCAAAGAAAATAAATACAATGCATTGAGGCCATCATCCAAAGCAAATCATGTTTGATATCGAGGAACAATCTAGTGCCCTTGTTGTGCCGTACACAACATCAATCATTTAGTTGAAGTCTCCACGGATATACTACTAGCATCCTGTCCCAATACTTGACACCATTCAGACACTAATCTGTTACTTACTTGCATCAATGACATTAATAGGTTTCCAAGGGGATAGACAGAGATACAAGAAACATTAATGAAAATTCATTGTGTCATCTAATTCACATGATCATGTGGTATTACCACATTGAACCCAATTCATGGGATCTTCATTCTTTTGGGTTGGGTTGCTACTTCCTATGAATCAAAAGGGATTCCAATCCTCCCCAACTTGGATTTCTCAATGAAGGACATGTTAATACCTTTAGCTAAAGGATTGACTATATTATCTTTAGTACTATGTAGTCCACAACGACGACCCTATTAGATACTAATTCCCTTACATATTTGAGTTTGACTTGTATGTGTCTACACTATTTTTTATTGTACTTAGCATTATTTACCTTAACAATGGTTGTGGTGGATATCACATTGAATTAAAATTGTAGGAAGCGATTTGTTTACAATAGTTAAACTAGATGTAGCCATTCAACTTCTAGTCCAATCTCATCTAAAGGACACAACTCTACCTTAAAACGATATTGAGATGATATGGTATGTTTCGTAGACCTCCACCTGACAACACCTTCTCCTAATAGGAGTGCATATCCCGAGACACCATTACTTCTAGAGTTCATGGAAATCCATATTGCATCACTATATCCTTCAACTATAGAAGAATATTTTCCATAATGCATCCCAAGAGAATAAGTTACATTGATGCACCTCAATACTATATCAAGAGCTTCCAATGGATCCTTTGGGGACAACTAGTGTATCTACTTAACTTACTAATGGCAAACACTATGTCTAGTCATGTGCATTTCATAAGATACATCAAATTTATAAAAATTTGAGATTATCACAATTGAAACACCACAACTCCAATATCATTCTTGAATAATGCCTTGGAGTCTTAACAGGTTGGCGTGATGTGCTCTCAAACCTTTCCAGTATCTTCTCTGCATAGTGAGATTGAGAGAGAGAGTTATACCATCAGTAGACCTTATGACTTTAAGCCCTAAAATCACATAAGTGACACCCATAACCTTCATCTCAAACTTGCTATAGAATGACTCTATCTCTTACTACTTTTATATATGAATCTAAAAGCAAAATATCATCTAGATATAAGTATAACAAAATGAATTTATCATTAATAATTTTACAGTAGCACACTAACCAAAATTATCAGAAACAAAGCCAAACAATGATATCACATATTCAAACTTCTCATGTCATTACACGGGGGCTTGTTTCAAGCCATATAATGAATTAATAAGTTTACATACTTTGGGCTTATTTCCATGACTCATAAATCCCTTAGGCTATTCCATATATTATATATATATGTGTGTGTGTGTGTGTGTATTCTCTTAAAGATCACTGTGTAAAAACATAGTCTTCATATCCATTTGATGGATAGATACATTATAAGTGGAAGCAAATTCTATAAGCACTTAGATTGTGCTCATATGAGAAACATGAGAATATGTATCAAAATCATATATTCCTTCCCCCTATGTGTAACCATTAGCAACCAATCTAGATTTATGCTCATTGGTTGCTCCTTGCATTAAGTTTCTTCTTAAAGATCCATTTACATCCTATCTAGAACAACTACGAGGTAAATTATAATTGTAAGACCCCTGACCTAGATTTATGCTTTATTGTAATTAACTTGCATAATGAGATGCTTAAATCTTAAATTAATCTTTTGGGATGTCCTAATATCATGCGACAGGCTTATATTTTCATATGGGTCCAATTTGATTGATGTCTGAGCTATCTTGCAATATATGTGCTTATTTTGGACTAAATTGTAATTTACCCATAAGTGATGGCTATCTTTCAAAAGTTCACATGACGAGAGTGTTCTTTGTACCTTAGCATCATAAGAGAGAATATGGTGTAATGGGGCACCTTTTTTGAATTATGGTTGGTGATGAAACATCTCATGGTGATTCTAGGGTTTGCATAGTTGATATGGTGATTATGCTAGGTTTGAGTGTTGTGACCCTACATCACTTTTAGAGAGGGTAGCAACCACAACACACCCCATAGGTTTTGTTGTCTCTATTGAGATTATATAGAGGTGAGTAGGTCGAAACACTTTGTCCTCTAGTGTCTTGACCATGTGCATATGTGACCTAGTGTTTTGACCTAGACAAGGATACAGAAGTGTATCGACCGAGACAAGTAGATGGAGGTGTCTCAATTGAGACAAGGAGGTAACCGACCTAGTTGGTCTTGAAACCTTGTTGGATTAACATGAAACTTTTAAAATATGCATGCATGTGGAAATAAGGTTAAATCTTTAAAGGGCATGTCTCCCTTGCTATTCTCATATGTTGACACTTCAATAACTCCTACTTCTCTCCTCCTTTGGGTATATATCACCTTCTCTTCACACAAGAGAAACCTTTCAGACCTATACTCTTTATTCTACCTTGAGATTGCCATTGGAGCTTCAAGACCAAGGAAGGCCAAATCTTGAAACCTTGGGTGGCCAATCCATCTTGGAAATTTGAAGATCTTGTGCTAGGATCAACTTTTGGTGGTGATTCTTGGAAATTTCTTATGTTGGTAAGTGATCTCTTATTCTTGATCACATTTTCCCCTCTTCTAAAACCTCCATCTTCTTCGTCCTCCTTGGCCATAGACTGTGGACTATCCATGGTGGATTTTCTTGGATATCTCCTCTTCAAAAGGGCCATAGATTATATTTTGACAATATGGAACCCGAGTGAGAGGATGATTTCATCTCTTTCTCCTTTCTCCTTTGGTTCAACCTATATCTATTTCCCCCATTTCTTTAACTCCCTTGTGATCATGGTTTTATTCTTCTTGGAGGTGATCCTTTGGCTGAATATTTGAAGCTTGGTTGAAGCTTTTATGTGACATCTCGCTATCACATAGACAACGAAATGCCACACAAAAATGCACGGAATCCACCATAACCACACATTACCGAAAATACGAATTAATTAAAACCGATTTTAGAAAGCAGATATAAGAGAAAAATTGCAACCAAAGCCTTATCCTATAGAGAAACATGATATATAAATATTTACAAGCCTTGAATGTACTGTTCACAGCTGACTTGCCAACTCATGAGTTCATCCCTTGTTTATACATATATTTCAGGCCATGCCATGCCAATGACAGGATATACAAAATTACAACATATAGCCATCATGAAACATCGTCAAAACATCTCCGAGGACCTGAGAGTACATGGATGAATCTAGGACTCTACTACAAATGACCATAACAATATCATGTCCATCTCTTGCCTTCTATTGCTTTTCTTGCTATTCAGCCGCGACACTACGATCACTATCTTGACCAACACGACCACCTAAAAAGGTTATAAACCAGCGGGGTGAGACACACAGTCCCAATGAGAAACATAACTCCCCACCGTAACTATAAAACCTCTGAAAGATTAAAGCAGATAAAGCAGATAACTGGTAAAGACATATAATAAGAGTATCATACTGAGCAAGACTATTATTACCATCACTCTTACCAAGATATTCATAAGGCCTATATCCAGATTTCTTTTATGGAACATGATTGACAAGATAAGATTTATGAGAACTTATCACAAGATATCAAGATCGTACAAGTGACTGTAAGAGATAACTGGATCATCTATATAAGCAAGGCCTCAACCAATGTTTTGTGTTTTGCTCTAAGCAGTATATACTATTCGGCTAGATTACATTTTATTATGCCCCGAGGAAGTGAGCTGTCCCTGCTCAAATCCAACCTTCGGCTGCGAAGCCCAAAACTGGTTCCATACAAGGTCAATGGGAGAGTCGGACTCCATGACCTCACTTCCTCATGGTCAATGCATGAAAACCAAACTAGGACCGCAGTCTCATGCTTATATGGCCTCAACCTCAGGGTTAGCTTCGCAAGCTACCCATATCTCTAGCTCACCTTGATATAGGTACTAGTACACCTTTGAGCCACGGACCTGTTCACCACGCTCTTGATCCATGAACACATTCATGCTATATTACACCGAGCCATAGGCCTAATCACCATGCTCTTACGATACTGAGTCTACAACCACAGCTTTACTCTAATCCTCCTATTTTCGGCTAGGAGAAACCCCGCATATTCAACAATATATGCTCCAGGTAATCCCACAGGATGAACCTGTTTCACCATCACCAATTACTGACGATGATGGATCTATGGCCAGGGAAAACTACATGAATTGTCCCTATGTAATTAATTAGTACATTTTAAGTGGATTGCTGAGGCAACCAAGTTATAAAACATAACAACATTGAGTTACATTATTACTGTCATCACCATGGGATTCCAATGCCTCATCACAGAATGCCACTGCCTCTCAAGGCATCAATATCATGCATCAACATCCTGGGATAGCAATCCCTTATCTCATCATCATAGGATAAAACCTCAACTAGGCACTCAGCCTTTATCAGGTCCTCAGACCTATATCATCATACTAGAGATACATGTTATCTCATCAACAAGGATTATTATCATTTAGTGTTATTCAAAGCACATATACCTCATAGCTCTTACCTATCTATGAATCCATTTAATATACCTGCATGGTTAGTATACATATCAAGAGAGATAACTTCAATCACCAGACATAGATCCTTATGATTATCATGCTATCATGTTTGGAACAACATCCATGATTATATGAAGCATAGGCTCTATCAATCACATTATTGTTATCTAACCATGAGCATATGCTATGCCCTATTCTTGTGAACATAACCATGTATCTTATCATCTTATGTAGCATCAACTTTAGGTATCAAACATATCACTGGTCTCAACCTATCCCATCATTAACAAAGGTACAATCACACGATAGCAACTTCCCAAAACTAGGATTTTTGGGTTAAGGATAACCCTCACCAAAGGTACCATCTTCCCTCACTATAAGTGTGACGGGTAGCGCCAACCCTTACCCAAAGAGTAGCGGGCAAGATCATATCCCTCACTATAGCCTACCAGCTAGGGTTTCAAACCCTAAAGCACTTATGTCACCATATCGGCCATCAACACTTCACCCTATCGTGCACTAGAGAGAAACCAGCACTGAGTTGTGTCGTACAGCTTGAACTAGAGGTGTGTATCATGCACAAGCAGCTAGGGTATCATAACTATCCTATCGACCAAGAACCCTATCGTTTACTAGGGTTAGGTTTTCTATCGGCCAACCCTCCTTACTTCCTCAACAAGGATCATATCGACCAGGAGCATGGCGCCCAAGACACCCTATCGCCCAACCATCAAACCATGTCATCCAAGGGACCCTCATGTCGGCCAAGGCACACTATCACCCAAGGCATCATGTTGTCCATGGGCATGGTAGCCAATAATGCACCATATCGGCTAACTCAATTTAGGGTGTGTCATGCAAACACAAACCCCATGCCCAACACAAGGTTTACCCATCTTACTCATATCATTCTAGGAAGAGGCTAGGGTGTCACCCACCTATAACAAACAATACTAAGGCACCACAAGAAGGCCTACCATCCAACTAGGTCAAACACCTTATATCGTCCACCACTAAGGCACCTATTATGGTTTCACCATGCAAACACCATATCGGGCAACTCAAGGCCAAACCATGTCGCCCAAAATGGATATAACCTACTAGACACCGTGTCGACCAAGGGGACATCCAAAGCAAGGGATCATCTCGGACAAAGCATATTGTCCAAGGACACTAACAAGGTGAAAGGGGTCATATCGAGCACAAAGACAACAGAACTCAACTGAACATATCAGCAAAGCTAAAACCCCAAAAAGGGAGTATCGTGCAAGGGCACAAGAACCTCACCAAGATGGTCATCTTCAACCTCAAACTCTTTAGCAACAAACCCTGATTGATCAAGATAGTTGGCTCACCTATAAACAACCAAGTGAGAGGGGTTTTGCACAACCTCCATCACAAATCGGGCAACACTCCATTACAAACTTGGTCATCACTTCAATCCAAGGCTCACCTCTCAAATCCATGGTGAGGGAAGGGTGTTTCCCAAGAAACTAGAGTATAGACTCACCTCTCAGCTACTAAGGAAGAGAGGGGTTTTTCCTACACCACTAGAGCTCAAGCTCACTTGTCCAAAACTAAAGAGAGAAAGGGGTATTGACCCAAAGGATACCCTAATCTATGGGTTTGGCCAACTAGGTCCAAAGGTACATAATCAACAACAACATCATTAACCACATGATCACTATATCTAGAAGATCAAAGGTACATGCTAGAGCAAGAAACATATCTAACAACATGCATGGCCGATCATGATCATATATGAACATGCAACATAAAAGAAGGTAGTATAGTTAGGGTTAGAAGTTATGTAACCCACCTTAAGCAATCTCCTCAAGCTCCAAAGCTCCAAGCTTTAAGCTCCTGGCTCCAAGGCACACCACCTATGGTTCGGCCACCAAGCTAGAGGAAGAAGAAGAGAACTCCTCTAAAGGGATCGACCACCAAGCACACCAAGGGAAGGTGTATCGTGCAACAAGGAAGAGGGAGGCAACAAAGAACTAAAGGGATCCTAAGCAAGTGAAAGGGGAGGTATATATATAATACGATGAAGGGGGAACCAAGGCAAGGTGTCGTCCCACTCAGGGACACTTGTCCAACGTCTTGCCACCTTGCAAACCAGATGTGCATGTCATGCCACCCACTATCAAAGGATAGCCACTTGTCCAAGGTATGGTGACACACCCAAAGCTAGGTCACATGGGAGACACACCCTCTTGGATGATACACCCCTGAGCGACACAGCTCATGGCCGACACAACACCCAACACACCCTTGCCCGATACAAGGCTCATCAAGGCAAGACAAAGCCCAAACAAGGCAAAACAAGGCCCAAGGCTACTCAAGCAACGAGCCCAACCCATCCTCTCAACTCTAGAGGATGAAAGGAGAGAGAAACATCTCTTAAGGTGACAAACTTGCTCATCAACCCTAAAACTTGGGTTATTTGCAAGTAGCACCTCCAACTCTCAATAAAGCACAAACAAACCCTAATCACCACTTGAGGTGATTAGTAATCAACTAAACACCAGGGTTAGGCAAAGCAAATAGGATAAACCCAAAACGGAGGTTAGGCCCTTACATTTTGGATCTTGAGATCTTAGGGGATAGTTTCTATTAAAAATAGGTGGATTTTATAACTTTTCCTACCTCTATTATGTGCATCTCAAATCTGATCATAAGTTGTTGTATTAATATCTAAAAACAAATCTCTTATCTGTTGAAAGATATAATATGTTTAGGGTTAAACTTTAGAGAATTCTTGAGAAAGTTCCTTTCTTATAAACCCTAAAAATCTTATACCTGATTTTGTGGTAAATGGAAGTTTAATGTGTATTCTTTGAATCTTGATCTTTAGAACCAAGATACTTTATATATGATTCATTTATACATGAAGAACATGAAGTTTTTGGTCTGTTCATATGCATGAGAATCATGGTTCTTTCTCTAATATAGTACTTTGATGATCATCTATCACCCATGATCTAGGGTTTGATGCATATCTTTGGTATGGGGATTTTCTCCATAGTTGATGTTTGATCTCTGTTGTGATCTTGATTATGATCTGTTATGGATTTGGGAAGATGGTTGAGAATTCCTTTGGTCTTCCATCACATTCGACACCCTTGAAGTGGGTAGTTTTGACCACGACACCCTCCTAAACCTAAGGGTGGTCGCTACATTGGTAACACAATATTTTTGCATGGTCTCCCAACCTATGGGTCGATGTTGCGACTAAGTTTGGATAAGTATGATGGTCGAGCCAATTATTCAATTTTTGTGAGGGTCGTAACTAGATAAGGGTAGGTTGGTTACACTCATGACATAAAAGGGTTAAAGTCATAACATCTTGTGACTATTGGGTCAACACTTTGTTGTAACTTGGTCACGACGCACCCTGTGGTGTGACGGTCATGAAACTGCTTAGTGGAGTTTCGATCATGAGTCTCATTTCATGCTTCCTAGAGTCACGGTCACGGCTTCCTCTCAAGGTGATGTTAGGGTCGTAACACCTAGGGTCAAGACAATATGGGAGTGTCTCGATCATGACATGTGTTATGAGTGGTTGAGGAACCTATATATAAGTATGTACATGGTCAATAAATAGTGTAATGGTCTATATGAGATGTTGTGATTATGAATGACTAATCATTAACAATTATGCTTAACACTAGTACTCTCAAATAATGTTGGAGGTTTTGGAATTATGGTCTAGAGGTGGAATAATGTTATGCGGCCCTAATTGACTATATATGAACCCTAACCCTAATCTTATGACAATATGGTGAATGTGATCTCTCTCTATTTGAAGATTATCATTCTATGAAAGTGTTTTTCTCTCTCATACTTGTGTAACACTATCTTGTAGGAGAGATGTATAGCATAGCTATGTGAATGCTATGCTGAACCCTATACAATACATGGTGGTGATTATGAGCATTATTGGGTCACGATATGATATTGAATGTACATGTATCAGGTGATTGGGTCTAATGACTTGACAAGTACCTTGAACACATTTTGAGGTGAAATCCTCCAGAGATGTGATTTAGGGATTGAAATCCCATATTGATGTGACATTGTTGATGACCTTGTGAATGGAAGTATTACCAAGTTCCATATGATGGTAAGACAAGTTCTCACTTACTACATCTTATATCCTCTAAAGTTGTAAACAATCCTCAATTTTGTAGAGTTTGTTTAGGACTTGAGCATTGTAACTTGATTGATTTAGTAAAAGATGCCCTATTGGAATATCTAATCAAGTGAAACCCTAATAATGTAGTTTCCCTATACCATAGTTCCATCTTCAGCGTCAGTACGTAGCTAGATGGTGAAACGAGTAACTCCTACGGGAAACTCAGAGCACATATTATTGAATATGCGGGGTACCAATGGAGATAACTCCTTGTATCCTTAAATTATGGAAATAGTGGTATATTGTTTATTATTGAATGGTCATGCTTGAGCTTATTTTCTAGTGATGTGCCTTGTACCAAGGAAGACTATTATTTTACAAGACCATAGAATTGACTATGAGCTGTTGTCTCTATAGGACTATAGCATTGACTATAAGTTGTCTTTGCAGTTAGACTATATGTCACTACGTTGCAGACACAAACTGATCGAGTAGTGCTTGTGATGATCATGGAGTTTGGGTCTTCCATTGATCTTGTATGGTACTGATTTTCACTTAGTAGTGGTCGGTTGGATTTGTGTGGTACGCGTCAAATCCGTAGGGCATAATAATAATAGTTATTATACAGCCATGTTGCATATTTGCTTAGGGTCAAATATGAATCACATTGGATGACCCCATGCCTTATTTCTTGTACCATTTAGTTTATAATAGTTATACATGTTCTTCATATTCTGTTTAAAAGTATACACCATTCTACTGCTCGGTTGTAATTTCTTAGATTATTCAATAGTAATACCTACTTTATTATATAAAAATGCTTATAATAGATATTGGCGAAGAGTTATATCTCTCACTAGGATGTTTGGTCTCACTCTGTGGGTTCCACAACCTTTTAGGTAGTCATAGACAAGGAGGTCAAGGTCATGGTGTAGGTGTTGAGCAAAAGGGAGAGAAGTAGCTATCAGAAGGTTGGACATGCTACTAGTTAGAGTCTTTTCGTAGAGTCCTATTTGTCATTCATGTAGTCTCAGGTTTTCGGGGATATTTTTTTGTTTTATATATATTGACACTTAGATTTTGGCTTTGTGCCATGAGTGTATAGAAATGTCATGTATATATAAACATGTTGTAATATGTAACATTGATGGCTTGACAACCTCTGAACATGATATGTAACATCTTTTAGTATATATGAAATACATATGGTCTATGTTGGAGGCTTGTTTATGAAACACTTATTCTTAAAATGTTACATTGTAAATGTTTTTAATTTACCCTAGTTTGTGGTAATATTGTTAATTCCACACTTTGTTTTGAGTAATCTCATTTTGTATGGCAAAGGGTGTCACAATTTGGTGGTATCAGAGATATAGGTTCGCTAAGTCTACAAGGACATAAGACTAGGGTTTGAATCTATTCTAGTGTCCTCCAATATATATTATGGTCACTTCTGCTTATGCAATAGATGAAGAAGAGAAGAAAGATGTCTAGAGAACATGTTGTTACGAGTGGTGTTGCAGTACCATGAGGTGGTGCTAGGAGGAAAGAAAGGGTTGATACTGTACCAGAAGTGTCTCAAGTCAACCTAACTGATGTAGCCAACCATACATTCCAATCCATGTTTGGACAATTCATGGATACAATGACAAACATGTCAGATAGGATACCTGCAACCCAACGTAGGGCAACTGTCCCCAGTGCTAAAACTCATGAGTCTGGGAAGACTTTTAAAAGACTTTGGTGTGTAGGAGCGTTGGAGTATGTGGGAACATCTACTCCAGATGATGCAAATATGTGGCTAATTGAGCTGGAAAAGGCCTTTAAAATCCTCAATATCCCTAAAGATGATAAGGTGAAGCATGTTGTATGTCTACTGAGGGGGAGTGTTGGCCACTGGTAGGCCATTAAAGAGGAGAAAAGGATGAGTGTTGTGATAACTTGGGAAGAATTCTAATGGGAGTTTGTAAGTTGCTACTTTCCAGAGACTTATTTGGATGAGAAGACTGTACAGTTTGAGAATATTCGACAAGGATATATGTCAGTTAGTGCTTATGAAGACAAGTTTATGTAGCTTCTAAGATTTTTTATATACATGGCTGCAACAAATAAGGAGAGGATTAGATGCTTCGATAAGGGTTTGAGTAGTGAATGGACAATTCTAGTGTCATCCTTAGAGAATAGAAGAGGTTTGCCACTTTTGTGGAATCAGTTAGGAGAGTGGAGATGTCAGTGATAGAGAAGTGTGAGACAAAGGCCAAGAAGATGCATGTACAGTACCAAGGACAATCATTTAGAGGCTTTAAGAAGCCTAGGTACCCAACACCTTAGTCTCAACAGAGGTCAGTGACTCACAATGCCTGACATAGAGAAGAGGCAGAGGTCATACTTTTCTGCCTGTGGGAGCTCATAGTGAAATGTCAGTGTCTATGATAGGGCCGCACATGCCATGGTACGAGGGCAAGACCTATTGCAAGTGTGGACAGGTGGGGCATACTAAGTGGTATTTCCCTATAAAGTATGAAGAGATGACTCAAAAGTCTAGGAAGAGTAAGCAAGGGTCACAACAATGACAACAATAAAGTGGTAGTGGCAGAAATGTGGATAGCCATGACTGGATGGTTCTTCAGGACATGTTGGTAGAGGAAGAGGGTGACAATAGGTGACGACTCGATTCTATGTGATGAATCATCCACAAGGAGTTGTAAACCCTTGGGTCATGACTGGTCAGATGGAATTATTTCATTTTGATTTGTCTTCTTCATGTTTTGTATCTGTTTTAATTAATCCAGGTGAGACACCTTTTTTATCACCTTAGAAGTTATAGCTAGTTGTTTATTACCTATTAGTCATAGACAAGATAGTCTTCATCTAGAAACTCCTTTAGTTGGTTCCGTAGAGCTACAAGAAGTGTGTCCATCCTACGTTCTTTCCTTATCTGGACGTAGCATTCAAGTGGATCTTCTATCCCTTGATATGCACAGATTTGATGTGATCCTTGGGATGGATATTTTGGAGAATTATCGGGTGATCTTGGACTGTAGTACCAAGGTGGAAACATTTGTGGATGGTGATGTTTCATGGGTCTTCCAAGGTGAGAGGAAGATTATTCCACATGTCTTGTTTCAGCTATGATAGTAGAGAAGTAGATGAGATAGGGTGGTAATGCATTCTTGGCACATGTGGTGGATAGGAAGATAGAGTCCTAATATTCAGGAAGTGCTAGTTGTACATGAGTTTGAGTATGTTTTTATTGATGTGTTTCCAGGTGTACCTCCTCCTAGAGATATTGAATTCAAGATCAATCTAGTTTTGGTTACTCAACCTATAACACAAACATTATATAGGATGGCACTATTAGAGATGAAAGAACTTAAGAAACAGTTGCAAGAACTGCTTCAGAAAGGTTCCATATGGGCTGAGCACGTCTCCTTGGGGTGATCTTGTTCTATTTGCAAAGAAGAAATATGGGTCAACGAGGTTATGTATTGACTACCGACAGTTAAATAAGATGACAATTAAGAATAAGTATTTGTTTCCATGTATAGATGATTTGTTTGATCAATTAAGAGGTTCTACAGTCTTCTCTAAGATAGACCTAAGGTTGGGTTATCACTAGTTGCGGAATAAGGCAGATGACATGCCTAAATCAGCCTTTAGGACAAGGTATGGTCATTATGAGTTCATGGTTATGCCATTGGGATAACCAATGCACCGACAACATTTATGGACCTGATGAATAGATTGTTAATGTACTATCTAGATTAGTTTGTGGTAGAGTTTATAGACAATATCCTTATCTACTCTAGAATATCCAACAACACGAGCAACACCTACGTTAGGCTTTGTCCTTGTTAAGGAATGTGAAGTTTAGTAAGTGTGAGTTTTGGTTAAGGGAAGTGGCTTTCCTAGGGCATGTAATATCTACTAAATGAGTCTGTGTAGACCCAAAGAAAGTGGAATTAGTGTTGGAGTGGGATCAGCCAAAGACACCTACAAAGATTCACAACTTCTTAGGTTTGGTAGGATATTATAGGAGGCTCATTAAGAACTTCAGTGTGGTGGTGCTACCCCTAACAAAGTTAACAAGAAAGGATGTGTCTTTTGTTTGGGATGGCGATGTCAATGATCTTTTATGATCCTTAAGGAGAGGTTGAACAATGCACCAATATTAGTATTTCTAAAACAAGGAAAGGGTTATATTGTTTTTTGTGATGCCTCTAAGAATGGTCTAGGTTGTGTGCTGATGCAAAATAAGATTGTGATTTCTTTTGCTTCACAATAGCTTAAGAAATATGAGGAGAACTACCAGATGCACGATCTAGAGTTGGAAGTTGTGGTTCATGCCCTGAGGATATAGACACACTACTTGTATGGTGAAAAGTTTCAGATCTTCACCGACCATAAGAACCTGCAATACAACTTTTCAAAGTAGGAGTTGAACATGTGACAATGACGTTGGATGGGGCTAATCAAAGACTATGATTGTACAATAGATATATTGGAGTGCCGACCGAGGGCTTGCATCGGAGTGCCGTCCGAGGGTGTCAGAGTGCTGGCCGAGGGCTTGCACACGGAGCAACAAAGGGCGGAGAGGGGATGATCGGTGTCGAGAGGGGAGAACCAGTCGGACACACACGAAGCGAGAGGGGGGCACGCACAACGTGAGAGGGGAAAGAACGCAACGATGAAACACGACGAAACAGTTCTCACGAAACAAGGGGGAGGGTTTATATATATTTTTTTAAATTTTGATTTACAATTGTTGTGTTTTAGAATGGAGTGAAGGGTTATGAGATGGAGGGAAATATTTGGCATGGTATTTTTCACGGGGTGATTAGTGAGTAATGTATTTGTGAGGGATTAGTGTTCACATAAAAGGTCTAACGATGTTAAAAACACGGTTGAGGGATTTGGTCCCATGTTTGAAGGATGAGCCCTCACAAATAGACATCATTAGTCACGATTTTTGGTTCCTCACAAATGTTCTTCAACAAAGGCCAAATTTTTTGTAGTGAGATTACCATCCAGGGAACATGAATATAGTAGTAGATGCTTTGAGTAGAAAGTCTTCTTTGTTTTTATCCACTGAGAAGGCACAGTTGAGTGCTGTAGTATGTCATAAGAGAGACATGTTGGTCTCACTGTGATAGATGAATGTTTAGTTAGAGGTGTCCATGTTAGTAGGTCTGTTGGCACAGTTACAAGTGAAGCCAATTTTGAGTCAGAAGATCAGAGATGTGTAGTAGAATGATACTATGGTACAAAAGATTCAGGTAGAATTAGCTAGTGAAAAGTATGATGGCTTCCATGAATCCAATGACAGGATAGTGTGTTATCATGGTAGGAAAGTTGTGCCAGATGTAGATAATTTGAGGATGTTAGTTCTAGAGGAGGCCCACTCTTCTATGTATGATATGCATCTAGGTAGCACAAAGATGTATCAGAATCTGAAGGATCTATATTGGTTGCCAGGATTAAAGTGTGATGTATTGGAGTTAGTGGTTAAGTGTGTAGTATGTCAGTAGGTCAAAGACAAACATTAGAATCCTGTAGGGACTTTGCAACCATTACCTATACCACAATGGAAGTGGGATCATCTTACAATGGACTTTTTGGTGGGACATCCTAGAACAACCAAAGGTCATGATTCCATTTGGGTAATAGTGGAAAGTTTGACTAACTCAATGCAATTTATTATAGTAAAGACGTCACATATGGCTAAGAATCTTGCATAGGTGTATGTTTATGAGATAGTATGCTTACATGGTATCCCAACTACTATAGTATCAGAAAGAGATCCACACTTCACTAGTCACTTTTGGAAACATTTGCATATAGCAATGGGTATGCAATTGAGGTTCAACACTGTGTTCCATCCATAGATAGATGGATAGTCTGAAAGGACAATACAAACCTTTGAGGATCTGTTGAGAGCCAGCGTGTTGCAAATTTTGGGCAGTTGGGATATACACCTTAGTCAGATAGAGTTTTCCTACAACAATAGCTAATAGAGGAGCATCGATATAGAACCATACAAAGTGTTGTATGGGAGATGTTGTACATCTACTATTAGTATGAGATGGGACAACATCAGCTTCTAGGTCCTAATCTAGTGCAACAAACAACATAAAAGATCAAAGTCATTCAACAACAGCTGAAGGCAAAACATGACAAGCAAAAGTCTTATGTTGGTAACCGGCATAGACCTTTAGAGTTCCAATTGGGAGACATGGTGTACCTCAAATTCTCTCCTTGGAAGGGTTTTCTAAAGTTTGGGAAAAAGGGTAAGTTAGCTACCATAATATAGGATCTTATCCTATAGTTACACATGTTGGAAAGGCGGCCTACAAGCTAGAGTTGCCATGTGATTTGTACAAGTTACATCTTGCATTTCATATATCTATGTTGAGGAAGTGTCACCTTGATACAGTGTTGACTCTTCAACCTATCGAGATGGAGCTGGATAATGATATATCTTATGTGGAAGATCCTATTTTGATCCTAGATAGAAGGATCAAGAAGTTGAAGAAGAAGGTCATTGTTTTAGTCAAGGTTTTTTTGGCATCATCATGGTGTAGAAGAAGCCATGTGGGAGCTTGAGGAGATGCATAACGAGTATCCGTCTCTTTTTGCATAGGATTTCAAAGGCAAAATCCCTATTAGGGGTTTATGGTTGTGAGACCCCTAACCTAGCTTTATGCTTAATTGTAATTACTTTGCATAATGAGATGCTTTATTCTTAAATTGATTTTTTGTGATGTCCTAATATCATGTGATAGTCTTATATTATCATTTTGGTCCAATTTGATTGATGTTTGAGCTATCTTGTAATGTACGTGCTTGTTTTGGACTAAATTGCAATTTACCCATAACTGAAGATTATCTTGCAAAAGGTTACATGAGGAAAGTGTTCTTTCTAACTTGGCATCATAATAGAGAAGATGGTGCAATGGGGCACCTTGTTTGAACAATGGTTGGTGATAAAACATCTCATGGGGATTCTAGGGTGTTTAGGGTTTGCATAGTTGATATTGAGTGTTGTGACTCTACACCACTTTTGGTGAGGGTAGAAACTACAACACACCCCTTAGGTGTTTTTGTCTCAAGTGAGATGATATAGAGTGAGTAAGTTGAAACACTTTGTCCTCTAGTGTCTCGACCATGTACATATGTGATTTAGGCTTTTGACTGAGACAAAGATAAGGAAGTGTCTCAATCGAGACAAGTAGATGGAGGTGTCTCGATCGAGGTAAGGAGGTAACCAACCTAGTTGGTCATGACACCTTGATGGATATGTATTAAACTTTTGGAATATGCATGCAAGTGGAAATAAGGTTATTTCTTTGAAGGGCATGTGTCCCTTGCTATTCTCATATGTTGACACCTCAATAACTCCTATGTCCCTCCTCCTTTGGGTATATAACAGTTGGTCATGACACCTTGATGGATATGTATTAAACTTTTGGAATATGCATGCAAGTGGAAATAAGGTTATTTCTTTGAAGGGCATGTGTCCCTTGCTATTCTCATATGTTGACATCTCAATAACTCCTATGTCCCTCCTCCTTTGGGTATATAACCCCTTATCTTCACACAAGCACAATCGTTTGGCCCTACACTCTTTCTTCTACATTGAGATCATCTTTGGAGCTTTACGAGCAAGGAAGGTCATATCTTGAAACCTTGGGTGGTCGGTCCATCTTGGATATTTGAAGATCTCGTGCTAGGATCAAATTTGGTGGTGATTCTTAGATATTTCTTCTCTTGGTAAGTGATCTCTTATTCTTGATCACATTTTCCCCTCTTCTGAAACCTCTATCTTCTTCCTCCTCCTTGGTCGTAGAATGTGAACTATCCATGGTGGCTTTTCTTGGAGATCCTGTTCACAAGGGTCATGGATCATGTTTTGACAAGATGAAACTTGAGTGAGGGGATGATTTCATCTCTTTCTCCTTTTTCCTTTTGTTTGTCCTAGATCTATTTTCCCCCTTTCTTGAACTCCTTTTTGATAATAGTTTTTTTTTCCTTCTTGGAGGTGATCCTTTGACTAAAGATTTGAAGCTTGGTTGAAGCTTTTGGAGCTTGAGATCTTAGGAGATGGTTTCTCTTCAAAATATGCAGGTATTATAACTTTTCCTACCTCCATTATGTTCATCTTAAACCTGATCATAAGTTGTTGTGTTAATATCTAAAAATGGATCCATGATATGTTGAAAGATATAATATGTTTAGGGTTCAACTTTGGAGCATTCTTGAGAAAGTTGATTTCTTATAAACCCTAAAAATCTTATACCTGATTTTGTGGTAAATGGAAGTATGATGTGTATTGTTTGGATCTTGATCTTTAGAACTAGGTTGCTTTCTATATGGTTCATTTATACTAGAAGAACATGATGTTTTTGGTCTATTTATATGCATGAGAATTTTAGTTTTTTCTCTAATATAGTTCTTTGATGCTCATCTCTCACCCATGATCTAGAGTTTGATGCATATCTTTAGTATGTAGATTTTCTCCATTTTTGATGTTTGATCATCTTAGTTTGATCTCTATTTCAACCTTGAATATGATCTGTTATGGATTTGGGAAGATGGTCGAGACGTCCTTTGGTTTTCCATCATGGTCGACACCCTTTAAGTGGGTGGTTTCGACCGTGACATCCCCTAAAGGGTGGTCTCTATGCTGGTAATGTAGTGTTGCCGCATGGTCTCCCAACCCATGGGTCGATGTTACGACTAAGTTTGGCTAAGTCTGATGGTCGAGCCACTTGTTTAGTTTGTGTGAGGGTTGTAACTGGATAAGGGTAGGTTGGTTACACTCGTGACATGAAAGAGTTAAAGTCATAACATCTTGTGGATGTTGGGTTGAGACTTTATTGTATCTCAGTTGCGACACATCATGTGGTGTGATGGTCGCGACACTCCTTGGTGGAGTTTCAGTCTCGATGTCTCGTTGCATGCTTCCTAGAGTCGTGATCGCGGTGGCCCGTCATGGTGATGTAGGATTGTAACACCTAGGGTCAAGACAATATGGGATCTTAGTTGTGACATGTGTTATGAGGGGTTGAGACACCTATATATAATTATGTACATGGTTAGTAAATAGTGTGATGGTCTATGTAAGATGTTGTGATTATGAATGACCAATCATTAACAATAATGCTTAAGACTAGTACTATCCAATTGTGTGGGAGGTGTTGGAATTAGGGTTTATAGGTGGCATGATGTTATGGGGCCCTAATATAACCCTAATCTTGTGATAATATGATAAATTTGCTCTCTCTCTATTTGAAGATTATTACTGTATGATAGTGTTTTTCTCTCTCCTACTTGTGTAACACTAACTTGTAGGAGATATTTATAGTATAGATATATGAATGTTGTGGTCAACCCTATACATTATTGAGTTATGATATGATATTGAATGTACAAGGATTAGGTGATCAAGTCTAATGACCTGACAAGTTCCTTGAACACAGTTTGAGGTGAAATCCTCTAGAGATGTGATTGAGGGATCAAAATTCCATAATGATGTGACATTGTTGATTACCTTGAGGATGGCAGTATTATCAAGTGCCATATGATAATGAGACAAGTTTTCACTTACTACATTTTATACCTTCTAAAGTTGTAATGAATCCTTAATTTTGTAGAGTTTTTTTTAAGATTTATGCATGGTAACTTGATTGATGCATTAAAAGATACCTAATTGGAGTATCTAATCAAGTGAACCCTAATCATGTTGTTTCCTTGTACCATAGATCCATCTTCAACATCAGTAACTAGCTGGATGGTAAAACGAGTAACTCCTATGGTAAACTCAGAGAACATATTATGGAATCTACAGTGTACCAGTGGTGATAACTCCGTATATCCTTAAATTGTTGAAATAGTGGTATATTGTTCATTATTGAACCACCCTGTGTGTGCATGTTCTTTAGTGTTGTACCATGTACCAAGGTAGACTAGTTGCTTGACCATAGCATTGACTACGAGTTGTTGTCTCTACATGACTATAGAATTGACAATAATTTGTTGTGTTTGTAGTTGGACTATATGTCACTACATTGCAAACTCAAATTGACTGAGTAGTGCTAGTGGTGACTATGGAGTTTGGATCTTCCATTGATCTTGTATGGTACTGATTTTGAATTAGAAGTGGTTGGTTGGATTTGAGTGGTACGCCTCAAATCCTCAGGGAAAAATAATAATAATGATATAGTAGGGTCACATACGAATCACATTGGATGACCCCATGACTTATTTCTTGTATTGTTTAGTTTATAACAGTTAAACATGTTCTTCATATTCCTTTTAAAAGTATAAATTGTTCTACTACTGAGTTGTAATTGCTTTGACTGCTCAATATTAATACCTTCTTTATTTATCTTCTTTATTATATAACAATGTTTATAATAGACGTTGGCGAAGAGTTATATATCTCTTTGGAACATTTGGTCTCACTCTATGGGTTCTACAACTTTTTAGGTGGCCGTGGATGAGGAGGTTGAGGTCGTGGTGTAGGTGCTAAGCAACTGAGAGAGCAGTAGCTATCAGAAGGTTGGGCATGCTAGTAGTTAGAGTCTTGTAGTAGAGTCCTATTTGTTTTCTGTGTCTCTCAGGTCTTTGGGGAAATTTTGTTGTTTTATATATATCGACATGTAGATTTTGTCTTTGTGCCATGAGTGTATAGAAATGACATGTATATATAAATAGGTTGTAATATGTAATAGTGATGGCTTGACAACCTTTGAACATGATATGTAACATCTATTGGTATATATGAAATACAAATGGCCTATGTTGGAGGCTTGTTTATGAAATACTTCCACTTAAAATATTAAATTGCAAATGGTTTTAATTTACCCTACTTTGTGGTAATATTGTTAATTATATGCTTTGTTTGAAGTAATCTCACTTTGTGTGGCAAAGGGTGTCACATTAACACCTCATTTTGCAACATCCCCCAATTAAGGAAGGACCTTAAAGTTGAGAGACATTACCTGAAATTCCCAAGATCTTGATTTTAACAAATAAAAAATAATAGCAAACCATTTTCATTAGTTCAAATATCATTTACAAGATGCTCCTCTAAGAAATTACATGAACTTCTAACTACATTACTGATACATATGAGAAGAAGTATCTTACAAATCCTCCTTTACTTAGCTTTAATATCATCTATTATTTTCATCTAGTTCACCATGACATGATATCTTCGCATATGTCATTTACCTAAAATGACCTAAAATAAAGCACAAATCAGTATATTGCTATACTTTATACATGGGGTGCAACCAAATTATGTGCATGTTAGTGTAACACATATACAACCATAGAAACAATTAACATTATATAATCAAACATGAGTTTTCTTTTCTAACTTTATAACCCTTATCCTTTCACTCTCTATGGTGTTCCCTCCCTTTAGGGGAGCCTTTTATGTGGAACCCTATCTTTAGGGTTTTTTCCCTAGAGTGGACATTCAAAACCTTCCTTTCTTGGCTTGGTTTATATTAGCCTTCCTTTTTGGACTTGGCTTGTAGTGATACTCCTATCCGTTCTTGATCACAAGTCATTCCCATAATGAATTCTTTCAACCCATGCAAATATAACTCACTAGATATATCTATTTAAGGTTCGAGCAAGTTACATTTATATAAGATGATACTCATAGTGGCTTTATAGATTGCAAGAAGAAAATAAACAATGAATCAGTTTAATTGCAATCCATTTAGGAAACTTCAGAAAACATGGAAGGCAATAAGGTGAGTATTCTTAGAGGGAAACCATGTACCTTTGTTTCCATGCAGAAACCATGCAACATGTACTTCAAGCATATATCCAAATATCCAAGCATTCAACATAATCAACATATGTGTATACTCTAAAGTGTCACCAATCATATTCAAAATACTAATCATTATTTAGTCTAGGGTTTACGTTTCCTTAGTAACCTAATTCCCATTTTCATTGATCTAATGACTCAAGAACCCTAATTCATATTAAGGGTAATCATGATTATCAAAACCACCATGTTATTGCATCATGAACACTTATATTGGATTATGCACATTAAGGTCATATCAGGTTACATCATTGGTGTTCAAAATTCTAATTACACATGTTGATGATTATTGGTCTAGAAACCCTAATTATTCATCATCCTTATCATTATCATCTTAGGTTAATCAGAATCTTCTCTGTATCCTGAGTGTGGATGCGACTGAGGTGGTCTGCTACAACATTCTCTGTACCGTTTTTATCTCTTATCTCCAAATCAAATTCTTGTAATAGGAGGATCCATCTAATCAACCTGGGTTTTGCATCTTTCTTTTCCAGAAGGTCATTATAGTCAACTATATCAATTTATATAGAAAAGTAAACAATTTTGATATACTTAACATTTTAATTATTCGATCTAGTATTTCCATTTATTAACCATTACTTAATCATGCATTAGCCCTAATTTTGGACTTAGGATTAGATTATTGTCATGATACTATTTTATTTGGATAATAATCATTCTCCTGATCAGATTGGATTACATGGGTAAGCATAGAAACTTCTACAAATTAAAAAAAATAAGAATCTATATCTCCAACACGGGGAGACATGACAACCTATTCCATGGAGACTCAGAAGGAAAAGGATGAGGAGTGAAGTACTTCAGGATATCCCAGACTTCCATGTCATTGTAGAAAGCACCATGTTACAAGATACAACAAGACCATCATGGATGAGGAAGAGCATTTCCATGATGAAGGGAGAGAGAATTGCTACTGTAGATCAAGGAAGGAGGGGATTGGGGTAGTCCATCTTTTCTTCATACCACTTCTTATATAGAATAGGGGTTGGAGATCAATGGGTCTAGTTTTCACAAGTTTCCTTATGCAATTGGCAAGGCATCATGCTAGGAAAGTAATTCCTCCCTCTTGTCCTTATAATAGTAATCTCATATCTTTTAATTTATAGACCCAGAAGTCACGTAAAGGAAACCACCCCTCTACCATTATTTTGGAAAAACCCTATTCATACTATTACCTTATGTAAGAGGTGAGATCACATCCTTACTAAAAATTTGAAGGAAATACAAAACATCCATCTTTTCACAAAGATAATAGATATTGAGGGATGCATCTATAACAGTCAAAGTAAATAAGCATGCACCAAATGCATATAAAATGTCAATAGCAGTGGAAAGGAAAAGAAACTAAAGCTATTACATGGCTTTCATCATTGTTCACTACATAAGTTTTTCAGAAGGAAAAGATGAGAAAACAAAGGATCTAGCTTTAGAAACCTAGACATCCTTCAATAAAGTCTTGAATCTACTCTGGGTCCTATTTTCCTTGATCTTATTCAACACCTTGTCCAAAATCTGGGTGGTTATGAAATCACATAGCAAGAGGGAAAGAAAACAAGGTATGTGTCAACAATATGAACAAGAACAAAAGAAAGAAAATAACATGGAAGTAAAGGCTATAAGTTCATCAATAGATGAAGAGATCAAGAGTATGAGGCATAATCAAAATAGATGCTTGGCATAAAATTAAAATAGTAAAGGAATTACATGCATGATTAATATTGATTACATTAAGTAGGGTTGAGGCACTTGTTGAACCCCAACTTACATGTGAAGGGAGAAATAACACATTTCCAATCACCTACACAAATTATATATGGAAGAGAATAACACATTCCTTAGGGTAAAATAACACATGCCCTATCTATGGGTGGGTACATAAGTACCACTACATTATCTAAACAATCTAATAAAATCAACATGCTAAGAGAAACTATGTCAAGTAGAAGCATCATATATTTTTAAAATGAGAACAGGGTACAAGACCCAAGAAATAGAATATCAATACTAATTTTTGAGGCAATTTAGCAAAAGAGTCATGAATAGAGAAAATAGGGTTCATATAGTGCCTCATTAGGGAATATAGGGTTTGGTTTGTAAATATCCCAACTTAGGGTGTAAGAATGTACATACCTTTTTACTGTGTTCAAATACCAAGTTCCATCCCTTCTAGACGTTCCACGTTCATCTTTGGCCTGTTTCAATTTATTAGCATTCATAAGTGTACATATTGCATAGAAACCCTAAGATTGGACCTTTTTCATAAAACTCAAATTTAGACTATGAAAATATCATCATTGGACTAAATAGGTTCTACTAATCAAATGAACATATCTTTATGCCAATTTTGAAGTTATGGTGATTAAGTTGTAATTTTTATGGATTTTATGTATTAAAATCATATTCCAAAAATCACATTTAGAAAAACCTTGAAATCAGACATTGAAAGAATTTTTATTAGATAGAGATTATTTTTCTAATTCCAAAACATAATTTTTTATTAATTTTAGACAAGCGGCTTAAATGATATGAATTTTCCGATCCTGACCAACTAGAAAAATGACATGTCAGCAATTTAGTTGCGAGCAGGGAATAGAGAGAGAGGGAGAGGGGTCGATCTGTGACTTGGACCCCCACAACCTATCCTAGGTCATCCTTTAACCTTGAAGGGATGTACCAATAATTTTAGGTTCATTTAGACCTAGTAACAAAGTATAGAACAACAAAGAAATGAAACCCTAGTTATAAAAAAAAGAAACCCTAAACAAGAACATCATTTAAAGGTGGAGATCATCATTTAAACATAAGAATATGAACTAACAAGCTTATAATAAGAAATAAATGGGAATAAAGTTATATAACTTGCCTATACAAAGAAAATCAGATCCCAATCAATAGGAAACTCGATCAAGATGGGTTGGTAGCTCCAAACTCGAGCAAGAATCACCTTCTTCTCAAGGATACAAACCCTAAGCAAGAGGGGCATGGAAAGAAGAGTTTTTATCTGTAAATGGATTTACACCATTGAAGACCATGGCTCCTACCTATAGGAAGGTGGAACGAAGAAGAACAACATGGAAAATAGAGGAGAAGGGGAAGAAAGCTACTTGCCTTGGTTAGAAATGCCAAAAGATGACTTTAGAAACCCTAAATGAGCTTAGATGAAACCCTAGAAGACCTTCTTCACCAAATGGCATCTTATTATAGCTTGGGATAGCTCCTCCATGGACAAATAGAGAGAGGACGAAGTTATAAGTAGGAGGGAGGTGATATGGATCAAATATTTTGGTTGGGAGGTAAGGAAGGAGTATACAAAACTTTATGGTTAAGGAAGAAGCAAGGCATGAGGTGTCCAAGCTACTTTCCATGTGTCCACGTGTAAGGGTTCCCATGGTCATGAAATACTTTAAGGATAAGTAAGAAGCAAAGAATGAGGTCTCAAGTTACTTTCCATGTGTCCATGGCTAAGGGTGTCCATGGACATGTAAGCCTTTATGGATAAGGAAGGAGTCAAGCATGAGGTGTCCATGAAGCTTTCCATGTGTCCATAGGATAGAGCTTCTATGGCCATGCAAACAGATGTTCTACATCTCCTAAAGACTTCTTAGCCATCAATTTTTGGTTCTATAGGCCCACCCCGACCTCCAAACAATTGGTTGATAACTCCTAAAGATAAGCTCACCTATAAAGGCAGAAATCCCTAAAATGCCCTTGAAGAGAAACACCTCCAAACCAAGGTACAACTAGGCACCCCATGGACCAACAAGATCTAGAATATAAGGAAAAATCTAAGGATCATAAGGCATGTGACAATTTTCAAAGAAACCTCCCAATTGGGATAATTGCAAAAAAGTCCAAAATGTGCAAAAAATTGCATAACTTGCACAAACATCATCCAAATTTGACCAAACTTGAAAATTAAGATTATCTCAATATTTTAAAATAGATGAAAACGTTAGATTAAGGTGTAGAGAACTTAATTATGATAATTAAGCTTATTCAACACATTAATCAAGGTTTGGGGCCTTACATTTCTAGCACATATTTATTTACCACTGTTCCACTAAAGTGGTGATTTTCCATTTTAAATCCTTAAATAAGCTTTTACCGAGGTATTTGTGCATAATCCCTTCCATTGTTATAATAATATAACAACCGTTCACCAAACCACTATATCCACTAATTCATCAACAAGGACATGAAGGATAGACATGAGAAGAAAACTTAGGGAAAATGTTTACATGGAGATTACATTCAGAATTCAGTATGTTACAACACTCCATCCATTAAAAAGGATTTTATCCCCAAAATATCAAACAAAAGGAGAAGGGTGAGTACGCAACATCTCATCTCTCAACTCCCAAGTGGTTTCTTCCAAACCATGATATTTCCACAAAACTTTCACCAACTCAATCTCCTTATTTTTTAGGTGCTTTACATGGGAGTCTAAGATCTTCACAGGTAGATCCTCATATGTCAGATTATCATGAATCTCTAAAGGCTCAATAGTAAGCACATGAGAAGGGTCCTTCACATACTTATTCAACATAGAGAGATGGAACACATTATGAATCTTATCATAGGTAGGAGGAAGAGCTAAGTGATATGCACAATCTCCAACTTATCCAAGATATTGAATGGTCCAACATAGCGGGGACTCAGTTTGCCTTTAAATTTAGATCTAGAAATAGAGCATATAGGCTTGATCTTCAAGAACACATAATCAACCAGTAAGAAGCTAACATTAGATCTCTTCTTTTTAGCATACAACTTCTGTCAATCTTGAGAAGCTTTCATACACTTTTTAATTAGCTGAACTTTATCTATCATCATCTACATAGCATCTGTCTTCACTAGAGAATGTTTCCAGCATCATCCCAATGCAAAGGTGAACAACACGGTCTACCATAGAGAGCTTTAAAAGGTTACATACCAATACTAGCTTGGTAGTTGTTGTTGTGAGCAAACTTAGGTAATGGCAGATAGCTATTCCAAGCACCTCCCCAATCCATCAAACAAGCACAAAGAAAATCCTCTAGAATATGCATTGTCCTCTTAGACTGACCATCAATTTGTTGATGATATGTTGTACTAAATCATAGGTCAGTCCGCATCTCTTCCTGAATTTGACTCCATTATCGGGAGGTAAACTTCAGGTCCTGGTCAGAAACTATCACTTTAGGCACTCCATGCAGACGAACTATCCACTCAACATACAAGTAAGCTATATCAACAACTTGTAAGTGGATTTTAAAGACAAAAAGTTGACAGACTTTGTGAGTTGATCAATCACCACCCAAACAACAACATAACCTTTCTTGTACTTAGGGAATCTAGTAAGAAAGTCCGTGGTAATCTTCTCCCAATTCCATTCTCAAATCTCAAATGGATGAAGAAAATGACCAGGGCATTGATGCTCTATCTTGACTTGCTGACGGGTTAAACATTTCACAACAAACAAAGCTATGTCATTCTACATATTCTTCCACCAAAAGTTTCATTTTAGGTCCTTGTACATTTTAATTGTGTAAGGATGAATTGTGTACTTAGACCCATGAGCTTCACTTAGAACTTTCTACCTTAGATCACCAACATTAGGAATCTAGAACCTATGTTGGAAGCAGACAACACCATCCACTCCAACTAAGAAGTCAGATTGCGATTTCTCTACTAAGGCCTTCATCTTCTCAAGCTCAGAACTCTCCAACTGTGCATCTACAACCTCTGAGATCTAGGTCGGTGTAATAGAAAAACTAGCCATGTACACACACAACTTATCTTCATCCACTAAATCAACAAGTTGGGCTTGCCAACTCGAAACATGTTCCAGATTCTTCCATATAGAACAACTCATAGCTGCACATACAAGATCCTTCTTCCGACTCAGAGCATCATGAACTACATTTGCTTTATCGGGATGATAGGTGTCAGTAAAGTCATAGTCCTTAAGGTAATTCATCCACCTTCACTATCTTAGGTTCATATATTTATGTGTCAACAAGTACCTCAACCTTCTATGGTCAGAGAAGACTTCAAACTTAACTCCATAGAGATAGTGTCACCATATTTTTATAGCATGAACAATGGCATCTAGTTGTAAATCATGTGTAGGCCAATTTGCTTCATTCAGTTTCAATTGGTAGGAAGCATAGGGAATCACTATACCTTCTTGCATCAAGACACACCCTAAGCACTGTTTGGAAGTATTAATGTAAACGACATAGGGTATGCCTTCAACAGGAAAGGCAAGAATAGGATCATATGTCAAGTACTCTTTCATCTTTTAGAAAATGTCCTCACATTCAGGTGTCCATGAGAACTTGGACTCCTTTAGTGTAAACTTGGTAAAAGGAAAGGCCAACTCTAAGAAGCTCTTGATGAATCTATGATAGTAACCTACTAACCTGAGGAAACTACAAATCTTTGAGGGATTCTTCAGAGCTTTCCACTTGTTCACAACTTCTACCTTCACAAGATCAACAACTATATGTCTGACAAAAATCCCATTACCTAAAAACATCACTTCCTTTATCCAAAACTCACATTTTGAGAATTTAGCATAAAGTTGGGTTTCTCTCAGTGTGTTTGAGCACAATCCGCAAGTGTTCGTGATGTTGTTCTTTCATCTTGGAGTAAACCAAACCGTCATAAATGAACATTACCACAAACTAATCAAGGTATGGGAAGAATAATATATTCATTAGGTCCATGAAAGCAGCAGGGTCTTTAGTCAAACCAAAAGGCACGACCAAGAACTCATAATGCCCATAACAAGTTATGAACACTGTGTTCGACACATCCTCGTCCTTCACATGCATATGGCAGTAGGTACTTTGCTGGTCATCTTTGAAAACATGATGGCTGACTTTAACTGATCGATCACGTCATCAATGTGAGGCAAGGGATAACAACTCTTCATCGTCACTTCGTTGAGCATTCGGTGGTCCATGTACATCTGTAATGAACCGTCCTTCTTCACAAACAAGATAGGGGCTCCCCAAGGTGATATGATAAAACCCATGTTAAGAAGCTCTTGAAGTTGCTTCTTAAGCTTGATATAAAGGATAGAAATGAGAAGAAAACTTAGGGAAAAGTGTTACATGAAGATTACATTAAGAATTTAGTATGTTACACCTTCCATTGAGAAAAGGTAAAATCCTTCATTATATCCTTATTTGATCGAAACTTGATTTTGAAAACATATCAACATAATTACCAAAGAATTTATCTCGGCCACAAAAAAATCTTATAACTTCATGGATTTTCTTCCATAACCCTATATTTGAATTATCTATATCATAAATAATCTTGAGTATGTTTCACAAGAAGGAAACTACTTATTTCCCTATTTGGTATCCTAGGGGCCCCTTTTCAAACCTTGATTGTGGAAATTAAGTAATTCATATATCTCTCTCATCTTTACTCCAATTGGTCTTAGAAATTAGATACTTCATTTATGTTAAATTATCCTAGAACCTAGTATTGAGCCAAGTTTGGTAACAAAGGGATGTTTCTAGATATCATTTTCTCTTTCTTCAAATAAGGGAAACAATATTTAATTATTACAAGCAAGTCTATATTCCTTATCAACTTTCCATAGGATACTAGGAGCATCTTTTCAGTATGGAACTTGGAGAGAAACTCATTTATATATTTGTAATATTATATCTATTTTTTTGGAATTTATTGGGATAAATTTCATAGGTAAAACTTGCCATTTATGTATTTACTTCAAACAATTCCCTACATCATATGAAAAGTCCTTTTAATCTCAAATTCTGCAATTATCTCAGTTTCCTAGTCATCTTTATGTATTCTAAAACCAAACGAAATTATCCTTGTTTGATACCTCAAAATTGTGTTTCATGACATGGTTAGATAGTTGCTTCCATAATTATCTAAACTACAAATTATCTTAGAATATTTCAAAAACTTGTTTATTATTCTATATTTCAATATTCTAATAAACCATAAAGTCAGTATCCTTTATTTATGCACAAATTCCCTTTTATTTCTCCAAGCTTGTTCCAGAAGGACCTATTTGTAAAGCAAATAGTCACATGGGCTTCACTTGGGCTATGGGTTGAACCCATGCTACAAGGTCGAAAATTTTATTATTCTATCAATTATAATTAGGGAATTTTCTTATTAGATCAAGTAATATATTTGTAGAATTTGAATTTACCAAAATTTAGGATCTAAAATAAATCCACTAATTTCCAAGTTCCATTTGAGAGCATTAATTCTATTTTGTTGTTATCATCTTATTTACAAAACTTATCTTCTAGAGAATCCATAGATTGTTTGAAAGATACATGGTCATCATCAAAAGTATAAGTGAGAAACTCCATTCCAAAATCATTGGATATCCTTGTCCAATTACTTTTCCCTGGTTCAAACATTTTTTTCTTCTAAATCATCCAATTCAAAATAACCCCTACACTTGTCATCATTTCACATGCTTAAGAATGGAAGCTATGGTGATGAATCCTGTTGAGATTACATATTCTCTAAGAATATAACATCACGTAGTTCTACAGTTGTATTCACATCAATGCTTGAGATTTCATATTTAATCATGGAAAATCGATATGCAAAGCTTGTCTTATAAACCAAGAATATGTCATCAATAATTTTGGATCCCAATTTCTTCCTTTTATGTTCAAGAAAAGTACCTTAGTGAGGCACACCCGCACTCAAGGATATTAGAGACTCATTTTTCTCCCTTTATATTTCTCAAATGGACTACTTTCTTTATGTTTATGCAAGCCTCTATTTAGAATATGGCAATCCATATTCAAAGTTTCCCCCGACATAAAGTTGGATAGACCTACAATTTGGAGTAATATATTAATCATATCTATTAGGTTTGGGTTCTTACATGCACAAGATCCATTAAGAATACCATGGATCTATCCAAGAAGGAAGAGAGAAGAAAAATAACATCAAGAAAAATGAAGAGAAAAAGGTGATCTTACTTGCTTAGGTCAAGAAGGTAGATTAGGAAGCTCCACATGATCCAAGAAAGAGAGATCCAAACCCAAGAAGCACATGCAAGCAAGGTCGACCAAGCTTCTTCTTCATTGAGCTCCTTCTTCTCCACCAAGCAAGAAGGTCAGCTTCCCAAACAACAAGAAGATGAAGAAGGTGATGGAGGTGTGTAAAGAGCTCATTTGCATGCAAGGAGAGAGGTATATAAAGCTTTAGGGTGAGAGAGAAAGGTGGATTTATGTGTCGAGACATGCACGCCATGTGTCCCATGACTGAAACCTCACTTCCATGTAGGACCAGGTCAACCATCTAATCTTGAAGCTAGGAGGACCATCAGTTATTGACCCGTAGAACATCATCAACCTTCAACACTAGGTGACCATGGTGAGAATAATTTTGGTCAGGGTCCTTTGTGAGTGAAAATATTTAGTAATCTTAAGCCTTTGATATAACAAAAATATACATTAGTAAAACTCTAATGCCAATTTGCACATGTTTATCATTGAACAAATTCTATACAAGAATAACCAGCATCATGTTGAGACCCTAACAAAATGCTAATAGAAACCTCAGGCCAAAAGGAAGGGTCCATACTATTTTGAGTTGCTACTTCTCAAATGATGTCTATCAAAAAAGTTCAAGGTCCCTGAGTTCTTCAACCGCAAAGGGGGATGATATTTAAATATCCATATATGCACATTCTACTTAGACATTTGAGGTATAATAGAATGACAATCTTTTAATAAAAGTTCTGTAAAGGTCACTCAAAGGACCATGTAACATACCACAATTTGACATCTTAGCCCTAAAAATCTTGATATTAAGATTTGGATGTTTTTGGGATATGGATTAAACCACTAAACATGGTATAAATTTACTATTATAGAACAAATTGGGATCAACAAATGGCTGAAGATTAGTATGTAATTTTTTAAATTTTAATATAGTCAGGATATTTTATTTTGCTATTATTCTTGTATACCATTCATTTGAGAAATAAAAAGTTACACTTGTTTCGTCATACTTGTAGTGTGCTTGGATTGGATGTGTTTATTCCTCAAAGTATGTAAGGAGTAGATCCCCCTCAGGTCCTACTCCTTCCAAGATGGTATCAGATCTAAGGAAATTTAACTCTATCTATTTCAATTTTATGTCCCTTAGGTTTTCTATATTTCCCCATAGGTTCCTTATAGGAATTTTACACTATGAGAAAGTCCTTTAGTTCATATATTTACCCTAGATTTTTCCCATGATTGACTAGGTGAGATGATGGAATAAATATGTAGAATTATCGTGGAGCACAAAAGGAAATTGGTACGTAAGCCCTAACATAATGTAACCGGTGTGTTTCTCAAATGCAATTAAACAAACTGGAAAAAGACGACGCCAAAGGGGAGAGTCAACACCACAACTACTAGGTAGCTATGGTGCTTTCTATCCCCAACAACGACACCAGAAAGCTTGGTGCGCTGAGCCAGAGGTGTACATACTAGCCAACAAGGGGTGACTAGATGCACTTCACGGGACTCAAACACACATGTGGATTTTTCAAAATTTATATTAACTCTAACATAGTCGATCACAATACCAAATGGGTCACCTGCACACGCACAGGGTACTATTGTAGCATAGGCGAAGGAAAGCGTAGGGGTCAATCCTCAGGGAGAAAAGGGGGTACTAGAGCTAGGTTAGTTTGGCTGGGTTCCTACTGTGGAGACTAGGGTTAAGGGTTTAAAGGTGATTTGATTGTTAAACTAGGTGAGCAATAAAGTAATTAAAGGCGAGAATGAAATATAAGTTAACACTAGACTATATTAAGACTAAGTATGCAAGAAAAGACTAAGATAGGTATGAAAAGGCAATTTACACTAAGGTAAGCAAAAGAAAAGCACAAGAGCGAATAAGGAGCTAAACTAGCAAGAATAAGGTAAAAACATGGCAAGAAGCTAACAAAGTAGGAAAATTGATAACTAAGCAACACTAGCTAAGCAAGATGAAAACTAGGGTTTTAAAGTGATTAATGAAGGTGTGGGATGTTTAGGGGATGCACTTATCACTTAAGTTGGGGGGTGACATATGAACATTATGATCCCATTTAGATTATCCAAACCAAACAATAGGTTAGAGTCTAATGCATTAACATAAGCTACTAACTGGCCATGGATATGCTAGGTTGTGTATAGGGGAACTAGTCCCTAACACCCCTACTACCCTTACAAGGCTCAATTGGGTCAGGGATTAGGTTCAATTCAATTAGAGTCTAGTCAAGTCTAGGTTTCTAGATTAGACATTCCTAGGGCAATTAGGGGCCGAGGGTAGTAATGGGGAGGTGAAATTAGGGCTTTAGGCCCCAATTCCCCCACATTCTAGCCTTAAGAAGGCTCCATGCTAATTGCACTAGAATTATTTAATCTAGCTACTTAGATCTCTCACTTAGATTTAGGGAGATTGATTAGGATATAGGAAGATGGGAGACAACCTAGGGATCCAAGAATTGGACCTAGGGGTAAATCCCAAAATTCACATATATAAGCAATTTCTCTAAATTCCTAGGTGATTTCACACACAAACCAACAAGCAATTCATGGAGAATAAGATGCAAATAGAACATAATCATTAGAAAATGGAATTACAAAGTTTACATGTCATGTATCAAAGTAACATTTTACACCCCAAACAATCCACCAAAAGGGGCCTAGCTACTCATGGAAATGGAAAATACAAAAAGAAAGGAGAAGGAGATAGAAGAACCCATGGAGCTCGGTGTAGATGAAGAAATCCTCCACTCCATCTTTTGTAGGGAGTCCTCATCCCTCGTCCAAGGTGTAGGGGCATGGAATGAAGGGGATTATGGGTAGAAACTAGGATAAACTAGTGTCTTGGTGGTGGAAATGGTGAAATGGAGGTGGGAATGGAGTGGAATGGCTAAAAGGTGAAAATGGGGAGCTAGGAGGTGGTGGAAGGTATCTTGGGGTGGCCTCCTCGACCTCAAGCCACCAACCACATATAATTAGGTGGGGGGAAGAAATAGGTCAAGTAGGAGCAATGTGGGAAATACAGTGGAAAAAGTAGCTAGGTTGTGTGAGTAGCACGACTGTGGTGGATCACCACGGTTGTGGTGGGTAGGGGTGAGAATATTCATGGTGGGGTAGAACGATCGTGTGAATTAAAATGTCAAAATCACAGTTTGATGGTCATTTTTGCACTAAAACTGGCACGGCCGTGGTGGGTTAAGGGCCGCACGGCCTTGCTGGGTGGCATGGCCGTGGTGAGCTAGGCGATGGTGGTCGTGGTGTTGTGACACACCCATTTTTTATTTATGTAGCACAGCTATGCTAGGTGGCACAACCGTGGTGGCTATCCCTTGCACGACCATTCTTTGCTTCACGGTCATGGTGCTGTCTGCTGCTGTACTTGGGCTTGGTTCTTCAAATTTCCTTGGACATATTTGCTTATATGGGTCTTTGGCCACTAGGGGTAGGTTGAGGAAGCATAGGACTTCACTTTGGGATCCTCTAAGGGTAGATAAACCCTAGGATCACTCCTTCTCTCTATCTTCCATCAAATGTGGTCCAAATGCCTGAAAAACATGTAAATAATGTTCATAAGTGTATTTTACACAAATATGCATATTGAGGGAAATAACATGTAATCTAACGAGTATAGATGTGATTGAAATGCAAAATAACATAAGATGAAGTCCTAAAATAGGGTTGAATCACCACCCCAAACTTGAAACATACTTGTCCTCAAGTATGCACCAACTCAATCTCTCTACAAAATTTTAACAGGTAAGAAATGACAAATGCCATGTAAAAATTATTATTGCTAAATAGGATCAATAGTGACTAAGTACATGCATTCCACCTCTCTCCTCTCCTTCTTTTACAAACCAATCATGAAAAGAGCACAAAGCATATGGACTTCAAATATAGTGCATAAGAAACACAAGCTATCCACATTTCTTTCATGTAGTTTTGAGTAAACCATTTCATGATGGTGTTAATCAAGGATGACCAGGAGTACTGTTTCACCTTCATGCTTTCAACCTTATGTTTCAAATCACACCAAATGACCCACGTGGCTGCTGAAAAGGGCAAAATGAGCTAGGTTTCATGTTTCCTAGCTCAATGGGTATAAAGATGGAAGAAAGGGTTGTGGTAAGATTTTGAGGTGCTATTACATAGAGCACTCATCTTTTCTTTATTTGAATGCTCTTAAATAGGAGCATCCTTTTATTTTCTTTTTGCATTTTTTTCTTTTCTTTTTCTTTGCCCTTGGAGTAGATAGGGCATATGGTGATGAGAGTGAAGCGGTGAGATGTATATGTGGCCACCCCAAACTTTTGGAGGTGGCCACGACTAATATGTGCACTTTAGAATCCTTTCATGAGGCGAAGGGGTAAGAAGATGGTGAGTGAAAAGTCAGGTCAAAGAGGGGTCATTGGCATGATTCTCAACATAAGGTATCCTGCATGAAAATTAATCTGACACTTCATCCAACAGTGTCACACCACATGAATGAACAACCTAAAATTGAAATTTCAATCAAGTATAAGCATGAAGCGCTCATAGCTTGCTCAAACCACAATTCAACCAAATCATCCACAAACACAAGAGAGGTGATGCACATGTAAAAAGTCCAGTATTGATACCATTTAGCAACAAAAAATGATAATTCACTGGCATTTGTCAAAAGTCATCATTTTTAATCCAAAAAGTACATATTTGGGTTGAAACACACTTTTAGACGAGAAATCTCAAATTTGGGCAAAATTGGCCAAAGCGGTGCCAAGTTGCCTTCAATCACATCAAAGCCTATATTATTGAACTCAAAGCAATAAACAAGAAAATCCTAGCTAAAGCGTGCAAAAATTACCAAAAATCTACATGATATGCAATGCATGGCAAAAAGGTATTTTTTTTGAAAATTACGCAAAAATGACAAGAAAGCAGCCTACATGGCATGCAAGTATGCAAAGCAGGTAAACTCTAGGCTAAAAAAAGCAAAAGCAAACAAACAAAAGTAAATGGCAGGTGAAATGCAAAATAAGAGTGAAACTGAGATAGGACATACCGTCATACCACCCCAAACTTTTAAATCATGTTGTCTTTAGCATGACACTAAAGTCTGGGAATGATAGGGTAGATGATCACTGCGGTGGAGGTGGTCCTCCCTATGGTGGAGGATGCTGGTAGTAGGAACCCCAGTAGTCTGACTATGGAGGTGGGTAGTTGTCCTGATATGCTGACAATGAACTCCACCAAGCTTCCCCCCACTGGGGGTTCCTCTGTGCCCAGGCATGTTGGAACTAGTATAGGTGGTTGACCTGATAATGCATTTGTTGATGGTCCAACCACAAGGCATCCTGAGTATGTTGAAAACCCTCCTATGCCTGTAGTAGCCTATCCTACGCTACCTGAATGCCCTCTAGCTGTGCATGGTGGCCATGTCATATGCATTCACTAAGGGTTAATGTGGCTCTAACACTCTTATCCTTTCCTCTCACTGTCTAACCTATCATGTCACTCTATCTTTCGCCGCCCATATCTGCTCAGCTACCTGTGAGGGCTCTCCTAGACCCTCTGTCAATATCACCTCAGGGAAGCCTTCCCCTCTAGGATTCTCCTCCTCATATCTCCTCAATCTGTCCAGAAAATCATGAATAGGTCCATATTGTTCCATGAGAGGTGGAATATGGTAGGGCAACTCCAAGGAGACTCCTAGGTATGGTGGGTTGACTCGGTAAATGATCTTCTGCTCCACAATAGTGATCACGGTAGAGCGGGATAAAAGTGCAAGTCAACCAGTTTCCCTCCATCTACCTCTGTGTATCCTATCAGATCATGTCCTAGGGCAGTGGCTATAGATGTCACAATCCCTCCCATTACAAATGGATTTGTTCTCTTGGAAGGGATTGTCCTCAAATGTTCAATCATTAATGCTCCAAGGTTCACATGCTTCTCCTTAATCAAACAACCAATTATAAATAGATCCTTTTTTTGTACAACTACCTTGGTTTTCATACCTACCAAAGATTGTGTTCACCAACACCTTTTGAACATAGAGGAGGAAAGGATTATGAATGTATCTGGTCTTTGATTTCCCTACTACAAAAGTTCTCTGGCCGGTGAAGTGTTTCCACATTGCAGGATACGTGGAACTAGAGTCATTCTCTATCCTTCCTCTATTTAGGAGGTCTTCCATCTCTTTACTAGAGGCAAATATCCGATTCAACATCTTTGAGGTTATCACCCACCTCTTATACCCAATCATCACTCTAATTGCATTTTCTCCATCATCAGTCACTTTATCTAAAGTCACAAAAATTATCATGTCAGCTCAATGTATGACTCCCGCTGTAGTGTCAAAATCTCAAATAACCCCGTATTCTCCATCATGCCCTGGAAAATGGCATAGAAGCCCATAGCATCCATCGTCACTTGGCACACATAGCAGGTTGCTATCACTTTGCGTGTTAAGAACTTTGGGTGCTTGGCTTTCCTCGCCCTACCAGTAGTGACCTCGGGCTGTGGACTGGGTCGTTGTTGTGGTATCTCATTCTGCTATGCATCTGGAATCTCTTCATCATCTTCTTCATCAAGTAGGAGATGCCTACATGTTTGTGGCTACAGCTCTGGTTGTGGTGTGGAAGAAGTAGATGACCAGGATGCTGAAACTGATGGCCGTGCAGTAGAAACTGATGGTCTCTCAGATGAGATAGAGGGCCGAGTAGGAGACGACAGTGGCTGTGATTCTTTGGATGATGATGGTGTCCCCCATCGTGGCTGTGTGAAGGCTCCGTCCACAATTGGATCCACCAATGCATCCAATTCGGCCTCTATCAACTGGGGGTTGCTATTCTTCAGTTTCCTTTGATGGGAGATGACACCCCTAGTCTTCTCCATTGCTTTCTTTGTGAATTGCTTCATCCTTGCTCAAAATCGGAGGATAAATCAACTAAATTTGAGATTCTCTGAAGAACGGGGCTATTGGGGTGGAACAGAGATAAATGTGAGATTTTATGGATGGAAAATAGTGGAATCTGCAGATTGAGGTAGTGCAAATTGTAGGGAATTGATTTGGGATGGTTTGGGGGTGATTTGGTGGAGATTAGAGGGTTGGAGAGGGAGCATGAAGTGCTACACGGTCGCTAGGGCGTGGAGCATGACCGTGGTTCTTCAAAGAAGTGAGCAAGTGATTTTTGATTTTTGCAAAATCTGACTTAAGCTACTAGGATCGGCCTGTAGCATGGCCGTGCTACACAACCCGACCTTGGTGGCTTCAGGTTGCATAGATGTGGTGCATCCCTTGCTAAAAAAATTTCTCAAATTTTGTCCTTGTTCCCTATGATCACTTGTGGATTTAATTCACATGACTGTGGTGGATCACCATGACCATGTTAATATATGTAGCTTCTATTCCCAACTTGAAGAACATCAAACACTCAAAATTTTGATCCAAGATGTTTTTTCATGGGTCACTTTTCCAACATCTTATCTAATTTTTCTCATTTCCATCTATTTTCACCTACACATCTTAAAACTAAACAAAAACTATTAAAAACAAGTGTGTGTGTGTTTTCTTAGGAAAGTGTAAAAACAAAGTAAAAGTATCAATAATGGAAGGTTGGGTGAAAAATTCCCAAACCTAGGTGGGTTTCCTCCCACAAGAGCTGAGTTTCTTGCCTTCAGCTTGGCTTCTTGGTGATTCTTCAGTAGATCATCAATTTGGTATCCTCATGTGCCCATTCTTGCAAAACATGCATCCCTCATTTGCACTCAATCTATTTTCTTCATCCCTTTGATCACAATAATCATCATCAATTGTTCCATCTTGACCTCCTTTTCTCAAATGATCATTCAGACCTGTGAAGTGATCATGTCCAATATGCCTATCTCAGACCCGCCGGGTTGGGGTTTTGTACATGTTGATCTTGATTTTCATGTCCATGAATGAAACTGTCATGGTACCGCTGTGCACATGAATCTTGGCATCAGCTGTAGATAAGAACAACCTTCCCAATCCATTGGGAACACTTTGCCTTTCTCTTTATTTATCATCACCAAGATATCATCCACTCTTCTCCTAGGCACTTTTAGGGATCTATCTGCCAATTAGAGAGTGCAATGTGACAGCTTCAACTTGCCTAAACAAAGCTCAAATATAGACATTATATGGCATCAAATTCACACTAGATCCCAAATCAAGTAAAGACCTATCTATGCGATACCCCCCTATGTAACTAGGTATGAGTGGGGCTCCTGGGTCTTTTCTCTTCATAGGAAGTGAATGTTGTATGATGGAGCTCACTTGTTCAGTCAACTTCACTTTCTTTGGAATCATTCCTATTGACCTTCTCTTCACAGTGCATAGGTTCTTGAGGAACTTGACATATGTTGGGATTTGCTTGATAGCATCCAAGAGTGAAATGTTCAACTTCACTTGGTGAAACACCTCAAGAATATCCACATTGTGCTTTTGTCTCCTCTTCATTTCTAGTGGCTCATCTAGTGCTTCGATGAATGGAGGATCATTGGCTTTTTCATTGCTTGCATAAATGTGAGGTGGAACAGTAGGGATGGTAGGACTTACAAATGGAGAATGGAGTGGAGCACACGTTATCCTAAAACCAATAGGATGTATCCCAAAACCAACAGGATGTATCACTAGATTATCTTAGGTAATTTCAATTATAGTATCACCACATGGCTGCTATTGCTTTGCTTTGTCAACCTTTCTTTGACTTGCAAGCTTCTCAAGATATTTCCCACTCCTTAGAACTATCACAATACTTCCTTGCTCATGGTGGAGAGGGGGAGCTAGTTGTGGCTGTGGAGGAGGTGGAGGTGACACTTGGGGTTGAAATTGAGGTGGAGAATAGAATTGAGGGGGAAGAAAAAATTGGAGTTGGAAGGTGAAGTTTTGGGAAATTTGAGATGAGGGAGGTGGTGTAGGAGTGTAAGGTTTGGGATCACCTTGGAAACGGTATATGGACTAAACTAGCATGGGAGGGGGATTATAGAAAACTTGAAAAGAGGGCATGGGTCCACTTGCTTCATGGTAGCTCATGATGGGATTTTAAGACGACTTTTCTTCTTAAAGAGAAATTATGGAAGATAACTGCTCTACTTTCTCTTCTAGCCTTGCAACATCTTTTTGAACATCATCAAATATTTTCAATCTAGAGAAAACCTCTTCCTCAAACCTTGAGCTATATTTTGGACTTTGAGGCTCTTGATAGATATAGGAGTGAGGTGTCTTCTTTTCCTCACCATAGAACTCAATAGAATTGACCGGGTGGCAAGGAACATTTTTCACCTGGTTCTTCATGAAGCTCACCATGTCTCTAAGAATCTTCATCACTTGCGGGCTTGAGTCATCATGAGTAGGAGGTGTCACACAAAAGGCATACCCTCTTTCATTCATTATGGTAGAAGCTTATATTCTAGATCCTTCGGCCAACTTCTTAAACAAAGGCCATATCTCCTCAGATGGCCTGGCCATGAAAACTCCTCCACAAGAGGAATCCACTATGTCTTGGTCCTTTAGAGACAAACTAGAGTAGAATGATTGAACTAGATGCCACAAAGGGATCTCATGGTGCAGGCACTCTCTCAAAGGTTTCTTAAATCTCTCCCATGCGTTATGAAACTGCTCATTTCCCATTTGACTAAAACTTCTCATGGCACGCTACATTTGTGTTAACCTTGCTATAGAGTATAATTGTCTCAAGAAGGCATTCTTCATTGTTTCCCAACTCATGATGTCCCTTCTTGAGTCATACCAATATTTAGCTCTATCGTTGAGGGAGAAAGAGAACAAGGTCACCCAGATTGTATCATCACTAGTCGTTGGCGTCCTGAAGGTGGAGCATACTTCAAGAAAGGAGTCCAAGTGCTTGTAGAGGTTCTCTCTCTCTGAGTCATAGAAGATGGGAAGGAGCCCAAGAAGACCTGGAGGAATAGAGAATTGCTCCCCTAGCATTTGATCAACCCTACTAGCAATTGGTGATTTGTAGTTGCTAGGCATGAAGTAGTCTTGAAGCAGTTTGTGGGGTGTATTTTAGCCTTCCATCTTGTTTCCTCCTGAGTGGATTGTCACATGCACAAAACACAACCAAATAAAAGAGACAAGTTAGCAAACCAATATACATAAAGAGTGTAAAGAATAATGAATAAAGAATAGCAATGATGAGGGTAGTAGGAAAAGTCAAAGAAAAACTAACTAGCTAGGCTGAGCGCCTTTCTCCCTGACAACGACACCAGAAAGCTTGGTGTGTTTCTCAAATGAAAAAAAAAGGCAAAAGACGGTGCCAAAGGGGAGAGCTAACACCACAACTACTAGGTAGCTATGGCACATTCTGTCCCCAAAAATGGCGCCAGAAAGCTTGATGCGTCGAGCCAGAGGTGTACACACTAGTCAACAAGGGGTGACTAGATGCACTCCATGGGACTCAAACACATGTGTGGATCTTTCAAAATTTATATTAACCCTAACACATTCAATCAAAATACCAAATAGGTCACCCGCAGGTGCACGAGGTACTATTGTAGCATAGGTGAAGGGCAAGCGTAGGAGTCGATCCTTAGGGAGAAAATGGGGCACTATAGTTAGGTTAGTTTGGCTAGGTTCCTACTACATAGACTAGGGTTAAGTGTTTAAAGGTGCTTTGATTGTTAAACTAAGTTAAGCAAGAAATAAAGGAAAGAAACAACAAAGCCTAAGTTAACCCTAGACTAGATTAGGAATAATCAAGCAAGAAACGACTAAGCTAGGTATGAAAAGGCAATTTACACTAAGGCAATGATCGACTCAGAAGTGATTCAGACTTTTAAATTTATAACCTGAAACCTTCTAAGACCCCCGCAACTTTTATTACGTGGTTGAAGTAGATATGTGGGGTCGAACATAGGGACGTGGTGACATTTAGGATGCCAGATATTTCATTCTTTAGTCAGATAAGCCAAAAATGATAATTGATGAAAAGTATGTGCTAGATCTAGTCTAGCGGGTTGTCACGAATTAAAACAAAGAAAAGAAAAGAAAACAAAATAGATCTCATGGTTATACTAATCAGAGAAAGAGAGTTCCTAAACATATAGAAGTATAGAAAACCAGCTTTTGCGATGAGGGGGGTCTCGGAGAAAGGCGGCGGCGCGAGCGATGGGGTTGAAACCCTAAACGATGATGGGAGAACAACTGGAGGCAGTAGAGATGGAAGAAGTCCAGCACGGAAGACGTTGGAAAATCAACGTCTGGCTAAAGCGACCGGCCTGAACATCACCTACAGAAGCATGCGAGACTCAAACCCTAACAATAACATGGAGGTCATGACTGAGGCGGATGTATCTGCAATGGAAACAGAAGGGCAAAACGAGGTGGATAGCAATATTTATCTATCAAGTGAAGGCCCCCAGACGCAAGCTTTGAACTTCAAACAAGCCTGCATGGGAGGCGGACAAGGGGGTGTCACAAACCCAGTCTTTCTCGAGGATGAACCAGAGCTACTAGTAAATCCCGATGACATCGAACTCATCAACGTCCACGGATACCCTGAAATTTATGTCGCACCAGAGGCTGAAGAAATTCTAAGCAGACCCTTTAAATACTCGGTCATCGTGAAACTCATCGACAGATCGGTGGGCTTCTTAACCATGGGGGAGAGACTTAAACTTTTATGGAAACCGGCAGGTAGATTCGAACTTTATGAATTGACAGATCAGTACTACGTTGCCCAATTTCACAACAAACACGATCATGAGAAGGTTCTCACAGGGGGGCCATGGTCCCTCTTTGGTGGTTGTTTGATGGTATGGCCATGGAATGGTTACTTTGAACCTTCACAAGGGATGCCTGACCACATCGTCACTTGGGTCAGAGTAATAGGACTACCAATACACTACTACAACATGGAGATCTTCAACAAAATAGGGGAAGCAGTGGGGCGTTTGATCCGTGCAGACGACCACTCAATCAACAGAACAAGAAGCAGATTTGCTCGACTAGCTATTGAATTGAACACTAGCCTTCCTGTCAACCCAGCGATCCTAATCAATGGGAGAGAATATAAACTAGAGTATGAATCTCTGCCAAATTTCTGTACAAAGTGCGGCAGGATGGGGCATAAGGAACAAAACTGTAGGGGCGCAACTGCAGAACCAGCAACCACTGAAACAAATACCCCGGAGGAGTCTGCAGGGGTAAGATGGGTCGACGAAGAGGACAAATGGCAGGTATACTACGGCAAGAAGATACTAGCAAGTAGACCGCCGAGGAGGAAGGAAAAAGATCCAGACCACAAAGATAAGCAAAAAGAAAAGGAGCAAAACAACAGATATCAAGCCCTTGATGATGAGGAGGAAAGCAATCAAACACCTGACGGAGAAGAAACCGAAAACATAGAAAAGCAACAAAGCACTGCAACCAGCCCAAAGATATGGAGGAAGAAACAAAGACGAGAAAAGGAGGTAGATGCTTCACCTGAGGAACCAATGGAGACTCAGGCCCCAGCAAAGGAAAGTGGAAAAGTAACAAGTATCAATGAAGACCCAAAGGAATTACCGAGACATACTGCAGTATCTCCAGTAGGTGATGAAGTTATCCAAGGCAGAATCGTAGCAGATGCTGCTATTACAGAAAACACATACCAGGGAGGACAAACAAATACCACTGAAGCAACAGACACTCAAGCAACCACGACAAGACCTGCCAATAGGAAAACTACATTGGTAGGTCGAAAGGCGAAGGAAAAGGGTGAACCTGCACAGCAGGGGAGCCCAAATAAAAGCCACGCTTACAGTACCCGTGGGAAGACGAAGAGGACAAGTGAAGATAAGGAGGGATTGGGTGCCGCTCTGGACCAATAACTCACAACCCCCCCAAGTTTTTGATGATTAACACACTTGCTTGGAATATTAGGGGTGCTGGCAAGAAGAAAGCCAGACACTACCTTAAAACTTTAATCACGAAGCACAAAATAGATATAGTTTCCATCTCTGAACCTCGTATCTCTGGCACACAGGCAGAAAACATCATAAAGGAGATAGGCTACTCTAGCTCACACAGAGTAGAAGCAGCAGGCTTCTCAGGAGGTATATGGGTTCTTTGGAACGAGCAAAAATGCGACGTCCAGATCCTTGAGAGCAACAAATACTTTATTCACTGTAAAGTTAATAATAACGTCTACATTACTTTCATCTATGCATCTCCTTCCCCGACCCGCCGACCCATCCTCTGGGAGCATCTTCTTCGACTAAGTTCCTCCATTAACAAGCCCTGGGTCACTTTGGGCGACTTCAACTGCATGCTTAATCCGGATGAGAAGATTGGTAGCAAACTATTCAACCTCCGAGAAGCAACTACCTTCAGAAACACCCTCACTCAGGCAGGTCTTACCGACATTGGTAATTCAGGCTTCAAGTTCACTTACAAGAAAGGGATTCTTTATGAACGCATTGATCGGGCAATAGCTAACGCTGACTGGATCCAAAATTTTCCTAACTTTGTGTGTGAAACTCTCACACGGATAGGTTCGGACCACAACCCCATTGCTATCCTGAATACCCAAACCAAACAGAAGAAATCTCGGTTTTTCACTAAAGCCAGTTGGCATCACCAAGCTGCTTTTACGTCCCTGCTCACAAGTGTTTGGAACCCTGAAAAAGCTTACCAGGAGGCTATCCAAGACGCCATGGAACCGATGCTGCGGTGGGACAAAAATATCACCAGGAATCAACAGAAAGAAAAGGATATGCTTATCCGAGAAATCACACGAACCCAAAAGGCTGTGGAAACAAAGTACAGTGAAGCACTGGACTCCCGATGTATTGAACTTGAAAGCAAACTTGAAAGTTTCATGATGAAGGAAGAGGACAATTGGAAACAGCGTAGCCACATCAACTGGCTCCGTCATGGCGATAACAACAGCAAATTTTACCACGCCTTTGTCAACAACAGGCGTCGATCTAATCGAATCACTATTCTTCAGAAAAGCAATGGCGAATGGACTTCTAACGAAGCTGAACTTCACCTCCTGGTGCAATCACATTTTAAGGAGATGTTCTCCGCTCCTGCACACCAGTCCTCTACAAGTATGTCTTCCATGCCTGCGAAATTCAAGAAGCTCACACCCAGCCAGCATCGGCACCTTGCTGCGACCCCTACGGAGCATGAGATCTGGAGAATGATCAAAGAAGCTGATCCCTACAAGGCGGAGGGACCTGATGGCTCTGACTACCTTTTCTTCAAGAAGCAATGGAAAGTAATCAAGCACTCTGTAATCAAATCAATACGAAGCATGTTAAATGGAACAACCATCGATGACAAACTTGCAGACTCCAATATAGTTCTTATCCCTAAGTGCAGAAGCCCTAAAGACTGTAGTCAGCTGCGACCAATCACATTGAATAATACTATTATGAAGATTGCTTCCAAGATTGTGGTGGATCGAGTTAAACAACATTTGTCAAAATGGGTTTCAAAAACCCAATCCAGTTTCATACCTGGAAGAAGCATATCAGATAATATCATCATTGTGCAGGAATTGCTCCACAACATGAGAAGGAGCTCTACCGGAGGATATATGGCTATCAAGGTAGACTTATCAAAAGCCTACGATAGACTCTCCTGGGACTTCATCAAAGATACTCTGAGTCACATGAACTGGCCGAGCAACATCCAGAATTATATCATGAATTCTCTCCAAGCAGGTAGAACCAGCATTATTCTGAATGGCAAAAAGCTTCAACCCTTCAAAGCTTCTAGGGGCCTGAGACAGGGAGATCCCCTCTCCCCATACCTGTTCGTCCTTTGTATGGAAAGACTCTCTCAACTTATCGAGAACTCAGTTGCAAACAAGAGCTGGAAACCAATCAAATTATCCCAAAAAGGCCCGGCTATATCTCATGTCATCTTCGCGGATGACATTGTCATCTTCGCCCATGCGGCAATGGAACAGATTGCCAACATCAACAAGTGTTTCCAGCTGTTTGAAACAGCCTCGGGACAGAAGATATCGATTGAAAAATCTAAAATTTATTTCTCTAAAGCCGTCTCTCCTGCCATACGAAACCAAATATGCTCTGCAAGTGGCATAGCTGAGACCAATGATCTGGGAAAATACCTTGGAGTCCCGCTGCTACATGGAAGAATTCACAAGGAGACATATGCGTACCTAGTGAACAACATTACATCCAGGATCAACGGTTGGGCGGCAAAAACCCTGTCACTTGCAGGAAGAATCTGCCTAACTAAAGCCGTACTCAATTCCATACCTTCCTATGCCATGCAAACGGCTAGGATCCCAGTGTCAATTTGCAAGAAGATGGACAAAATCATCCGGAATTTCATCTGGGGAGGAGGCCACAAAGACAAACCAGTGTCCCTGGTCGCATGGAGACATGTTACATCTAGCATTGAAAGAGGAGGTCTGGGCATTAAGTCTATGCATAGCTGGAACAAAGCCATTATATGGAAGAACACCTGGAATATCCTCAATGCCAAACCGTCTCTCTGGAGGCAAGGCCTGCTGAACAAATACAAGAACTTTCTCAAAGGCAAAGGAGGTTGTGTGACACCTTTCTGGAAATCCATTGATTCAGGGAAAGATTTCATCATCTCGAATTGTATCAGATCCATTGGAAATGGCTGTGATACCTCGGTCTGGTTTGACCCTTGGGTACCAGGAGAGGGGAAGCTGTTTGATAAAAGTATTAAACCCATTGATGAAGAAATTATGGACCTAAAAGTCTCGAGCCTTGTCAACCTCAACGACAATTGGGATACGGATTTCCTAGGTAGCTATCTCCCTCCGAGCTGTGTGGGGAAAATCATCAACCTACCCACCCCCTCCCGCAACAAGAACAAAGACCTCTGGAGCTGGAAATATGAAACAACGGGCAAATACTCCACAGGCAAGGCGTACGACTTAATACATACTGAAGATCATGCACAACCCGATGATGTTTGGGTGAAGATATGGAATATCAGAGCGCCTGCTAAGATTAGAACTTTTCTATGGCTTGCTGCACATGAAGCAATCATGACTAATGTAAGAAGAAAGCAACGAAAGTTTACAGACTCTACCATCTGTCCAAGGTGTGGGAGCAGCGAAGAAACCACAACTCACGCACTGAAAGACTGTCCAAAAGCAGTTGAAGTGTGGCGAGCTACAAAACTCAGCACAATGCACCTGACGAACTCGTCTGCATCTGCAAGAAGCTGGATAGTTTCTATGCTGAAGGAAGATACGAACACCCAATCTAAGTTCGCCATCACCTGCTGGAGCATATGGAAAGCAAGGAACACTGAGATCTTCGACAAAAAAGACATACAGAAGAGTCGACAAATCTCACAGATATCCTGTCTTTACAAATCAGTAACACAAACCTGGGAGAACAAGGTTAAGGCCAAGACAAATGAGCTTCAGCTCGAGGATGAATTTCATATTAATGCAGCAGGGCATATTCTTTGTATGTCAGATGCTTCGGTTCACGCAAACTGTGCTACCATTGCAGTAGCTACTATGGACAATGATGGTAGGTGGCTAGGGGGATGTGCGAGGAGAATCAACGTTCAGTCTGTCCTCGAAGCAGAAGCAAGAGCTCTACACCTTGCTGCTGAAGTTTGCAAGATGAACCAAAGGTCTAAATTCACACTAATCTCAGATAGCGCCATAGCAGTCAAGGCAGTGAAGGATAAAGGAAGACATACACCAGCAATTCGAGCCTGGATCTCAGACATACACAGGATCCTAGTAGGCACTGAAGAAAATGAAGTCCTGAAGGTCGGCAGAGCAACCATTCATCTGGTGGATGGCCTAGCCAGACATCACCACAAAAACTACAAGGATGATCGAGTATACCTTGATCCTCCCCTCGACCCTGTGGGTCAATCCCTCCTTCCCTTCCCCTGTAATGGTAGAAACCCTACCAATTTCATTTTCCCAGCAGGAACTAAATGTAGCCAATGGATATTCCCAGCCATGCGGGAGCTGAATGAATAAAACTCACCTCTGATGAGGTTACAAAAGAGAAAGAGAGTTCCTGGCTATGTAACCACAAACAGGATAGTCTATGCACTTGTTCTTGGGCATAGACAACCCTCGAACACCCAAGCAAGCATCTAGTATGCACAATGACCTCTATTCATGTGGGGCCATCCCACTCGCTCTCGCGATGCGTGACTAAAACCATCAATGATATGTCATCGAGTCCTCTCTCAAGGATGACATATCAATACCTCAGAATATGCTAAGTTCCCTCTTGGGTTTTAGGACATTTGTAGATATTAGGAACAGAGTACCTTGGATCGTCCTCCTCTCGGGTTCAGATCCAAACTATCATCTCTTAGCTATTCCTACAACGGATCTCTCAATACAGGAAGAAATAGCAGTTCAAGCGAGTAAGAGTTCAACCAAACTAGCAATCATAACTTAGAAAGAGAATAGAACATGCAACATACTAGATCTGAAATGAATCTACTTGCTTAAGGAAAAAGTACATACACATGCCCAGATTGGGCTACATATCCAAGAAAGAGCTCAACTAGCCATATACAAGCATAGTTGGCACCGGACAAAGATGGAAAAACATCATTGTACAAGAAACCAAGGAACACAGCAGAAGAAAGGAGAAGAAGATAAGATTTAGCCCATGGAGGAGATGTGGCTCTCGCTCCTTTTCCTCCGTATAGGGTGGATCTCATCTTTTGGTCCTCCGCCTTGATCAGATCTAGACTCCTAAGTCCTTTCTCTCTCTAGATCTGCCTCGAATAGCAGCCGGTGGAGGAATGGAGGTGAAGACTGATCTTCTCTCTCCTCAGCTTCTGCCTTTGGAGATCATAGACCAGTAGTGGAGGAGGGCGGTGATGCAGATCTTCTCTCTCCTTGGTGGTGAAGATGAACGTAGCCCAAATCTTCTCTCTCCTCAACTTAGGCCTTTGGAGAGAGTAGATCTGAGATGGAAATGGAAGAGAGAGAGTGTTGAGGCTGGTGGCTGTTAGAGAACGTAGGTTGAGTGCCTTGGTTTTCTTAGACTTTAGGATACTCCCACAGGGCTCTGGCTCCAATCTGGCAGCCTTCTGGCATTTGGACTGGATGCCCAAATGGTTGGGGGTACCCTTCTATTTATAGGCTGGGTGCTGGTCGTGGAATGTGCCTTGTACGTGATGTTTTGAGTTAAGTCAGTGGCTGGAATCACATGACCACGACCAGTTCTCTTTGATCAGGTTGTAGTTTCCTTCCCCTTGGTTGCGGTTATTGTCTACACCGGTCGCGATCCAACAACTGCGGTCGCAGTTGATGATTCATGAGATCGTGGTCTGCTGTGTGCGGAGGAGAGCGGGTCACGGTTTCTAGCAGTAGCTATTACCAGTGTCACGGTTGTTGCACACTGCTGTCACAGTTGTTGCACACCGCGGTCGCGGATGTTGCACACCACGGTCACGATGAGATGGAGGCGAGATGCAAGGAGGTGGCGTTGATGGCGAGAAAGGAGGGCAGTGACGATGGTTGTGTCGTCTTCCCTTATGCAGATGGTTGGACTCTGAGGCGGCTGGAGTCATTGGTGGGGAAGGCGTCGATGTCGACTGGTGCTGAGGTGGAGGCAGTGCAGAAGAGGGCGACATCGTCGCAGCCTGCATGTGAGGAGAGGAGAGACTGCGGGCAGGAGGAAGACCGCCGCGACCGCGGTTATGAGGTTACGATCTCGTGGAGGTGGTCGTGGTAGTTGTTGTTGATTGGGCATCCTCACTGGAGGCAGAGGGTAGGCCATGGTGGTGTAGGCGAGATGGTCATCGTTGTCTTAATCTCCATCGTGGGTGTTGGCGTGGAAGAGGTGATCGCTTCATGCAGGTGGAAGTCGCGATCGTGAAGATGGAACCGCGGGTGGAGGCGCGGTCGCAATCTTGGCGGGTGGAGGCGCGGTCGCAATCTTGGCGGGTGGAAGCCCATGTCACGGTTATTGGAAATTGCGGGTCGAGGTAAAGAAGACCGCAAGTGTGGGTGAAGTTGCGGTTGTGGTTCTGTAAATTGTGGTCGCGATGCAGGGTTTGAGGCACGCTCGGTCGTGATTTGTTGAGGGGAGGGGATAACATCGGTCACGGCTATAGGGTTAGAGGAAAATACCGCGATCGTGGTATGAGGTGTGATGGTGGAGGTTGAAGGTACTGGCGATTGTGGGATGGAGATGAGGACCGCGACCGTGGTTGGAGGCTGTTCGCGGTGGAGGTAGAAGCAGAGGTGATCGCGGCTTAGTGATCGGATGGATGGCGATGGTTGGAGAAGATAGCAGAGGGTAGCTGGTGTAGACTGAGGCTATCTGCTAGCCCTGAGGGAGAACACGGTATTGACCGTGATGCTCGATCGCGGTGTCGAGGTGGAGGAGCAGAAGATCATGGGTTATGGGGAGGGAGATACCGCGACCACAATTTTAGGGTAGAGATGGTGGAATCGTGACCGCGGGTTAGAGAGAAGGGAGGTCACGATCTTTGGAGGACAGGTCGTGGTGTTTTATGGAGGTCGCGATTATGGAAGATCACAGTTACGATCTGTGGGGAGGTCGCGGTCTATTGATCACGGGTCACGATTATGGTTACCAGTAGAATCGCGACCGCGGTACGTGAGAGGGGAGATTGCGGTGTTGTGCAAATCGCGATCGCAATCCATGGAGAAGATCACAATTTTGCAAATGGGTCATGGTCTCTATTGGATAGCGATCGCGAATGTCTTGCTAGTAGGGGATCGTGGGTGGATGCTTAGGGTAGAAGACCAGTTGTCGGTGAAGGAAGTGAGATCAGTACGAGGAGCTTGGGCCTTTGTAGCTAAATAATTGAACCAAAGGGCCCACCCTTTGTGACTTGAATAAGCAAGGGTCCCATTAGTAGATGGGCCTAGAGATTGGGCCCATGCACTCCAAATGGCCTACATAAGATAGAATAAAACCCAGATAAAATAGGAATTCAATCCATTAAGTTTAGCATGCGTATATAAAGAGGATAAAACAATAAAAGCAATTAATCATAACTAAACTGAGCCCAGGCTAGTGATCAGACTGTGGTTATCATAAGACAAGGTGTCAAGAAGTACAATTCACTGGGCCTCAGTTTAGGAGGGGGAGAGTTAGGAGAGAGGTAGTTCATCTATGTTCAGTGCACGCAAGTCCAACATTGGCTATATAGCTACGTTATTGGCTACTCTAGCTACATTATATATGAAGAGACAGAAAGCATAAAACATGAGCATTATTGGGCAAATTAAGACTATAAGTGGCACAAAACTATAGATGAAATGCATAGTTAAAATGCGTAGATTTGGGTGTTATCAGGCAAGCAAGAGAAAAGCACAAGAGCAAGAAAAGAGCTAAACTAGCAAGAACAAGGTAAAAATAGTGCAAGAAGCTATCTAAGCAGGAAAAGAGCTAACTAAGCTAACACTAGCTAAGCAAGATGAAAACTAGGGTTTTAAAGCAATTAATGAATGTGTGGGCTGTTTAGGGGATGCACCTATCACTTAAGTTGGGGGTGACATATGAACATTATGATTCCATTTATATTATCCAAACTAAACAACAAGTTAGAGTCTAATGAATTAACCTAAGATACTAATTGGCCATGGATATTCTAGATTATGTATAGGGGAACTAGTCCCTAACACCCCCTACTACCCTTGCAAGGCTCAATTGGGTTAGGGATTAGGTTCAATTCAATTAGAGTCTAGTCAAGTCTAGGTTTCTATATTTTATGTTCCTAGGGAAATTAGGGACCGAGGGTAGTAATGGGGAGGTGAAATTAGGGCTTTGGACCCCAATTCCCTCACATTCTAGCCTTGAGAAGGCTCCATGCTAATTGTGCTAGAATTATCTAATACAACTACTTAGATCTCTCACTTAGGTTTAGGGAGATTGATTAGGATATAAGAAGGATCCAAGAATTGGACCTAGGGGCAAATCCCAAAATTCAAATATATAAGTAATTTCATTAAATTCCTAGGTGATTTCACACACAAACCAACAAGCAATTCATGGAGAATCAGATGTAAATAGAACATAATCATTATCAAACGGAATTATAAAGTTTACATGTCATTTCCCCCCAACATGGTATCAAAGTAATATTTTACACCCCAAACAACCCACCAAAAGGGGCCTAGCTACTCATGGAAATGGAAAATACAAAAAGAAAGGAGAAGGAGATAGAAGAAGACATGGAGCTTGGTGTAGATGAAGATCCTCCACTTCAGCTATTGTAGGGCATCCTCCTCCCTCCTCCAAGGTGTAGGAGCATGGAATGAAGGGGATTATGGGTAGAAACTAGGATAAACTAGTGTTTTGGTGGTGGAAATGGTGAAATGGAGTGGAATGGAGGTGGAAATGGAGTGGAATGGCTAAGGGGTGAAAATGGGGAGCTAAGAGGTTGTGGAAGGTAGATAACCTCAACCTCCAACCTCCACCCACATATATATAGGTGGGGAGGAAGCAATAGGTCAAGTAGGGGTAAAATGGGAAATGCATTTTAAAAAGTAGCTCAGTTTTGTGAGTAGCACGACCGTGGTGGATCACCACATATGTCATGGGTAGGGGTGAGCACGGTCATGGTGGGGTACAATGATCATGTGAAAAAAAATGGTCAAAACTATCAGGTTGTTTTGGAGGAGTGGCTGGCTGGTAGCATGGCCGTGTTGGGTTATATGTGGCATGACAGTGCTGCGTAGCACGGTCATGTTGGGGGTCACAGCATGGCCGTGCGGCACAACACAACCATGTTGAGGTATGTTTTGTAGCTGCTTCAAAACTGAGATTTTTCCTATGATTTCTTCATTTGCAACACAAACCTTCCATGTTACCACAGTCGTGCTCGGGGCTTTGATTGCACTTTGATCTTCAAACTTCATGATCCATGGACTTATTTGCTTAAGCTTGACTCTTGGCCACTAGGGGTAGGTTGGGGGAGCTTTAGGGCCTTCTTTGGGTCCCTCCATATCTCTCGTCCATCCAAGTGTGGTCCAAGTACCAGAAAAACATGCAAATAATTTCCATAAGTGCATTTTACACAAATATGCATGTTAGGGGAACATCATGTAATCTAACACGTATATATGTGATTGAAATGCAAGATGACACAAGTTTCAGCCCTAAAATAGGGCTGCATTAGTAACCCATAAGTTCATACCCTAATATTTCAGTTCATAGTGATATATCTCTTTGGAAGTTACAATATTTTCTTTTAGGATGGAAATTGGTTATGAATCTCATATTGAATTCAAGATGATATTTGATTTATGTCTCATGATTTCTCAAAGAAAAACCTTTTTACCTTGTACTAATATATGCACAAAATTCTATTTGGATTTTGTCAATGATTTATTGATATAATTCACATTAAAGGATGCATGAATTTCTGGTAGAGAAAACCCTCGAATTACTTACAATAGAAATATAAAACCCTACTTTTGAATATCCATTAATGAATAGGAAAGTTGTGACTTGTACTAAAGGTTTAGTTGACCTACATTTTTATCTACCTTAAGTTATAGAAAGTTATATCCAATGACTTTTTGTCTTTTCATGTGAACCTTAGGGTTGCTAGGTTAGTAACACAAGGACCAAAAAATCAATCCTAGGTTGGTAAGATCATTTAGTTGAATGTGTGACCTATGTATATTAGTAACATACCCCTCCAATTAATCTATACCCATTATATTTTTGGAGTCATTTAGTTTGACTTATCAGGTTAAACATTTTTAAGGGGTTGAGAGTAAGGATGGCCATATTTTGAGGATGGAATCCTCTATAAGAAGTGGAGTGTTTTAACATACCACAATCTGACCACTTATCCCTAAAGAGTGGGACTCGAGAAGGGATACACTCCTTATTTAGTTGAGTAATAAATTGATCCAATTCAAACACACTAATACATATGAAGAAACACATGTTAATTCATTGCTTTGGTATGACATAATAAAAAGAGGCATCGTATAGTAGTGTAAATTTGAATTATTATGAAATCATTCTCATTCTAGTTCATATATTGTTCCTCACATCAAGGGTGATTTCAAAAAAAGATAAAAATTCATCTAATTTATTAGTAGACCAATTGCAGAGGAAACCTGGCCAACCCAAGCTATTCTCACTCCAAATCATACAAATGATCTTCCTGGGTCATGGTACTCAAAGACACGTACGCCTGGGTGGTCTGGAACAACACCCAACATGTGATTAAGAATAGGTTGCATCAATAAATGTTGAGTCTGCACATAATAAACCTATATAGGAATTTTAAAATGAAAGAGTTATAAGAAGGGGATTCCCATTCAAGAGAGGGCTATTAACAAGTAGGTAAGTTCATAAGAATTAAACAAGATAATAAATTTCTATAGAATGAGTCATATGAGAATTTGATCCATAAAGAACATAAATAGTCTTTCCATTTCATAATTCATAATATAATAAAAATAACAATTGCATGTAGATAATTTAACTAAGGGTAGCTAAAGTAGGGCCCAAACACCATTGGATCATAGGGTAAATGTTGTGCAGAAAGGCTCAGCCTAGGTGGAAAGAAATGCCCCTATATGTATAAGAGATGGGAATGCACATCTCATGAAAAAAGACACACCCTAATGATTATGTATAAGTTGTTTGTATGTATGCTCAGAGATCCAATCATGTGATGGTTGTAATGGCACATCATATACTTGTTTTGATAATGATAAAGGTAATTCTTTCTAGTATGTTTGTCTCAATCATGATATGATGACGCATACATATTAGATTTTGGAAGAATGATGTTACTCGATGACATATCTCTTCAGGTTGAGGACCTAAACAATGAGATCATATGTATGATAAGAATACATACATTCTTGTATATCCCTAGTTAGATGTTACTATGGAAGCGAAATACACAACAATAATACACAAGAATAGAGTGTGTGTTGGTCGATGACAAAGTCTTATCAGTCATGATATGTGATATCAAATGAAGCACATAGGCACATGTTAAAGAATAGTGTATCAGACAGACCCACCTTGAGAGTGATACATGGAGACCTTAGAATGGTAGTTAGAATCAGCTCTCATAGTTATAATGGTGATTGTGGTTGTTAGATTGAAGCCACTACACTTGTCATATGTCGTTCGATGTATTTTGCCATCATCTAATGAGACCTTGAATATAGGTTGACATAAAGCTGATGCTCCGGTACGTTGTGACACATGGGGATTGAGGGTGAGTGATGTAGATGGAATTTGTCCCAACTACATGAGTTTGATATCTTGGATAGATGATAAGCGAGGCTGAGAAACATATGGCCATACTTGTGTGACTCAATATGTGATATGTGAGATTTCCTGCATCTTATACAAGTTGCTTTGGTTTAAGGAAAATGGATTGAATAATCAAAAGGATGACAATTTCATGCCTCGAGTTGAATCTAGATATTAGTAAAAGAGGAACCATGTGATCACTATGACACTAATCTAGGTTAAATTTCCTCTCCAACTTTCCAATTACTAGGTTAGTAATGATGTGTAGCTAGATACCGCTCATTGCTTGTGATGTCATAAATTGGTTATGGACATTCATTGCCAACATAATGTGATGTCATAAATTAGTTATGGACATTCATTGCCAACATAATTTGTGACCTATAGGATCACACACCTACGATGCACCTAGAATTTAAATTGATTATTAAAGTGCTTATGTATTTAATTAAAATGACATTGGTTGTACATTAGCTGAACTAGAATTTGAATCGACCAATTCAGAATTGAACCCCTTGGTTCAGAATGTGAATCGCCCAGTTTAGAGGTAAACTGACTGGTTCAGAATGTGAGTCAACCAGTTTAGAGTGTGAATCAATTGATTGAGCAATCAGTAAGTCTGGATCAAGGATTGATGCTGACGTCATGTTGTGGATTAATTGTCACATTAAAATCCAATATGTTTGCAAATAGGAAACATAGTGAACCAAATAATTCAAGTGTTAAATCGGTTGTTTCACATGTGAACCGATCGGTTCAGAAATGAACCTCCCATTTGATGGTTTGCAACTTCTAGAAAAATAATGTAATTCTATCTCTTTGACTCCTAGTTGATCTGGAAACCCCTATCATGGCCATCCTATAAATTGGGTGGGGGTAGTAACATCTTTCAGAAGACACAACAATAAGCTCTGGAAGTTGTTTTCCTTTCACAGTTGTGGAAACGTGAGAGCCTGAGCAAGTCTTACCCGTAAAAGGGAGAGATAGAAAGGGAGGGAAAATAATGGAGAGCAAGTCAACATTGGCACATTGATGTTCAAAAGGAAAATTCACATTGGCTCTAGTAGCACAACGTGGAGTTCCTGATGGTCCACGTGGACAATGTAGAGGTGTGGAGGTTGTTGCCTCCATGCCTTTTGTTTGTGTGAGTCTTGTGAAGAGTGCACATCACCAGACAACAATGGTCACTGGACTTGCTCCAAGACTAGGTATACCTCTCACTGCCTTCCTTCCTAGATACATCGTTGTTGATGTGATCTACTGGTAAAGGAATATGGACAAAAGTTTTTGTTTCCACTACCTTCTCCACTGTCCCTATTCCCCCCAACAGTAGTATCACAACCACATCAATTTATGATGTATTAGGGATATAAATTGATGTGATTAAATTTATTTATTACATATAATGCCAATATTAAAATGATTAATGTGGGAAAAATATTAAGTTCCACACACACACACACACACACACACACACACACACACACACACACAGATATATATATATATATATATATATATATATATATATATATATATATATATACAATTGATATGCATCTCCCTATAAGCGCTTTTATGGTGGATGAATGTGCGGTTATGGCCAAACCCCATGTGAATGTGTGTGCATGCTTGTTTGGTTTTCTTTCCTATTGTTACTTAGTTTTCATACTGAGCCTCTCCACTCCTTTCCAGATGTAAATTAATGCTCTTTTTCCTATATTCCCTCGATTGTAACCCGAGGGTTTCCCTTTTAAAATGATATATAGAATAGGATAATTTTAATTCCAAATTTGGAAAGAGAATATGTTCTGTAATTTGTTCAGTCGATCGAATGGAGAACTGAGGACACAAATAGTCTGTAGGAGCCAACCAGTCGAGTAGAGGATTCTAGCCAACTGCTTGAGCCAGGAAGTCAATCGACTGACCAGAAGGCCAACTGATCGACTGAAGGGTTCAGATGACCAATCAAGACAACACATGTTTTCCAGTATAGGTTTCTACATGAGATGTATGACCTTTAGGTGGTAGTAATTCTTTGTGACTTCAAAAAATTTCATTAGTATGGCCATAACCATCGCTCATTTTCTTTATGATTGCATGTTTCTTTTGTGGATATATCATGTATATGATCCACATTATAAGTATGTGGTGATTGGATATGTATATGGACTTCTATATAAAATCCTTCAACAAACATTAGGTCTAAGATGCTTTCCATAAGTATAAGAAATGAAAAGCTTGATCGACCAATCATGGGCACACCCTGGCATGGTGCATCATCTATTTTGTGGAATTGTGATGGTAGATATGTGGGTCTTCCATAGTGGGGCACATATTCTATTGTGTTGGCTTATGGGTCAGGATTAACTAGGTGACTTTAATAAGATTAAGTGCCTAGAAGCATACATATGGATTGTGACAAGGAGATGTGCACATTATCTATAACACCTCAATTTTCTAAAACATGCAAAAGACTAAGAAAAAGTATAAATCTCATTGGGATGTTATAAAATGATTATCATTGCATAAAAATAGAGTTCATATATAAAAAAACATAGGATATTATAATAGATCTCATACTCGAGTCCTCAACATAACTGATACATGAACAAAACTAAACATGTTTACACTTAAACACCCTACACTTTCTCATAACATAAAACTCACACTCTAAACTAAAACACGTCTCATAAACATAAAGGAAATCTAATCTATTGATAGTTGACACCCCACCAGGTTTTGTATAAGATGTCCTTGTTCTCCTTCTTCAATTGGTCTTTAGATAGTGTTATCCTCGACATTGCTCCTTTCCTATAGGCATCGCGCCCTCAGCCATGCATCAAACAAATTGGTAAGTGGAATTGAACATAGTATAACTTTAAGAAAACATGTAAATTGAAAATAAACTTTAAACATTAAACATTGAAAAAGGGACACAATTCCTTTTAAATTATGTCTTTTATCTTGAAATATATAAGAATCCTTGGGTTTTGCACTAAAGTGCCTCTTCTCTTATGCATCGAAGTGCCTCTTCTCTTATGCACTAAAGTTCCTCTTACGAGGAACCTCTTAGTGACAATCTTATATAAGTGATCTTTTAACATTATCATTCTCTTAAAACTCTTAACTTTATCTTAAACATCATTCTTGAATTTATTCTTAATGTTAAACAAGATGATACAATAATATTGAAAATAATCACAAAATGTAGTTTATCATAAATTCTTTGACTTCTAACAATTGAAACAGTAAATAATACATTTATAGCATTCATTGTACTCATATACTTAAAATAAACCAATAATTATGTTCAAAGTGCATGGGACACTTAACTCTCTCTAAGATAAGATCCTTAGTTGCTTCTATTAAGTTGAAGAACCCTTATCACGTTCTTGAAGTTTAGAAACCTTAATTACCCTATTAAAGCAATGATTATTCATTACTAATTGATATTCAACCTAATTTCTAGGGTTTGTGATTCTTTGATGATTCATGGGAAAATGGAGTGGAATCATAGTTTGAAACTTAGCCATCATCTAGATCTAAAAAAAGAGAGCAAAATACATATAATGTTCATCTCCATCCGAGCTCTATAGCAATTTCCATGAATTTATAAAGATTTGGTATATTCTGGCCAATCAAAAGGCATGAAAAAGCTATGCAAGTGATATTATCCAAAATAGTTGGTGGGACCTCACCCTGAGTTGGCCTAAACTCTACCCAACATCTAGTACGGTCCAAGGACATGGTGTATCTTACAAAAGGGGTCAAAACCCTACACTACCCTTGTGTACGAGAACTGATAGAAGCCTAAGGAGGGGTAAAATTGGGAAACAGTGTCAGCGATTCTTCTTCATGATGATGAACAATAGACAAAGCATTTGGCACATTGTGTCTTTACAGGTTGATTTGCAACAACATCAGATGAAGCCTTCCTCATCTCATTATTAAGGTGGTTGTTGTTGTTGGAGTGGTTATTCTTCTATGCTCTTCTTGGGTGGTCTTGTAGTTCTAGGGTAGCATCTAGGGCACCTTACTGGGGGCGATGTCCTCATCCAGACAAAGAAAAGATAAGGTCTTCTTTGAGACCCCTAATGAACTTCTTCATCTTGTGTCATTCATCATAATTCTATCCATACTTTTAACTCCTCTTCTTTCTTCTCAACCATAGCTTCAGACATGTAATGGTCTTTAAAGGCTTCTGTGAATTCCTCCCATGTGAAGGGAGGAGCACCAACTTCACATGATCCTAGAAAGTTCTCCCACCAAGTCCTAGCAGCACCTTTGAGTATGTGATTCCTAAATGAGTCCTAGATGGGTTAGACCAATCTAGGTCATGGAAATAATGTTCCATGTTCTGTACCCAATTTTTAGCTTTACCACCACATACATCTCTTCCTCTCTAGCAAAAGAATCAGGCTTGATCTTTAAGAAGTCAACTAGGTAAAGCCCATGGTTGACCCTAGGGTTTCCTAGATGATCATCTCCTCTTCCATGGCAGTTGAAAGGGCCCTGACTAAGATGTCAAAAGGCACCATGGGGGTTTCTTTACGTGGAGGTACTCATTGGTCTCCTATGTTGTGTAAATCATCTTCATCCCCACCCATGTGCATATCACCCTTCTTCTTAGGTGCCATCTGCAAAAGAGGACATCAACTACATGAGATTATGAGAAAAGCCTCGTGGCCAACTATATTTTTAGATCTGATACCATATTATAACACCCCAATTTTCTAAAGCATGCATAAGACTAAGCAGAAGCATAAATCTCATTGGGATGTAACAAAATTATTGTCATTGCATAAAAATAAAGTTCATATATAAAACAACACATGATATCGTAATAGTTCTCATATTTGAGTCTTGAACATAACTCATACATGAATCAAACTAAACATGTTTACACTCAAACACCCTACACTTTTTCATAACATTAAACTCACACTCTAAACTAAAATTCATGTCTCATAAACATAAAGGAAATCTAATCTATAGATAGTTGATACCCCACCAGGTTTGGTCGTTGATGTCTTTGCACTCCTTTAGTTGGTCCTTATATAGCTTTATCCTTGAAGTTTCTCCTTTCCTGTGGGCATTACACCCATAGCCATGCATCAAACAAATTGGTAAGTAGAATTGAACATACTATAACTTTAATAAAGCATGTAAATTGAAAATAAGTTGTAAACATTAAACATTGAAAAAAGGACACAAATGCTTTTAAATTATGTCTTTTATCTTGACCTATATAAGAATCCTTAGGTTTTGCACCAAAGTGCCTCTTCTCTTATGAAACAAAGTGTCTCTTGGGTTCCAACAAAGTGCCTCTTCTCTTATACACCGAAGTGCCTCTTAGTATTGCTCTGAGGAGCCTCTTGGTGAGGATCTTATATAAGTGATCTTTTAACATTATCTTTTTCCTAAAACTCTTAACTTTCTCTTAAACATTATTATTGAATTTATTCCTAATGTTTATGAAGATGATACGATAATATTGACAATAATCACAACATTTATTTTATCATAAGTGCATTGACATCTAATAATTGAAACAGTAAATAATACATTCATAGCATTAATTGTACATGTATAATTAAAATCAACCAATAATTTTGTTCAAAGTGAATGGACCACTTAAATCTCTCTTAGAGAATATCCTTAGTTGCTTTTATTAAGATGAAGAATCCTAATCACGTTCCTGATGTTTATAAACCCTAATTATCCTGTTAAAGCAATTTTCATTCATTAATAGTTAATATTCAACCTGATTTCTAGGGTTTGGGATCCTTTAATGATTCATGGGAAAAAAAAGTTGAATAAGAGTTTGAAACTTAGTCCATCATCTAGATATCAAAAAACTAAGCAAAATACATATAAGGTTCATCTCCATCTGAGTTTTGTAGTAATTTCCAAGAATTTATAAAAATCTGGTATATTTTGGCCAATCAAAAAGCTTCAAAAGGCCATGCATGAGATATTATCCAAAAAGGTAGGTGGGACCTTGCCCTAAGTTGGCCCAAATGCTTCCCAACATCAATCACTATCCAAGGGCATAGTATAATCCACAAAAAGGGGTCAAAACCCTACACTACCTATGTGTGTGAGACACCGATAGAAGCCTGAGGAGGGGTAAATTTGGGAAATAGTGTCAGCAATTCTTCTTCGCGATGATGAGCAACATGTGAAGCTCAACCAAAACTAGTGATTTGTAGACCCTAATCATGTTTTTGTTCATTAAGAACCAATGTGCTAGGCAACATCAACATCGCCGGTCAAACATGACGAGCCTGAGTTCATAAACAATGGTGGATAGATGGAGTAACATGACCTCCAAGCATGGAAGGTCTAAGCAAGCAGGTCAAAGCTAGAAAAGGAAGAAATCTTGAAGAAAATTAACACTTTGGGTGCATCCAACACATGCCAATGAAGGAAAATATCTAGAAAACAAGACCAAAAGGGGTCTTGGGGAGAATTGCTAAAATAGGTCGAAACAGTAGAAAAAAATGGGGAAACAAAACTTACTGAAGAAGAAAACAAATTGTACCTAGGGAAATCTTCCTGGGATTATGATGAAGCTATTCAGTGCCTTTGAGGTAGCTGCAAAGGTCTGACATGGACAGACGACAATCTAGTCTGGATAGAGTAAGGAAAATTCACATGGATCAAAGAGAGAGAAGTTTGGAAGGCAAGACAATACCAAATTTCATTCTTCTATACCTAACAAACATTTCAGGGTCCTTACTTATAAAGGCGATGGTTGAGAGAGGCTAGAAACCCAGTTGAAGTGGGAAATAGGGGAGATAGTGGGGAGTCTATCTGAAAGGGATCTCTAGGGAACCAAATCCCATCGAATTTGGGATCAATAGAAATGGGAAGGACCACTGATGGTGGGCGGAGAGATCTTTGACTTCCAAGAAACACTAGAGAGGGAGATCAGAAGATAAGTGGGGCCAAGAACCTATACAGTCTTGGGAGCTCTAGGAATCAGGTGTGGGAGATGTTCTCCCCATGCTTAGATGGATCCATGAGAGTCTGACCCGGTCTAGGTCACATAAATGGCTGTGTTACAAAAATTAATTCATATAAATGGCTGGATTAAAGTGTAGATAGATTTATGATTAGTTACATTTGGATTATTTATTAGATTTAGGTTAAGTCTTTCCAAATTCAAAATGGAGAATCTATAAAAGTTCAAATCTTATCAAATTTTGTGTATTACTTTTTTGCGACACAAGGAATCCAAAAATATAGTTAGTTTCCTAATTTGACCAAATCAACCTACTATATTTCTCTCTTTAGGATAAACATTTAATTAATTATATAGGGTTATTGAAAAGTGAATTTGGAGATAATCCTTTGGGAATATCCCAAATTTATGAGAAATGACTTATTTTAAAATTATGAGACGATAAAAAGAACATTGATTTGGTAAATTTCATTTTAAACCTTAAATGTCAATTATTCGATAGTTAGGGATAAACTAAATGTAGAACTGATCAAACTAGTCTATGTAACATGTTTTAGACCCAAATTTGAAATTAAGGAAAAATAAGGTTTCAAATTAGGATCATTTTATAAAATTCAAATTTTTAGGGTGTTACATTATCTATCCAAGAATTGCATAAGATGCAATTGGCAAATGTTTCCTAACTTAACAATTGGATATGAGTGCCAACATTGGATGGGTATTGACTTAATTGTTTTAGATCTTGACTCACTAGAAGACTATTCATTGTAATCTTCTGAATTGGTAGGGAGGGCTATCATTTTAAACAAAATAGTGGGATCAAACTAATACATAAACTACCTTTAACATCAGTTATAACTAGCCTATAACATCGACGTCTAATCGACAACTAAGTGGGCGGCACTACAATCAGATGTCTAAAACGTCAATTATTTTGGGATGCACAAACCAACACCGGTGATCCAGCCTTAGTTGCTATGATTAAAAAAAATTGACACAAATAACCTTCTTAGTCATCAGTTTAGGTTAATCAACAAACGTTGTATGACATAAAATGTCTCATTCGTAATGGGTAAAGGTTTCTAAGTCATTGGTTTCTACCATGCACCGACTCCATTTTAGCAGATTATTCATCAGTTATGTCATTCTAATTGACGACTAAGACCCTATAGACCGTTCTTCCAACACAGCCATTTTAGGGTGGTCCTACAATGTTGGTTTTAGATCTAAAAATTTATGACTCAGGCCTACAATGTTGATTTTTTTAGCATTAGATGACTAAATTTTTTCAAATAGCAGGTTGCAGATCCACTGTTTAACTATTTAGTAGGATGAAAAACCTGAAGTTCAAAACTATAATTCTGAACTGTAGGTTAACAACATCCTATGAGTTTAGCTTAAGAATAGACCAAAAAACTTGCAAAACCTGCAATAACAAACACAATCCACCCACATACAAGATCCATTCTCCAATTCCATTATCATCACATATTGATTCACACACATGATACTTCATTCATAGATGGACCAATTACATTCTCATGACATGTAGAAACACAATTATCATTGTATTCATTCATCTTTACATTCACACACATGAATATATTCATCATTCACATATGCACAATAATTTACTCACATCAAATTTAAAGTTGTAAGAAGTAATAAGCACCACAAGTATATAGAAATAATGACATCATGGTTTAGAAAAAGAATTCTCATTGTATTCATTCATCTTCACATTCACACACATGAATATTTTCATCATTCACATATGCACAATAATTATACATCTGACAATCTTGTCCATATACTATACCACGTAGTATTCACATGCCAAACCATTATCTTGTATAGGCACTATAAAATTATCAACATACAAAATGGTAAAAAATAAAAGTAAGCTTGTTGGCATAAGTATTCATTGGAGTTAGAAAACTACATCAACATTCTCCTAACTTATCACTTTCTTTTTTTGCTCACCTTTCCTCCAGTCGTTTTGAAATCTTTTATAGCCCTATACGTTAATGTAACACATTGAATTGCATTAGCAAATATTCATGTAATAATATATGTTAATGGATATAAATGTAAAATTTTACTAACTTGAATAATGCCTTTTCCATTTCGTATCCCCCACTGTCTACTTGGTCACCCTTGGGATCTAGATAATACAAAATTAGCATCACAGGACAATAAACAGCAACACCCAATGTTTATTCCTAAGTTAAAAGAAGTAAAACAAAATTAAACTCAAAATCCACAATGAAATGTAATTCTTAAGTCAAAATTATCAGCTAAGCAACTAAACTTACTCAACATTGAATGAAGCTATAATCACACTCTTTTTCACTTTATCAAAATATTTAAATGTAGTATAGCAGTATTGGGAAACAGATGTAGGGTCTTTAACTACAAAACTAATAATTGATGGAAGTAGAAATGCCACATGGGGTAGTGTGAACTCTGTACACACCCTATGTAAGTGGTTGCAAAACGTATATCATATATGCATTAATAAATAAGAAGATTAACATATATAAAATAAGATATTTAGGTATATAATATCTCACCATATCCAAATTTCTATGACACATATATTCAAATAAGAATAAATAAATATTTCCACAACATCTTGCAAGTATATACTAGTATAATGAGGTTGACCTACAATGTCCTCCTTCATAGAAACCATCATAGGTGATTCTGCTTCAAGGTATCCTATCCATACTTCCATCCCCCTATAATTAGGACCTAGTGATTAAAATAGGTCCTTTTCAAACCATCCAGGCAGTTGAGGAGGAGGCGGAGGATGAGCTGTCGGGGATTTCTTAGGTGCTATGTCCTGCATATATATAATCTCATATCATTTCATGTATATACAGATACAAACACAATGTAAATTTATAATACATCAATATAGACAACTCTTGCTTTGGGCCATGTAACCACACCATCTTCTGCATCACCTATTGTATCGTACTCAGGGTGATCATATGACAATGCAGTCTACTGCCAAGCATCATAGACAAGCCTCACTATCACATGATCTTCATTGACAGGCAGTAGAGCATCATGAATCATGTCACCTTCAAGTTGTGGGTAAGCTGCGCCTAGTGCAATGACATATTCTTGCAATTCAAGATGACATGGCCTTAACCTCTACAAATTTGCATGGAGTGTTATTTATATACCTTAACTCACACATATTATAAAAATCATTCTAAATGACTACTATGTCATAAAAATACTTAAAGTAGGCATGCTAGGTGGTGGATGAATGGGATTACTCCCAACCACCTCTTTCATTGGAGGGTTCACCTCATATGAAGAGCAGGGTGCCACGAGTAATGTCAGAGGTGATGATTGAGAAGAATGATTCTTTGTCACTACTTCCTTTATACCCTTTGCAATCATCTCTTGTACCTTTTCTTCTTAGAATACCCATTTTTGGATAGATTTGTTCTTATGCTCTGATAGCCCAAAGAAGGCTCTTATACCGACACCAGCACCAGTAGCCGTAACACACCCATGATTCTCTAGATTACATTGAGCAACTGTCAATTCCTCCATTGTGCCCTTAGGGATGAACTTCCCATGTTTCCTTTACTTATGGAGCTCCCACTAATCATCATCAATAGTAATTGGTAAGTAAAACATAACAATCATCAATGCTAATTGCTCTAGGTGTTGAATTTTACCATTTTTGCAACCACCTCAACAGTTGTGGGTTGGGTATCTATCCTGATTTTGTTTGACTAGTTATCCACAGATCATGGTGACGTAGAGGTTTAGGAGTAGTAGAGGACTCAATAGTCCCATGAATAGGCTGTTGAGAAGAAGGCACCTACAATAGCTTTTGGAAAATATTTGCATACCCACCTAAACCCATTGTGTGGTTGTGCATATTGTTTGCACACCTTTCTCTTTAAGCATTGCTTATATCATGGTTAGTTGAAAGCATATGTTAAATATATGATACAATGAATTCATAAGAATGTATTAAAAATGAGAAGTGAGGCTTAACACATTGAATTCATTGGTTTGTCTCTTAGAAACAAACATCTCCCATGCCTTCACGTTAAGATAGTTCCATTGCTCAGTGGCTGACTTCTTCTTTGTCTTAGCTTTCTGTATGTATTCTCTTGTTAGATTTGTCCTATAATTCCTTAGTACCCTTCCACAACATTACATTATCTTTTTCCGATGCAGTTTTGCATCCAGGTCAAATATTCTCTACAAAAGTTCATATAGTTAATGGAATATTCTTAAAAATGAAATTACAAATAGCTTTAAAAACAAAATTGTAAATGAAAATATCTCACACGTAGTTCCTTCCATATTAAATCTTTCCTGCAAGGATCAACTTTATGCTAGGATTCTACATTTACATCCATTTTCCTATGAGTCAGAACCCCTATATATGATAAAAAGAATTGTGGTTCTTCCCAACATGATTTTCTTGATCGTCAAACTCAACGACCAGCTTTGGTTTGTTACCCCTTTGCTCTATTAACTTGTTCATCGTGGCAATGCCTGGTATTGTTGCATGCTTATGATATTGCACATCAAGCTCAACAAGATCCTCAGGGCACGCATCCTCATCCTAAAATTGACAAAAAGACCACATAAGTCATAGAAAGATATAAATTATAAATGTGATTAAACAATACAACAATGAAACAACATAAACATTATAAAATGCACAACTAGTAATAAAACAATACAACTTACAACAATGTCATGCTCACAGTGCACATTGTCAGGGTGCTCATCCTTACAATAATCATCATCACAATCATCAAACTCATGATCATACACAATCTAAAATAACGTCATATAAAAAAAAGTCAAACAATGAAATATAAATGACAAAGAATGTAAAATGCTTATCTAACATGTAAAAAAAATAAAAGCATGCCTCTACTATTTGGATATTGTATCAATTAACATTCTCTTGGTGTGATCTCCATGCATATATAAGTCAATGTTAGTTTCAATATTTGGTGTTGGCAAGCCAGTTGAGAATGGACTGGAGTCATCATACTTGTCATAGTACTCTTCTTCATCTATAGGATCTACAACAAACTTCTTTCTACGAAGAACAACCTACCATTTTTCATTTGCTGGACCATCGATATAAAAACTTGCTTTGCCTATGATGCCATTATGAATGGTTCATCCTTCTCACCAATCTTTTCAAAATTCTCTAATGTGAAATCCAATTCATCCACTACAACTCCTTTGGTGTTATCAACCCAATTATGCCTGAAGACTAGAACTCTAAAATCTATGTAGTCAAACTTCCAAATGTCTTCAATGATACTATAATATAAAATTTTAACTTCACATGGACTCTTATCCTTTATACTAGAAAAATACAATGAAGATGCTTGAAGGGTGACCCCACTATTTTGGATGACACTGTTATCATCTTGATGCTTTGTGTAATATGCAAACCCAGTTATGTGAAACCCTTCATAAGAAATAACATTCATTTTTGGTTTAAAGAAAAGGAATTTGATATTTTCAACAACATTATTTGGTTTTTGATGTAGTTGATGTAAAACTTTATCTTCAAACCACCTAATAAATGTTGTGTTATGCTCTCTAGAAAGCCACATTGATGAAATTGGTATGTTCAGTGATATAAATACTCACTTCTTCCATGTTGTGTAAAATATACAAGTGCGCTTGTTCCCACAGCTCTAGACTGATTACTTTCACTCATTCTCCTAAAGTCCCTTTGTTGGAATAGTCTTAATATTCTTGTCATTTATAGTTTCATTTCAGCTCAAAAAGTCATTTCAAAAGTCCATAACCTCCCTGGCCACATAATCCTCAATAATACTTCCTTCAGGTCGAAATTGGTATCGAACATCACCTTTAAAACCCTCATGTACTGTTTAAAAGGATACCTTCAATGTAGGAAAACTAGTCCCAACATTTTCACTTCCCTAGTCATATGGACAACAAGATGTACCATGATATCAAATAATGAAGGAGGAAATTATATCTCAAGTTGGTCTATGGTCACAACCACTTCTCTTTGCAATGTATCGAGATTTTCAAGATTAATAACTTTTGTGCATAGAGTGTTGAAGAATAAACAAATCTGGTGATTGCAAACCTTACGAGCTCAGGAAGTATAGATTGAATTCCCACATGCAATGTTTGTTGCATTAGAGTGTGATAATCATGGGATTTAAAACCTATCAGTTTCAGGTCCTTCATTGATACCAGTCTATGGATATTGGAAGAGTGTCCATGTGGTAACTTAACATTAATCAAGTACTCCAAAAAAGTTTTCTTGTCCTTTCTAGACAATGTGTAATAAGAAGGAGGTAAATATGTTTTTTGATCACTACTAACTAGTTCTGTTAATTTTTTCCTTATGCCCAATTCACGTAGGTCCATTCTTGATTTGATGTCATCTTTAGTCTTACCTAGTATATTCAACAAAGTACCAATGACACTATTACAAACATTTTTCTCAACATGCATGCCATTGACACAATGCCTAACTTCCAAAGAACTCCAATAAGGAAGAACCCATAATATTGACCTCTTCTTGTATAAGGAATTTTCACTTTATGTGGTAATGGTACATTGTGAACTCTTATCAAATGCATTGACAAAGTCTTTTAGTCTTCCATAAAAATCCTACCCTGATAAAGGTTTAGGGGCACTATGTTCCTCATTTGATCTGTTGAATGCTTTGCGCAACCTTTTCTATGGATGAAATTTTGGAAGAAAACTTTGATGACCAAGATACATAGTCTTGCCAACATGTTTTATTCGTATTAAATCAATGTTCACATCACATATATGGCATGCTTTGGATCTTTTTACATTGTATCCAAACAAATTACCATATGTAGGAAAGTCATTAATAGTGCACACCATAGCGTCATACAAAATGCCTCTCTACACAAAGCATCATATGTCATCACATTTTCTCCCCAGAGTTTGTTTAATCCATCAATCATAGGTTCAAAAAAAACATTGATATCATTGACAAGTTTTTTAGGGCTTGATATCAACAACGACAACATGGCGTACTTATTTTTCATACACAAACATGGAGGAAGATTTTGTATAACAATCATAAAAATCCAAGTTCTATGTTGGCTTCTCAATGTGTCATATGGATTCATTTCATTGGTACAAAACCCAACTCTTAGATTCCTAACATTCACCAAATTCAGGGTATAATAAATCAATATTCTTCCACCGTGGGGAATCAGACACATGTCGTAGGATCCCATCACTATTTTTCTTTACCTCCACATGCCACCTTAAATTCTCCACATCCATTGTATTGGAAAAATAGTGTTGAAACTGTGGTCTTATAGGTAGATACCACATCACCTTGATAGGAGAGCCAATTTTGAACTTCCCTGAAGTTATCATTTTATACCTTGGCACCCCACATTTTGGACAATCTTTTAAATCAACATAGTCCTTTTAAAATAACAAAAGTCATTCAGGCATGCATTTATCTTTTTAGACTTCATTCCCATTGGGCATAATATTTTATTTAATTCGTATGTTGAGGTTTGAAGCTCATTGTCTTTAGGAAGAATTTCTTTCAACAAAAACAACAATGACGTGAAGCTTTTATCGTTCCATCTATTGTTAGGCTTCACAATATACAATATGAACACAACACTCATCTTTGTAAACTTAGTAAAACTTATGTATAATAGTCTCTCTACATCATGCATAATGATTCCAAATAAGAAAAGAGGATCAACGTGCACTACCCCACAATTATCTAGCATCACATCAACCAAGTCTATCAGAATCAATTTTTTCACATCTACATCATCGACAAAAATTTCTTATTCAACACAAGTATTGGTGTCAACATATAATAATCTCCTAGTTGGCATCTCTAAATACCAATACCATTATGTATAGCCCTGTATAATACCATTGCACATGACATGAATTTTTATTTTGTCAACAATGTCGAATTTCAAGTTGTTGCAACAATGCCTAAATTGATAATAGAACTTATCTCCATGTCATTTCCTATATTCCTCCACAAATCTTATAAAATGATTAAGATCAGTAATAAACTCTGGGGTGTAGTGATTTGGAATGGACATCCATGATCTAACAATTCTATGATCAAAGAAAAAAAAGTATTAGGGTTTAGGGTTTACAAATTAGGGTTTATCATTTAGGATTTTGGGATAAGGATTTAGAGTTTAGGGTTTAGTAATGAATGTGTGTACCACCTATCCCATTCTTGAACACCCAACCTGACTAGTAATTATATAATATGTACTCAGTTTTCAAGAAAATTTCGACAGTATTTCCCAATTGTTCTTCAAGTGCGCCGATGTAAATGGGCAAATATCCACTAACATATGTACTCAGAGAAAAAAGGGGGAAGTGTTGACAAAACATCTTGAAAACTGAATACACATTATACACTTACATACTAAGTGAGATGAGTGTTCAAGAATAATCCCAAATTGGTGACTATCCAATATGTATTTCTAATGAGTAAATCTCAGACATCTAGGCCAACAAAATACATGTATGTTGTCATTTCTATACCTATGATCCTAGTTTCATCCTTCATATTGTAGGTTTTATGTAACATCATTTAATGGATTCATTCTTCATGTTGGGTTAGTTCATTCATACATCATTAACCCTACTTAATCAATGTTAATCAACTACACAATCTTGAATAGAAATCATTGAAATAAGTTATATAAATCACTAACAATAGAGAAAGAAAGAAAAAATAATTAAGATAAACTAGTAATTGAACTAAAGAATTAAGAAAGAAATAAACTAAGCAACTAACTAGCCAAATATAACCTACTATTTCAACCTACTATTTCCTAGCTATCAACCTGATATTTCTGCATGCCCCACTGATTTGGCATTCAACCGACTATGGAATGTGGATATCTTGCATGCCCCCTGATTTGACATTCAATGTACTATTTTGTAGATAAAAAATGCAATGTTTCTCTATCTCATGTTTCTATCCACGCCACTAGAGTGGGGTAGAATCTCATCTTCCAAGAAGTGATGACAATGGTAGTAGTGGAAACCAACTGAGGTGATGGAGACGACAGCTCCAAGCAAAGGCATCCAAGCAGAAACTCCCTAAGTAGAGAGATCCAACATCCAAGCGGTGGCATACGTCCAAGCAGAGAACTGCTCCAGTAGAGTAATAGCTAGACCTAGGCAGAGAGAGAAGGGTCCAAGCATAAATGCCTAAGTGACAGAGAGCTTCAATGGTGGCGACATCCAGAATTGCAAGTGAGAGTTAGGGAAATGTCGGGGGAACAATGAAACAAAGATTGGAGGAAGTCTATTTTGTGCGGGAGCTATTAAATTTCATATAGTCGTCGGTTGCTAGAAAAAAATGACACCTACAACAATAGTCATTGGTTATTAATGAAAACAATCGGTCTAAGTAGGGCCTTAGTAGTATGTTAGGTAAGATAAACCAGCAATAGAGATATCACTTAGTCATCGGTTTCATAAAGAACCGGCGATTAACTCCTTATCCTAACAAAAAATTCACCTCAGCAAAGGGACTGAGTCATCAGTTAGGTATAAAAAACCAACAACTTAGAAGAAATTGGGGTGGGGGGAATATATTTTTGTGGGGACATGGCACAAAATCTTTGTTGTCAGTTTCTTGACAACAAACCGACACCTGTTGTGCAATTGTGATGTCTTTTCTAATGAATCAATGAAGGTTTTGCGGAGAAACAACCGAAGGTAGAAGTATTTTGGAGGAAGATATTACTACGAGTGAAGGTGGATGTTTGGAGTTCCAGGACAACCAACAAGTATGTTAAAGTATTTGGAAGAAAATATTTTTCACTGAAAAAATTGTATTTTGCAAGTTAGACATCAATTTTGTCAGAAACAAACTGGTCATAAAAAAAACCCGTACCTATCATTTTTCTAAATTGATAAGACTTGATCAATGGTGATGTTTATGCTATGCAATCAATATTGTTTGATGTATAGTGTCAATTTTTAGTGGAACCGATGTCAAGAAAAGTGACATTAGAGGTTAGAAATGAAATAATGGTGATAATTAATTTTAGGCCTGATTAATATCATCAATATTATCATACCAAATTAAAAGTGTTTTGACTATTGCAAAATTTCTTTTGTAGAAAATAATAGCAAACACAAACACATTTTCATTTTGATTGATCCTTGAAAAGGACAATATGAATGGGAAAAACTTCCAGGACTGGTTCAGGACCATAAGAAATGTTTTCTCACTTATGAGCATAATCTCTATGTCCTTGAAACATACTTGTGCCAAAAGAACCTACTGCAAATGTGCCTAAAACTAAAATACATGCTTATTTGAAGCATGCAAATGATGCACCAGACATCAAATACCTTATGTTGATCTATATGAAGTTTGAGTTGCAAAACCAACATGGAAACATGGACATTCCTGAGATAGTAACACAAATTAAGAATCATGTAAAACAAGAAAGGTATAATGTCTTCAAAGTGCTATTTGAGTGCAAATTTAAAGAGGGAGATCCAATAGATTCCCATGTACTCAATATGATTAGGCATGTGGAACATCTAGATAGATTGAGATTTCCTTTAGTCAAGAGTTGGCCACAAATATGATTCTATCTTCATTACCTGAATCATATAGCCAGTTTATCGAGTGTTGTTACTTGAGTAAATTGGTCAAACCACTGTCTGAATTTCTTGGCATGTTGATGAATGTCGAGACATGCATGAAGAAGGACAAACCCATGATGGTGATCAGAAAAGGGAAGTCCAAGGACAAAGGCAAGTCTAAGAAATGCTTTGAGGATACACTAAAGACCAAATGTTTTGTACTCAAGATAAGGAGAAGGGAAAGTGCAAAAGGAATATATCCTTTTCACTTAAAGAAGAAGAAGAAGAAGATAAAGAACTCCACTTTGGACCCAAGAAGAGGTAAGCTAGAACTATGAGTAAGAGTAGCTACCACTGGTGTTGAAATTTGTCACTCAACCTAATGGGCATGTATTAGAATTAATGAATTGCTACAATGTACCTGCCAATACTGAAAACATCATGCATCTTGTATGGATAAGAATATTATGAATAAATTTATGTTTCACTTTAAAAAATAAGATATTATATGGTAGTTCCCTATGTCTCATAATATATACTCAGTAGTTGTAGAGTTCAAATATGTGTGACACATACTGAATGACTCAATAACTCAAACAATGGATACTTATAGCATTGTCATCTAGAGCACATAAATAAGAAATTCATTTCTAGAATCCATAATGATGGCTGTTTAGACTCTTTTGGTTTTCAAAACCAATAGAGACATGCAAGTAGTATTTGTAGGGCAATATGATAAAAGCACCTTTCACTATAAATAGTGGGAGAGAGAATATTCTATTAGGGCTCATACATATTGATGTGTATAGACCTCTTAGAATAAATGCTAGAGGTAGGTATTAGTACCACATTATATCTACTAATGGTTTCAGTAGATATGGTAGTTTGTATTTAATGAACTATAGGTTTAAATCTCTTGAATTATTCAAGGAGATCATGTATGAAGTACATAACCAACTTAGTAAAAATATTAAAACACCTCGATGTGATCAATGTGGAAAATATGTTGAACCAAGATCTTGAGGACCTTCTAGGAGATTATCAATGTATCAAAATGAACTCCACCTAAAAATAATGATGTATATGAAATAAGAAAGCACACCATGTTAATCATAGTGTGATTATCAATAAATCTATATATTTCTACTTTCCTTCTTGGGCACATGATTTACACTAAACAATGTACTGCCTAAATTGGTTCTAAAGACACCATATGAGATATGTCATGGGAAGTGTCCCAATATGTCTTTTATAAAGAAAAAGAATAAAATCTTATATAATAAAATAATTTCTTAGAAAAATTTTGTCCACAACTCACATAAATGTTATTTTTTTAATATCCTAAAGGATACTACTTTTTCAATCTGATAATAAAATATTTGTTGCCAGGATGGCTATATTTCTAAAGGGAATCAAATTCCAAAAGAAACTAGTAGGATAAAAGTAAAATTTGAAAAGAATAAGATCAATAAGAAAACATTGAACCTAAAGAGGTATAATAGGAATAAGGAGAATGAGAAATTGTTGTAGAGTCTTAAGTTCTTTCTATAACACAACACCTCGTCGATAAAGTAGAACACACCTTGAGCTTAAAAGATTAGGATATCTTATGGCTCAAGAAGGTGGTAAGTTGGTATATGTGATGAGACAACAACCTACCTAGAAGCTATTGAGGGACCAAAATAGGATATATGGCTTGATGCCATGAGATCCAAGATGAACTCCAAGTTCACAAAAAAGGCATGACTTTGGTTGATCCACCTCAAGGGTTCAAACCCATAGGGTGCAGTTTGGTCTTCAAGAAGAAGATCAGCATGGATGGTAATGTATAAATTTATAAGGGAAAATTGGTTGCAAAGGGTTCAAGTTCAAAGTGTTGAAAATGACAAAATCCTTTTCACCAGTTAGCATGGTTAAATCCATCAGGATCATGTTTGTCGTTGCAGCTTGTTATGAGTTTGAGATTTGGCATATTGATGTTAAAACAAAATTCCTTAATAGGATTAACTATGAAGTTGTGTGAATGAACCAACCTAAATGTTTTATAAATCCAATAATGCAAGTAAAGTATATAAGCTACAAAGGTCAATCTATGGATGGAAGAAAGCATCTCAAATCTAGAATCTTCAATTTCACAGGTTAGTCAAAGAGTTTGACTTTAGTTGAAATGAAGTTAAAATCTATGATTACAAGGATTTAGTAAGAGCATATTTATATTCCACATAATGATGGGGAATAACATCCTTATAATACATATGTTAAAGACCTATCTGGGAAGTACCTTCTCTACTGAAGGTTTAGGTGAAGCTTCCTATATCTTAGGAATTGAGATCTACGCAGGTAGATCTACAAAGCTTTTTGACATGAGACAGAGTACACACATTGACAAGATGCTGAAAGGGTTCAACATGCATGACTCCATGAGAGAAAATTGGTCCATGACCATACGATTAATCTCTCAAGAGTCCAATGTCCCAGTTCTTGTCAAGAATGGAAAAAATATGAGTTAGATATGATATGCATTCACAATTGGATCATGTAATGTATGTAATGTTATGTACTCATCATGTTATCTCATATGTATTGGACATGACAATGGGATATCTACCCATCTTGTTATCTTGTGTGTATTGGACATGAGGAGAGTATATGTACCCATCCTGTTATCTTGTATGTATTAGGCATGACGTGAGGATATGTAATCATCTCATTATTTTGTATGTATTGGACATGACGAGAGGAAATCTGTTAGATTCCAATGAAGGTCATTGGACTGAAGTAAAGAACATCCATTGAGTACTTTGAGAAACACTAAGGACCAGTTCCTTATTTATGGTAATAAGGAAGAGTTGGGTATAAAGGGTTACACTGATGCAAGCTTCAAAAATGACAAAGAAGATTAATGATCACAGATCTAAAATTGTGTTTGACATTAAGATAGAACTATAAACTGGAAAGTTATGAGTTAAAGATAGTAGCCAATTCTACAATAGAAGGTGAGTATCTTGGTGTTATGAACACAACAAAGAATATTGTATGGATCAAGAAGTTCATTTAGATGAACTTGTGGGAGATTCAAACCATTGATGACACAGTAGAAATACTGTGATGCTACTAGATAGACAAAGGAACACACATTGCATACTACATTATTTCCATCTCATACGAGACCACACAATGAGGAGATGTGAATACTTGCAAAGTACCGACTAGAAGCAAAATGTTGATAACCCACTAAAACACTTGGGCAGGTGAAACATGATGGATATGTTAAGATCACTTGGAATAGGATTCTCAGGTGATTGGATCTAAGTGCAAGTGGGAGTCTGTTGGTATTTATTCCCATAGATCCAATAATATGATGATAGTAATGGGGCATCATATACTTTATTTGATAATGATAAAAGTAATTTCATCTAGTATGTTTGTCTCAATCATGAGATGATTACATAGAAATAATATATGTCTAAAGAATGATATTACTCAATGACATATATATTTAGCTTGAGGACCTAAATAATGAGATTATATGTATGATAAGAGTACATACATTCTTGTTATGTCCCTAGTTGGATGTTACTATGGAAACAAAATAGACAACAATGACACACAAGACTGGTATGTGTGTTGATTGATGACAAAATCTCATCACTCATGATATGTGATATCAAACCAAACACATAAGTACATTTTAGAGAATAGTGTATCACACAGACCACCTTGAGAGTGATACATGGAGACCATGGAAATGTAGTCAGAATTAGCTCTGATAGTGATAGTGGTGATTGTGGTTCTTAGACTTGAATCACTACACTCATCATATTTCATTTAATGTATTTTGACATCATCCAACATGACCTTGAATAAGCTTTTCCATAAAGGTGATGCTTGACTATGTTGTGACACATGGAAATTGAGTGCGAGTGATGTAGATGGGATTTGTCCCTCCTAGATGAGATTGATATCTTGGCCACTTGATAAAAGAGACTGAGAAACATGTGGCCATACTCGTGTGACTCCATAAGTGATATGTGAGCTCACATGCATCTCATACAATATACTCTTATTAAAGGAACATAAATTGCATAATTAAGAGGATGATGATTCCATGCCTCGAGTTCCATTTGGATATCAGTGACAAAGGAACTATATGATCACTATATCACTGATCATGGATTTTAGGTTGAATTTGTTCTCCAACTTTCCAATTACTTGTGTAGCAACGATGTGTTTCTTGATACCACTTATTGCTTGTGATGTCATAAATTGGTTATGGAAATTCACTATCAATGTAATTTGGGACCTATAGGGTCACACACATAGGATACACTTGTAATAGGAGTTTACTCATGAATAAGGTTGAACTTGATTTCTAAAGTATTTAGTATTCAATTTAAACAACATTGGCTACACATTGGTTGAACTAGAATTTGAATTGACCAGTTTAGAAGTGAATTTCTTGGTTCAAAATTTGAATTTCCCAATTTAGAAGTGAACCCAACATTTTAGAATATGACCGGTTCAGATTGTGAATCGACTAGTTGAGCGATCTGTAAGACTATCTCAAGGATTGATTGATAACACCCATTTTGTGGCTGTCAGAGCTCATATCCCATCATTAAATTAGCCTCCAAACTTGACTTCCTCTCCTTTATGTTCTATTTATCATTAAAAATCATGTTCGTTGTGCTTCTGACAATGTTTCCATCTTTTGAAGGCTTTCCTATTTTTCTATAAGAAAAGAAAGACAAATGGGCTCAATAAGCCCACCAACAAAGGTTATCGGCCCCCACATCCTTACTGCCCGACGCACTATAAGAAACCGTCACGAGGGCTCAACTATTCACTTGGCATGGAACAAATCACAACCTGCTAGGAATTTTACCCATCTTAGTGTCAACCCGACACAGTTGCAACCCAGTACAGTCAGCAACCCAACATGATCGCCTGACGAAACTGTAGCACGATATGACTCCAGCCCACCACAACCAAACATGGATATTACCGTTGTACGATACAACTTCAGCCCATCATGCACTGTAGCCCAATATGCCTTGATAGCTGGCACCACAACAACCCAACACGATCATTGTCCTGTTGACTACCAGCAAAGAAAACCTGACATAGCATATCAGGAGGCAACCCATGATAGCCTCATTCAAAGATCCATTTAAATTCATTACTGCCCAGATATGTGGACCAATAAATCTTCAACCTCCACCTACCTGCTACCCTATAAATAGTTGCTACATTCCTACGATGGGACGAGCCTCCAGATCGAGGGGGAGCTATTATGCCGAGTTTCTAGGAGCTAAGTTAGGTGGGAGGAGTTCACTTAGAGATTGTTCTGGTAGCAGTAGGCAACACGCGAAGACCCTTCAAGATTCTCTGAGCATGTCATGTTTCTATTTGAGCTCAAATATGAGACAGTCTGCCTAGAAAGAATAACCCGACATGAAGAACTTGAGAGCCGGGATAATACCAACCTGATACAGACTTAAACCTGATATAATTCCTTCACTCGTCACAGTTGCAACCTGACACGATTGCAACCTGATACGACTGTATCATGTGGGAGTCATATCCCGATATGATCACCACCCATCACAGTTGGAACTCGATATGGTCAACAACCAAACATGATCGTATCCCGATATGACTGCAACTCGATAGTAGGTTAGCATTATCCTGGGTGGTCAGCCACCATACATACCAATTTCCCAAATCAAGGAGACCGATACCTATCTTCCCTTTTTTATAGTATTTACTCTCATTTCAATATAGCATTGAAACCAGACCATTATATGATTATTGGATCCTGTGAAGCACTTCTCATATCATTCTATGCATGGCTTTATTTTCATTGAATGATCTCTTTCTAGCATCTGAACTCTAGTTCCCTACTTCTATTACACATTTTGACTAGCTACCGAATCGTGTTTCATGTGTTGACCTCTTCGAGAGAGGGGAGTCATGAACTTCTAGGGCTTGGTCTGGTTCAGGTGTATGAGAGTACCTAGAATCAAAGCTGCATCCGGTCTATTTTTCGTGTGAGTCCGCATCTAGACACCTCGAGAGAGATTTTCGGTAAATGGTTTGTTGGATCTTGAGAGAAGAAAGTGTCGGGTGTAGACCGCTGCTGCTTGTTTTGATAAAAAAAAATTCCTTCTTCGTGCTTGCCCGGATGATTGTTTTCTCTCTTCAATTTTCATGCATGTAAAACTACCCTAAAAACTGCTAAAACCCAAAATACTTAGACCCTTATCATCCTGATAACTCCCCTTAGAGATATCATTTAGTTTAATTGTTTCAAATTCTTTTTTATTACACTTTATTGCTACAAACCTTATCCCCTAACTTTTTGATGAGTTGGACAAGTAGAACTCAGGTTTCGAAGCAATTTTCCCTCTACTTCCCATGTTTGACCCCGGACGACTACTTCAATCCCGTGCTAGTTGCGGGCATCTTATACATTTGGGTATTATAAATTATAAAAGTCTGATGACCTAGACCTACTTCCTTCTCCTTTTTGGATCCATGTTTAAGGACAATCAACTTTTGTCACTGTTGTCAGGGACTAGGCAATGAATACCCTTCTACGAACCTGAGTTTTACTTGCACTTAGTCAAAAACTTTGTATAGATGTATAAAGAACTACAGATACGTATTGCACATATCCACCACGCCTTCCCTTATCTATTTATATTTCTTCCTCTCAGGTACTTACATCCCTTTCCTCTTGCAAGCATGTGGCTGATCAGGCTCCTGAAGCTAGATCCCTTTGATCTTTTGTTCAAGTGAGGGAAAATGAGGAAAGGAACCCAGTGGTGGAGAAACCACTCAATGTAGCAAACTTTGAGCTAAAACCAAGCTTTCTCCAATTGTTGCAGCAAAATTGCTTTGGAGGAAACATCAGCGAAGAGAACCCTTACAATCATCTCACGATGTTCAAAAGGACCTGTAAGAATTTCAAGATTAATAGGGTCCTGATAACTTATATCTACACCCAGTTCTTCCCTTTTTCTCTTAAGGACAAGGCATTGAAGTGGTACTCAAGCCTCTAGGATGGGAGCGTCCCAAACTGGGAGCATCTCGCTAATGCCTTCATAACCAAGTTATTCCCTATTAAAAGGACTATAAAATGTCAGAACAAGATTAGCTGATTCTCACAGAAGGTTTTGGAGAATCTACATGAGACGTGGGAGCGATTCCAAGGATATCAACGCGAATGCCCACACCATGGCTTTTCTGAGCCAATCCTGATTACCACCTTTTAAAATGGCATGTATATAGGTGAAAGGAAATCCTTGAATGCTGTAGCTGGTAAAAATTTCTTAAGGCTCAATGCTCAGAGATCCAGGGAGATCATCAACAACATGGCTACAGATTAACAAGACAACGAGTACGATAGAGAATCAACAAGTCACTCTACACATGGATAATCAAAGGTGATGGAAGCACTATTAACCAAGCTAGACAATATAGTGAACGATGTTCAAAAGGAATAGAGCTACAAAAGCAAGATCCAATCAGAAACCGTCAGGAATTTGTCACGTGCAGAGATCTTGATCATCTTTCTGACTTTTGCCCGCACACAATTGTGTAGGGTGACTCTAACAAAGAAAGTGTGGAAAATGTAAGATATGCTTAGTACTAATGCCCCGACCACCCAGGGCTCTCCTATGGGAACACCAGTGCTATAGAAAATTTGCACCAGTTAATCATTGGGACCTCTTCTACTGGTCTGCAGAATCAGCAACGCCAAGCTAACTTCCAGCAGCAAAGGAGTTACCAGAATATGCAGCAAAATCAACAGCAGCGGCCATCAATGATGACCGAGTTGATGTCTTCCACAAAAAATTAAATGACTTAAATGAGAAATTACACAAGATTTTGGTGGATAGAACAACGTTGCTCAACCTCATGCAACAACAAATGGGAGGTTTCTACCAGATCGGGGAGCTCCAACAGCATAACAAACAAATAAACCAGCAGTTGGCAAGTTTGGATCAGAGCATAAATCATCAAGTGGGATGATTTCCTTGCAGCACTAAGGAAAATCCTAGAGGAAATGAAACTACAAAGACGGCCATCCTGATATTAGGAACACTGTTGCATTCTGATGATGAACAAGGAGCAAAAGCCAACTGTACCATAGTATCGCTAAAAGATGTAACAGCTGAAGATCCTACAGTAGTACCTACCAAGAAAAGGAAAGTAGCAAATAAGGGAAGCAGTAAAGAGGCCTATGAAGAGCGCCCAGATAGATGTGCACCTCTCATACCTTTCCCGCACAAGCTAGTGAAGGACCAGTTAAAGAAGAGATATGAGAAGTTTATAGCTGTAGTAAAAAAACTACACCTCGACATATCTTTCTGAGACGCCATCGAAGAGATTCCTAACTATGCCAATTTTTTTAAGAATTTGATTTCAAATAAAAGGATAGGAGAGGACATTGAAATGGTGAAGTTAGCCCAGATGTCTAGCTCTTTCGTAAAGACAAGCATGCCTACTAAGAAAAAGGACCATGGTGCTTTTATAATCCCTTTCCAACTTGAAGATAATGTCACCTGAAAAGGATTGGCTGATCTGGGGGAAAGCATTAGTCTATTGCCGCTCTCTCTTGTAAGAAGACTGAGGCTTACTGATATAGTAAGAACCAACATGAGGATCCAACTGGTAGATCACACCTTTACAAAACCAGACAGAATGATAGAAGATGTACCCATCAGGATAGGGCATTTCTTAATACCCTACGATATCGTCCTCATCGACACCTTGGAAGATTGTAGCTGCCCGATGATCTTCGGGAGACCCTTTCTAGTGACTGGGAGAGCACTCATTAACATGGAGGTAGGGATGATAACCACCAGGGTTGGAAGAGAGCACATCAATTTCAACATCTGTAACTCCATGAAAACCCCCTCATTCCATTGAATATTCTTACTTTGTTGAGAGATACCAACAATTCTGTAATGAGGTAAGAAGGTAGAAGGCTATTATGGACTCGTTGATGCATGCTTTGGTTAGCGACACAAAATTTATTGAAGACCCAGAAGTGCAAGAGCTCCTGGATCTTCTGGATGAAATGGAACCGGTCAAATCTGACGGCCCCATTGAAACTGCAACATACGTCGCATTACAGAGCAGTCTCGGTGAGGATCCAGAAAAGAAGACTCCACCCGAGTTAAAAGATATGCCGAAGGGTTTGGAATATCAATTCTTTGATGAGGAGAGAATGAACCCAGTCATTATCAATTTAGATTTAACTGATGCATAAAAAGAGAAACTGCTAGTTGAGTTGAGGTCACAGAAGAAAGCTTTGAGTTACTCCATTGAAGACTTGAGGGGTGTAAGTCCCTCAGTGTGGATGCATAGAATACATCTTGAGGAGGATGCCAAACCATGCACACAACTACAGTGGAAGCTTAATGAGAAGTTGCGTAAGGTAGTCAGCAAAGAAGTTATCAAGCTTCATGATGCTGGTATCATCTACTCCATCAGTGATAGCACCTGGGTAAGCCCTATCCAGGTGGTGCCCAAGAAAGGAGGAATCACAGTAGTTAAGGGAAACAATGGCGTTGAAGTCACAACAAAAATGGTCATGGGATGGAGGATGTGTATATATTATAGAAAGTAAACGCTACCACCCGAAAAGACCATTTCCCACTTCCTTTCATCGATCAGATGCTTAAGAATTTAGCACACCACTCGTATTTCTATTGGTTAGATGGGTACTCAAGATTTTATCAAATCCTTATCCACCCGGACGACCAAGAGAAAATAAAGTTCACTTGCATCTATGGAACATATGCCATCTTTCCCGATTTCTTAGAAAAATGGAAGTTTTTGTGGATGACTTCAGTGTCTATGAAAGCTCCTTCAAGGAATGCTTGCAGAATCTGTCCCTCGTGATAAAGAGATGCGAAGAGCAAAGCCTAACCCTCAACTGGGAAAAATGTCACTTTATAGTACATGAAGGCATCGTGCTGGGACATAAGATATCAAACAGAGGAATCAAAGTTGACCAGTCAAAGGTTGAGGCTATTGCAAAGCTTCCCCTACCCACATCTGTGACAGGAGTTCAAAGTTTCTTGGGGCACGCCGGGTATTACCACAAATTCATTAAATATTTCTCAAATATAGCAAAACCCTTATCCAACCTCTTAATGAAAGATGTAAGGTTTGAGTTCACCACACAATGCCTCATGATGTTCTCTACCTTGAAGGACGCACTGGTCTCTGCCCCCATTATCTAGTCACCCAACTAGAATCTCTCGTTTGAGTTGATGTGTGATGCCAGTGATTACGCGATAGGCACAGTCCTCAAACATAAGAAGGATAAGAAGTGCCACATGATCTATTATGCTAGCAGAACGTTGGTTGAATCCTAGATCAACTATACCATGACAGAAAAAGAGATGCTAGCCATCATATATGCATTTGATAAATTCCACTTATATCTCATGGGCTCCAAGGAAACTGTCTACACAGACAACAGAGCCATCAAATATCTGATGCAAAAGAAAGATGCCAAGCCTAGGATGCTACACTGGGCATTACTTCTCCAAGAGTTCGATCATGAAATTATGGATAAGAAGGGTACTAAGAACGTGGTTGCTAATCATCTCTCCAAAATTATGATGTAGGATGACCACCCGCTACCAATGAATGAGAGCTACACCGATGAGGCGATGTACTCTGCCAGAGTAGATAGCCAAGAAGGACCATGGTATGCAGATATTTGCAATTATCTAGTCTATAAAAAGCTTCCACCGGAAATTACTGATAATCAAAAGAAGAAAATCTTCTCTGATTTGAAGTACTATTACTGGGATGATCTTCTATCATTCAGTCATTGTGTCGATAACCTCTATAGTAGGTGTATACCCGAAGATGAAGCCCCTAAGATTATGTATGAATGTCACTCCTCTCCTTATGGAGGACATCTGGGAGCAAAAAGGACAATGTCTAAGGTCCTGCAATCAGGTTTTTACTGGCCCTCTTTGTTTAAGGATGTTAATGCCTGTAGTGAATGCCAGCGTACTGGGAATATTTCCTACAGGAATGAGATGCCTTTTTTCTGACTGGATCGAAGTTGAGATTTTCAACGTCTGGGGAATTGATTACATGGGACCTCTTCCCTCATCATATGGTTTTTAGTACATCCTAGTTGCAGTGGACTATGTCTCAAAGTGGGTGGAAGCTGTAGCCACCACTACTTGTGATGCTAAATTTGTAATAAAGCTCTTTACAAAGGTTATCTTCATAAGATATGGGGTCCCTAGAATTGTGATTAGTGATAGAGGATCACATTTTGCCAAAAAGCAATTTGAGTTGTTGCTGAAGAAGTATGAGGTTAGACATAAAGTTGTCACCCCTTATCATCCCTTGACTTTTGGACAGGTTGAGATCTCAAGTAGACAGATTAAGTAGATCCTAGAGAATACTGTTGGGAAATCCCACAAAACTGGTCTACAAAGTTGGATGATGCCCTCTTGGCCTACAGAACATCCTTCAAGACACCAATCAGCACCACAACGTACCGTTTGATTTATATGGGAAAGCATGTCATCCCCCCTTCGAGCTAGAGCATAAAGCCTTTTGAGCCATCAAACGTCTGAATATGGACCCAACCCTGGCCGAAAAGAAAAGATTCTTGCAAATCTAAGAGCTTGAGGAGCTTAGGCTTCATGCCTATGAGAATGTAAGGATCTGTAAGAAAAGGACTAAAGTCTGGAATGATTCTCACCTGAAGAAGAAGGATGTCAAAGAAGGTGACAAAGTTCTACTTTTTAAATCTTCCATTCGACTTTTTCTAGGGAAACTACAAACTCATTAGTCAAGACCGTTCGTGGTAGCAAAGATGTACCCATCCGGTATGATGGAGATGTTTGATAAGGATGACCCCACAAAAGTCTTCCCGGTTAATGGACACCGTGTGAAAAGATTCTATGAAGATGAAGCTTTCACAAGATGCTCTGAATTGGTCGTGACTGTCGCTAAAGCCACACTAGATGAAGAAGCCTGAGCAGGAATGAAGATGTCGATCTAACAACAGAAACCATAGCGCTCCTTGGGAGGTGGCCCAATTTTGCTTTCCTAGAATATGACTATATTTTATTTCCTTATGAAGAACATTCTAAACACTATTGTTGTAATAAGGCCTGAGTCTGTGCATGCGCCATGCACACTGACTCCCATGTTTTTTGGGCCACTGACTTTGTTTTCTTTGCCTTGATCTGTAATACCAGCTGAGGCTGGAGATCTACGAATTAAGCCAGTGATGTCTTACAAATCAAGAGCTTTCTACTTCCTTACTAAAGTAATCACCTTGGTCCTATATGATCAAGGTGAGGTGGCGCCGAAAAGAGGCCCCATATCAATTTTTATGCATATCGGACAATGTATCGTGTTGCCCATGAGCATGCCATGCAGGGGTGCTTATCATGGACTTCCCTCGTGTTGTCCTATCGCCCATTTCTTGCACGATATCGAGTGCTCAGTCGAGTGTTCAACCCGATACAAATGTTGGGCGATATTGGTCAACCGTGTCGGGCAGCAAGATATACTACCCTTCTTAACAAATCACTTATACGTGTGTCATGTTGTAAACCTTTTTTTACACATGTCACATAAATGTGTGTCGCTCACCGGTGTCAGACTCTGTGTACTGGGTAATGTTTCTCTCTCTCTGCCTCGCAACGCGACATGTTCAGTCCAGTTATTGCCTTGTTTAAAAAGGTGATTTGCGTAGTTATGCGACACGTGCCCCTGTCTTTGCGGATGGCTATATAAGCTTTGAGATGTTAATTGTGATGGGTTACCAACTTTTACACTCATATCATGCAAGTTCCTATATCGCCCAGAGCAACCTCTTCTCCCGTACTGAGTTCCCGACTACGCTCCTTCACATGACGCGTTCGAACTTCTCTTCTCTGATAAGGTAAAACCCGATATCATGTGGTAATTGGCCATATCGCTTTCCTCTATATCACATTCCATATCATGCAACACTTCGTGTGTTGGGTCTTGGCCTATCGGTTTACACTTGTGTTACGACCAGCCATGACTGGCTACATGATATCGAGTTTTGGCTACTTTGAATCACTGGTATCAGGCAAGCCACGCATATTGAGTTTTGATAGTATCACGTCAAACGTATTGGGTAGGACCCATCCAAGCTTCTGCGTGTTCTTCCATATCACGTTGGCATATCGTGCACACATGAAGTTGGATAAACCAACACCATGCCTTCTTTCACAAACTAATACCGATTACCTATATCTCCCAAGTTGTATCGCGCTGACCATTTTATGCTGAATTTTACCTCTATCGCCTTCGTGTGTCAGGTTGGCCTACTAACTCGATACATGATGCAAAATGTCACTTAAAATGTGATTTCTTTATTTTTCAGATAATGGCAAACATTAAGGAGATTGTTGTCCAGGTCAACCAACACGGCAACAGGATCCCCTCTGAAGACACCATAGTGGCCATTGTAGGGAAGAAGTGCCCTAACCTAGCACCAACTCAACCTCCCACAGCTAAAAAGAGGCCCTGTGTTGAAGTAGAAATGACAATTTAGGATGCACCAGTAGAACCCGAAGTCCTGACCCACTCCCCAGGGCACTTCACTCCAAGGGATGCAGAACATCATCATCGATACACTGAACTGGCGGTGAAGGTCTATCACCCGATGAGGTTCTGCCTTGAAGCCTCTTTTTGATAGATTTGGATCTTTGAGAGGTTAAAAAACGTCCTCAGTGTCGTTGGTCTTTACAACATCTGCTTTGATTTCTCCAACTCCTACACAGAGTTGACCAAAGAATTCATCTCGTCCCTTCGATGGGTGCCGAACAACACTAAAGAGAGTAAGAGATTTGGAGGTGGCAACCAGCTGCTGGCCTGATTATACAGCATGGAATATGAGATCACTGAGAACTTGCTCAACAAGATCTTATCCAAGAGCGAAGATGAGTAAAAACTGTTGAATGAGGGTGCAAGCATAAGCGACAATGAAGGCTTCTACCTAGTGAAGATGTGGAAGGAGCTGATAGGCATGTCTGCCTTCAAAACTGGAAGTAAAGTGGTTGTCGTCCACTCCTACTTCTAGAAGACCATCCACAAGATAGTGGCCAACCTCCTCTTCAACAAGTTCGAGACCAACAACCTTTACACTAAAGAGCTGCATATGATCTTGTACATAATGGCAGGGAAGCCAATAAATTTGGGTCGCTTCCTCATCAACAGGCTCCATCTGATCAAGGATGCCATCAAAGAATACAACATGGGAGGAATTGTCAACCTAATCATAGTAGGGCTCAAATATCCAAAGGAACCATAGAGACTATAGCGAACTTGGGGTGAGGATAATATTGATATCAACTTCCTCATGAGAGCTAGTATTCTAAAAAAAGAGGGCTCTCAACTCTTCTACAGGTTTGCAAGAATTGATACTCTTCTCCTACTGCCAAGTTGTGTCAACTACGATGCACAAAATCCGGTATTTATGCCAGCAGAGATCGAGGCTCTAGAGGTCAACATAGCCTACACAGCCCAACCCAACACCCACAAGAATGTGGCTGCAAAGAAGAAGGGGACCTCCAAGGCTACTAGTTGACAAAGATCCCCAGTGGCCAGCGAGGTCGAAGCAGTTGCACCAATTGAACCAGCTGCACCAAAGAGCACAGTCATGCTTGAAGAAATAGCCAGGGTCACAACGATAGCTGCACCTTATGTGAAAGTTGTATCAGTCACATCAATGGCAGTTGAACCCCAAAGAGAACAGAAACAACCACGACATCAACAACATAACTCATAGCGACACCACAAAAGGGGTAATGGGTGAAGCTCACAAAGCCATGGAAATGAGCAACCTAGAGTGAGGCCTACATCAGATATCGAAGATCCCAGAGGGTTTTGACCTCCACACTAATGTCTTTCCCGATATACATGAGTGGATACATATGATAGGGAGCGATCCAGTAATGGCTGATATGACGGCTCTGCTATACCCTCTCGAGCCAATTGAGGCCACCAAAGACCTCTCCAATAGTCTGTCAGACAACCCCTCTAAAGTAGAAGAAGGCGACATGTACAACTTGCTGGCAATACATCCACCTCGAGGGAAGAATTTGGCAGCTGAGCACTTTTCTGAGCCGTCTGAAATACCACTGTTTGAGATGCCTGACTTTGACAAATGTGTTATAGGATATCTAAGTACGCACGACCAATGTCTTCTGAACATGGTGCTTAGACCACAGATGGAAGAGAAGGTCATCATCTGGAACAATAGTTACTTCTGCCTACAATGCTGAGCACTCAAAGTAATATTTTGCTCAGAAGCTGTAGTAGGAAAGATCCTCTTTCACATCATGGAAGGTGCAATGATTGAAAATATCGTGTTGAATATAGACTGACAACCAATCTACAATGCCACCCCCACCTTGGCCAGGAGACTACTAGCAGGAGCATATGAATCACAACTGGTGGTCGATATGTTGAAACATATTGAATAACACAACCCTGGACTAGTGCTACCCCCCATAAGAACATGCAGTACACTCTTCAACTATTATGCAGGGGAGATTCCTCACCTACATCAGGACTTTATTCATCTTAAAGACAAGCTCCTAAAGCTTCTACCACTCTATCTTCACCTGATCATTAAACAAAGCATCAAACGCCATAGTGGAATTTGGAATTTTAACGCAATAAGTGACTTCACTGTCCAACAAGACTCATGAAGCGGTAACAGTGCCTTCATCATCCTTCATGCAATGGAGCTTCTAATATCTTTAGATACATGTTGTAGCTCCAAGACATGAATTTCTACTCGATGAGGATCATCTATGCGCTTCTAGTAATTAAAGACATGCACTACTTCTTAGATCTCGAGCTTCCTGAGGAATTCCTAGATGCAAAATCAGATGCCCAATCCTCACAACCAGGAAGACAACTAAGGGAAGAGAGCGCACTCTCTCACATCCAATACCATGACAGGCCAGGCAAACAGATGTGGAACCTTCACATTCTGCACGACAAGGACAACACACTTGTTTCACCCCCTACCATCAACAATTTTGACTATTCAGCCTGCAACTCTTTATCTTAGGAACATGTCAATCACATCATGATACATCTTGCTTATTCTAACATTGTGGACGTCATCTATGAAAAAGACTCTATAGTGATCCCCACTGATGAACTCATAGATTTAGTCCAAATAGGTGGGTGCTTAGCTATGACGGTGGCACTAGCATACATTCCTATTTTACAAGCAAAGATCAGTCAGTTCTACATCGCCCATCCCATGTTGTTCAACAATCTCTATTTAGCTGACAAAATAGGAGCATGCTAGCTTTTTCAACAAAAAATCCAAGAGAAGCTTCCGTGCATCATCTTTTTTCCAATGGTGCATGACAATCAATGAACACTCATTATGCTCTACACCCACACTCATGTCAGAATCTTTTACAATAGTTCAGATGCCCATACTGATTGGCCTACTGAGTATGCTAGTGTGCCACAAACACCTCTTGAATGGCTAGCAAGAAAATTCTACCATGAGGTGATTGCCATGGTAAGGCCATATACTAAAAATCCTGGGGCAAACTGGCACGATTTCCATTTCTACCACTGTAGTCCACAACAAGCCCCTCTATCAAATGACTACAGAATATACATACTCCACTGGATATACAATGCATCAACACTAAAACAAGGACCTGAAATGCTTCATGGCATGGACTATCACAGCTAGCGAGAACAGTACATCATGGAGCTCCCATCTTTTGAAGGTGCACACATTTGTTGAACCCTCACTGATCTATAACTATTCTTTCCTATTCATCTCACTACTCTGGGACAGAGTGTGGGATGAGTTTGGGGGGGACTTTATAGCATCAGTGAGGGAGGTATTAATTTTTTCCCTCCTTTCTTTCCTTCAACATACTCCATGTATACACTGTATATAAATGTTTGATAGTAAGGAATATATACACACACCTCATCTGTTGTTCAATCTTGTAAACATTACTTTATCTTTAATACTTGTTACAACTTCCAATTTTTTCTCTCTGCGCCTAAGGCTGTGTACATTTCTGCTATGCTCTCTTGAAAATGTAGTCTTAAACGACAAAGACAATAACATTTTTGCACCAACCTTGAAAAATAATTTCTTTTCAAAAGAGAGAAAAGTCTTATGAGAGTGAATAAAAGCATGAGATTTGTACCAAAAAAAAACACTTGTCTTCCCAAAGGTACCCATCTTTAGGCATGGTAGATCTGGGGTAGTGGTATGTAGGATGTGAAATCACTACTCTAAAGCCAACTGGCTTGGACTACAGGGACCACTTTCCTGTTAACGGACCCATACCTGGATGGCCCAATGAGGAGCAAGAAAAACCCAAAAGCCTTAAGCCTTCCTATAAACCCCACTTCCTACCTCCACGATTCAAAAGTTTGGTGTGAAAGTAACTTTGAATAACATGCAGCAAAACTCACAAAAGATGGGAGAGATTTCTGTTCAATTTAGGCAAGGGAAAAGTCAATTTACTCGTGGTCAGACATAATTTTCCTAAAGACATTTCAAAAATCTACTTAACCTTTGCTTGAAGACCACCCCTGGCAGTTAAAAGCACTGCAAATGAAAGTTTTAAATCCAGTTTAATTGATTTAGGACAATCAAATTGCAAAGTTTGGGAGAGGTTGATAACACCCATTAAGTGGCTGTCAGAGCTCATATCCCATCATTAAATTAGCATCCAAACTTGACTTCCTCTCCTTTATGTTCTATTTATCATGAAAAATCATGTCCTCTGCATTTTGGACAATGTTTCCCATGTTTTGAAGGCTTTCCTATTTTTCTACAAGAAAAGAAAGAAAGATGGGCTCAATAAGCCCACCAACAAAGGATATCACCCCCCACATCCTTACAGACTGACATGCTGGAAGAAGCTGTCATGAGGGCTCAGCTATTCACTTGAAACGGAACAAGTCATAACCTGCTACGACTTTTACCCGTCATGGTGTCAACCTGACACGGTTGCAACTCGATACAGTCAGCAACCTGATATGATCACCCAATGGTACCGTAGCCCAATATGACTTCAACCCTCCACAACCAAACATGGATATTACCACTGTGTGAAATAGCTTTAGCCTGTCACACATTGTAGCCTTATATGCCCTGATATTCGGCACCACAGAAGTCTGGCACGGTCAGTGTCATGTTGAGTACCAACAAAGACAACCTGACACAACATATCAGGTGACAACCTCATTCAAATCTCCAGCTAAAGTCGTTACTGCCCTGACACGTGGACCAATAAAGATTCAACCTCCACCTACCTATTATCCTATAAATAGTAGCTATAGGTCTATGATGGGATGGGCCACCAAATCAAGGGGGGGGCTAGTGTGCCAAGTTCCCAGGAGCTAAGTTAGGTGAGCATACTCCCATCCCAAGAGGGATGGGAGGAGTTCACTTAGAGATCGCTCTATTAGCAGCAGGCAACGCGTGATGACCCTTGAAGCTTCTTCGAGCATGTCGGGTTTCTGTCTGAGCTCAAACCTGAGACAGTCTTCCTAGAAAAAATAACCCGACATGAAGAACCTGAGAGCCGAGATAGTACCAACCCGATACAGACTTAAACTCGATACAGTCCCTTCGCCCATCACGATTGCAACCTGACTTGGTTGCATCCCAGCACGACTGTATCATGTGGGAGTCATATCCCGATACGATTGCCACCCATCACGGTTGGAACCCGATATGGTCAACAACCTGACACGATTGTATCCCAATATGACTGCAACCTGGTATCGGGTTAGCATTGTCCCGGCGGTCAGCCACCATACATGTCGGTTTCCCAAATCAAGGAGATCGACACCTATCTCCCCTTTTTTACACCATTTACTCTCATTTCAATATAGCATTGTAACCAAACCATTATATGATTATTGGAACCTCTGGAGCACTTCTCATATCATTATGTGTATGGCTTTATTATGTTGAATGATCTCTTTCTAGCATCCGAACTCTAGTTCCCTACTTCTGTTACACATTTTGACTAGCTATCGAATTGTGTTTCTTGTGTTGACCTCTTCAAGATAGGGGAGTCATGAACTTCTAGGGCTCGGTCTGGTTCAGGTGTATGAGAGTACCCAGAACCAGAGCTGCATCTGGTCTATTTCCCATGCAAGTCCATATCTGGCCACCTCGAGAGAGGTTTCTGGTACACGATTTGTTGGTGCTTTCTTTGAGAGAAGAAAGCGTCGGGTGTAGACCGATGCCGCTTGTTTCTATAAAAGTTTTCCTTCTTCATTCCTACCCAGATGATTGTTTTCCCTCTTTAGTTTTCATGTATGAAGAACACCCTAAAAACTTCTAAACCCCAAAATACTTAGCCCTTATCAACTTGGTAAGTCCCCTTGGAGATAAATTTTAGTTTAATTCTTTTAGATTCTTTCTGGTTGCTCTTTCCTGGTACAAACCTTATCCCCTGACTTTTTGATGACTTGGACAAGTAGAACTTAGGTTTTGAAGCACGTTTCCCCTAGTCCATGTGTTCGACCCCGAACATCTACTTCGACTCGGTGCTAGTTGCGGACATCTTAAACATTTAGGTATTATAAATTATAAAAGTCTGATGACCTAGACATGCTTCCTTCTCCTTTTTGGACCCACATGTAAGGACGATCATTGATGCTGACATCATGTTATGTATCAACTATTATATTGAAAGCCAACATGTTTGCAAATAGGAAACATAGTTAACTAACCAATTCAAGTGTTGAATCAAATGGTTCACATGTGAACCAATTAGAATAGAAATGAACTGACCACTTCATGTTTTTTCAACTTCAAGAAAATTCATGAAACTCTGTCTCTTTGACTCCTAGTTGATTTGGAAACCCTAACACTAGACATCCTATTAATGGAGGGGGTAGTCAAGGATTTCATATGACACAACAACAAGCTCTGGCAATTGTTGTCCTCTCATAGTTTGGTAACTTGAGAGCCTGAGAAAGTCTTACCCGTAAAAGGGAGAGACAGAAAGGGAGAGACAATCAGGGAGAACAAGTCCACGATAGCATGTTGATGTTCAAAGGGACAACTTCTTCTCGTTGGCTCCTGAAGAACAACATGGAGTTCCCAGTGGTCGATGTGGACTACATAGAGACGTGGAGGTTGTTGTTGCCACACTAGGAGGACAACAACCAGATATGTCCATGGTGCTACAGTAAGAGGTTCTTTCCCATTGTTTCTGTACATCTTACAAAGAGTGTACATCGCCATGAAAGAGTAGTCATTGGACTTTCTCTAGGACCAAGTTTACCTCTTGCTTCCTTCCTTGCTATATACATGGTTGTTGACACAATCTGCTGGTATGGGAATAGGGACAAAAGATTTTATTTCCACTACCTTCTTTGTTGTCCCTATTCCCCAAAATAAGCATCTACATTATATATCTTAGAATAATACCACATGCAAAATTAGAAGGAAAGACATATGTCCATCACTCACATCAATAAGATTGATTTACATGATAGGAGCCACATCACATTTCCCATATGTTCAAGGGCGCTAAGAAGTTTTAAGTAAGAGACACATCACCTATCACAACTCCAAGCTCAACCAACTCCTCAAGGACTCCTCTGGTCATGATCACCAACATCAGTGAGATCCAAAACATCTAGCTTCAAATGGGCTAATTGCATTGTGGCAACATTGATCAAGACCATGACACCAATTGCCAATGAGTAGATATAATCGTCCCTATGTAGAATCCAGTGATGACCTAGAAAAGCTACTCTAAGAGTTGTATAAGGAGAATAGATATATTTCTCGACAATATCTTGAAGCTATTGACTATTCAAGCATAAAATTGATAGGCAACAGATCCTCCTCTGTCCCAGCCATGTGTCTCTAGTCTACCCACAACATCTACTGCATTCTCTAAATCCTTTTTTTTTCACCTCCTCAATCATTCTTTGGAGAATTCTTTTAGGTAGAAATTGGTTAGATACAACAATAGGTAACTTCAAGGTGAGTGCATGCCCAAGAGCAACGGAGGACAATAAAATCCTTAAGAAGAGGCTGGTCTGGATTGGTTGAATAAGAAACTCACTCACCCATATAAAAAATAAGGACAACTTCATTTGCGTGCTCTCTCATCATAAAGTGAGATGGTGATGTCTCTAAAGTAATACATGTACTGGAGAGAGGGCCTTGAAACAATGTTATATAAGAGAGAGGTGGTGGTGATGCTAAAGTAGTACCAGAGAGAGGACCATGAGTAGTGACACTGTAATGAAATCCCTCCCCCTATTATCCCCAATTAAGGTGGATTGAGAGGGCAACGGGCATTGTCATGTTTACAGGATCAGGGTTTAGCAATTAACAAAAAATAATTATAAACTTCACTAAATGGAAAAGAGTTTAATACAATATGAAAGATAATCTCTCAAATAAGCAGTTACATGATAGGGAAATTTATTATTTGTAACTTGAAATAAAAACTATCTAACTAGATAATCCATGGTAATTTAAATATATTTCCTTTTGGTGCCTCCTTCTCAGCATGTCCATTTTACAGATTAATAACAATATATCCAAAAATGCCATCAAACAAAACACGATAAGTATAACCAGTTATATTGGTATGTGGGAGAAACAAAATATTTGCATGTAGGTGTAACAATATAATCAGTCATTGCAACAATTATGATTACAAAATTAAACAAGCATTTTCTTATTTTAACCTTCCCACCTTATCCTCTTTTCTGAATGGTGTGCCCTCTATATAGGGGAGCCTCTTTATGAGGAACCTTGTTTTAAGTGTTTGGTCCCTACAATGGACATTTCATACATAGGCCTTCCTCTCTTGGCATGAGGTGATTTTATGGGCTTGATGACCAGTCATCCCCATGATGACTTTATTCACACCATGCTCTTTAACTCAATAGAGATTGTGTAATGACCCCGCCTTCCGGTAACCCCCAATTAAGGGAGACTGAGAGGTCAGTGCCGTTATCCCAATTTTCGGATCAAGGTTCGATAATTAATCAATAAAAATTATTAAATTCTACCAGACTATACTGAAAAGCTGTAATAAATAAAATTTTGCATACCTTTTGAAAACTCAGATTTTCTAAACTTCTATCCACATATGGATTCTATTCTAACTAATCCTAATTGGACTTTAATTCATGTATTTTACAATATGATGATTTACTGTTGGTCCTTTTGGTTTTGTACCTAAAATGCCGACAAACAAAATGTCGGTCAACATAAAGCTGGTATGTGGGGGAAATAGTAATCATGCAATTATCCATAACAATGTATTACAGTCAATTACAATTTAACAAACAACTTTACGTTTTAAATATAACTGTGCGATCCATGCATACCCTATCCCCTACGATGTCCCTACAGTGGACCTGGATACTACCTTCGTTATGGTAGATCCCCATTATACCCCTCATGATCCCACCTAACAGGTGAATCAGTTTCTAGGGTTGAGTCACATGGCACTACCCATAGGTAGCCCACTCTTTAACTCATGGCTTGCTAACAGTATCATGGCACTACATGTGGGTAGCCTAGTTTCTAACTCATGATAGCCTAGACCTTACTTTAGATTACCCTTTTTAGCCTTTGCAAAGCCACAGAGGAGGACCCAAATCTAGCCAGTTACATATATATTTATAGTGATAGTCATAGTCACTCTATAGTTGCATGAAATAAAAGGCATCCAACATTTATTTCAAGCAACCAATAAAAACGTTCAGAATCAACGGAAAACTAAAGCGATTATTCATAAGCGTAACCACATACCTGTGATCGCAAATTTTGAGACAGAATCAATCAAAATAGAAAAATACCAACCAAGCAACCAATTATGCACAGAAATCCTAAAATAAATATACAAATTTCCTTTTATTAATATTTATCCAATTTCATCATATTCCTTAAGATTTCTATTCCAATTTTAGGGTTTCCTTTGAAATTAAGGTTTCACCTGCACTTTTAGTATTATGAACCCTAATTCATCAAATCTACATAAAACCTTTAATTTCTCATTTTAATACTCCTTACAGACTAAGGATCCTTATTAAGAAACTTATTTCCTTAATCCGAAATAAATATGGTTTTTCTCTTCTTTTACCCAAAACTAGGGTTTCCATATATATTATCCTTCATTTATGGATAGAAACCATACATTAACCAACTTTTCATTCAAAATGGATGAAAACATTATTTTAATATCCAACAGGTTAATATTCTTCATATCAACCTTTTAATCCACAAAGATTCACCCTTTATATACAATTAGGGTTTCTAATTACTTTTTAATACATTATTCTACCAAATTAAGGTACTTTTGTAAAACTAGAGAGAATTAAGTCTCCAAACTATTTTTATCATGTTCCTCGTATTTTTCTATGCAACTTTCATGTATAAAGTTTTCTCATTGGAGATTCCTAGCTATTTCTATTAATTCCGCAAGGAAAATTCTTTTTCTGGATTATTTGAGCAGAGAGAGTAAATTACCAAATTTTAGTGGTCATTTTATTTCTGCGCCACTGGTCCACTGAAGATCCGATGCTCTATGTTTCTGATCTCCACTAACTCAAACACACAACCCGCCCCCAACACTGGTTCATTGGATCCCTCTCGAGTCCACGGTGGACTTCGATCTAACGCTCTGCGTCGATGCGACTTAACATACCCGACCGCCCTAAGCACCGTCAGATCCTCGCACAGGATCATGGTGATCCCTGATCGGATGATGGATGTACGTCGTCCCCTTCCTTTCTTTGTTGCTAGAGCCACGACGGCACCAAGGCGGTGCCCTCACCGGAGAGAATTCAAATGAGAGAGGGTGAGGGTGAGAGGACCTAGGGAGTTGCCGCCAGAGTTCGTGAGGGTGAGAGGAACCAGGAGGGGTCCTATTTATAGGGCGTATAGGCTTCCTTAGTGTTCCTTCAACCCTTCCGCCGCCCTTGTCTTTGGCCCAATTGGGCGATTCATATATAAGCTTCCAAAGACCAATAAAGTAGGGTTGAGAGAGTTCGTCTCTCTCTCCCGAACTCATTGGAATTCTTTCCAAGCATGCACATGCACTGGATCGGGTGGAAAATGAAGGGGAAAGTTCCCCTGTAACTATGCTACATTCCATGTCCCACTGGGACTTGACGATAAGCAGTACTGGTTGGATCAAGATCCAACGACCATCATCTTCCGCGCTCAACCAAATTAGGAAAAGATTTCCTAAATTCCAAGATAGTTCCTATTTTGAGGATAAATTGAAAAATCAATAACTCCCAAATTCTAACTCCTTTTTAATTCCAATTTTAAGGGAATCTCGTTTATGCTTTTATCTTTCATCTTGCAAAAACTGGGATTATTTTCTAAAGAAAACGATTCCGTTTCTTCAGTTGCAAGTTAACATTTAATTATTCATATTTTCCACATCTTTTCTATTTCCTTTGCCATTACATTATTATGTTGAGTTCCTTGAACCTCAAGGAACCTTAATATCTCAAAATTCCACCTTGGGAAATATTCCTTAGACTTTTATTCTTCTTTTATCTATTTTCTTATTTATTCCTTCATCAAATTGAATTCCTTTTTCTTTTCTTTTTCTTTTTCTCTCAATTGGGCTCAATAGCCAATAAAGCCCATCAAGAATACAAACAAGGCTATTATTCATGAAAATCATTCAAATCAAACCATTAAATTAACCATTGTCTTCATTTATATTTTAAAAGGAGATTTACAAATCTCATTACATGGTTTAGAAAAAAATGGGGTTATAACATCCTTCCCTCCTTATAGGAATTTTTCCCTCAAAATTCAACAATCAAACAAACAAATCAGGATATGCTTTTTCCATGTCCGTCTTCAGCTCCCATGTGGCTTCATCCTCTCCATGGTGCTTCCAAAGAACCTTTACCATCTCTATATTCTTACTTCTGAGTTCTTTCACCTTGGTATCTAGAATCCGCAAAGGTAACTCAGGATAAGTTAGCTTCCCTTGAAGCTCAATGGGTTCAATGCTCAGCACATGACTTGGATCTTATCCATATCGCTTCAGATTGGACACGTGAAACACATCATGCATCATACTATATTGAGGGGGTAACACCAATCGATATGCGGCTTCACCAATCCGTTCTAACACTTCAAACAGACCCACGTATCGGGGACTCAACTTTCCTCTATTCTTAGCTATAGCTCAGAGCGGTCAAATTTTCAGAAAAACATGTTCTCCCACAGTGAAATGCACATCAGGCCGCCTTGCATCAGCATACGACTTCTGTCTATCCTGGGCTCTCTTTAGCCTTGGCCTGATGAAAGAGACTTTATCAGCATACGCTTGGAATTCATCGGACCTCAACAAGGTCCTTTGACCAATATCATCCCAGTAAAGTGGTGACTGACACGGTCTCCCATAAAGAGCTTCACATGGAGGCATCTCGATACTGGCTTGGTAACTGTTGTTGTAAAACTCGACTAAAGGTAGGTACTGCTCCCATGATCCACCCCAATCGAGCACACAGGCTCTCAACAGATCCTCTAAGGTCTAGATTGTCCTTTTTGACTGACCATCTTTCTGGGGGTGATAAGCGGTACTGAACTTCAACCTTGTACCAAGTTCCTCTTGAACCTGCTTCCATAGCTTGGAAGTAAACTTTGGGTCTCTATCGGAGATGATGGAACAAGGTACGCCATGTAAAAACACTATCTCTCGGATGTATAGATCAGCTAAATCCGACACCTTAGCAGTGGCCTTTAGGGTAAGGAAGTGTGCTGACTTGGTAAGGCGATCTGCCATAACCCATATCGCATCATGGCCTCTCTTGGTCCGGGGTAGACCCACCATGAAATCCATGGTGATCTGCTCCCATTTCCACTTTGGAATCTCTATAGATTGTAAAAGTCTACCGGGTCATTGGTGTTCAGCCTTCACCATTTGGCACGTAAGACAGCTAGCCACATATGCCGCAATATCTCTCTTCATTCTTGGCCACCAGAAAAACCTCTGCATATCTTTAAACATCTTAGTATTTCACGGGTGCATAGTGTACTTAGAACCATGAACCTCTTGTAGGATACGTTCCTTCAACGGTGAATCTTCAGGAACCCATATGCGATTCTCAAATCTGATCCCTTCGTCTATTCCCAATGAAAGACATGTCTGAGGCTTCTTCATCAAGCCTTTCATCTTGTCAAGCTCTCCACTGGCCAACTGTGCTGCTATGATTTCACTTAATAATTCAGACTGTATCTGGATGTTGGCCAATCGAACTCGATCATCTAACAGTTGAGGAGACCATTCTACCAGCTCCTCTAAACTCTTCCACTGACTAGACAAAATTGCTGCACACCTGAGCTGTTTCTGACTCAAAGCATCAGCTACAACATTCGCCTTTCCTGGATGATAGGCGATAGTGAAGTCGTAATCCTTCATGTACTCCATCCATCGTCGTTGTCGTAGGTTCAAGTCTCTTTGTGTCAGAAGGTACTTCAGGCTCTTATGGTCAGTGAAGATCTCGAAGGTAGCACCGTACAAGTAATGCCGCCGAATCTTCAATGTATGAATGATGGCAGCCATCTCTAAGTCATGTGTTGGGTAATTCACCTCGTTGGGCTTGAGTTGTTGGGAGGCATATGCAACCACATGCCGATTCTGTTCCAACACACAACCAAGTCTCATCTCCGATGCATTGGTGAAAATAATGAAACCCTCATTTCCTGATGGTAGAGTCAAAAGTAGTGCAGTCATTAGCTTCTCTTTCAGCTCCTGGAAACGAGCCTCACAAACATCGGTCCACACGAACTTCACATCCTTTCGAGTCAACATGGTCAAAGGCAAGGCAGACTTTGAGAAATCCGTGATGAAGCACCGATAGTATCTTGCTAACCCCAAGAAGCTTCGAATCTCAGAGGGGTACTTTGGTGCAGGCTAGTCTCAAACTATCGACACATTAGCTGGATCTACGGTGATCGTTCCTCCTGAGATGATGTGTCTGAGGAACATGACTCGGTCTATCCAAAACTCACATTTAGATAATTTCCCATAGAACTTCTACTTTCTCAAGATATCAAGGACTTTAATTAGGTGGTCTCGGTGTTGATCTAAATCATCTGAATAAACTAGTATGTCATCTATGAATACTATGACAAATGAGTCAAGGAAGGTTTGAAACACACTATTCATAAGGTTCATGAAAACACTGGGTGCATTGGACAACCCAAAAGGCATAACCATAAACTCATAGTGGCCATAATGTGTTCTGAAAGCTGTTTTCGGGATGTCCTCACTCTTAACTCTCAACTGGTGGTAACCCGATCTCAAGTCAATCTTGGAAAGGACTCGAGATGACTTCAACTACTCAAACAAGTCATCTATGCAGGGTAAAGGGTATTTGTTCTTAATGGTAGCATGGTTGATCATCTGGTAGTGTATGCACATTCGGAGCGAACCATCCTTTTTCTTTACAAAAAGAACCGGTGCTCCCCATGGTGATGTGTTAGGGCGGATAAAAGCCTTGTCTAGCAATTCCTACAATTGTTTCTTCAACTCGAGCAACTCCATAGGGGCCATCCTATAAGGTGCTCATGAAATAGGGTTTGTCCCTGGAGCTAGCTCTATTGAAAAATCTACCTCTCTCTCGGGAGGAATCCTGGGTAGATCATCTATGAAAACATCCGCATAGCTCTTGGTTACCTCTATCTCCTCTAAGGGTTGCACCTTGGGTTCTGGCTCGGTAACTACTGCTAGGAAAGATTGACACCCTTTACTCATCATCGGCTCTGCCTTCAAGGCTGACACATACATGCTAGTGGTGGCATCTTTCCTAACCCTAATGACAAAAGGTGGGTGACCTGGTTTCTTAATGATCACTTTCTTCTCCCTACAGTCAATATTGGCCCTATAAGTATAAAGCCAATCCATTCCAATGATCACATCAAAATCATTCATGTCAAGAAGGATAAAGTCTATAGGAAACTCATGATCTCGATATTTCACAGGTATCATCGGAGTTTTCAAAAGAGAAGTAAATATCTGACCACTCGGGGTTGTAACATCTAAGACATACCCTAAATCCTTGATATCCGAGCAAAGCATGTTTGTGAGATTTCTAGAAATGAAAGTATTAGTAGATCTAGAGTCAAACAAAGCTTTTACATTATGTCCCATGACTTCAAGCATGCCTACATTGTTTTTCATCATGCATTAGACCATTACATGCTTAACTTTAAAACATAAAAGAAAACTCTAAGGGTTATTACCCTCGATCAATCGATTAGCATTAACTTGAACCTCCTCATTGTCAATAGCAAACACTCAAGCTTGTCTTCTTTCTCCACCAGGTGGGGCGACAGCTATAGGTGGGGCTGCCACAGGTGGAACTGCCACTTGTCCTGGTCCTCTTGGATCCGGCAGAGGACAAATAGATTGCAGGTGTCCCTCTTGGTGGCATCAAAAGCATGTCTTCTTCTTGTAGAGGCACTTACCGGCGTGCCCCTTTCCGCAGGTGTGGCAAGGAGGTCAGTTGTTTTCTTGACGGGGTTTCCCTTTTCCTCCATGTCTTCCCTTAGCTTGATGATGCCCTTGACCTTTCTTGTGGTTGTTCTTCTGACCTTGGGTTCCTTCAGCAAAACCTAAGTACCCCTTGGGTGGAAACTGGGCAGGCATCACAATCCTCTCCATGTCCAAAGTAGTGTTGTAAGCTTCGGTGAAGGTTTTAGGTTTACTTGCCATCACATGGGGCTTGATGGTAGGGTGAAGATGCTCTATGAAGTGATCCACCCTTCTTTCCTCATCCATCTTGTACCCAAAACACTCCAGTATTCGAAACTTGCACCTGAAGTCTTCCACAGAAGAGTTTCCTTGGGTCATGTTGGTGAACTCCCTTTCCTTTTCCTGCTTAGTTGAGACAGGGATGAATCTGGTCGGTGAAGATTGTCTTGAAGTCAGCCCATGCCATTGGTTCCTCAGTCAGATCTCAGCCTAAGATGTGTGTCTCCCACCATATCTTGGCTGCTCCTTCCAGGAGGTGAGTAGCAAAGAGGACCTTCTTGCTTGGCTGTACCTCAAGCATGTGGAATCCATTCTCGACTGCAAGCAGCCAAGCTTCCACCTTGTCGACTACCTCAGTCTTATCTTCTCCCCAGAACTTCTCGATGTTCAGCTTGACGAAGTCTAGGATGGTGGCTCCCAATCGAGGACGAACCGGAAGTGGCTCACCATTCTCACCTCTAGCTAAGTCTCAAAGGGTCAAACCACTAATGACCTCTGTTAGCTTCTTCTGTTGTTCCATCCACAAAGCATCAGGGGTATGGATCATCATGGTTGGTTCTGGACCACCAGCTTGGTCCTCTTCCATCTGGTCTACCTCCTCGTACCCATGTTGCTCCTCATACCCTTGGTCCTCTTCTTGACCCAGGTTGCTGAAGGGTATCGGGTCAGGGTTAGGGACCTCATGAGTGGTTTCTTCGGGCCTCTTCCTCTTCTTAGAGGATTCACCATCATGGTTCTTCTTTCTCTTCTCTAAAAACCCCTTTACCTTGAAGGGAAGCCAAACACTCCTAGCTAGATTCCCTATTCCCTCGGGAATAGCAATAGTCTTTGTACGAGCCATCTACATAAGCATAACAAACAGACCTTTAGTTTATATTTAAACTAATTATACTTTTTTCAATGACATCTCATTACGTATCTTTTATTAATTTGATGGAGGATCCCTAAATCCTTAACTTACTTACCCATGCCACATGAGGGTGAGGAAGAGAGAGAAATACCCTAACTCTTAAAATCCTTAATAGAATGTGTGATGAGAAGGGATGAATAAGATGAGAGAGTCCTAAAGGTATCTTATTTCGAGTCAGATCCTAAGACATCGGCCAGACAGTCACACAATCTGGGAGTCCCCGTATTCTGACTAGCGGTGCAGAGGAAAATATTTCTAGCCCCCGGAAGTGATCCTTTTCTAGACACCTCTGTCTTTCGGAAAATCCTCTAATAACTCCCTTGGGTTCTATGGAGTTTGTAAAATTTAATAATTATTAACGATTAAGTGAGGAACCTTGGCTCTGATACCAAATGTAATGACCCTGCCTTTCGGTAACCCCCAATTAAGGGAGACCGAGAGGTCGATGCCGTTATCCCAATTTCTAGATCAAGGTTTGACAATTAATCAATAACAATTATTAAATTCTACCAGACTATACTAAAAAGCTGTAATAAATAAAATTTTGCATACCTTTTGAAAACTCGGATTTTCTAAACTTCTATCCACGTATGGATTCTATTCTAACTAATCCTCCTTAGACTTTAATTCACGTATTTCACAATATGACGATTTACTATTTGTCCATTTGGTTTTGTACCTAAAACGTCGACAAACAAAACGTCGGTCAGCATAAAGCTGGTATGTGGGGGAAACAATAATCATGCAATTATCCATAACAATGTATTGAAGTCAATTACAGTTTAACAAACAACTTTACATTTTAAATATAATTGCGCAATCCATGCATACCCTATCCCATGTGTTGTCCCTGCAGTTGACCTGGATACTACCTTCCTTATGGTAGATCCCCATTATACCCCTCATGATCCCACCTAACAGGTGAATCAGTTTCTAGGATTGAGTCACATGGAACTACCCGTAGGTAGCCCACTCCTTAACTCATGGCATGCTAACAATCTCATGGCACTACACATGGGTAGACCCGTTTCTAACTCATGATAGCCTAAACCTTACTCTAGGTTACCCGTTTAACCTTTGCAAAGCCACAGAGGAGGACTCAGATCTAGCCAGTTACATATATATTTATAGTGATAGTCATGGTCACTCTATAGTTGCATGAAATAAAAGGCATCCAACATTTAATTTCAAGCAACCGATAAAAATGTTCAGAATCACCGGAAAGCTAAAGTGATTATTCATAAGCGTAACCACATACATGTGATCGCAGATTTTGAGACAGAATCAATCAAAATAGAGAAATCCCAATCAAGCAACCAATTATGCACAGAAATCCTGAAATAAATATACAAATTTCCTTTTATTAATATTTATCCAATTTCATCATATTCCTTAGGATTTCTATTCCAATTTTAGGGTTTCCTTTGAAATTAGGGTTTCACCTCCACTTTTAGTATTATGAACCCTAATTCATCAAATCTACATAAAACCTTTAATTTCTCATTTTTATACTCCTAACAGACTTAGGATCCTTATTAAGCAACTTATTTCCTTAATCTGAAATAAATATGGTTTTTCTCTTCTTTTACCCAAAATTAGGGTTTCCATATATATTATCCTTCATTTATGGATAAAAACCCTACATTAACCAACTTTGCATTCAAAATGGATGAAAACTTTATTTTAATATGCAACAAGTTAATATTCTTCATATCAACCTATTAATCCACAAAGATTCACCCTTTATATACAATTAGGGTTTCTAATTACTTTTTAATACATTCTTCTACCAAATTAAGGTGCTTTTGTAAAACTAGATAGAATAAGTCTACAAACTATTTTTCTCATGTTCCTTGTATTTTTCTATGCAACTTTCATGTATAAAGTTTTCTCATTGGAGATTCCTAGCTATTTCTATTAATTTCACAAGGAAAATCCTTTTTCTGGATTATTTGAGCAGAGAGAGTAAATTACCAAATTTTTGTGGTCGTTTGATCGCTGCGCCGCTGGTCCACTAACGATCTGACACTCTGCGTTGTTGATCTCCACTAACTCAAACGTGCAGCCTGCCCCCAATGCTGGTTTGTTGGATCCCGCTCGAGTCCACGATGGAATCCGATCTAACGCTCCGCGTCGATGCGACTTAACTTACACGGATGCCCTAAGCACCATCAAATCCTCGTGCAGGATCACACTGATCCCTGATTGGATGATGGTTGTACGTTGTCCCCTTCCTTTCTTTACTGCTAGAGCCGCGGTGGTGCCCTCACCGGAGAGAACTCAAATGAGAGAGGGTGAGGGTGTGAGGACCTAGTGAGCTGCCGCCAGGGTTCGTGAGGGTGAGAGGAACCAGGATGGGTCCTATTTATAGGGCGTAGAGGCTTCTTTAGGGTTCCTTCAACCCTACCGCCGCCCTTATCTTTGGCCCAATTGGCGATTCGTGTAAAAGCTTCCAAAGACCAATAAACCAGGGTTGAGAGAGTTTGTCTCTCTCTCCCGAACTCATTGGAATTCTTTCCAAGCACGCACATGCACTGGATCGGGTGGAAAACGAAGGGGAAAGTTCCCCTATAACCATGCTACAGTCCATGTCCCACTGGGACTTGATGATAAGTAGTGCCGGTTGAATCAAGATCCAATGACCATCATCTTCCGCGCTCAACCAAATTAGGAAAAGATTTCCTAAATTCCAAGATAATTCCTATTTTGAGGATAACTTGAATAAGCAATAACTCCCAAATTCTAACTCCTTTTTAATTCAAATTTTAAGGGAATCTCGTTTATGCTTTTACCTTTCATCCTACAAAAATTGGGATTATTTTATAAAGAAAATGATTCCTTTTCTTTAGTTGCAAGTTAACATTTAATTATTCATATTTTCCACATCTTTTCTATTTCCTTTGCCATTACATTATTATCCTGAGTTCCTTGAACCTCAAGGAACCTTAATATCTCGAAATTCCTCCTTGGGAAATATTCCTTAGCCTTTTATTCTACTTTTATCTATTTTCTTATTTATTCCTTCATCAAATTGAATTCCTTTTTCTTTTCTTTTTCTTTTTCTTTCAATTGGGATCAATAGCCAATAAAGCCCATCAAGAATACAAACAAGGCTATTTTGCATGAAAATCATTCAAATCAAACCATTAAACTAACCATTGTCTCCACTTATCTTTTAAAAGGAGAATTACAAATCTCATTACATGGTTTAGAAAAAAATGGGGTTATAACAGATTGATACATGATTTAAGTAGGTTACAGTTATATAAGATGATATCCATAGTGATTTTATAGATTACAAAAACTAAATAAACATGTAAGCATTTAATTGCAATCTAATCGGGAAAACTAAAAAAATCATGAAAGCCGGTTAAGGAGAGTAGTCGTAGGCGTATCCACATACAATTTTCAAATGTAACTTAAAGTTTAAGTAAATAGGTATGATTGAGAATAAGTAAGAAATCACCCAGAAATTATGCATAGCACCCAAGTATAACTATCTTGTTCATAAATTTCATTAGCACTGACTTGGGTTTCACATTCGGGTTTTGGCGTCAAATTAGGATTTCATTAGGGTTTTGGTTTCTCAATCCCTAATATCACTTTTAATCCCTATTTAACTCACAAACCCTAATTTTGATATATTTGAATCTTTAATCCCAAATTAGGTAAAAGATGTCATTTTTATCCAAAAAGACTAAACTTTATCCATCTAAGTCATTTCAGCAAGTTACAATCATTAGAACTAAATAATTAGGAATTCCATGCTTTCAGTACATTAAAGTTAGTAAATTTAGGTAGTTTTAGAATTTGAACCTGAACTAGGTCTTGAATCCAACTTTAATGGAATCCTTACATTTTTCTGATCAGTTTTCTTATTTTATATGTCATCCTCATATGTTCCTACTAATTAGTACGATATTAGAAGATAAAACATATTTTAATATTTTTTGTCCAATGAGGGATCACCTCCTAGGCAATGAACTCGAGTCCTGACCTTGACAACTAGTCTGGGCAAAACCAATGGGCTCATGCTAATACTACTTTGCACACTCACATGGACAATCTCTAGTTAGGTCCAAAAAAGGGAAAAGGGACAAAAAGGTCCTTACCTAAAAAGAAAAGGAGTCGGGGTAGAACAATCTTTTCAACCCCATTATTGTCTTCAATCTCACTGCTTCACAGGCATCTTGGGCAAGTCAACGACAAGGTTGACTCATAGATCCTGACCCCGTAAGAAACTAATGAGGGTACTGATAATGTGACACCCCGTCATCACACAGACAACGAGATTACATGCGAAAACGCGCGGAACCTTACGTTACCCGAAAACATGGGTTAATTAAAACCGATAGTGGAAAGCATACATGAGAGAACCTTTGCATCCAGATCCTGTAGAGAGACATGTTATATAAACATTCACAAGCCTTATCAGGACCAGCTATGCTGTCAGCACTAGAGTTCAACACCTATTTATATATACAGAATGGCCATGTACTGTGGGCAACAGGATATACAAAAATTACAACAACTATTCATCATGAAATGTCGTCAAACACCTCCGAGGACTTGAGTGTATAGGGATGACTCTAGGATGCTATTACAAAACCACAAAAATAGCAGCATGCTCATCTCTTGCCTTCTACTGTTCCTCTTGTTGCTCGGCTGCAACCCCACGACCACCACCACGTCTAGAGCGATCACCTAAAAAGGTCGTAAACCAGCGGGGTGAGACACACAGTCCCAGCGAGAAACATAACTCCCCGCCAAAACTATAAAACCTTAGAAGGTTAAGGAAGCAACATCAGATAACAATTAAATCATATAATAAGAGCAGCATACTGAGCAAGGCTATTATCACCATCAATCTTACCAAGATATCCAGGAGGCATATAACCAAGTATTTCTTTATGGAACATGATTGACAAGATAAGCTTTATAGGAACTTATCACAAAATATACTGATCGTACAAACAACTGAAAGGTATAACTAGATCAGCTATATTAGCAAGGCCTCAATCAATGTTATGTATTTTTCTCTAAACAAGATATACTTATTTGGCTGGATTACATTTTATTATGCCCTGAGGAAGTGAGCCTTCCCTGCTCAAATCCAACCATTGACTGCGAAGCCCAATCCAGTGCCATACAAGGTCTAAGGAGGTCCGGACTCCATGACCTCACCTTCTCGTGGTCAGTACACGAATCATCAAGCAAGACCGTAGTCTTATGCTTATAGGGCCTCAGCCTCTAGGTCAGCTCTGCAAGCTACCCATATCTCTAGCTCACCTCAATATAGGTGCTAGTACATTTATCTGAGCGATGAACACATCATGCTCATCATGACATATCCTGAGCCATGGGCATGTTCACCATGCTCCATATATCCTGAGTCTGCAACCACAGTTGCACTCAATCCTCCTATTTTAGGCTAGGGGAAATCACGCATATTCATCAATATGCGCTCCAGGTAATCCCACAGGATAAACTTGTTTCACCATCACCAAATACTGACGGTAATGGATCTATGGCCAGGGAAACTACATGAGAGATTCATCTGTAATTAGTTAATGCATATTGAATAGATTTTTGGGGTAAACAAGTTATATTGAAGAGCCAATCATATATAGAATATGAACAACATTAGATGTCATTGTATCGATATTATACTGCCTTTGCTGTTCTCATTACCCTCAACAGTCATCATATCACCATGGGTCATCAATCCCTCATACATCACACAATGCCACTACCTCTCAAGGCTTTCACATCATACATCATCATGGGATCTCAATCCCTCTATTACATATTGCCACTGCCTCTTAAGGCTTTCAACATTATGCATCAACATCTAGGGAACGCATCCCTCACTAGGCACTTAGCCTTGATCAGGTCCTCGGACCTTCCACATTATACTTGTTGTTACATGTTATCAGAGTTATTATTATTATTCAGTCATTGCACATTCATCAAGTGCTACATAAAGCACATAATCATATAATCACCATAGCTCTCACCGGGCTATGAATTCAATATACCTACATAGTTAGCTTGCATAAAAAGAGATAACCAGATTACCAAGTATAGAACATATTGGTATTATCATGCTATCAAGAATTCAGGTGTACAGAATTGGGACATCATCCATGTTCATATATACCTGAGATTTAGGGCTGTGAATGCAAGCAATGCAAGTACATTATCATTACCAAATGGTAAGCACCCATCATGCCCCATATCTCCTGAGCATATCTTTGATCATCATATCATCAAGATTAAGGTTTATACATTGGTATATTCTTTCATCATTATGAACATATGTAGATTAATGTCATGACTTGTGTATTCATCAATACACCACAGCTTATCAAATCAGGGGCACATCATCCCTAAGGATTATCTTAAGGATCATTCACCATGACCCACCATCCAACCTTATCAAAGGTTCATCTATCGTTACCCATCAATAACCACTGCACAAAGGTCCACAACCCATTTCATCTTGGTTCAACATACTTTTATTATACATGAGTACACATCATGGCCCATACAGTTGATCATATACCTGTGACACATTATCATGTGTAGTAACATCATATCCTTCCAAACATGCCATGCTATCATTGTTATTTATAGAGATGTGACCACATACATTAGCTATATGCATCTTAGTCATCAGAACCCTCACAAAATCTACCGCAACCCTCACTAAAGGTCTGGCGGGCAGCACCATCCCTCACCAAAGGATGTGCCCTGTATAGAAAAACCCTTACCAAAGGTGTAACGGCTAGGGTTAGGGTTTCACTATCGACTAACCTTCAACATAAGCCATATCGACCAAAGGGGTGTCGCCCAAGGCGCCACTATCGTGCAACCATCTCAGCAACATCCAAGGGTTAACCCTATCGGCCAGGGTACCCATGAGGCCCAAGGATGGTGTCATGCATGGCCATGAAGCAGCATAACGACCAACATCTATGGTTAGCATGTCGGGCGTTAAGCCATATCATCCAACACTTCGAAGTTCAACTAAGACATGGTGGTATTGGCCAAAGACATCCTAGGTACCATACCATATCGCCCAAGCTCATCTAAACAAGGATAACGGCCATGGATACGCCGGGAACCAAACTATCAAAGTCTATCGGCCTTTACCATGTCAAGCACTAAGCTAACTTCTCATAACGGACAAGATGATCTCAAGACAAGGGGGTGTATCAGGCATCCTATGTACATGGTGTATCCTCCAACCATCTCTACTATGTGTATCAGGTAACGACCTCCACAAGAAGTATCAAGTAGGGCATTCAACATAGTGTATCACCCATCCATCATCTCCACAAGGGATAACAGCCAAAGGACCATAACGGTCACCATCTAAGCTTTACTAGGCATATCAGCCAAGGATACAAGGGACATCCAAACGTCCAAGCAAGCATAGTCACCAAGAATTACACCTCAACAACATATCGTGCATAAAGGGTAGACAAATCATGTCGCCCTAAGCACCTCTAACGCCCAAGCTAGGGTTGAGGCTCCCTATCGGCCAAGATGTCCATCCAAGGGTATAACAACCATGTCCCCGAACCCTAACTCTAAGGTGGATAAGGGATATCGGGCACCAAGGTAAAACTATTACCAACTCATCATATCATCCATAAGTCTAGGCCATAGGCTCACCTTTCAAGTCCAAAGGAGAGAAAGGGATATTGCCATAACTATCAAGCGAAGCATAAGCTATAGAACTAGGTACTGGATCAGGCAACCTTACTTCAAAGATCATATCGTACAAGACACAACCCTACAAGGTCATCCCCAACCTCACACACAAGGGCACAAAACACTAATTGATCAAGAAGGTAGGCTCACCTCTCAACACCAAGAGAAAGGGGTTTTGCTCAACCTCTATCACAAATCGGGCAACCACAAGGATCAACTTTAACATAGGTCATCATCTACCAAAAAGCTCACCTCTCAAATCCATGGTGAGAGGAGAGTGTTGCTCAAGCAACTAGAATATAAGCTCACCTCTCAACTTAAACGAGAGAGGGGTATTGCCTACATCTCTAGAGCTCAAACTCTCATCTCTAGACTAAGGAGAGAAAGGGGTATTGCTCAACAAGGAAACCGTAAACCATGGTTAGGCCAACTAGGTGTAAGGGCACATAGACCATCCACAACATTAGCAACCTCGTACTCATAACATCAACAAAATGTACTAGAGCAAGATACATATCATGCAATGGCCGATCATCAACATATATGAGACATGCAACATAGAGAAGGTAACATATCTAGGGTTAGAAGTTATGTAACCCACCTTAAGCAAACTCTTCAAGCTCCAAAGCTCCAAGCTTCAAGCTTCTAGCTCCAAGCACACCTCCTTGGCCACCTCAAGAAAAGGAACAAGGATCATAACCACCATGGCCGAAGAGTAGGCAAGATTGAGAAGAAGGTGCTAAGGAGAGAGGGAAGATGGTTACCAAAGAACAAGACCCACCTAGGATTTGGCCACCAGGCTAGAGGAAGAAGAAGAAAGCTCCCTTAAAGAGATCGGCCACCAACCTTAGCTCCTCCAAGGGGATCAACTACCAAGGTTGGAAGGGAGAGGTGTATCGTGCACTAAGGGAGAGAGGATCAACAAAGAGCTAAAAGGGATCCTAAGGAAGAGAAAGGCAAGGCATATATAGATGAGGGTCAAGGTTAAACCAAGGCAAGGTGTCACCTTACCAAGGGACACTTGTCCACACGTTCCACCACTTTACAAAACACATGCACATGCCATGCCACTACTCAACCAAGGATCGGCCACATGTCCAAGCTAGGGTGACACAACCAAGGCAAGAAGGTCAACAAAGGTCAAAGGTCGACACACTACTCCTCCATGGCCGACACACCCTCATGGGCGATACCCCATGGCTGACACAAGGCACCCTTGCCTAATACAAGGCTCAACCAAGCAAGGAAAGGCCCAAATAAGGGAAAACAAGGTCCAAAAGAGCTCAACCAAGCCCAAGACAACTCAAGGCACGAGCCCAAACCTCCCTCTCAACCCTAGAGGAAGCAAATAGAGAGAAAGACATCTCTCAAGGTGACAAACTTACTCTTCAACCTTAACTCAGGTTATTTTGCAAGTAGCACCTCCATCTCTCAACTAAGCACAAGCAAACCCTAATCACCACCAAAGATGATTAGTAAGCAACCAAGCACAAGGTTTAGGCAAAACAAAAGGGTAAGCCCAAAACGAAGGTCAGGGTCCTTACAAGCCATAAACCTCTACAAAGGGATTTCGTCCCCGAAATCCAAAGAGAAAAATGAGGGATACTTATGCCTCATCTCTTCCTCAAGCTTCCATGTGGCTTCATCAACACCATGATGATGCCAAATAACCTTTACAAGAACCAGGTCCTTCCTCTTTAGCTTCTTTACTCTTCTGTCAAGGATCGCCACCAGACCCTCCTCATAGGTCACGTGTTCATCAAGCTCAACCTCAACTGGATGTATCACTGTCCCTGTGTCTGGATGACTTTTCTTTAACATGATGACATGGAACACTGGATGTAACCTGTGCAACTCTAGCAACATCTCTAACTTGTAATCTACCTTGCCAACACGTGCTATTACTGGATATGGCCCCATATACCTGGGTGCCAATTTACCTTTCTGGCCAAACCTTAGCACTCCTTTCCAATGTGATACCTTGAGATACACTTTATCTCCTACTTGGAACTCTAAAGATCATCGGCGATTGTCTGCATAAGACTTCTGTCTGTCCTGTACCGTTTTCAACTTTTGTTGTATCACTCTGATTTTTTCTGTTGTCTGTTGTACTAACTCAGGACCCAAAAGTTGATACTCACTGGACTCATACCAGCATAAAGGGGATCTGCACTTTCTTCCATATAGAGCCTCATAAGGAGCCATATCAATGCTCCGTTGATAACTATTGTTATAAGCAAACTCTATCAGATTGAGATGCATGTCCCAACTGCCTAGGAACTACAAAACACAAGCTCGGAGAAGATCTTCCAAAGTCTAAATAGTCCTTTCAGAATGTCCATCTGTCTGCGGGTGGAAGGCGGTACTGAACCTCAACTGCATTCCCAATGCTTTGTGCAATTGTTCCCAGAAACAACTTGTGAACTGGGGACCTCTGTCGGAAACTAGCGTTGCTGGTATATCGTGTAAACGCACTATCTCATCCACATAAACCTGAGCAAGCTTCTCTGTTGTATATGTCATCTTTACCGGTATGAAATGAGCAGATTTTGTCAACCTATCCACTATTACCCAAATGGAATCATGGTTCTTGGCTGTCTTTGGTAGACCAACTACGAAATCCATGGTTATATGATCCCATTTCCATTGTGGTATCAGCATGGGTTGCAATGTACCTGCCAGCTTCTGATGCTCAGCTTTAACTTGCTGACATACTCCACACTTAGCCACAAACTCAACTACATCCTTCTTCAAGCCAGACCACCAATACAGGTCCTTTAGATTATGATACATCTTAGTGACTCCTGGATGCATAGCGTACATCGATGTGTGTGCTTCCTCAAGCACTAGCTTCCTTAGATTATCAATGTCGGGGACCACCATTCTACCTTGATAGCAAACTAATCCATCCTCAGACTCATGGAACCCATCACGCTTTTTGCTACCAAGCTCTGATCTAATCAACTGTACTATATCATCTACCTAATGTGCATTTTTGATCTGCTGTCTCAGCGTAGGCTTGACTTGCATTTGTGCCAACAGTCCTGCCAACAAGGAAACTTCCAACTGCACATTCATCTGCCGCAAGGAGACAAACATATCCCGCTTATGGCATACCGAGGAACTCAACTGTGCTTTCTTCGTGGGGAAAGAAGAAGACTTTCTACTAAGCGCATTAGCTACCACATTTGCCTTACCAGGATGATACTCAATGGTGCAATCATAATCATTGATTAGCTCCATCCAATGACGTTGTCGTATATTCAGTTCACTCTGTGAAAAGATATACTTCAAGTTCTTGTGATCTGTAAAGATCTGACACACTTCCCCATAAATGTAGTGTCTCCAAATCTTTAACGCATGGACCACCGCTGCCAACTCCAAATCATGTGTCAGATAGTTCTCCTCATGTTTCTTAAGCTGTCGTGAAGCAAAAGAAACCACATGATCCTCCTGCATCAACACGCACCCTAGGCCTTTCTTGGAAGCATCGCAGAAAACAACATAGCCCTTCCCAGGCTCTGGCAACACTAGTACTGGAGCACTAGTCAGCTTCTCCTTCAAACTTTGGAAAGTTTGCTGACAATGATCATCCCAGACAAAAGGTACATCCTTCCTGGTCAACTTTGTCATCGGCAACGCGATTGCACTGAAGTCCTTGATAAACCTTCAGTAGTATCCTGCCAAACCCAGAAAACTATGAACATCCGTCGGCGTCTTTGGTTGCTCCCAATCTGCAACTGACCCTACCTTTTTAGGGTCTACCCTGACTCCTTCTACAGATATCACGTGACCCAAGAAAGTCACTTCCTTCAGCCAGAACTCACACTTACTGAACTTGGCATATAACTGGTGTTGGCGAAGAAGAGTCAACGCTTGTCGAAGATGTCACTCATGCTCTTTCCTGTCCCCACTGTAGATCAAAATGTCATCTATAAAGACAACAACAAACTGATCTAGGAATGGACATAACACTCGGTTCATCAGGTCCATGAAAGCAGCAGGTACATTGGTTAGCCCAAACAGCATAACCACAAACTCAAAGTGACCATACCTCATCCTAAACACTGACTTGGGTATGTTGTCCGCCTTAATCCTCAACTGATGATATCCAGACCATAGATCGATCTTTGAGAAGACTGTAGCACCACGCAACTGATCAAACATATCATCTATCCTCGGCAACGGGTACTTATTCTTGATCGTGACTTTGTTCAACTGTGGTAATCTATACATAACCGCATCGACCCGTCCTTCTTCTTAATGACCAACACTAGAACACCCCAAGGTGACGTTCTCAGTCCGATGAAACCTTTCTCCAACAACTCTTGTAATTGGTTCTTCAACTCTGCCATCTCTGCTCGAGCCATCCTATACGGTGTTTGTGCAACTAGTTGTGTTCCTGGTACCAGATTGATCTCAAAATCAATCTCTCAGGGTGGGGGAACACCGGGGAACTCGTCAGGAAACACATCTGCAAACTCTCGAACAACCGACACCTCCTCAAGGCTAGGGCCTCTCACCTTTGTATCCACGACGTGAGCTAAGAATGCTCTACAACCTTGTCACAACAACTTTTCTACCATCATTGCTGACACTAGGCATGTCGAAAGAATCTTCCTATCTCCTTGGAAGATCCACTTCTCCCCACCGTTATCAAACACTGCCTGCTTAGAACCATAGTCCAACACAACCTTATACTTATCTAAGGTATCCATCCCTAGGATCACATCAAATCCATGCATCTCAAGTGGTATAAGATCCACTTGTATACCGTGCCCCAAGAAAGATAGGGCACAGGATGGACACTCTTCTCGAAGTATCGAAGAACCATCGAGCGGGGTTTCTAACAACATGCTATCTTTCTTACAACTAACAGGTAAAGGATAGCTAGCGAGTAGAATATGCGTGATAAAAGAGTGTTTAGCACCCGGTTCAACCAAAACCGATACAAAGCAAGAAGAAGACAAATTAGAATGTAATAACTCCATCTGACCTGTCACCACTCACGGGTTGACTATCGCCTCTGGCTGACTCATAGCATAGAATCGAGCCTTTGCTTGTTGTCCACGTCCTCTTCTTCCTTGAGCAGAAGATCTTGCTTGCGACACTTGACTACATCCTCGCCCTCTGCTACCATTGGGTTGTTGTTTGTCTGACCCTTGTTGATTCTGCCTCAGCTGTTGTGTTACTTCAACATCTCTTTTTGGGCAATTTGACCTCAGGTGCCCAATCTATCCACAATGATAACATGACCTGCCTTCTGCCTGCGGCCTAGATGGCTTTGTTACTGCCACAGAAGTTGTACTACGTGCCTTTGACGGTGAAGAAACATAACATCTTCCCTTACTCAGAGACCACTGAGATAATGTACGAGAACTCTGCATTACGGAAGGTGTTGAAAACCTTGGCTTCTTGAAGCCACCATATCTCTGTCCCTGAAACTGAACATGCCTTTTCCTGGTCATGGACTCCCTTTTCTCTTTAACATATCGTTCAATCATGCAGATGGACTCCACAAATGTGGAAAACCGCTCCCGATTCTCTAAGGCAGCAGCAGGTGTTGACAGCTCAACACTCAAACCTTTCTCAAAACGTCTAATCTGCTCATCATCTGTCATTGCCATGTGAGGACAAAACCTTAACAGGTCCATGAACTTGGCTTCATACTCGGTGATGCTCATCATTCCTTGGCATAGATGCTCAAACTGGTTGATCTTCTCATCCAGATACGTCTTCAGAAAGTATCTGCTGACGAACTCTCGCCGGAAGATCTCCCAACCGATCTCCTCATCGGGTCACTTCTCCTCCTCTATGGCCCACCAGTGGCCAGCACTACCCATCAGAAGGTAGACAGCGTGCTTGACTTTGTCTTCTTCGGGGATGTCAAGGATCCGCCATGTGATTCATCGTAGCCATCAACTGCCGCATAGGCTGTTGGTAGGCAGGATTTTCAAGTATGGCTGGGTCAAGTTGGGGGACCTCAGCCACCCGATCTTCATGTGCCTGCCCTCCTACCCCATCGACTGATGCAGCATCGCTTCTCTCGGCAGCATGTTCTTCATGGTTTCCAAACATCTTTAAGCTTTATCTTCTACTGAGAGCAGAAGGTTATTGTAAGAAAATCTTTAAAACTCACAAGAACAAACACAAACCTAGTCCTAGATCCCTGTAGACTCAACAAACCTAGAGCTCTGATACCAAAACCAACTGTGACACCCCGTCATCACACAGACAACGAGATGACACGCGAAAACGTGCGGAACCTTACGTTACCCAAAAACAAGGGTTAATTAAAACCGATAGCAGAAAGCATACATGAGAGAACCTTTGCATCCAGATCCTACAGAGAGACATGTTATATAAACATTCACAAGCCTTGTCGGGACCAGCTGTGCTGTCAGCACCAGAGTTCAACACTTGTTTATACATATAGAATGGCCATGTACTGCAGGCAACATGATATACAACAATTACAACATCTATTCATCGTGAAACGTCGTCAAACACCTCTGAGGACCTGAGTGTACAGGGATGACTCTAGGACCCTATTACAAAACCACCAAAACAGCAGCATGCTCATCTCTTGCCTTCTACTGTTCCTCTTGCTGCTCGGCTGCAACCCCACGACCACCACCACGTCTAGAGTGATCACCTAAAATGGTCATAAACCAGCGGGGTGAGACACACAGTCCCAGCGAGAAACATAACTCCTCGCCGAAACTATAAAACCTTAGAAGGTTAAGGCAGCAACAGAAGATAACAATTAAATCATATAATAAGAGTAGCATACTGAGCAAGGCTATTATTACCATCAATCTTACCAAGATATCCGGGAGGCATATAACCAAGTATTTCTTTATGGAACATGATTGACAAGATAAGCTTTATAAGAACTTATCACAAAATATACTGATCGTACAAACAACTACATGGTATAACTAGATCAGCTATATTAGCAAGGCCTCAATCAATGTTCCATATTTTTCTCTAAACAAGATATACTTATTTGGCTGGATTACATTTTATTATGCCCTGAGGAAGTGAGCCTTCCCTACTCAAATCCAACCAATGGTTGCGAAGCCCAATCCGGTGCCATACAAGGTCTATGGAGGTCCGGACTCCATGACCTCACCTTCTCATGGTCAGTACACGAATCATCAAGCAAGAACACAGTCTTATGCTTATAGGGATTCAACCTCTGGGTCAGCTCCGCAAGCTACCCATATCTCTAGCTCACCTCATCATAGGTGCTAGTACATTTATCCGAGCCATGAACGCATCATGCTCATCATCACATATCCTGATCCATGGGCCTGTTCACCATGCTCCATATATCCTAAGTCTGCAACCATAGTTGTACTCAATCCTCCTATTTTAGGCTAGGGGAAACCTCACATATTCATCAATATGCGCTCCAGGTAATCCCGCAGGATAAACCTGTTTCACCATCACCAAATATTGACGGTAATGGATCTATGGCCAGGGCAACTACATGAGAGATTCATATGTAATTAGTTAATGCATTTTGAATAGATTGTTGGGGTAAACAAGTTATATTGAACAACCAATCATATATAGAATATGAACAACATTAGATGTCATTGTATCGATATTATACTACCTTTGCTATTCTCATTACCCTCAACAGTCATCATATCACCATGGGACATCAATCCCTCATACATCACTCAATGCCACTGCCTCTCAAGGCTTTCACATCATACATCATCATGGGATCTCAATCCCTCTATCACATATTGCCACTGCCTCTCAAGGCTTTCAACATTATGCATCAACATCTAGGGAACACATCCCTCACTAGGCACTTAGCCTCAATCAGGTCCTCAGATCTTCCACATTATACTTTTTGTTACATGTTATCAGAGTTATTATTATTATTATTCAATCACTGCACATTCATCAAGTGCTACATAAAGCCCATAATCATATAATCACAATAGCTCTCACCTGGCTATGAATTCAATATACCTACATAGTTATCTTGTATAAAAAGAGATAACTGGATTACCAAGTATAGAACATATTGGGATTATCACGCTATCAAGAATTCAGGTGTATAGAATTGGGAGATCATCCATGTTCATATATACCTAAGATTTAGGGCTGTGAACACAAGCAATGCAAGTACATTATCATTACCAAACGGTGAGCACCCTTCATGCCCCATATCTCCTGAGCATATCTTTGATCATCATATCATCAAGATTAAGGTTTATACATTGGTATATTCTTTCATCATTATAAACATATGTAGATTAATATCATGACTGGTGTATTCATCAATACACCACAACTTATCAAATTAGGGGCACATCATCCATAAGGATTATCTTAAGGATCACACACCATGACCCACCATCCAACCTTATCAAAGGTTCATCTATCGTTACCCATCAATAACCACTGCACAAAGGTCCACAACCCATTTCATCTTGTTTCAACATACTTTTATTATACATTAGTACATAGCATGGCCCATACTGGTGATCATATACATGTGACACATTATCATGTGTAGTAACATCATATCCTTCCAAACATGCCATGCTATCATTGTTATTTATAGAGATGTGACCACATACATTAGCTATATGCATCTTATTCATCAGAACCCTCACCAAAGCTACCGCAACCCTCACTAAAGGTCTGGCGGGCAGCGCCATCCCTCACCAAAGGATGTGCCCGGTATAGCAAAACCCTTACCAAAGGTGTAACGGCTAGGGTTAGGGTTTCACTATCGGTTAACCTTCAACATGAGCCATATCGACCAAAGGAGTCTCGCCCAAGGTGCCACTATCGTGCAACCATCTCAACATCATCCAAGGGTTAACCCTATCGGCCAGAGTACCCATGACGCCCAAGGATGGTGTCATGCATGGCCATGAAGCAACATAATGACCAACATCTATGGTTAGCATGTTGGGCGTTAAGCCATATCGTCCAACACTTAAAAGCTCAACTAAGATATGGTGGTATCTGCCAAAGACATCCTAGCTACCATACCATATCGCCCAAGCTCATCTAAACAAGGATAATGGCCATGGCTGCCCTGGGAACCAAACTATCAAAGTCTATCGACCTATACCATGTCGGGCACTAAGCTAACTTCTCATAACATCCAAGATCATCTCAAGACAAGGGGGTGTATCAGGAATCCTCTGTACATGGTGTATCCTCCAACCATCTCTACTATGTGTATCGGGTAACCACCTCTACAAGATGTATTAGGCAGGGCACTCAACATAGTGTATCACCCATCCATCATCTCCACAAGGGATAATAGCCAAAGGACCATAACGGTCACCATCTAAGCTTTACTAGGCATATCGGCCAAGGATATAAGGGACATCCAAACGTCCAAGCAAGCATAGACACCAAGGATTACACCTCAACAACATATCGTGCATAAAGGGTAGACAACTCATGTCTCCCAAAGCAACTCTAAAGCCCAAGCTAGGGTTGAGGCTCCCTATCGGCCAAGATGTCCATCCAAGGGTATAAAAACCATGTCCCCAAACCCTAACTCTAAGGTGGATAAGGGATATCGGGAACCAAGGTAAAACTATTACCAACTCATCATATCGTCCATAAGTCTAGGCCATAGGCTCACCTTTCAAGTCCAAAGGAGAGAAAGGGATATTGCCATAACTATCAAGCAAAGCATAAGCTATAGAACAAGGTACTGCATCGGGCAACCTTACTTCAAAGATCATATCGTGCAAGACACAACCCTACAAGGTCATCTCCAACCTCACGCACAAGGGCACCAAACCCTAATTGATCAAGAAGGTCGGTTCACCTCTCAACACCAAGAGAGAGGGGTTTTTCTCAACCTCGATCACAAATCGGACAACCACAAGGATCAACCTTAATATAGGTCATCATCTACCAAAAAGCTCACCTCTCAAATCCAAGGTGAGAGGAGGGTGTTGCTAAAGAAACTAGAATATTAGCTCACCTCTCAACTTAAATGAGAGAGGGGTATTTCCTACATCTCTAGAGCTCAAACTCACATCTCTAGACCAAGGAGAGAAAGGGGTATTGCTCAACAAGGAAACCCTAAACCATGGTTCGGCCAACTAGGTGTAAGGGCACATAGACCATCCACAACATTAGCAACCTCGTACTCATAACATCAACAACATGTACTAGAGCAAGATACATAGAATGCAATGGTCGATCATCAACATATATGAGACATGCAACATAGAGAAGGTAACATAGCTAGGGTTAGAAGTTATATAACCCGCCTTAAGAAAACTCTTCAAGCTCCAAAGCTCCAAGCTTCAAGCTTCTAGCTCCAAGCACACCTCCTTCGGCCACCTCAAGAAAAGGAACAAGGATCATAACCACAATGGCCAAAGAGTAGGCAAGATGGAGAAGAAGGTGCTAAGGAGAGAGAGAAGATGCTTACCAAAGAACAAGACCCACCTAGGGTTCAGCCACTAGGCTAGAGGAAGAAGAAGAAAGCTCCCTTAAAGATATCGACCACCAACCTTAGCTCCTCCAAGGGGATCGGCCACCAAGGTTGTGAGGGAGAGGTGTATTGTACACTAAGGGAGAGAGGAGCAATAAAGAGCTAAAAGGGAACCTAAGGAAGAGAAAGGCAAGGCATATATAGATGAGGGTCAAGGTTAAACCAAGGCAAGGTGTCACCTTACCAAGGGACACTTGTCCACACGTTCCACCACTTTGCAAAACACATGCACATGCCATGCCACTACTCAACCAAGGATCGGTCACATGTCCAAGCTAGGGTGACACAACCAAGGCAAGAAGGTCAAAAAAGGTCAAAGGTCGACACACTACTCCTCCATGGCTGACACACCCTCATGGGCGATACCCCATGGCTGACAGAAGGTACCCTTGCCCGATACAGGGATCAACCAAGCAAGGAAAGGCCCAACCAAGGGAAAACAAGGCCCAAAAGAGCTCAAACAAGCCCAAGACAACTCAAGGCACGAGCCCAAACCTCCCTTTCAACCCTAGAGGAAGCAAAGAAAGAGAAAGACATCTCTCAAGGTGACAAACTTGCTCTTCAACCTTAACTCAGGTTATTTTGCAAGTAGCACCTCCAGCTCTCAACTAAGCACAAGCAAAACCTAATCACCACCAAAGATGATTAGTAAGAAACCAATCACAAGGTTTAGGAAAAACAAACAGGGTAAGCCCAAAACGAAGGTCAGGGTCCTTACATATACCTTCATCTGACCTTAACGAACTCACTGAGGGTTTCAATTACCCTAATGATGATCAAAGTTGAGAGAATGGCATAGAGGTATATTTAGTAGAGTCTAGTTTTGAGCTAGAGGTCAAGGATGAGGCTAGGAGAAGAATTGGAGGCATGAAGATAGATGTGGAGCTGATCCTCCTCCCCTCATGGATGTGTTGGTATTTTTGTTGGGGTTCACTAACCATCCTCATATAGGTCTGGGCCAAGGAATAGCCGGCCAAGGGATTTTAGAATTGGGTTTTCTTTAATTACTTTCCAAAGGTGACAAAACCTAATATGTATCAGTGAGTTTTCCTCTCATGAATCTATTGGAGAGATTTCTAGATTTGTATATATACTAGGTTGAGAGGAAATCAATGGGGAAGTTATCAATGTTGAGTTGATGTTTCCTTTTCCTATTCATGGTAGACGATGATCTTCACATAGTCTAGCTCCTAATTTTCCAAAACCAGGTTAAATTGTGACATTTATTTCATATTCTCCTAATCCTCTAAACTGTAGGAAATCTACTAAATTCCATATATCTCTCTCATTTTATCCTTTTAATCCCAAATTTTAAAGGAAAGTCTTAAATACTATTATCTAGATGTGGACGAGATTGAAGAATAAAATACTAAAGTTAAAGATACTTTTCTTCATCTCCAAGTATCCCTTTTATATCCTTTATTTAAGGCATCAAAATAATCCTTTTCTATTTCTAACTTTCCCATATTTCTTATTTTGATTACTTTTCTCATTAAAAACAATATGGAAACAAAAACCAAGCATTAGTTTCCTTCAACACCACTTTTCTAGAAAACTCCACATAATTCCATATGTAGATTATTAATTACCCATTACTTTTAGTACTTAAAATAATTTTGGATTTTATCTCTTTCTTTTTCCATGTCCATTATTGGATATTGAAAACAATAAAAATCATGAAAACTATTGCAAAGGAGAAATTGCACTTCAAATCCACACTTTCAAAAACAAGACATACCAAGTTTCTAATATATCCTTGTTATTCAAATATTTGCATTTCAAATATGTAAATACATGTGAAAAACCATATTATAACATCCTTTCCCTCTTATAAGAATTTTGTCCTAAAAATTCAACTAATCATACAAAAAGTTCAGGATGAGATTTTCCATGTCCGTCTTTAACTCGCATGTGACTTCATCCTCACCATGGTGCTTTCAGAAAACCTTTACCATCTCTATCGTTTTATTCTTGAGATCTTTCACCTTGAAGTATATTATCCTCATAGGTTACTCAAGATATGTCAGTCTCCGTTGGTGTTCAATAGGCTCAATATTCAACTCATGGCTAGGATCCTTCACATAGCACTTCAGATTAGACACATGGAGTGCACCATGCCAACAAAATATATGTTGTCCTTTAATATTAAAACTAACATATAGTATCCATTAGGTAATTACATTTCAATTGATCATTTCATTTCCTCTTGACAACTACCTTGTTCTCCTAGGTTTCAAAACCATTTATTCATTATTCTCTTATAAGGGTGAGGTAACACCTCAGACGCTAGATTATGCCATTTAGGTTTCAACTTAGGTACTCATTCTCTCATAACCTTTTTTTAAAGCTTAGAATGTGTCTTTTCTATCTCTCACTCTCATAACAAGATGAAATAAGTATTTGACTATAGTTCAAATATAAAGCTCATACCATTCCAAGAGTAGGGATGATGCATTCACACATCATTTTTATATTTTGAATTTAGGTTGAGCGATTCTCCAAACCATGAATATGACAATTTTATTAATCATGTGCATTAATATTAGAATTTTTTCCTCACAATTTTTGAGTCTATGCATAACTCCTTTTTAATATCCTTATTCAAACATCATCACATGATTCCTATATCCTTTTCATCTACATCTCATGTCTCATTAGCCTTAGTCATCACCTAAATATCTCTAGGGCATATGTACCTTTGAAATGATCTCCTCTTCACCCCAAGGGCCTTATACACTTAGAACCTGATCATGCCTCAAACCTCATAAGTGTTATGTACCTTCAATCATCTTACTTGATCTTAGGGTTGACTTTGGGCCCGACCCATCCTAAGGGTTTTTATTGAGTTGTAGTTATTTTAGTCCATTACTCATTTTACTTGAGGTTTCTCTACTAATATCCAAGCATATTATATCCTTTAAAATTATTCACCAAAATTTCCTTCATCTCTCAGGGAAAACATAGTTTACATTATTTCCCTTCATTGAGCTCGTGACAACCTTCATGTTCAAACTTGGTCCCATTCTACCGGTCACTTCCCTAGTGAATTCTCCTTATGTCCCTTAGAGATGGCATACATGGGTCCAAATAATTATACTCAATATATGTGATTTCATGCTTCATGCATTTCATCTTTCAAATTTTTAGTGTTTTGTAAGGTTAAATCAATTCTAAAATTTATTTGTGGATTCACCCTGGTAGGGTATGTCCTATCCCTAGACAAGACAAAACTAGAGTTTGATGGTAACCAGAAGTAACAAACCAAGATTTATATTATACCATGTGATTTATAATTCAAGAGTTGGATTACCATAAAATGCTTTGTAGTACAAAAAGTCTAGATGCACAAGAACTGATATGATTTGTTACGTACACTCAAAACTATATAATTTTATTAAACCATATGTTTTTCTAATACAAGGTGTACTACCACATTCTAGGGATGGACGCCCTCTATAAAGTAGTTTGCATCGACCCCAGATTCCTCATTACCAATGGGATAGACTCAATCTTTCCAGCGTTCTTCAACAATTGAGACTACCCCCTGTAGTACTGCAGCCACTGGTTGAGCCATTATTGGGCCTCGAGGGTCAAGGAGGGGACAGTTGGACTAGATGTGTCCTTCTTTTTGGGAACAATACCACACCTTCTTCTCATGGTAACACCTACCAGGGTGCTTCTTCCCACATGGACAACACTCGGGATAACAATTATCTTAACAGGGTTTTCCTTTTCTACCATTCCCATCCGTTCCATGTTTATGGCCTTGTCCCCTTCCATTTTCATTCCTTGGGGTAGAAGTGCCTTAAATAAGCCCTAGATATCCCTTGGGCAGCATCTGTACATGCATAACAGTCTTTTTCATGTCTAAGGCTAAGTTGAGGGCCTCGAAAAAGTTTGTAGGTTTGATATAGATCACATGGGGCCTTATCTGGGGGTGCAAGAACTCCACAAAATGCTCCACTCGACTCTTTTTTATCAGCATATAGCCAAAGTGCTCTAGGAGGCAGAACTTCTGAGTATAGTCTTCCACTGACATGTCACCTTGATAAAGGAGCATGAATTGTTTTTCCTTCTCCTTCTTGGCAAAGTTAGGGATGAATCTAGCAGAGAAGATGGTGTGGTAATCCATCCAAGATATAGGTTCCTCAGTCAGGTCTCATCTTGCACTGTAATTTTACCACCACAGCTTTATAGCTCCTTTCAAAAGGTGAGAAACAAAGAGGACCTTCTTGTTGGGTTGCACCTCCAGAGTGAGGAAGCCATCTCCATAGCATAGAGACAGGAATATACTTTGTCAACCACTTTAGTCTCATCCTCACCACAGAACTTTTCTCTATTCAACATGATGAAGTTGAGGATGGTGTCTCTAAGATGAGGGTGGAAAGGTAGAGGTTCACCATTCTTATCTCAGGAAATATCTTTGAGGGATATTGCACTAATGGCCTTAATCATCTTCTTATGTTTCTCCAAACATTGCACGTCAGGGGTATGAACTACTACTTGTCAAACTATTTGTCTGAAGCCGACAACTTGGCCAAGGTCATCCTTGGGCTCATATTCCATCATGGGTTCACTCTTAGGGTCAAGACCATCTTCAAGGTTTGGTATGTCAAATGGGATGGGCTTGATTCAGCCCTATTTTATGGCTTCATCTTGTGTCATTTTGCATTTCAATCACATCTATACATGTTAGATTGCGTGTTATTTCCCTCAATATGCAGATTTGTGTAAAATGTACTTATGGACATTATTTGCATGTTTTTCAGGCATTTGGACCACGTTTGATGGAAGAGAGAGAGAGAGAAGGAGTGATCCTAGGGTTTCTCTACCCTTGGAGGAGCCCAAAGTGAAGTTCTATGCTCCTTCAACCTATCCCTAGTGGCCAAAGACCCATAGAAGCAAATATGTCTAAGAAAATCTGAAGAACCAAGCCCAAGTGTAGCAATAGGCAGCACCACAGCCGTGCAGCAAAGAATGGCCGTGTAAGGGACAACCACCACGGTCGTGCCACCTAGCACGAAAGTGCTACATAAATGAAGAATAGGTGTGGTGCAGCACCACAGAAACCATCACCTAGCTCACCGCAGTCATGCGACCCAGCACGTCCATGCTTCCCTTATCCCACCACGACCGTGGTGACCACCACAGTCGTGCCAGTTTCAGTGCAAAAATGACCATCAACCTATGATTTTGACATTTTAATTCACACGATCGTGCTACCCCACCACGACCATTCTCACCCCTACCCACCACGGCCGTGGTGATCCACCACAGTCATGCTACTCACAAAACCTATCTACTTATTCCACTGCATTTCCCACTTTGCCCCCTACTTGACCTATTGCTTCCTCCCCACCTATATATATGTGGGTGGCGGCTTGAGGCCAAGGAGGCCACCCCAAGCTACCTTCCACCACCTCCTAGCTCCCTATTTTCACCCCTTAGCCATTCCACTCCATTCCCACCTCCATTCCACTCCATTTCACCATTTCCACAACTAAAACACTAGTTTATCCTAGTTTCTACCCATAATCCCCTTCATTCCATGCCCCTACACCTTATAGCAGTTGAAGTGTAAGATTTCTTAATCTACACCAAGCTCCATGGCTTCTTCTATCTCATTCACCTTTCTTTTTGTATTTTCCATTTCTATGAGTAGCTAGGCCCCTTTTGGTGTGTTGTTTGGGGTGTAAAATGTTACTTTGATACCATGTTGGGGGAAAATGACATGCAAACTTTGTAATTCCATTTGCTAATGATTATGTACTATTTGCATCTTATTGTCCATGAATTTCTTGTTGGTTTGTGTGTGAAATCACGTAGGAATTTAGGGAAATTGCCTATATATGTGAATTTTGGGATTTGCCCCTAGGTCCAGTTCGTGGATTCCTATGTTGTCTCCCATCTTCCGATATCCTAATCAATCTCCCTAAACCTAATTGAGAGATCTAAGTAGCTAGATTATATAATTCTAGTTCAATTAGCATGGAGCCTTCTCAAGGCTAGAATGTGAGGGAATTGGGGTCCAAAGCCTTAATTTCACCTCCCCATTACTACCCACAACCCCTAATTTCCCTAGAAATGTCTAATCTAGAAACCTAGACTTGACTAGACTCTAATTGAATTGAACCTAATCCCTAACCCAATTGAGCTTCACAAAGGTAGTAGGGATTGTTAGGGACTAGTTCCCCTATAAACAACCTAGCATATCCATGGTCAGTTAGTAGTTTAGGTTAATACATTAGATTCTAACATTTTGTTTGGTTTGTATAATCTAAATGGGATCATAATGTTCATATGTCACCCCCCAACTTAAATGATAAGTGCATCCCCTAAATAGCCCAGACCTTCATCAATCACTTTAAAACCCGAGTTTTCATCTTGCTTAGCTAGTGTTAGCTTAGTTAGCTCTTTTCCTATTTAGTTAGCTTCTTGCCCTATTTTTACCTTGTTCTTGCTAGTTTAGATCCTTACTCACTCTTGTGCTTTTCTTTTTCCTTCCATAGTGTAAATTTCCTTTTCATACCTAGCTTAGTATTTTCTTGCATACTTAGTCTTAATCTAGTCAAGGGTTAACTTAGATTTCATTCTCTCCTTTAATTGCTTTCTTGGTCACCTAGTTTCATAATCAAATCACCTTTAAACCCTTAACCCTAGTCTCCATAGCAGGAACCCAACCAAACTAACCTAGATATAGTGCCCCCTTTTCTCCCTAAGGATTGATCCCTACGCTTGCCCTTCACCTATGCTACAATAGTACCTCGTGCGCTTGTGGGTGACCTATTTGGTATTATGATCGAGTGTGTTAGGGTTCATATAAATTTTGAAACATCCACACGTGTGTTCAAGTCCCATGGAGTGCATCTAGTCACCCCTTGTTGGCTAGTGTGTACACCTCTGGATCGATGCACCAAGCTTTCTAGCACCGTTGCCGTGGATAGAAAGTGCCATAGCTACATAGTAGTTGTGGTGTCAACTCTCTCCTTTGGCACCATATTTTTCCAATTTGTTTTGTTGCTTTTGAGAAACACACCAAGCTTTTTGCTGTCATTGCTGAGGAGAAAGGATCTCGACCTAGCTAGTTAGTTTTGCTTTGACTTTTCCTACTACCCTCATCATTGCTATTCTTTATTCATTATTCTTTGCATTCTTTGTGTATTTTGGTTTGCTAACTTGTTCTCTTTTATTTGGTTGTGCTTTGTGCATGTGACAAGCCACTCAGGAGGATTTAAGATGGAAGGCCAAAATGCACCCCACAAGCCACTTCAAGACTACTTCGTGTCTACCAACTACAAATCGCCAAATGCTAACAGAGTTGATCATATGCCAGGGGAGCAATTATCTATCTCTACGTCTTCTTGGGCTCCTACCCATCTTCTACGGATCAGAGACTGAGAACCCCTACAATCACTTAGACTCCTTTCTTGAAGTATACTCCACCTTCAGGATGCCGATGGCTAGTGATGATACAATCTGGTTGACCTTGTTCTCTTTATCCCTTAAAGATAGAGCTAAAGATTTGTATGAGTCAAGAAGGGACATCATGAGTTGGGAAACAGTGAAGAATTCCTTCTTGTTCTACTCTATAGCAAGGTTAACACAAATGCGGTGTGCCATGACAAGTTTTAGTCAAATGGGAAATGAGCAGTTTCATAACGCATGGGAGACAATTAAGAAGCTTTTGAGAGAGTGCCCGCACCATGAGATCCCTTTGTGGTAGCTAGTTCAATCATTCTAATCTAGTTTGTATCTAAACGATCAAGACACAGTGGATTCCTCTTGTGGAGGAGTTTTCATGGCTAGGACATCTGAGGAGATATGGCCTTTGTTTGATCAGTTGGCTGAAGGATCAAGAATTCGAGCTTCTAGCATGATGAATGAAAGAGGGCATGCCTTTGGTGTGACACCTCCTACTCATGATGACTCAAGCCTGCAAGTGATGAAGATTCTTGGAGACATGGTGAGCTTCATGAAGAACTAGGTGACAAATGTTCCTTGCCACCTGGTCAATTCTATTGAGTTCAATGGTGAGGAAAAGAAGATACCTCACTCGTATAGCTATCAAGAGCCACAAAGTCCAAAATATAGCTCATGGTTTAATGAAGAGGTTCTCTCTAGATTGAAAATTGATGATGTTCAAAAAGATGTTGCAAGGCTAGAAGAGAAAGTAGAGCAGCTATCTTTCGTAATTGCTCTCTAAGAAGAAAAGTTATCTTCAAAGCCCATCATGAGCTACCATGTGGACCCATGCCCTCTTCTCAAGTTTTCTATAATCCACCACCCATGAAAATGCATACCATCTACCATTTCCAAGGCGATACCAAACCTTACACTCCTCCACCACCTCCCTCATCTCAAATTTCCCTAAACTTCACCTTCCAACCCAAATTCTTTCCTCCCCCTCAATTCTCTTCTCAACCTCAATTTCAACCCAAAGTGTCACCTCCACCTCCTCCGTGGCCACAACTAGATCCCCCTCTCCACCATGAGCAAGGAAGTACTGTGACAGTTCTAAGGAGTGGGAAATCTCTTAAGAAGCCTATAAGTCATAGAAAGGTTGACAAAGCCAAGCAAAAGCAAACAAGTGGTGATATTGTGATTGAAATCGCCCAAGATGATCCAGTGATACATCCTGTTGATTTTGGGATACCATGTGCTCCACTCCATTCTCCATTTACAGGTCCTACCATCCCTAGTGTTCCACCTCACATTGATGCAAGCAAGGAAAAAGCCAATGATCCTCCATTCATTGAAGCACTAGATGAGCCACCAGAAACGAAGAGGAGACAAAAGCACAATGTGGATATTCTTGAGGTGTTTCATCAAGTGAAGGTGAACATTCCACTCTTGGAGTTATCAAGAAAATCCCATCATATGCCAAGTTCCTCAAGAACCTATGCACTGTGAAGAGAAGGTCAACGGGGAGGATCCCAAAGAAAGTGAAGTTGACTGAACAAGTGAGCTCCATCATATAACATTCACTTCCCATGAAGAGAAAAGACCCACGAGCCCCACTCATATCTATTTACATAGGGGGACATCACATAGACAGGTCCTTACTTGATTTGGGATCTAGTGTTAATTTGATGCCATACAATGTCTATGTTGAGCTGGGTTTAGGCAAGTTGAAGCTGGCACATTGCACTCTCCAATTGGTGGATAGATCCATAAAAGTGCCTAGGGGAAGAGTGGATGATGTCTTGGTGATGATAGATAAAGAGAAAGGCATAGTGTTCTCGATGGATTTCATCATAATTGATATGAAGTTGGAGGATAGGAAGATTCCCATCATCTTGGGAAGGTCGTTCTTATCTACCGTTGATGCTGAGATTCATGTGCGCAGCGGCACCATTACAGTTTCATTCATGGACATGAAAATCAAGGTCAAAATGTACAAAACCCCAACCCAGTGGGTCTGAGATAGGGATATTGGACATGATCACTTCACAAGTTTGAATGATCATTTGAGAAAAGGAGGTCAAGATGGAATAATTGATGATGATTATTGTGATCAAAGGGATGAGGAAAACATATTGAGTGCAAATGAGGGATGCATGTTCTGCAAGAATGGGCACATGAGGATACCAAATGGATGATCTACTGAAGAATCGCTAAGAAGCCAAGCTGAAGGCAAGAAACTCAGTGCTTGTGGGAGGCAACCCACATAGGTTTGGGAAATTTTCACCCAACATTCCATTATTGATACTTTTACTTTGTTTTTACACTTTTCTAAGAAAACACACACACATACTTATTTTTAATATTTTTTGTTTAGTATTAAGATGTTCAGGTGAAAATAGAGTGAAATGAGAAAAAATAGATGAAACGTTGGCAAAGTGACCCATGAAAAATCATTTTGTATCAAAATTTTGAGTGTTTGATGTTCTTCAAGTTGGGAATAGCAACTACAGATACCAACACGACCATGGTGATTCACCACGGTCATGTGAATTAAATCCACAAGTGACCGCAAGGAACAGAGCCAAAGTTTGAGTTTTTTTTTGACAAGGGATGCACCACGGTAGTGTAAGGAAGCACGGCTGTGCTATAGCCCGACCCCAGCAACTTAAGTCAGATTTTGTAAATCCCATCATATGCCAAGTTCCTCAAGAACCTATGCCCTGTGAAGAGAAGGTCAACGAGGAGGAATCCAAAGGTGGTGAAGTTGACTTAACAAGTGAGCTCCATCATACAACATTCACTTCTCGTGAAGAGAAAAGACCCAGGAGCCCCACTCATACCTAGTTACATAGGAGGACATCGCATAGACATGTCCTAACTTGATTTGGGTTCTAGTGTGAATTTGATTCCATACAATGTCTATGTTGAGCTGGGTTTAGGCAAGTTGAAGTTGGCACATTACACTCTCCGATTGGCAGATAGATCCATAAAAGTGCCTATGGGAAGAGTGGATGATGTCTTTGTGATGATAGATAAAGAGAAAGATGCAGTGTTCCTGAAAGATTTCATCATACTTGATATGGAGTCCAAGGATAGGAAGATTCCCATCATCTTGGGAAGGCCATTCTTATCTACGGCTGATGCCGATATTCATGTACGCAGTCACACCATGACAGTTTCATTCATGGATATGAAGATCAAGATCAACATGTACAAAACCCCAACCTGACGGGTCTAAGATAGGGCTATTAGACATGATCACTTCACAAGTCCAAATGATCATTTAAGAAAAGAAGATCAAGATGGAATAGTTGATGGTGATTATTGTGATCAAAGGGATGAGGAAAATAGATTGAGTGCAAATGAGGGTTGCATGTTTTGCAAGAATGGGCACATGAGGATACCAAATGGATGATCTACTGAAGAATCACTAAGAAGACAAGATGAAGGCAAAAAAAATTAGCACTTCTGGGAGGCAACCCACCTAGATTTGGGAATTTTTCACCCAAACTTCAATTTTTGATACTTTTGCTTTGTTTTTACACTTTATAAGAAAACACACACACACTTTATACTTGATGGTTCTAGCTATTTGTGAATCATTTTAGGACATGTGTATTGGAAGGAGGAGGAGGATGCATGGTTGATATCACTAAGTAGGAGATCAAAATTGACAAAAAAGTGCAAATCAGTAGAAAAGCTACATGAAGGTGACCAACACGGCCGTTCCGCACAGCACGACCGTGGAGCTGGCAAGCCAGAAAGAACATTTTGCATAGAATGGTTGTGGTGGCTCTATCCTTCTCACTGTACACCTTGAGATCTCTATCCCTCTTGGCATTTGTCTACGACGACTCCATGCCCTCTACCCTATCATCTTAGACTTCTATATCATACTGAGGACATTATGGTTTAAAAGTTTGGGGTGGTAGGGCGGTATGAGCTATCTTTTTTTTTAAAATATGATACTTATATTTCAATATCCAACTCAAGGATTTCATTACATGAACTGGGGAAACCTTTGGACCAGAGACAATCAGAATTTACACCTAAGCCAAGGTTAGTTACATGATGAACAACTCTATTCCCCTCTCTAGGCGTGTAGGAGAAGCTGACTGATCTGAAAAACATTGCCGCAGCATTGACCTGCTTTAGGATTTGTATTTGTGGACTAGGGCCCCTAGCGCAGCGTGATATTTGGTGGATGACATTTGCAGTGTCAGATTCGAAGATGACTCTGGAGAGTCCCTATCTTTTAGCTATAGAGGCCCCAAAGAGCAAAGCATAGCACTCAGCTGTGTGGATATCCCAGACACCCAAAACAATCTTAGCTGCCATGAAAGCACACCGGCCCTCATGGTTTCTTATAACCACCCCGAAACTGGTGGCATAATTACACAAGAGCGCATCATCGACATTAACTTTCATAACACCCAGTAAAGGTGGACGCCATCTTATATTAGACCTTGAAATAGGGGCAGCAGGGGCATATGAGACGGCTCTATGGGTCGAGTGCAAGGAGACCCATTTCGTCAAGCTTGAGGCAATAAGCATGGCATTAGGGTCGGAGGCGTTGAAAAGGTGGTCATTTCTGCATTTCTAAGCCGACAGACAGTAAGTAACAGCCTCCAGTACCTCACCCTTGGTCAAGGTAGCAAACAGCCACCGCCAACAACTAAAACAATCAGTAGCAGGTCTGTTGTTTACGACCCCCCCCAGATGCTTATACCTCCAAATCTCCCACGCATACCTACACTCAAACAAGGCATGGTCTATATCTTCAACCTCAGCATGGCAAAGCTGACAGTAGGGCTCTGCCCTGATGTGCTTGGCCACCATCTTCGTGCCAGTAGCCAGAAACTGATGACACATGCGCCAGACAAAATGTTTTAACTTTGGTGGAGCATCCAGGTTCCAGATATCTCTCCATAGTTTCTTGTCATCAGAAGATAAGTGGGCACTTAGGTGATCAGGTCCTTCAAAGCCCAGCCAATACCCCATTTTGATAGAATAGGTCCCATCTTTAGTCAAGAACCAATACTGCCCATCATCACAGTTCCCGCATAGGGGCATAGCCAAATTCTGATCCTTGTCTTCACAGGTGAAGATGTCACCCACCATATCGTATCTCCAGCAATTGGTATTCTTATCAATAATATCAGCAACCTTCCACTCTTTCGAGCAATCTCTAAACAGAGTATCCGAGCATCTACCTTTGCTAGTGGCGAGCCACTCGTCATCCCAGATTCTAATATTATCACCTGACCCAACCCGCCATCTCAGCCCCTCCCTCAGAAGGGCCCTAGCCCCCCATATGCTACACCAGGTAAATCTAGGGTCATGACGTCTGAACGCCTCCATAAAAGAATAATTTTGGAAATAGTTTGCCTTAAGAACTTTGCTAACCCGGGACACGGGGTTTGAGAAGAGACGCCAGGCCTGCTTGGTCAAGATAGTAGTAATAAAGATGTTGAGATCCCTGAAACCAACACCACCTCTGTATTTAGGCCTACACATTTTGTCCCACGATGCCCAATGAATTCGTCTATGCCCGTCTGAGGAACCCCACCAGAAATTAACAATCATCCTGCTCATGTCATCAATAATATTTTGGGGCATCTTGAATATACCCATCATATACGTAGGGAGGGCTTGGACAACAGACTTTATAAGAACTTCTTTGCCCGCTTGACTAAGATATTTCTCCTTCCACCCCTTGAGACGGCTCCACATTTTGTCCTTCAAAGTCTTGAAAATTAGCTTCTTTGATCTACCTATGATCGTAGGCAGCCCCAGATATTTATCATGCACCTCCACCTATTTTATCGTCAACTTTTTGAGAACCTCCCCTTTCTTATCATTTGAGACATTCTTGCTGAAAGAAATTTCCGACTTGATCATATTAATCTTCTGCCCTGAAGCTCTTTCATAGCAGTTGATATAATCAACTATCAGAGAAGCATCTACCAGATTTGCTCTTGCGAACACAACACTATCATCAGCAAAGAAAAGATGGGAGATAGCGGGCCCTCCCTTGGACACTTGAGCCCCATGGATAAGCCATCATCAGCAGCTTTGATAAGCAAATAGGAGAAAGCATCTGCACAGAATAAGAAAAGATAGGGTGATATGGGGTCTCCTTGGCGAAGACCCCTTTTTGGGATAATATATCCTTTTTTATAGCCATTTATAATAATAGAGAAAGCTGAGTTGCAGTAGCATTGCCCCACTTTATTCCTCCAAATCTTGTTGAAGCCCAAAGCCTCCATCACCTTATCAATGAAATTCCATTCAACCCTATCGTAAGCTTTGCTCATATCAAGTTTAAGAGCCATCCACCCCTTTTTCCCTTTCACTTTACGCTTCATCGCATGGAAAACTTCAAAGGCCACCAGCGCATTATAGGTAATAAGACGATCAGGGATAAAGGCACTCTGATTAGGAGATATAATCTTATTTAATAAAAGTTTAACTCTGTTGGCCAGAACTTTGGAAATGACCTTGTATATAGTGTTGCAAAGACTGATAGGTCTGAAATCACTGGTAGTGATAGGGTCCTTGCACTTAGGGATCAGAACAATGTTGGTTTTATTTATCTCCGAGATATCTATTTCCCCTTACCACCAACCCTTGATGTAGCTAGTAATGTCCTCTTTCACAATGTCCTAGAAAACTTGGAAGAAACCCGCATGGAAACCGTTAGGCCCCGGAGCTTTAGAAGGGTGCATTTGGAAGAGGGCAGCTTTGATCTCATCTTGAGAAGGTTCTTTAGCAACATGATCGTTCATATCATTAATAATCACCTTAGGGACATTACTTAGGGCATCAGTGACATGTTTCACCCCTTGAGACTTGAAGAGGTTTTCAAAATAGTTTGTGATAATATGTTGTATCTCCCCCTACCCCGGTATGAGTTATCTTAGTTTCAATCTTATTTTGCATTTCGCTAGGCATTTACTTTTATTTGTTTGTTTTTGCTTTCTTTAGCTTAGAGTTTACCCGCTTTGCATACTTGCATGCCATGTAGGTTGCATTCTTGTCATTTTTGTGTAATTTTCCAAAAAAAATCCTTTTTTTCCATGCATTGCATATCATGTAGATTTTTGGTAATTTTTACATATTTTAGCTAGGATTTGCTTGTTTATTGCTTTAAGTTCAATAATATAGGCTTAGATGTGATTGAGGGAAACTTGGCACCACTTTGGCCAATTTTTCCCAAATTTGATATTTCTGGTCTAAAAGTGTGTTTCAACCCAATCTGTACATTTTGGATTAAAAATGATGGCCTTTGGAAAATGCAAGTGAATTATAATTGTTTGTTGCTAAACAGTATCAATTCTTGACTTTTTACATGTGCATCACCTCTCTTATGTTTGTAGATGATTTAGTTGAATTGTGATTTGAGCAAGCTATGAGCGCTTAATGCCTATGAAATCACTTGATTGAAATATCAATTTCAGGTTGTTCATTCATGTGGTGTGACATTGTTGGATAAAGTGTTGGATTAATTTTCATGCAGGATACCTTATGTTGAGAATCTTGCCAATGACCCCTCTTTGACCCAACTCATCACTCACCATCTTCTTACCCCTCCGCCTCATGAAAGGATTCCAAAGTGCACATATCAGTTGTGGCCACTCCAAAAGTTTGGGGTTGCCACATCTACATCTCACCACTTCACTTTCATCACCATATGCCCTATCTACTCAAAGGGCAGAGAAACAAAAAAAATGCAAAAAGAAAAATAAAAGGTGCTCCTATTTAAGAGCATCTAAGTAAAGAAATGATGAGTGCTCTATGTAATTACACTCCAAAAATCGTACTGCCACCCTTTCTTCCATTTTCATACCCATTAAGCTATGAAACATCAAACCTAGCTCATTTTTCCCTTTGCCATAGCCACGTGGGTCATTTTGTGTGATTTGAAACATAAGGTTGAAAGCATGAAGGTGAAACAACACTCCTAGTCATCCTTGATTAATGCCATAATGAAACGGTCTATCCAAAACTACATGAAAGAAATATGGATAGCTTGTGTGTTTTATGCACTATATTTGAAGTTCATATTCTTTATGATCTTTTCATGATTGGTTTGTGAAAGCATGAGAGGAGAGAGGCGAAATGCATGTACTTAGTCATTTTTTATCCCATTCATCACTAATCATCCTTTGCATTGCATTTGTCATTTCTTGATTGTGGGAAAATTGCAGAGAGATTAAGTTGGAGCATACTTGAGGACAAGTATGTTTTAAGTTTGAGGTGGTGATGCAACCCAATTTTAGGGCTACATGTTGTGTCATATTGCATTCCAATCCCATTTATACATGTTAGATTACATGATGTTTCCCCTAATATGCATATTTGTGCAAAATGCACTTATGGACATTATTTGCATGTTTTTCAGGTACTTGGACCACACTTGGATGGACGAGAGAGAATGAGGGGCCCAAAGAAGGCCCTAAAGCTCCCCCAACCTACCCCTAGTGGCCAAGAGTCAAACTTAAGCAAATAAGTCCATGGATAATGAAGTTTGAAGCTCAAAGTGCAAGCAAAGCCCCCAGTACAGCCGTGGTAACACGAAACGTTCGTGCTACAAATGAAGAAATCACAGGAAAAATCTCAGTTTTGAAGTAGCTACAAAACATACCCCAACACAACTGTGATGTGCAACATGGCCATGTTGTGACCCCCCAAAACGACCGTGCCATGTAGCACGGACGTGCCACATATAACCCAGCATGGTCGTGCTACTTAGCATAGCCGTGCTACCCGCCAGTCATTCCCCCAAAATAACCTGACATTTTTGACCATTTTAATTCACACAATCATTGTACCCTACCATGAACGTGCTCACTTATACCCACCACGGCTCTGGTGATCCACCACGGTGGTGCTACTCACAAAACCTAGCTACGTTTTCCACTGCATTTCCCACTTTACCCCAACTTGACCTATTGCTTCCTCCCCACCTATATATGTGGGTGGCGGATGGAGGCTGAGGTTAGCTACCTTCCACCACCTCCTAGCTCCACATTTTCTCCCCTTAGCCATTCCACTCCATTCCCACCTCCATTTCACCATTTCCACCACCAAAACACTAGTTTATCCTAGTTTCAACCAATAATCCCCTTCATTCCATGCCCCTACACCTTCGAGGAGGGAGGAGGATGCCCTGCAGTAAATGAAGTGGAGGATTTCTTCATCTACACCAAGCTCCATGGCTTCTTCTATCTCCATCTCCTTTCTTTTTGTATTTTCCATTTCTATGAGTAGCTAGGGCCCTTGTGATGAGCTGGTTGGGGTGTAAAATGTTACTTTGATACCATGTTGGGGCGAAATGACATGTAAACTTTGTAATTCCATTTTCTAATGATTATGTTTTGCATCTTATTATCCATAAATTGCTTGTTGGTTTGTGTGTGAAATCACATAGGAATTTAGGGAAATTGCTTATATATGTGAATTTTGGGATTTGCCCCTAGGTCTAATTCTTAGATCCCTAGGTTTCCTCCCATCTTACTATATCCTAATCAATATCCCTAAACCTAAGTGAGAGATCTAAGCAGTTAGATTAGATAATTCTAGTGCAATTAGCATGGAGCCTTCTCAAGGCTACAATGTGGGGGAATTGGGGTCCAAAGCCATAATTTCACCTCCCCATTACTACCCTCGGCTCCTAATTTCCCTAGAAATGTCTAATCTAGAAACCTAGACTTGACTAGACTCTAATTGAATTGAACCTAATACCTAACCCAATTGAGCCTCGTAAGGGTAGTAGGGGGTGTTAGGGACTAGTTCCCCTATACATAACCTAGCATATCCATGGCCAGTTAGTAGCTTAGGTTAACTCATTAGGCTCTAACTTGTTGTTTTATGTGGATAATCTAAATGGAATCATAATGTTCATATGTCACCCCCCAACTTAAGTGATAAGTGCATCCCCTGAACAGCCCACACCTTCATTAATTGCTTTAAAACCCTAGTTTTCATCTTGCTTAGCTAGTGTTAGCTTAGTCAGCTCTTTTCCTACTTAGTTAGCTTCTTGCCCTATTTTTACATTGTTCTTGCTAGTTTAGCTCTTTTCTTGATCTTATGCTTTTCTCTTTCTTGCCTTAGTGTAAATGGCCTTTTCATACCTAGCTGAGTCGTTTCTTGCTTGATTAGTCCTAACCTAGTCTAGGGTTAACTTCGGCTTTGTTCTTGCTTTCCGTTCTTTCTTGCTTAACTTAGTTTAACAATCAAAGCACTTTAAACCCTTAACCCTAATCTTTATAGTAGGAATCTAGCCATACTAACCTAGCTCTAGTGCCCCCTTTTCTCCCTGAGGATCGACCACTATGCTTGCCCTTCACCTATGCTACAATAGTACCATGTGCGCTTGCGGGTGACCTATTTGGTATTGTGATCAACTGTGTTAGGGTTAATATAAATTTTGAAAGATCCACACATGTGTTTGAGTCCTATGGAGTGCATCTAGTCACCCCTTGTTGGCTAGTGTGTACACCTCTGTCTTAACACACCAGGGCTTAGGCTTAGAACCTCCTTCAAAGGAGGCCTACTCTGACCTCTTCTACTTCTTGGAATACTCCTCCCCCATAGACTTCCCCTTCTTCTCTAATGACCTCCTCCTCCTATGGGGAGCCTTCCTTCTGGCTGGTCCCTGAGTGTGTCATCTGAGATGATGATGTCCTTAGTGTGGGCCATGTTGTTTCATGTAGATAACTTTATTAGCCTCAGTTTAATATTTAGGGCATTTAAAACATCATAAAATTATGTCCATGACATCTTGTTTTCATGCATTTATTATTTGGAAAAGGATACCTTAGTCCCTAATATCCATAACTCTAATACTCAGAAGGATAGAGGAAGAAATTATCAGGTCCCAAGGGTTTTACTGAGTGAAGCAAGGGGATAGAGAAGGGATGAGATTAGATGAAAAGAAATCCTAGAGGTATTTTATTTCAAGTAAAATCCTCTAACTTTGGCTAGGTAGGATACATGGGCCCAGGAATCCTCGTAAATCTAATAGTAGTGTTGACAAAAGGTTTTGCCATCCCCCGGGTTGTGGTCCCTTCTACACACTACTGTCTTTAGAAAAATACATTAATAGATCCCTTGGGCTCTATAGTAGTCTAAAAATTTAATAATTATTAAAGGTTAATGGTAAACTAGGCCCTGATACCAAATATAACTACCCCCTCCCTTATTATCCCCAAATTAAGGTGGACCGAGAGGGCAAGGTTCAATATCATGTTTATAGGATCAAGGCTTAGCAATTAGCCAAAATAATTATAACTTTCACTAAATGGAAAAGATTTTGATACAATATGAAAGATAAACTATCCAATAAGGAGTTACATGATAGGGAAATCTATTATTTGTAACTTAAAATGAAAACTATTTAAATATTCTATGGTACCTTTCAATATCTATCATTTTGGTGCCTTCTTCTCAGGATGTCCATTTTTCATGCTAATAGCATTTTATCCTAAAATACCATGAAAAAAACATGGTCAGTATAACAGGTTATACTAGTGTGTGGGGGGAAAAGTATTCCTATGTAGGTGTAACAACATAATTAGTCCTAGTAACAATTATGATTACAAAATTGAATAAGCTATTTCTTATTTTAACCTTGCCACCATTATCCTCTTTTCTCAATGGTGTGCCCTCTATATAGGGGATCCTCTTTATGGGGAACCCTATTTTAAGGGTTTGGTCCCTGCAATGGACATTTCAAACATAGGCCTTCCTCTTTTGACCTGAGGTGATTTTTTGGGCTTGATCACTAGTCATCCCCATGATGGTTTTGCTTGCCCCATGTTCTTTAACTCACCAGAGATCGATACAGGGTTTGAGAACATTACAATTATATAAGTTTATATTCATAGTGACTCTATAGATTACATGAATTAAATAAATATGCAAGCTTTTAATTGAAATCCAATTAGGAAAATTATGACAAATCACGGAAGTTGGTTAAGGTGAGTAGTCTTAGGCATATCCACATACCTTTCTCATATGTACCTTAAAGTCCAAGTAAACATGTGCATTTGAGAATAAGCAAGCAATCACCCTGAAACTTTTCATAACACCCAATTATTGCTATATTGTTTACAAATTGTCATCAAGATTGACTTGCTTCCACGTTATGATTTTGAGGTCAACTTAGGGTTTTGGTTTCTCAAACCCTAATTATCACTTTCAATGCCTTTTTAACTCACAAACCCTAATTTTGATATTATTTGAATCATCAGTCCCAAATAAGGTCAAAGATGTCCTATTTATCCAAAAAGCCTAAACTTTATCCATCCAAGTCATTTAAGCAAGTTACAATCATTGGAACTAAGAAATTAGGATTTCCGTGCTTTTAATATAGTAAAGTTAGAAACTTGAGGTATTTTTAGAATTCAAAGTAGATGGTTTGAATCCATTTTTTCAATTCATATATTATTTTCCATCATCGTATGTGCCTATTAACTACTATGATTTTTAGAAGATAAAACATATTTTAATATTTTCTATCCAATAAGGGATCACCACCTAGGTGATGAACTGGGTCCCAGCCTTGACAACTAGGCTGGGTTGAACGAATGGGCTCATGCCAGCATGACTTGGCGTGCTCGCATGGACAATCACTAGTTAGGGCCAAAAAGGGAAAAAAGGATGAAAATGTTTACTTAAAGAGCAGACGAGTCGGGGGTAGACCATTCTTTTCACCCCTAAGATTGTCTTAAACCTTGTTGCATTATAGGCATTTTGGGTGAGTCAAGGATGGGGTTGACTCTGAGATTCTGACCCTGTGAGCGACTAACGAGGGTACCCACACCTTTTTCTAACCTTGACGAACTCATTGAGGGTCTCAATTACCTTGGTGATGATCGGAGTCGAGAGAACAACAGAGAAGTACCTCCAACAGAGTCTAGAGATGATCTAGGGGTCAAGGATGAGTCTAGGAGAAGAATTGGAGGTAGGCAAAGAGTTGTGGAGTTGAGCGTCGCCTCATGGATGTGTTGGTATTCTTGTTGGGGGTCTCTAACCCTCCTTTTATAGGTCTGGTTCAAGGAATAGCTAGTGAGGGGATCTCTGAATTTGGGGTTTCTTTAATTACCTTCGAAAGGTTCCAAAACCTAGGATGAATCAATGTGTTTTCCTCTTATGAATCTACTAGAGAGTTTTCCACATTCTCACATGTACTGGTTTGAGAGGAAATCTATCAGGAAATTTATCAATGCCAAGTTGCTATTTTCTTTTCCTATTCAAGTTAGAAGACGATCTTCACATCATAAGATCGTGATCCAACAGTTCATAAAAGACGTGTAAATAAAAGGGGCATGGCCCATATTTTTCCTAAATTATATTAAATCATAACATTTAATTCAAATTCTCCTATTACTCTACACTTTAGGAAATATACTAAATTCCATATATCTCTCCATTTATCCTTTTAATTCCAAATTTTAAAGGAAAATCTTAAATATTTTTATCAATATGTAGGCGAGATTGGAGGCCAAAATACTCAAGTTAAAGAAACTTTTCTGTCTCCAAGTCTCCCTTTTATATCCTTTATTTAAGGCATCAAATGAATCCTTTTTACTTTATAACTTGGCCATATTTCTTATTTTGATTTTTTTTCTTACTAAATACAATATGGAAATGAAAACCAACCATTAGTTTTATTCAACACCACTTTTATAGAAAACTTCACACAATTCAATATGTAGGTTATTAATTACCCAATACTTTTAGTAACTCCTTTATTTCTAGATTTTCTCCCTTTCTTTTCCCCTTCTCCACTATTGGATTATTGGAAACAATAAAATTCACAAAAAGTATTACAAAGGTGAAATTGCACTTCAAATCCACACTTTTAAAAACAAGACATACCAAGTTTATAATATATTCTTGGTATTCAAATATTTGCATTTTTGTGAAACACCATTTTATAACAGCCACACTACCCATAGAAAAAAAGGATGTGAGCTTGAGGTAAGTGTCAAACATATTGGCCTAGTAGTAGCTGGGAGTTGAGAATCCCTAGTTACAGTCGGTTCTTTAGTCCCCAACTCCAATGATGAAGAGGTGACTTAAGCTTCTTGGATATCCCTGCACCATACATGTATACTAGCCTGGTGGTTATCAAGGAGCATCAAAATAAGAACACAAAGATCACCTGCCAACCTCCTCTTTGAAGGCATGATGCCATGGTTTTTTCTTCATATGAGGTTTCACTAGATAGAGGGATGAGAAGATGGGTGCATGTTAAAGGAAGTAGTAGTAATATTTATTGAATATATTTTCTTGTCTCCAGTTCCATTTGCTCATGTTCATCATCTAGAGGTGGAACAACCGCAAAATCTGGTCATAGTTCAACATGTAGAAGATGTAAAAATTTTAAGGTTTGATTTATTAATTGAGTTATCTCTACCAGCAATGAGAATAAGAGGCCTTCTAAACATGAATGGAAGAGGCATAGAATATATTGGTACGACTTGGATAGACACATAATTATCATATTGTATAGAACACAATGTTTTTAGGTGGCGCGGTGTACCTTTTTTTTAATCTTTTCTTTGTGTCAGTTTTATGATATGGAAAAGAACCACTGATTATACATAGTGATGTAATATTGAGATTGATTTTTCCCACACAAGGTGGGTGGGATCGAAATTTTTACTTCCTGGCTTACCTAATTTTTTTTATTAATTGAGACTTGAATTACTATCATTTAACTAATTTAAGGTCTTTTTGTTTTTTGTTTTCAATATCATATGTTATTTTCCACGGTTGTGGATTCATGCGATGACCCTAAATATATTAAGTATGGTTTGGAGTATATGAATATTCATCAAGTAAATGCCACTTAATTTTTGCATTTTTTCTTTCTATTTTCTTAGTTTCCTATTTTTCTTCAGTTGTTAAAAGTAGTTGTATGACCTATGTTCCCAATGTATGCGTGTATCCTATAAAATTTTATGTCCAAATTAAATTCATATATATGTTATCTTTTTGTTTAGTAAACCCAATCTAGCCAATCATCTCATATAAAATTATCAGTTTAGTACACTCAATCTAACCAATTAGCTCATTTATAATTATCAGTATTAGTGAAAACTCAAGCAAAGAACGGAATATCAGTCAGTACACAACTACATGCTAGCTATATTTGATGACGAGGATGACTACGATCATGAAAAAATAAGTGTGAGCAATGTAGTAAAGTATAAGTCCTTAATCAAGTCTTATTTATGTATTAATTTATACATATAATTAATACCCTAAAGAACAACTTCTATCTAGTTTCTAGTTAACTGTATATCTCTCACCAACCATAAGTGGTTGATTATACATATTAAAGAAGCTTCATCGTTTGTCTTAATAATTTACAAAGTTATGTGACAAAAATGAATTATTCATTAAGTTCAATGTCATTCTTCTTACAAATCTCACTACTCCACATGGAGGTATCTCATGGTCGTCATTGCAAGTAGAAAAGTTATTGCATTAGAGGTTAACTCAGTGGGTTCTTACAAGTAAATTTGAATTTGCTAAGTAAGAAGCATAGTGATTTTTATTATATATTTCCTATATGATGTAAGAACATTACATTTTTTTATTAAAAATGTCATTGTAATACACTACATTTGATGGCTTACAAATTTATATAGAGGACCGAGTTTTGTACTTTCTTAAAATGGGAAATAAAAATTCCATACACAATAAATGCATTGCAGGCTCATATTAAGTTGTTATCTTAAATCCATTAGGATCATGTTTGCCATTGTAGCTTGCTATGAGTTTGAGATTTGGCATATGGATGTTAAAACAACATTCCTTAATAGGATTAACTATGAAGTTGTGTGCATGAAACAACCTAAAGGTTTTATAAATCCAATAATGCAAATAAAGTTTGTAAGCTACAAAGGTCAATCTATGGATGAAAGCAAGCATCTTAGATCTACAATCTTGTATTTGGCAGGTTAGTCAAAGAGTTTGATTCTAGTCAAAATGAAGTTGAAATATATGATTACAAGGATTTAGTAAGATCATATTTATATTCCACATAATGATGGGGAATAACATACTTATACTAAAAATTTAAAGACCAATCTGGGAAGTACCTTCTCTATGAAGGTTTTGGTGAAGCTTCCTATATGTTAGGAATTGAGATCTACACAGATAGATCTGAAAAGCGTTTTGACATGAGACAAAGCACATACATTGACAAGATGTTGAAAGGGTTCAACATGCATGACTCAATGATAGAAAATTGGTCCATGACCCATTCGATTAATCTCTCAAGAGTCCAATGTCCCAATTATTGTCAAGAATGGGAAAAATATGAGTGAGATATGATATGCAATCACAATTGGATCATGAAATGTATGTAATGTTATGTACTCATCATGTTATCTCATATGTATTGGACATGGAAAAGGGATATATACTCATCCATTTATCTCGTATGTATTGGACATGACAAGAGTATATGTACTCATCCCGTTATCTTGTATGTATTAGACATGTCTTGAGGATATGTAATCATCTCTTTATTTCATATGTATTGGACATAATGAGAGGATAGCTGTTAGATTCCAATGAAGGTCATTGGACTTCTGTAAAGAACATCCTTGAGTACTTTGAGAAGCACTAAGGACCAGTTCCTTATTTATGGTAATAAAGAAGAGTTGGGTGTAAAGGGTTACACAGATGCAAGCTTCCAAAATGACAAAGAAGATTAACGATCACAAATCTAAAATTGTATTTGACCTTAAAATAGAACTATAAACTAGAAAGTTCTGAGTAAAATACAATATCTAATTATACAATAGAAGGTGAGTATCTTGGTGTTATGAACACAACAAAGGATATTGTATGGATCAAGAAGTTCATTTAGATGAACTTGTGGGAGGTTCTAACCATTGATGACACGGTAGAAATACTGTGAAGCTACTAAATAGACAAAGGAACCCAAATAGAATACTACATTATTTCCATCTCATACAAGAGACCATACAATGAGGAGATGTGAATACTTGCAAAGTACCGACTAGAAGAAAAATGTTGCTAACCCACTAAAAACACTTGTGCATGTGAAACATGATATACATGTTAAGATCACTTGGAATATGATTCACATGTGATTAGATCTAAGTGCAATTGGGAATTTGTTGGTATTTATTCCCATAAATCCAATAATATGATGACTGTAATGGGGTATTATATACTTGATTTGATAATGATAAAAGTAATCTTGTCTAGTATGTTTGTCTCAATCATGAGATGATTACATGGATATAATAGATGTCTAAAGAATGATATTACTAAATGGCATATGTCTTTAGCTTTAGGACCTAAATAATGAGATTATATGTATGATAAGAGAACATACATTCTTGTTATGTCCCTAGTTGGAAGTTACTATGGAATGAAAATAGAAAACAATAACACACAAGACTGGTATGTGTGTTGATTGACAAAATCTCATCAGTCATGATATGTGATATCAAACCAAACACATAGGTACAGTTTAGATAATAGTGTAGCTCACAGACCCACCTTGAGAGTGATTCATGGAGATCATGGAAACATAGTTAGAATTAGATTTGATAGTGATAGTGGTGATTGTGGTTCATAGATCTAAAGTCACTACACTCATCATATTTTGTTCAATGTATTTTAACATCATCGAACATGACCTTGAATAAGCTTTGCCATAAAGGTGATGCTTGAGTACATTATGATACATGGAAATTGAGTGTGACTGGTGTAGATGGGATTTGTCCCTCCTAAATGAGATTGATATCCTCTCCACTTGATAAGAGAGACTGAGAAACATGTGGCCAAACTTGTGTGACTCCATATGTGATATGGGAGCTCACATGCATCTCATACAATCTGCTCTTACTCAAGGAACATAAATTGCATAATTAAGTGGATGACAATTCCATGCCTCGGGTTCCATTTAAATATCAGTGACAAAGGAATGATATGATCACTATAACGTTGATCATGGATTGTAGGTTGAATGTGTTCTCCTACTTTTCAATTACTTGTGTAGCAACGATGTGTTTCTTGATACCACTTATTGCTTGTGATGTCATAAATTGGTTATGGAAATTCACTATCAACGTAATTTGGGACCTATAGGGTCACACACATAGGATGCACTTGTAATAGGAGTTTACTCATGAATAAGGTTGAACTTGATTTTTAAAGTATTTAGTATCAATTTAAACAACATTGGTTGTACATTGGTTGAACTTGAATTTGAGTTGACCAGTTTAGAAGTGAATTTCTTGGTTCAAAATATGAATCACCCAGTTCAAAAGTGAGCACAACATTTTAGAATATGACCGGTTCAGTTTGTGAATCGACCGATTGAGCGATCAATAAGACTATATCAAGGATTGATGCTGACGTCATGTTATGTATCAACTATTATATTCAAAGCCAACATGTTTGCGAATAGGGCACATAGTGAACTAACCAATTAAAGTGTTGAATCAAATGGTTCACATGTGAACCAATTGGTTTAGAAATGAACAGACCACTTCATCATTCATCAACTTCCAAAAGATTATTGAAATAATGTCTCTTTGACTCCTAGTTGATTTGGAGACCCTAACACTAGACATCCTATTAATAGAGGTGGTAGTCAAGGATTTCATATGACACAACAATAAGCTCTGGAAATTGTTGTCCTCTCATAGTTTTAGTAACTTGAGAGCCTGAGCAAGTCTTACCATAAAAGGAAGGGACAGAAATGGAGAGAAAGTCAATAGTAACACGTTGATGTTCAAAGGGACAACTTCTTCACATTGGCTCTTGAAGCACAACGTGGAGTTCCTAGTGGTCCATGTGGACTACATAGAGATGTGGATGTTGTTGATGCCACGCTAGTAGGACAACAACCAGCTATGCCCATGGTGCTTTAGTAAGAGGTTTTTGCCTGATGTTTGTGTACATCTTGCAAAGAGTGCACATCACCATGAAAGAGTAGTCACTGGACTTTCTCCAAGACCAGGTATACTTCTTGCTTCCTTCCCTTCTATATACATGGTTGTTGATGCAATCTGCTAGTATGGGAATAGGGACAAAAGCTTTTGTTTCCACTGCCTTCTCTGTTGTCCCTATTCCCCAACATAAGCATCTACATTATATATCTTAGTATAATACCACATGCAAAATTAGAAGGAAAGACATATGTCCATCACTCACATCAATAAGATTAATTTACATGATAGGAGCCACATCACATTTCCCATATGTTCAAGGGCACTAGGAAGTTTTAAGAAAGAGCCACATCACCTATCACAACTCCAAGCTCAACCAACTCTTCAAGGACTCCTATGGTCATGATCGCGAACATCAGTGAGACCCAAAACATCTAACTTCAAATGGGATAACTGCATTGTGGTAGCACTGATCAAGACCATGACACCAATTGTGAATGAGTAGATATAGTGGTCCCTATGTTAGAATCCAATGTCGACCTAGAAAAGCTACTCTTGGAGTTATACAAGGAGAATAGATAGCTTTCTCGATAGTACCTTGAAGTTATTGACTCTTCAAGCATAAAATTGATTGGCAATAGATCCTCCTCTGTACCAGCCATGTGGCTCCAGTCTACCCACAACATCTACCGCATGCTCTAAATCCTTTGTTTACCCCTCCTCAATCATGCTTTGGAGAATTCTTTTAGGTAGAAATTGGTTAGATACAACAATAGGTAACTTCGATGTGATTGTATGCCCAAGAGAAATAGAGGATAATAAAAGCCTTAAGAAGAGGCCGGTATGGATTGGATGAATAAGAACCTCACTCACCCATATAAAAAATAAGGACAACTTCATCTGTGTGCGCGCTCATCACAAAGTGAGATGGTGGTGGTTCTAAAGCAATACATGTATTGGAGAGAGGGCATTGACACATTTTTGTATCAGAGTGAGGTGGTGGTGATGCTAAAGTAGTACCAGAGTGAGTACCATGAGTAGTGACGTTGTAACGAAACCCCTCCCCCTATTATCCCCAATTAAGGAGGACCGAGAGGGCAAGGGACATTGTCATGTTTACAGGATCACGATTTAGCAATTAACAAAAAATAGCTATAAATTTTACTAAATGGAAATGAGTTTAATACAATATGAAAGATAATCTCTCAAATAAGGAGTTGCATGATAGGTAAATGTATTGTTTGTAACTTGAAATAAAAACTATCTAACTAGATAATCCATGGTAATTTAAATATATTTCCTTTTAGTGCCTTCTTCTCAGCATGCCCATTTTATAGATTAATAAAAATATATCCTAAAATGCCATCAAACAAAACATGATAAGTATAACCAGTTATATTGGTATGTGGGAGAAAAAAATTTGCATGTAGGTGTAACAATATAATCAGTCATAGCAACAATTATGATTACAAAATTGAACAAGCATTTTCTTGTTTTAACCTTGCCACCTTATCCTCTTTTCTCAATGGTATGCCCTCTATATAGGGGAGCCTTTTTATAAAGAACCATATTTTAAGTGTTTGGTCCCTATAGTGGACATTTCATACATAGGACTTCCTCTCTTACCGAGAGGTGATTTCCTGGGCTTGATCACCAGTCATCCCCATGATGACTTTATTCACACCATGCTCTTTAACTCACCAGAGATTGATACATGATTTAAGTAGATTCCCGTTATATAAGATGATATCCACAGTGATTTTATAGATTTCAAGAAGTAAATAAACATGCAAGCATTTAATTTCAATCTAATCGGGAAAACTTAGAAAAATCATGAAAGTCAGTTAAGCAGAGTAGTCATATGCATATCCACATACCTTTTTCAAATGTAACTTAAAGTCCAAGTAAATAGGTATGATTGAGAATAAGTAAGAAATCACCCTAAAATTATGCATAACACCCACATATTACTGTTGGGTTTTAGGGGAGGCAGAGAAGGCAGCGGAAACAAAAAAAAATTTCCCCCAAACCCGGAACAAGGAAACGCGTCAACATTTATACAATAGGAAAGGATGGTTTGTGGAATCATACCATGTCCCGAGTCTTGCTCGACGACAAAACCTCGCACCTTGCGCGGTCTTCACCTCCTGTCTTGGACGGTGTCTGTGCAGCTCCTGGTCACACCGGGACTGACGGGATTGAAGGTTGTCCTCCAAGCGGCAGAAACCTCCCGCCTCTGAAGTAGTCCACACGGACCACCTGGAACTCCAATCTCCTTGTCTCACAAGGAATTGGAAGGAGTCGCACCCTCCTATCAGTGTACTAGTCGCCGACACACTCTCCTGCCACCAGTCGCAACTGCAGTTGTCTTTCCTTTGCTGTGACTCCCTTTTCGGGTAGCACTTTCTCAGGCTCTCTCTCAGTTACCAAAACCAGAGAGAATGACAACTTTGCAGAGCAACTGGTTTGCACTGAGTTGTTCTTTTGAGAAGCCCCCAATACCCCTATATATATAGGAGGGTCATGGGACAGGGTTCTCCATCACGGGCAATGCGGGACTAAAAGCAGGAGTAGAAGGGTTCGAGATTTTCGACAAAAACAACCAACTCGCAACCCGAACCGATTATTTCACAACTGAAACGGTCGGTTGGGGACCTGAACCAGTCGGTTGACACCTCAACTGATCGGTTGGGACCCATGAGCCGGTCGGTTCACTTATGAACTGGTCGGTTCGTGGTCATGGTCAGTTCCAGATTGACTTTCCATCTTTTATTTCTAATTGGTATCAAATACCAATCCTTGTTCCAATCAAATTGGGCAAGTGAAACGAAAGGAAAATTCTCACCAATCCGACTTTCCCAACTTGCTCGGTTGCAACAGTTGAACCGATCATTTCAACACTTGAAGCAATCGTTCACCCTGTCCATGAGCCGATCGACTCACCACTTGAGCCGAGCGGTTCACCAAGCTGAGCCGATCGGTTCATCTCATGAGCCGATCGGTTGGGAGTGCAGATTGTGCAGAATCAGTCAATTGCGGTTTCAATCAATCCGATACTCCAATCAATCTGTCCAACACCTTGAACACTATGATTTTGAGCTATCAATCAATTGAGTGTTTAATTGAACTACTAAACTCCTTTAGTAATCAATCTAAACATTGTTTGTGGACAAAACTCCTCTTCTAGGTTAAATCCTATGTGTGTGACCCTGCAGGTCCATTTCACGTTGGCAGTGAAAGTCCATAACACTTATGACTTCACAAGCAAAGAGTGGTGCCTAGTCACACATCAGTGCTACCCAAGTGAAAGAGAAAGTTGGAGAACAACCTTCAATCCTACAATCTGTGAATGGTGTTACAGCGAATGTATAATTCCTTTGTCACTGATATCCCGAATGAACTCGAGGCATGGAACAGTCATCCTATCAACGTTCATTCACTTTCTTGATCTCAGAGCAGATTGGAAGAGATATGTATGACATCAATATCACATACTGAATCACACATGTGTGCACACGCCTATTTCAATCCTACTCATCAAGTGGCCTTGGATATCAAACTCCCTCAGGAGGGACAAATCCCATATCTATCACTCACCCCTCAAAAGCCCCATGTGTCAAAGCCACCCAATCATCACCTTTATAACAACCCATGTTTCAGGACTGCGTTTGATGATGTCAAAGTGTGCCCAATGACATGTGTTGAGTGTAGTGATTTCAGGTCAAAGAATCACACTCACCACCATCACTGTGAGTACTGACTGTGACTACCATGCCATGGTTCCATGTGTCAAACTCACGGTGGGTCTGTCCGGTACACTTGTTCTCTAACAAGTACCTATGTGTTTGGTTTGATATCTCTATATCATGACTAATGAGATTCTATCATCAACCAACACCACAATCTAGCCTTGTGTGTCATTGCTGTCTATCTACCTTCCACAATGACATCTGACTAGGGACATAACAGGAATGTACAAACTCTTAGCATCTGTATGATCTCATCGTTCAGGTCCTTAACCTGAAGGCATACGTCATTGAGTACTGTCATTCTCTAGACATCCAATCTGTTCTGTCACTATCTCATATGACTGAATCAGAAAGGATTGGAAGCTTGCCTTTGATGTTTATCAAATCAATCTTAGTGTATCCCACCAATCATCCCATGATTAGCTCTCAGGGCATACATACCAACAGACTCCCACTTGCACTGCGAGCCAATCACCCTTGAATCATATTCATAGTGATCTTCAAACATGTCCCACATGTTACTGTGCTCTAGTACAAACATAGTGAGTTATGGCAACACCTTGCCAAAGTCAGTATAAATTGCATGTCTCTCATCTCTTCGTTGTACGTCATACGTATGAGATGGAGTCGCTGTAATATGCGCTCTAGTATTCCTTTGCTAACTTTTAGCCACATTGCATTATCAAGGATTCCATACTTGTCATCAATGAGTGGAATATCTATAAGTTCATCTCATGAACTTCCAAATCCATATAGTATCCACTGCTGTTCTCGAACACATAGATACTCGGCATTTCCCTTTAAATGGTTTTATTGGAATACTTCCAATTATCAACACGCTTTCACTTTTATATATCCTATATATATTTTGCGATTAATTTTCTGTCCTTTCATAAGTTTGCATCAATGTAAATCTTTACATTGAACTTTTCCTTATCTCCATAGAACTAGTACTTCACAAGTACTTATCAAGTTCTTATGGTATTCCAGTAACCCTTACCGGAAGTAGACAAACATCCACTCTTCATGTCTCACATACGAGTTATCAGGATGAGCACATCATATTGCTTTGTCCTACATACAAGATGATGAATGCATTTTGTTCTTGCCATGTCGATACATGCAAGATAATGGGATGATTACATACATGATAGATCCATATCTATTCTTAGTGGTCCCATTCTTCATAAGAATTGGACACTTGGCCTTGAGATACTAACTCCATGTAACATGGACAAGTTTTCTCCCACTGAATCTGTGCATACTGAACCTTTCAGTACAGATTGCCAATGCATGCTTTCTCTTTTCAGGTCAAGAGCTTTTTGAGAACTATATCTATAGATCTCTATTCCTATCACATAGGAAACATCTCTTTCTTCCTTAAAGATAATTTCCACTTTTGGATTTCCATTCTAGAACATTTCCATTTCACATCAACATGTGGAATGTGAACACGCTCCCACTAAATCACAAATCCCTTCTTTATCTTTGACATATCAGTCAAACCCTTTGACTATATCATCAAAATAAAGATCCAATTTTGAGTTGCTTGTACTCAATCAATCACATTGATTAGTCCATTGTAACTTATAGACTTCATTTGCATTAGTGGATTCATAAACCTTATAGGTTGTGTCACGTACACACCCTTATTTTATTCCTCATAGGAATGCGGTTTTAGTATCCATATGCCAAATGTCTTAGTCATTAAGTTGCAATCAACAAGCATCATCCTTCTCAAAATGTTATCCATGTATCTTAACACTTAAGATTCATTGGCACTTATGGATTTCATCCAATGGGTGCTACCATCAGGGTCATACCTTATGGTTCACATGGATGTCATTTAGGATGTAATGGTCATAAACCATAGCTCAAAATTTGGTTCCTCATATTCATGTAGATAGTTGACTCATCACATGAACAACTCATCACATAGATAATTGAGGTGTATCTGTTAAGGATATAAGAACTCACAACCCTTGTGATTCTTAATTTCTTTTATTAGTGAAGCATATTCTTTATTTAAGAAGAACTCTGTTATTTGATAACCATTCTCTAACTCCTTAGAGTATGATTCCTTCTTGATTTAGACATCACCATGCCTTAATCATGAGTTCACTATGATACACTATCATAATCACTCTTAAGGATCTCAAACATTTGGTCCAAGTATTTCATTCATTGATCTCATCAAGAATTAACACTTTACCAAATTTTCACTTCATCTATGATAATCTTGAACACTTCAAGATATTCATATTGGTATTTCTCTAAACACCATTTGAAGTATTAGCATTCGTTCCAATAGGTATGTAAATACATCACATATATTATACCTATTAGGATAATCATTCTCCCACTACCTTTAGTGAAGATTGATTAATCATGTCCAAGATATTCATGTCTCTTACTGGTTCTCTAACCAAAAGAGTCTAGATTTATCCATCACATGGAAACTAGAAATGAATTTCTCATGATTGATGCTAATTTGATTGTTTGAGTTATCTATAACTTTTAGGTATCATTTTATCTTATGCATATCAAATACCACAAGATAAATAAGGCATTTGCCACAAAGATCATATCTTTATAAATTGAAACATCTCTTTATTGATTGCCATCATTGTCATACAATATGCAAAAATAAAGTGTTTCTATTCATTGGAAAATATGAAATAGCAGTTCATAACTGTATTACATGACTTTTAGGCTGAAAATAAACTAAAGTACTCCTATCTATGGCGGCAACACTTGCCCCAATTATGAGTGCTTTACACTTTACATCTTGGTATCATATACCTCAAAAGTGTTACAAGTTTACTTTCATGACACCTTTAAGTAGAGACGTCGGTCGCCTCCTTCTTCTTTTGTTCTTCCAGATAGAGAGGATAATTCCTTTTCCAATGTCCTGGCTTTTGACAATGGTGGCAATTGCCTTTCTTGGTCACGCCTCCCTTGGCCTTGAGAGCTGAAGACGACTTGGGCTCCTGGCTAGCATCAGGACCTTTCTTAGCTTTTCCCTTGCCCTTGCGCTTGGACTTGCCTTTCTTGCTCATGATCACCATCACAGACTTAGGCTTGTCCTTCTTCATTTGTATCTCGACTGTCCTCAACATGCCCAACAACTCTGACAGTGGCCTATCAAAGTTGTTCATGTTGTAGTTCATCACAAACTGACTGTGTGATTCTGGCAACGATTGCAGTATCACATCAGTAGCCAACTCTTGGCTCAGTGGAAATCCCAGTCTTTGTAGGTTCTCCACATACCCAATCATCTTGAGTGTGTGAGGACCAACTGGATCTCCTTCTGTCATGACGCACTTGAACAGTGCCCTTGAGACATTGTATCTCTCTTGTCGTGCTTGATCTTCATACATGTTCCTGAGATGCTGAATCATCTCAATGACACCCATGTTCTCATGTTGTCTCTGCAACTCGTGGTTCATAGAGCACAACATCAAGCACTTTGCATCAATGGCATCATCAGAATGCTTCTTGTAAGCATCCCTTTCTATCTTTGGTGCATTAGGAGCAGGTTCCTCTGGAATTGGAGTATCCAGGACATAGAGCTTTCACTCTTGAGTGAGAACAATTCTCAATGTCCTATACCAGTCGTGGAAGTTTGTCCCATTCAGCTTGTCCTTTTCAAGGACTGATCGCAAAGAAAAGTGATTGTTGTTTGTTGTTATTTGTACTACAAAAGGAAATATGCAATTTTAGTCCAAAAACTCATTTTTGACTTATTTGATTGATTGAAAGGTTGACGATATAATTAGGCTTTTAATTAATTATCGCTCCCACTATTTTACTTCAAATTGATAGCCCTCACCATCAATTCGGAAGATTGCAGCGTACAACCTTCTAGTGGGCAAGATCCTGAAATCCTCTAAGTCATGGACCAGCTAGGGCTGTCACCCACAACTTAGATCTCTCAGGTAGGCAACTCTTGCCAATTGCATCATATGCAACTCTTGATAAGATTTCATATGCAACTCTTTGCCATGATCATCTCCATGCCTCAAGGTACTAGATCCCATCTAGATCACCTTTTTAAGTCCGACCCAAAGCAAACACGATGAATATGCACCCTGCTAGGGCAGATCCACACATTCATCCATCACGCTTCCACGAGATAGACGGTGCACCACGCTAGGGCGTTCCCACACTTGGTCGATCAAGATTTTCACGTGTGTCGTATTTGGAAGGCATCTAAAACTTAATATTTAAGGAGGGATTTGGTTTTTATATACATATGCATATCCAATCACCACAATACATAGTATGTATCATATACATGCTATATCCCATAGAAAACATGCAAAACGATAAAAGTGATGATTATGGCCATCCTAATGTGATTCCTCAAGCCAAGAGAAATCACAGTCATCTAGGTCTACATCACATGCAACTTGAACAAGATGAACTCTGTGCTTTTCCTTTCTGGGTTTGATCAACTCATTACATGAATGATCGGCTCGCCATCAGACTGGTCGGCTGGGTGCCACCAGCCGATCGGTTGGCTCCTCCAACCGATCGGTTCGCCTGGTCATCGTGCATCTCATCATGGCCGCCTCCCGCTCATCTCGCTCCTCGAACCGATCATCAACCGATCGGTTCACTCCTTGAACTGATCATCTGGAACGTCAACTGATCGATTCACGCCTTGAACCGATCGTTTCATCTGTCGTCAGATGTCCTCCGTTCTTTGACATAACAGGAAATAAAATTCTATCCTATTTTACATTGTAAAAAGAGAAACCTCGAGTTACATTCGAGGGGAGCAAAGGTAGGAAAGAAATCTCAAATTATTTCGAGTTACATCAGGAATAGGAGAAGGAAGATCAGTGTGTAGACCGAGATGCAAGCAACCACATACAACCATACACAGATAGGGTTTATTGGCCATAACCATGCTATACATCCACCACAAAACTCGTTTAAGGGTGACACATATCGAGTGCATTAATAATACATATCATATATGTAAATAGGGATTTGTGGATTTAGGATTGGACATGCATAAAGCCAATTTTATTCGCATCGTATGTAATAAATAAAGGCGACAAACCAAAATCAATCATATCGATATTCCTAAAGTATAGAGCAGTTGACGTGGCTCTGATACCACTGTTGAGTTTTAGGGGAGGCAGAGAAGGCAGCGGAAACAAAATTTTTTCCCCCAAACCCGGAACAAGGAAACGTGTCAACGTCTATACAATAGGAAAGGATGGTTTGTGGAATCATACCTTGTCCCGAGGATTGCTCGGCGACAATACCTCACGCCTTGCGCGGTCTTCACCTCCTGTCTTGGACGGTGTCTGTGCAGCTCCTGGTCGCACCGGGACTGACGGGATTGAAGGCTGACCTCCGAGCGGCAGAAACCTCCCGCCTCTGAAGTAGTCCACACGGGCCACCTGGAACTCCAATATCCTTGTCTCACAAGGAATTGGAAGGAGTCACGCCCTCCTGTCAGCGTACTATTCGCCGAAACACTCTCCTACCACCAGTCGCAACTGCAGTTGTATTTCCCTTATTGTGCCTCCCTTTTCGGGTAGCACTTGCTCGAGCTCTCTCTCGGTTACCAAAACCAGAGAGAATGACAACTTTTCAGAGCAACTGGTTTTCACTGAGTTGTTCTTTTGAGAAGCCCCCAATACCCCTATATATATAGGAGGGTCATGGGACAGGGTTCTCCATCCCAGGCAATGCGGGACTAAAAGTAGGAGTAGAAGGGTTCAAGATTTTCCACAAAAACAACCAACTCGCAACTTGAACCGGTCGTTTCACAACTGAAATGGTCGGTTGGGGACTTGAACCGGTCGGTTGAAACCTCAACCGATCGGTTGGGACCCATGAGCTAGTCGGTTCACTTCTGAACCTGTCGGTTCACTTCTGAACCGGTCAGTTCGTGGTCCTGGTCAGTTCCCGATCGACTTTCCATCTTTTATTTCTAATTGGTATCAAATACCAATCTTTGTTCCAATCAAATTGGGCAAATGAAATGAAAAGAAAATTCTCACCAATCTGACTTTCCCAACTTGCTCGGTTGCAACAGTTGAACCGATCGTTTCAACACTTGAAGCAATCGTTCACCCTGTTCATGAGCCGGTCGACTCACCACTTGAGCCGATCGGTTCACCAAGCTGAGCCAATCGGTTCATCTCATGAGCCGATCAGTTGGGAGTGCAGATTGTGCAGAATCAGTCAATTGCAGTTTCAATGAATCCGATACTCCAATCAATCTGTCCAACACCTTGAACACTATGATTTTGAGATATCAATCAATTGAGTGTTTAATTGAACTACTAAACTCCTTTAGTAATCAATCTAAACATTGTTTGTGGACAAAGCTCCTCTTTCATGTTAAATCCTATGTGTGTGACCCTACAGGTCCATTTCACGTTGGCAATGAAAGTCCATAACACTTATGACTTCACAAGCAAAGAGCGGTGCCTAGTCACACATCAGTGCTACCTAAGTGAAAGAGAAAGTTGGAGAACAACCTTCAATCCTACAGTCCGTGAATGGTGTTACAGAGAATGTATAATTCCTTTGTCACTGATATCTCGAATGAACTCGAGGCATGGAACAGTCATCCTATCAACGTTCATTCACTTTCTTGATCTCAGAGCAGATTGGAAGAGATATGTATGACATCAATATCACATACTGATTCACACATGCGTGCACACGCCTATTTCAATCCTACTCATCAAGTGGCCTTGGATATCGAACTCCCTCAGGAGGGACAAATCCCATATCTATTACTCACCCCTCAAAAGCCCCATGTGTCAAAGCCACCCAATCATCACCTTTATAACAACCCATGTTTCAGGACTGCGTTTGATGATGTCAAAGTGTGCCCAACGACATGTGTTGAGTGTAGTAATTTCAGGTCAAAGAACCACACTCACCACCATCACTGTGAGTACTGACTGTGACTACCATGCCATGGTTCCATGTGTCAAACTCACGATGGGTCTGTCCGGTACACTTGTTCTCTAACAAGTACCTATGTGTTTGGTTTGATATCTCTATATCATGACTAATGAGATTCTGTCATCAACCAACACAACAATCTAGCCTTGTGTGTCATTGCTGTCTATCTACCTTCCACAATGACATCTGACTAGGGACATAACAAGAATGTACAAACTCTTAGCATCCGTATGATCTCATCATTCAGGTCCTTAACCTGAAGGCATACGTCATTGAGTACTGTCATTCTCTAGACATTCAATCTGTTCTGTCACTATCTCATATGACTGAATCAGAAAGAATTGGAAGCTTGCCTTTGATGTTTATCAAATCAATCTTAATGTATCCCACCAATCATCCCATGATTATCTCTCAGGGCATACATACCAACAATTACTGTCTTGTTCATAAATTTCATTAGCACTGACTTGGGTTTCAAGTTAGGGTTTTGGGGTCAAATTTGGGTTTCATTAGGGTTTTGGTTTCTCAAACCCTAATTATCACTTTTAAGGCCTTTTTAACTCACAAAACCTAATTTTGATATATTTGAATCCTTATCCCAAATTAGGTCAAAGATGTCTTTTTTATCCAAAAGGCCTAAACTTTATCCATCTAAGTCATTTAAGTAAGCTATAATCATTAGAACTAAAAAATAAGATTTCCATGCTTTCAGTACATTAAAGTTAGAAACTTTAGGTAGTTTTAGAATTTGAACCTAAACTAGGTCTTGAATCCAACTATAATGGAATCCTTGCATTTTTCTGATCAACTTTCATATTTTATATGTCATCCTCATATGTTCCTACTAATTACTATGATATTAGAAGATAAAACATATTTTAATATTTTCTATCCAACGAGGGATCCCCACCTAGGCGATGGACCCAAGTCTCGGTCTTTCCAACTAGTCTGGGCTGAACCAATGGGCTCATGCCAATACTACTTGGCGCACTCACATGGACGATCTCTAGTTAGGGCCAAAAAAGGGATAAAGGACAAAAAGGTCCTTACCTAAAAAGAAAAGGAGTCGGGGGTAAACAATCTTTTCACCCCCAATATTGTCTTCAAGCTCACTACTTCACAAGCATCTTGGGTAAGTCAACGGCAAGGTTGAATGAGAGATCATGACCCTGTAAGCAACTAACGAGTGTACCGACACCTTCATATGACCTTGACGAACTCACTGAGGGTTTCAATTACGCTAGGGATGATCAGAGTCGAGAGAATGATATAGAGGTATCTTTAGCAGAGTCTAGTTATGATCTAGGGGTCAAGGATGAGGCTAGGAGAAGAATTGGAGGCATGAAGATAGTCATGGAGTTGATCCTCCCCTCATGCATGTGTTGGAATTTTTGTTGGGGTTCTCTAACAATCCTTTTATAGGTCCAGGTTGAGGAATAGATATCTAGGGGATATATGAATTAGGGTTTCTTTAGTTACTTTCCAAAGGTGACAAAACCTAAGATGAATCAATGAATTTTCCTCTCATGAATCTATTGGAGAGATTTCCATATTTGTACATATATTGGGTTGAGAGGGAATCAATTGGGAAAATTATCAATGCTGAGTTCATGTTTCCTTTTCCTATTCACAGCAGACGACGATCTTCACATCATCAAATCATGACCCAACAGTTCATAAAACTCATGCAAATAAAAGGGGTCAGGATCCTAATTTTCCAAAACCAGGTTAAATTGTGACATTTAATTCACATTCTCCTAATCCTCTACACTATAGGAAATCTACAAAATTCCTTATATCTCTCTCATTTTATCCTTTTAATCCCAAATTTTAAAGGAAAGTCTTAAATATTTTTATCCAGATGTGGACGAGATTAAAGAATAAAATATGAAAGTTAAATACTTTTCTTTGTATCTAAGTATCCCTTTTATTTCCTTTATTTAAGGAATCAAAATAATCCTTTTCTCTATATAACTTGGCCATATTTCTTATTTTGATTACTTTTCTCATTAAAAACAATATGGAAACAAAAACCAACCATTAGTTGCCTTCAACACCACTTTTCTAGAAAACTCCACATAATTCTATATGTAGATTATTAATTTCCCATTACTTTTAGTACTTTCAATATTTTTGGATTTTATCTCTTTCTTTTTCCATGTCCATTATTGGATATTGAAAACAATAAAAATCATCAAAACCATTGTAAAGGATAAATTGTACTTCAAATCCACACTTTCAAAAACAAGACATACCAAGTTTCTAATATATCCTTGTTATTCAAATATTTGCATTTCAAATATGTAAATACATGTGAAAACCCATATTATAACATCATTTCCCTCTTATAAGAATTTTTTCCTAAAAATTCAACTAATCATACAAAAAGTTCAGGATGAGACTTTTCCATGTCTTTCTTTAACTCGCATGTGACTTCATCCTCACCATGGTGCTTCCAAAGAACATTTACCATCTCTATCGTTTTATTCTTGAGCTCTTTCACCTTGAAGTCTATTATCCTCATAGGTGACTCAGGATATGTCAGTCTCTCTTGGAGTTCAATAGGCTCAATATTCAACACATGGCTAGGATCTTTCACATAGTGCTTCAAATTTGGACACATGGAACACACCATGCCAATAAAATATATTTTGTCCTTTAATCTTAAAACTAACGGATGGAATCCATTAGGTAATTACATTTCCATTGATCATTTCATTTCCTCTTGACAATACCTTGTTCTCCTAGGTTTCCAAACCATTTATTCATTATTGTCTTATAAGGGTGAGGTAACACCTCAGACCCTATGCCATTTAGGTTTCAACTTAGGTACTCATTTCTCATAAACTTTTTTTTAAAGCCTAGGATGTGTCTTTTCTATCTCTCACTCTCATAACAAGATGAAATATGTATTTCTCTATAGTCCAAATATAAAGCTCATACCATTCCAAGAGTAGGAATGATGCATTCACACATCATTTTTATATTTTGAATTTAGGTTGAGTGATTCTCCAAACCATGAATATGAAAATTTTCTTAATCATGTGCATTCATATTAGAATTTTTTCCTCATAATTTTTGAGTCTATGCATAACTCCTTTTTAAGATCCTTATTCAAACACAATCATGGGATCCCTATATCCTTTTTATCTACATCTCATGTCTCATTAGCCTTAGTCATCACCTTAATATCTCTAGGGCATAGGTACCTTTGAAATGATCTCCTCTTCAACTCCAAGGGCCTTATACAGTTAAAACATGATCATCCCTCAAACCTCATAAGTATTATGTACCTTCATCATCCTACTTGATCTTAGGGTTGAATTTCGGCCCGACCCTCCCCAAGGGTTTTTATTGAGATGTAGTTATTTTATTTCATTACTCATTTTACTTGAGGTTTCTCTAATAATATCCAAGCACATTATATCCTTTAAAATTCTTTCATTGAAATTCCCTTCATCTCTCAGGGAAAACAATAGTTTACATTATGTCCCTTCATTGGGCTCATGACAACCTTCATGTCCAGACTTAGTCCCATTCTCTCGGTCACTTCCCTAGTGAATTCTCCTAATGTCCCTTAGAGATGGCATACATGGGTCCAAATAATCATACTCAATATATATGATTTCATGCTTCATGCATTTTATCTTTCAAATTTTTAGTGTTTTGTAAGGTTAAATCAATTCTGAAATGTATTCATGGATTCACCCTGGTAGGGTATGTCCTATCCCTAGACAAGACAAAACTAGCATTTGATGGTAACCAATAGTAACAAACCAAGATTTATGTTATGCATATGATTTATAATTCAAGAGTTGGATTACCATCAAATGCTTTATATTACAAAAAGTCTAGATGCACAAGAACTGATATGATTTGTTACATAAGCTCAAAACTATATCATTTCATTAAACCATATGTTTTTCTAATGCAAGGTGTACTACCACATTCTAGGGATGGACACCCTCTATAAGTCAGTTTACATTGACCCAAGATTCCTCATTACCAATGGCATAGACTCGAACCTGCCAAAGTTCTTCAACAATTGAGACTGCCCCCTATGGTACTGCAGCCACTGGTTGAGCCATTATTGGTCCTCGAGGGTCAGGGAGGGGATAGTTGGACTGGATGTGTCCTTCTTTTTGGCAATAGTACCACACCTTCTTCTCATGGTAACACCTACCAGGGTGCTTCTTCCCACATGTACGACACTCGAGGTAACAATTATCTTGACATGATTTTCCTTTTCTACCATTCCCATCCCTTTCATGGTTAAGGCCTTGTCCCATTCCATTTTCATTACTTAGGGTAGAAGTGCCTTCAGTAAGCCCTAGATATACTTTGGGCAGCATATGCACATGCATAACAATATTTTTCATGTCTAAGGCTAAGTTGAGGGCCTTGCCAAAGTTTGGAGGTTTGGTAGAGATCACATGCGGTCTTATCTGGGGGTGCAAGCACTCCACAAAATGCTCCACTTGACTCTTTTCGATCAACATATAGCCAAAGTGCTCTAGGAGGCATAACTTCTAAGTATAGTACTCAACTGACATGTCACCTTGATAAAGCAACATGAACTATTTTTCCTTCTCCTTCTTGGAAAAGTTGGGGATGAATCTAGAAGAGAAGATGTTGTGGTAATCCACCCAGGATATAGGTTCCTCATTCAGGTCTCGTCTTACACTATAATTTTACCACCACAGTTGTGCATCTCCTTTCAGAAGGTGAGAAACAAAGAGGACCTTCTTGTTGGGTTGCACCTCTGGAGTGCGGAAGACATTTCCATAGCATAGAGACGAGAATCCTCTTTGTTAACCACTTTAGTCTTATCCTCACCCCATAACTTTTCTCTATAAAACATGATGAAGTCAAGGATGATGGCTCCAAGATGAGTGTGGACAGGTAGAGGTTCACCATTCTTATCTCTAGAAATATCTTTGAGGGATATTGCACTAATGGCCTCAATCATCTTTTTATGTTTCTCCAAACATTGCATGTCAGGGGTATGAACTACTACTTGTCCAACTATTGGACTGAAGCCGAAAACATGGCCAAGGTCATCCTTGGGATCATATTCCGTCATGGGTTCACTCTTAGGGTTAGGACCATCCTCAAGGTTTGGTATGTCAAATGGGATGGGCTTAGGCTTAGAACCTCCTTCAATGGTGGCCTCCTCTAACCTCTTCCTCTTCTTGGAGGACTTCTCCCCCATAGCCTTCCCCTTCTTCTCTGATGACCTACTCCTCCTGTGGGGGGCCTTCCTTCTGGCTGGACCCAAAGTGTATCATCTGAGATGATGATGTCCTTGGTGTGGGCTATGTTGTTTCATGTAGATAACTATATTAACCTCAGTTTAATATTTAGGGCATTTAAAGCATCATAAAATTATGTCCATGACATCTTGTTTGCATGCAATTATTATTTGGCAAATGATACCTTAGTCCCTAATATCCATAACTCTAATACTCAGAAGGGTAGAGGAAGAAATTATCAGGTCCCAAGGGTTTTGCTGAATGAAGTAATGGGATAGAGAAGTGATGAAATTAGATGAAAATAAATCCTAGAGGTATTTTATTTCAAGTAAAATCCTATGACTTTGGCCAGGTAATATGCACGGGCCCAGGAATCCTTGTAAATCTAATAGTAGTGTGGACAAAATGTTTTGCCATCCCCCATATTTGGGTCCCTTCTAAACACCACTGTCTTTAGAAAAATACCTTAATAGTTCCCTTGGGCTCTATAGAAGTCTGAAAATTTAATAATTATTAAAGGTTAATGGTAAACCAGGCTCTATTATGAATATAACTACCCCTCCCCTTCTTATCCCCAAATTAAGGTGGACCGAGATGGCAAGGGTCATTATCATGCTTATAGGATCGAGGATTAGCAATTATCCAAAATAATTATAACTTTCACTAAATGGAAAAGTGTTTGATACAATATGAAATATAAACTCTTCAATGAGGAGTTACATGATAGGGAAATCTATTGTTTGTAACTTAAAATAAAAACTATTTAACTAGTCCATGGTATCTTTAAGTGTCTATCCTTTTGGTGCCTTCTTCTCAGGATGTCCATCTTTCATACTAAATGCAGTTTATCCTAAAATACCATGAAACAAAATATGGTCAGTATAACAAGTTATACTAGTGTGTGTGGGAAACAAAGTATTCCCATGTAGGTGTAACAATATCATTAGTCCTAGCAACAATTATGATTACAAAATTGAACAAACAATTTCTTATTTTAACCTCACCACCATTATCCTCTTTTCTCAATGATGCACCCTCTATATAGGGGATCCTCTTTATGGGGAACCCTTCTTAATGGGTTTGGTCCCTACAATGGACATTTCAAACATACTACTACAGAAATGGCTTATAACGTCACTTTTAAAGGCGTCGGTTATATAAATACACCGACACCTAAAACCTACAGTGTCGGTTTAATTAAAAACCTGACATCTATATGTGAAGGACGACCAGACACGGGTATCACTTATATTCAGTGTCGGTTCCCTAATAATAAACTGACGCCTAAAATTAACCGCCAAATCCAAAATTTCCTGTGAAAAAAATTACCTCCAAAATATAACATATGGCGTCGGTTATTAACTATTAAACTGACGACAAAAGGTCATTCGCGAGACAAAAATTGGGTACATTTTGATCACAGTTTTACTACAATAACCGACGCTTATGGGTTTTCCCGCGTTGTTCCTGGGAAATTTTTCACACCCTTTGAGCGTCGGTTTTCGAAAGCAACCGACGACTATGGTCATAAATCGAGAACAATTTTTTTAATCGGCATATCTAGATAGACGTCGGTTTTTTTGTAGTAAAAACCAACGACTATCATTGAGAATAGGTGTCGATGTGTTTGTAGAACCGACACCTTTAGTTTTATGTGTCGATTTTTTGACTAACCGGCGCCTATGGTGCAGTTAATAGCCCCGTGAAACAGAGAACTTTTCCCCATTGTCTATGTTTCATTGCGAACCTGCTAGGTCTGGTGATTGTTGATGGTGCTCCCTGCTGTTTTTGCTCCAGCCGTCGTTGCCCCAGTGGCCGTTGCCCCCGCCGCCATTGCTCCCCCGCGCCGCCACCACTCGTTGTTGCTGCTCCTCTCCTCGCCGATGCTGCCTCTTGGTCGCTCGCTCACTGCCGACGCTCCTCTCCTCACCATTGCTGCTCTCTCCTCGCCGACTCTCTGCTCCTGGTTGCCCGCTCACCGCCTCCTAGTCACCCACTCATCATCCCCGCCCGCTTGCTGCCACCACCCTCTCTCCGGCTTGCAGCTCCGACCACCAGATCGTTGCACCTGGTACCCTTCTTCCTCCTCTTCCTACTTAGACAATAGGGTTTCTCTGGCTTGCTCCTTACTCCTGCTCCTGGCCCCCTACCCCTCTTCCTGCTTCTTCCTCCTCTTCTCATTTTTAATTGAGTTGTACATGCATCAAAATCATTCCTACTTCATATAAGCTCTGTATGTATGTACTGCTGCACCCATTTACATCTTTATGTATGAACTACTGCACCTACATTACATATTTATCATTTGTACATACATTGCTGCTCTGCTATGAACTCAACCACTAATATTTACTGATACATTATACTTGTACCCATACATACATTCATACCTTAGTTTTTCTTGTATTGTTATGCGTTCAACTAATGTATTATCTATGTAGATGTACTTTGTAGTTTGCAATACATATAACAGTATAATGTACATATCATGTACTGCCTACTACTGTATAATGCATATTCTATACTATGTAGCATGTACCTCTAAAGCATAACGTATTACATATATCATGTACTTCCTGCTACTATATATTCATATACTATGTAGTATGTACCACTAGTGTATATATATCATCTATGGGCTACTTCTATATATATTTAATTTAATATATTACTAGTTACTAGATTGAGTATGTTATAATTGAGTTTATCATCTATGTAGTATGTACCACTAGTGTATATATCATCTATGTAGTATGTACCACTAGTGTATATATATCATCTATGGGCTACTTCTGTATATTACTTCATTTATCAATTGATCTGTATTTATTTATCTATTGTTTGTATTTATTTATGTACTGTTTCAGGAATTAATTGAACATCTACTGCTGCCCGCCGTCTCCCTACCCGTCGTCTTCTCACCTGCCTGCTTGCCTTCCTACTCGCCTACCCTCTATCTCGCCCTCTCTCCCTACTGACGCCTGACTGGGCTCAAACAGAGCTAAACATCCCCCAAAACCCTATTTTATTACACTACTTGATCTTAAATCACATAGACTTAATCAACATTGCTACTTGTATGATCCTAGTGATTAAAAGCACTCTTTCCTGGTCCCCTCAGTAACTAATGTTCCCTTGAGATGAGTGTTAATTGATCTAGCTTGCTTACTTTCCTTGTAATGCCATCTTTTATGTGCTATGACCCACTATTCACCTTTAGAGTATTAAAATGATGCAACTTGTACACTTGTTAAATTTGAATCTATAAATCCTATGAAATGATATCACCCCACAAAATCAGTAGTCACTATTATGTCTTGTACACTCTAGAATCAAGATCTAATATTCTTATTCTATTTTAACACCATGAGACCTTTTTTGCTCATTCTAGTGGATTATTATGACCTATGATGACCTAACATGAAACCATGCTCTTAATGATATGATTTTGTTGGCCTAGAAACCCATCCAAGATTTACTCATTAGGAGTAAATCTTGGATAGTCCCCGATTTGGGACTATTCTTGAACACCTAATCTCACTTAGGATGTAAGTGTATAATGCGTATTGGGTTTTCAAGGAAATTTCAGTAGCATTTCCCCATTTGTTCTCTAAGTACATATGTACTTGGAGAACAGCGGGGAAATGCTGCCGAAATTTTCATGAAAACCCAATACACATTATACACTTACTAGTGAGATTAGGTGTTCAAGAATGGGATAGGTGGTACACATTTATTATATATAAGAATGACAACACATGTATTTGTTAACCCTAGACCCTAATCTTGTTGTAATATATAGCTTTTTTTCTCTTTGATCATAGAATGGATAGATCATGGATGTCCATTCACAATCGCTGCACCCCAGAGTTTATATCTGGTCTTGACCAGTTTATTAGATTTGCCGAGGAACATAGGAAACAACCTAGAGATAGGTTCTACTGTCCATGTAGGCATTGCGGTAACAACTTGAAAGTCAGTACTGGTGATGAAATCAGAAGTCATGTCATGTGCAACGGGATTGTACAAGGCTATACATAATGGCACTGGCATGGAGAGATTTCAAACCCGAAACCAGTGGATGTCGATAGCAGTGCATGTGTGGAAGAAGAAATTGCCTCCAATGACGTAGATGTGAATGAACTAGTTCCAGTAGACATCGTTGATGCGATGCAGGATAGTTGTGGGGTAGAGCACACCAAAACTGATCCACCTCCCATCTTTAGAAACATTGTGCATGATGCTGAGATACCGTTATACACGGGTTGTAAGTTTACGAAGCTTAGTGATGTGTTGAGATTGTATAAACTGAAAGCTAACAATCGATGGAGCGATAAAAGATTCATGTCATTGTTGTCTTTGTTGAAAGAAATTCTTCCTGAAGGAAACGAGCTGCCGATCTCAACATACCGGTTAAAGAAATTGTTGTGCCCAATGTGAATGGAGGCCAAGAAGATACATGCATGCAAGAATGATTGTGTATTATTTCAAAAAGATTATGTGGATTTGAAAGAATGTTCGAAATGTGGTGCGTCAAGGTATAAATTGACGACTTCGGGGGAGTCCAAAACTGGTTCTCCTGCCAAGGTGATGTGGTATCTACCTATAATACCACAGTTTCAACACTTGTTTGCCAATCCTATAGATGCAAAGAATTTGAGGTGGCATGCATATGTTAAGAAAAATAATGATGGGATCCTACGACATGCGTCTGATTCCCCATAGTGGAAGAAGATTGATTTATTGTACCCTGAATTCGGTGAAGTGGATAGGAATCTAAGACTTGGGCTTTGTACAGATGGGATGAATCCGTACAGGACATTGAGCAGCCAACATAGCACTTGGCCAGTTATGCTTGTTATATACAATCTTCCTCCCTGGTTGTGTATGAAAAATAAGTATGTTATGATGTCGTCTTTGATATCGGGCCCTAAACAACCTGGAAATGATATCGACGTTTATCTTGAACCTATGATTGATGACTTGAAGAAGCTCTGGGGTGAAGGTGTGATGACCTATGATGATTCACGAAGAGAGACATTTTTTTTGCATGCTATGTTGTTTTGCACTGTGAATGACTTTCCAGCATATGGGAATTTGTCTGGATATAGTGTCAAAGGATCTAAACTGTGTCCTATATGTGAAGAGAACACTGATTCAATACGACTAAAACACGGCAGCAAGACTGTATATCTTGCTCATCGAAGGTTTCTTCCAAAATTTCATATGTATCGTAGGTTCCGCTCTTTAAATGTAATTGGGTTGACAACAACAAAGGAGTTATAGTGGATGAATTGGGTTTCACATTAGTGAACTTTGAAAAGATTGGCGAGAAGGGTGAACCATTTATATTGGCATCACAGGCGAAACAAGTATTTTATATCGATGATCCTGCAAATGATAAATGGTCGGTTGTTCTTCATGGTAAAAGACAGTTCATTGAAGATCCTATAGATGAAGAAGAGTACTATGATAAGTATGATGACTCCAGTCCATTCTCATTTAGGTTGCCAACACCATAAAACATTGAAGCTGGGGATCACAATGACTTGTATGTTCGTGGGGATCATAATGAAGGATTGTTAATTGATAAAAGATCATAATATTAGAGGCATGGATGTTTATATTTTTATTATGTTTTATTTTTTTGAATGTGAACTTTACAATGTGAATGTGGACTTTACAATGCGAATTACTTTACAATGTGAATGTGAATGTGAACTTTACAATGTGAATGTGAACTTTACAATGTGAATTACTTTACAATGTGAATGTGTACTTTACAATGTGAACTTTACAATTAGTGTTACTTTACAATGTGAAATTTATAATTTGAATGTGAACTTTCAGATGGCTGAGCATTCCCATGATGACCGTGCTGATGATCACCGTGAGGGTGAGGACGTGATTTCACCGCCTGACAATGTTAGTTAATTTTAATTATGAATATATCCCTGAGGTTTCTATCTATATGTTCATTTATAATTATATCATGTAAGTGTGTTTTTTTATCAAATTTTAGGTTGGTGATGTACCCCCTGAAGTTGTTACAACACTTGATGAGCAACAAAAGAAAATTGAGAAAGTGAGGGGCATCACAATGATGAACAAGTTAATACATCAAAGGGGCAATGGGCCCAAATTGGCTGTGGATTTCGATCAAGCAGGAAATCCATATGGAGTGAACCGCAACTCATTTGTTTCATATCTTGGGGTTCTTACTCGCAGCCATTGCAGTCCTATCCTAGAATCATGGCATAAAGTTCCTAAGGGGAAGAAATACCACATATGGAAGGAACTATGCATGAGTTATTATTATTTTTAATTCTATTTGTGTAGATTACTAATTTTTAGGATACTAGTTAATAGCAATTCTATTTTATTTGTAGAGCATATTTGATCTGGATGAAAAGTTGCATCGTAAATGGGTGATGCAATGTTGTGGGAGGGTCCTAAGGAACTATAGGACCAATCTCACCCGAGATTACATACGCGATGCTGAGAATAGGTTCTTGATTGATTCCAATTCGACACATTGATCAGTATTTCACTAACTCTACACTAATAATTTTTGTTTGTATTCTCTTTGAAAAATAAATATAGGAAGAAGGAAGCCACACAACAATGGAACTACTTGGACCCCAAAAAATGGGAGGAGTTTGTTACCCAAAGAAAAATAGATGAATTCAAGGTATTAAGCGCCACTCCCAATTTAATTAATATACATTTATATGTATTCACCTATTCAAGATTAACCTTTAGTATTACTAACCAAATCAATGTGCTAACTAACTAGGCTATCAGCGATGCTCAACGAGCAAGGCGTGCACTGAATGTGCACGACCACACAATGGGTCTAAGAGGATATGCACGCGTTTGCCAAAGACTACAGGCTGAGTCTACTCAACCTACTGCTACTCAGGAGACTGTAGAGTCCTCTACTGCTGCTCCCGCACCTCTGCCTCGTCATGTTATGTGGATAGCTGGGAGGCAAAACAAGAAGGGAGAGATACCGAAGCCCGCAACCGCTGAGACGGCTGTAAAAACGGTAAAAATCAACTCTTAGAGCAATCTATCGATATTGATTATTGTTATGTTTACTTATGAATTTTTGTTGATGGTGATTAGCAGGAGCTGCACGAGCAGAGGAAGCAAGGCAAGTTCATCCCTCAGGGCACAAGGGATGAACTGACAGTTTCTCTGGGTAACCCAGAGCATCCTGGACGTGTAAGGGGTGCATGCACTGGTGTGGGCATCAAAGCGTTCTTTGGGCCATCCCAACGCAAACCTGTCCCAAAACCTGGTGTGGGCATCAAAGCGTTCATCCCTCAGGGCACAAGGGATGAACTGACAGTTTCTCTGGGTAACCCAGAGCATCCTGGACGTGTAAGGGGTGCATGCACTGGTGTGGGCATCAAAGCGTTCTTTGGGCCATCCCAACGCAAACCTGTCCCAAAAGCGGGACTTTCACAAGATGAGATAACTTATTCTTATTTTAGAACTTTATTGTGAAAGGGAATTCAATAATCAGAAACTAGCATTTGTTTTATCCATGTATAGGTAGATTCCTTAATTGATAGGAGAGTCAAGGAAGTAGTTGATAAAAGACTCCAAGAAGCAATTAACAAGTGACAGGCATCTCAGACTGCCACTCAGAAAGTACCTGTGGCGGACCTCTCTTCTCCTACTGCTTGTACTGCAGAGGTTGGGAGTAATCCTATAGACCCACAACCTAGCACGTCCTCTGTAAGTATTTTTATGGCATTTATAATAGCTAGTCTATTCAAGATGATATGTTTGTGTATATATGCATATAACATTCTTTACGTAAATTTGTAGGGGTTGAAGCCATGCCGACTAAAAAGTGAAGGATATATCGTTGCAGAGGCATCGGCTTACCCACCCCTTAAAGGGTGCATGTTTCATGGGAGTCCAGTACCAGATGGCATGGTATGTGTGAGCTCGATACATGTACTCCCTGGCTAGACGAATCTTGCACTGCCTCATGCACACCCAGATGCTGAAACACTTGGTGAGGCAGTAGGCGGAGTGATACTGTGGCCCGAAGCGGATGTCCTCTATACTGATATTGTATGATAAATTTTGATTACTTTAATTTGTTAGTGTGTATATATATATGAGTCAATTGATATGAAATTATATATACAGGTCAAAAATACAAGACCCGCTACATCTCGGCCTCCACCTCCTCGACTAACAAGTTGGCTTCCAGGGGACCTACACACCTCGATAGGTCCTAATTGTAGGAGTGTGGTTGTATAGATCGGCAAACATAATCCAAATTGCCCTATAAATGTTACTATTCCAGAGAATGTTGCAGGTAAATCATACCATAACAATCTATTTATACAAGTTTAGCATACGTATTAATGCATACGTATAGAAGTTTTGGATACATATTAATGCAGGTCAAACAATCGGAAACAACATATTTATACAAGATATTTTGGAGTTGTTTAGTTATGAATTGATGAACACATCTATGATAGAGCTGTGGATATGGTGAGATTAATGCATATGACAATCTGGTTTATACATCCATATACCTTGTTTTATATACGACAATCTGGTTTCTTATATATTAATGCATACATAATACATGTTTTGCAGCCACTTATACAAGACATGTAATAATTTTGGGTTTTCCCATGTGGGATTTTTGGTTCCATCTTTGATTAGTCTTGTAGATACAGACCCTTCTTCAGTTACTTCATACTGCTGTGATGTTTTTGAATATTTTGGTAAAAATAATAAGACGGTGATAATAGCTCCATTCAATGTCGAGTAAGTTTACTTTCCTTGTAATTTGGACTTAAGCAAATTACATTTTTATTGCGTATATTGAGTTATTAATTTTCTACTTTCTTACATGTAGTGCTAAGCATTGGGAGTTATTAGTTATTGTCCCCAAGACATCCACCGTCTATTATCTAGATCATGCGGGGAGTGAGTTGGATGTATTATATGGACATGCAATTAAAAGGCCATTATTCTCGTGAGAAATATTTTATGTTTTTATATCTTTTAACATATGTTATTGTATTACTATTTAATTATGCAATTTAATGTGTTACATTAACATATATAGGGCTTTACAAGAGTACAAAAAATCTGGAGGAAAGGTCCCCAGGAAAAAAATCTGACACTCATTTGGGTGAATGTGAAAGTAATTTCCTGACTCCAATGTATATATTATTTATGTGAACTGTGCTTATTTGTATTTTTGAATATTTTGTATGTTTCAATTTATAGTGTGCTACACAAGACAACGGCTGGGCATGTGCCTACTATGTGATGCGATTTATGGACCTAATCATCAAACATGTCGTATTGGAAATCGATAACATACAACATGTATTATACACAGTCTTGTTAGATAATATGAAATATATGAATCTTATTATATATTATTATAATTATGTATATACGTCATTCTCTTTGTAGGTCTTTAAAACTAAGGACTTCAACACAGGTGCAAAGCGTTTCGATATACATGCTCCCTATACGAGAGATGAATTAGATGTTGTAAGAGAAGATTGGGCAAAAGCCCTGCAAAGAGTGGGAATTTTTCAATACGATTTTGTTGACAATGATGACAATGATGAATAAAGAATAACTTTGTTCTCATAATTAATTTTGTGTGAATGTGAATGAATTTTTATGAATTGTCATATGTGTGTGAAAATCATCAATACATGAATGTTTCTACATGTGTCTGAATGTGAAAAGAGATGAAATAAATGGAACTGCATGTTGCTACTGATTTCTACATGCATGTGATGAAAAAGTAATATGAATTAAATGTTCTTATACATGAGTGTGAATCACATATATATAATATTGTCCATCATGTTAATTTTGCAGGTTTGTGGCATATTGTTGGCTGATATCAATGGATGTCGTAAAACCTGCAGTTCATAACTGAACTGCAGGTTTCTCATCCTGCGACTAGCCACAGCAGGTCTGTAGACTGACATAAAAAATCAAAACATAGGCGTCAGTTATTTGAACAAAACCGACACCTAAGACATACGGCGGCGGTTTTTCACCTAAAACTGACGTCTATGTGACCTGGTACCACGGCCGTGTTGGGAAGCACGGCCGTGGTGGCAGGCAGGGGATATGGCGTCGGTTATTATCACAAAACCGACGTCGGTTCAGATGATGTGGCGTCGGTTTCTGTTAGAAAACCGACGCCTATAATCCCTTTTTTGGCGTGTTTTTGGTGGCGGGAAGAGTTTTGGCGGTGGTTGTTTAGTAAAAAACTGATGCCTATAGTCCCTTTGCTGGTGCGTTTTCGGTGGCGGGAAGGGTTTGGGCTTCAGTTTTTTAGTAAACAACTGACGCCTATAGTCCCTTTGCTGGCGCGTTTTCGGTGGCGGGAAGTGTTTGGGCGTCGGTTTTTACTAAACAATCGATGTCGATAGTCCCTTTGCTGGTGCGTTTTCGGTGGTGGAAAACATTTTGGCATCGGTTGGAATCTGATGCCGAAGGTGTCCCCTTTAGCGTTGCCCACTTGGGTGTCGCTTTGAAACCGACACTAAAGAGATTAAATAACCGACACTAAAAGGCTTTTATGTAGTAGAGGCCTTCCTCTTTTGACCTTAGGTGATTTTACGGTCTTGATCACCAGTCATCCCCATGATGACTTTGTTCATCCCATGTTCTTTAACTCACCAGAGATCGATACAGGGTTTGAGTACGTTACAATTATATAAGATGATATTCATAGTGACTCTATAGATTGCAGGAATTAAATAAATATGCAAACATTTAATTGCAATCCAATTAGGAAAACTCTAAGAAATCATAGAATTTGATTAAGATGAGTAGTCTTAGGCGTATCCACATACCTTTCTCATATGTAACTTAAAGTACAAGTAAACATATGCGATTGAGAATAAGCAAGGAATCACCCTGAAATTATGCATAATACCCAATTATTGCTATATTGTTCACAAATTGTCATCAGGACTGACTTGCTTCCAAGTTAAGATTTTGAGGTCAACTTAGTGTTTCATTAGGGTTTTGGTTTCTCAAACCCTAATTATCACTTTCAACACCTTTTGAACTCACAAACCCTAATTTTGATATTATTTGAATCATCAATCCCAAATTAGGTCAAAGATGTCATGTTTATACAAAAAGACTAAACTTTATCCATCCAAGTCATTTAAGCAAGTTACAATCATTAGAAGTAAGAAATTAGGATTTCCATGCTTTTAATATAGTGAAGTTAGAAACTTAAGGTATTTTTAGAATTCAAAGCAGAAGGTCTTGAATCCACTTTTAATGAAATCCTTGCATTTTTTTGATTAATTTCATATACTATTTTCCATCATCAGATATGCCTACTAACTACTATGATTTTTAGAAGATAAAACATATTTTAATATTTTCTATCCAATAAGGGATTGCCACCTAGGTGATGAATCTGGGTCCCATCCTTGACAACTAGGTTGGGTCAAACCGATGGGCTCATGCCAGCACAGCTTGGTGCGCTCGCATGGACAATCACTAGTTAGGGCCAAAAAAGGGAAAAGGACGAAAATGCTTACCTAAAGAGAAGAGGAGTCGGGGGTAGACCATTATTTTCACCCCCAAGATTGTCTTAAACCTTGATGCTTTGTGGGCATCTTGGGCGAGTCAACTATGGGGTTCACCCCGAAATTCTAACCCTGTGAACAACCAATGAGGGTACCCACACCTTTTTCTAACGTTGACGAAATCATTGAGGGTCTCAATTAGCCAGCTGATGATCAGAGTCGAGAGAACGATAGATAAGTATCTCCAACAGAGTCTAGATATGAGCTAGGGGTCAAGGATGAGTCTAGGAGAAGAATTGGAGGTAGGCAGAGAGTTGTGGAGTTGAGCGTCGCCTCATGGATGTGTTGGTATTCTTGTTGGTGGTCTCTAACCCTCCTTTTATAGGTCTGGGTCGAGGAATAGCTGGAGAGGGGATCTATGAATTAGGGGTTTCTTTAATTACCTTCCAAAGGTGCCAAAACCTAGGATGAATGTTTTTTCTCTCATGAATCTACTGGAGAGTTTTCCACATTCTCACATGTACTGGGTTGAGAGGAAATCTATCAGGAAAGTTATCAATGCCAAGTTTCTATTTTCTTTTCCTATTCAAGTTAGACGATGATCTTCACATCATCAGATCGTGATCCAAAAGTTCATAAAAGATGCGTAAATAAAAGGGACAAGGCCCATATTTTTCCAAAATTAGATTAAGTCATAACATTTAATTCATATTCTCATATTCCTCTACACTTTAGGAAATATACTAAATTCCATATCTCTCTCTCTCCTTTTATCCTTTTAATTCTAAATTTTAAAGGAAAATCTTAAATACTTTTATCAATATGTGGGTGAGATTGGAAGCCAAAATAATCAGTTAAACAAACTTTTCTTTGTCTCCAAGTCTTCCTTTTATATCTTTTATTTAAGGCATCAAATTAATCCTTTTCTCTTTCTAACTTGGCCATATTTCTTATTTTGATTACTTTTCTTACTAAATACAATACGGAAATGAAAATCGACCATTAGTTTTCTTCAACACCAGTTTTCTAGAAAACTTCACACAATTCCATATGTAGGTTATTAATTATCCAATACTTTTAGTAACTCCTTTATTTCTGGATTTTCTCGCTTTCTTTTCTCCGTCTCCATTATTAGATTATTGGAAATAATAAAAATAACAAAAACTATTACACAGGTGAAATTGCACTTCAAATCCACACTTTTAAAAACAAGATAGACCAAGTTTATAATATATTCTTGTTATTCAAATATTTGCATTTTTGTGAAAGACCATGTTATAACAGCCACACTACCCAGAGAAAAAAAGGATGTGAGATTGAGGTAAGTGTCAAACATATTGGCCCAACAGTAGCTGGGAGTTGAGAAGCCCTAGTCACAGTCGGTTCTTTTGTCCCCAACTCCAATGATGAAGAAATGTCTTAAGATTCTTGGATAGCCCTACACCATACATGTATACTATCCTGGCAGTTATCAAGGAGCATAAGAACAAGAACATGAAGATCACCTGCCAACCTCCTCTTTGAAGGTGTGACATCATGGTTTTTTCTTCAAACGAGGTTTCACTAGACAGAGGTATGAGAAGACACTGAGAAAAAGCCTAGGAGGGGATTGGGTGCACATTAAAGGAAGTAGGAGTGATCTTGATGGAATATATTTGCTTGTCTCCAGCTCCATTTTCTCATGTTCATCATCCAGAGGCAGAACAACCGCAAAATCTGGTCACAGTTCAACATGTAGAAGATGTGAAAATTTTAAGGTTCGGTTTATTAATTGATCTATCTCTACCAGCAATGAGAATAAGAGGCCTTCTAAACATGAATGGAAGAGGCATAGAATATATTGTATATCTTGGATAGACACATAGTTATCATATTGTATAGAACACAATGTTTTTGGGTGGGGCGGTGTACCGTCTTTTTTTTTGAATCTTTTCTTTGTGTTAGTTTTATGATATGGCAAAGAACCACTGGTTATACATAGTGATGTAATATTGAGATTGATTTTTCCCACACAAGGAGGGTGGGATGAAAAATTTTACCACCTGGCTTACCTAAAAAAGTTTATTAATTGAGATTTGAATTAGTGTCATTTGACTAATTTAAGGCCTTTTTGTCTTCTATTTTCAATATCATATGTTATGTTCTACGATTGTGGATTCATGCGATGACCCTAAATATATTAAGTATGGTTTGGAGTATATGAATATTGATCAAGTAAATGCCACTTAATTTTTGCATTTTTTTCCTTTCTATTTTCTTAGTTTCCTATTTTGCTTCAATTGTTAAAAGTAATCGTATGACCTATGCTCCCAATGTATGTGTGTATCCTACAAAATTTTATGTCCAAATTAAATTCATCTATATGTTCTCTTCTTGTTTAGTACACCCAATCCAACCAATCATCTCATATAAAATTATCAGTTTAGTACACCCAATCCAACCAATTATCTCATATATAATTATATATGTTAGTGAAAACTCAAGCAAAGAATGGAATATCAGTTAGTACACAACTGCATGCTAGCTATATTTGATGACGAGGATGTCTATGGTGATGAAAAAATAAGTGTGAGCAATGTAGTTTAGTACATGTCCTTAATCAAGTCTGAGTTGTGTTTTAATTTATACATATAATTTATACCCTAAAGAACAAGTTCTATCAAATTTCTAGTTAATTGTGTATCTCTCACCAACTATAAGTGGTTGATTATACATCTTAAAGAAGCTTCATAGTTTGTCTTAATAGTTTACAGAGTTATGTTACAAAAGTGAATTACTCATTAAATTCAATGTCATTCTTCTTACAAATCTCACTACTCCACATGGAGGTATCTCATGGTCGTCATTGCAATCGTAGAAAAGTTGTTGCATTACAGGTTAACTCAGTGGGTTCTTACAAGTAAAATTTCAATTTGCTAAGTAAGAAGCATAGTGATCTTTATTATATATTTCCTATATATGTTAGAAAATGACATTGTAATACACTACATTTTTTTCTATTAAAAATGGCATTGTAATACACTGCATTTGACGGATTACAAATTTATATAGAGGATCGAGTTTTGTACTTTTTTAAAATGGGAAATAGAAATTCCATCCACAAGAGATGCATTGCAGGCTCATATTAAGTTCGTGTGTCAACATACAAGACAAACTTTCGAATTATTGACCCACCCGAAGCCAGTGCTGGTCTAATTAAGTTTGTTGTCGACCAATTGCCATTATCCTTTTAACAACAATGATGGTGGTTTGACCATATATCGTTTGGGCAGACCATAGTGCTCTGTCGATTTGTCGGTATACGAAGGGAGGAGGAACGATTTTAGCTTTTTGGGTTTCTTCGGTTTTATGTACATCAGTACGTTGCCCGTTTTGTGCGCTAGCTTGTACGTGAAGCATCTGTTTTCCATCTTCTGGGCGCTCCTGGGTAGTTACCCGTTTGGGTAATTATCGCTTTCCCTTATAGAGTAACGCTACCCACACTCGGCAGCCCCATCCGGCTGTCCATCCGGTTCCTTGATAATCTGCAAAAAGACTCCACTCAGTCATTTTTAATTAATGCCAACCTTCTGCGTACCTCGGAAGCCGAAAAGAAGTTCAAGACTCTCAAGCTTCTCCCAACTGCTGTCTGCCGTCCAATTTTTTTTTAAAATGAAATTTTTTATTACTTAGGTTCAACACCTCTACGTTCTCGCGGAAATACAGTACAAGAATCAGTTATAAAGTGAATCCATAAGTATCATACAAACTACTTGTTAGTTTCAACTTAGTTACTGACGCATAAGTACAGTACCTAGCAAATTACAAAATCAAGCATAATTGTATAAGCGATCTGAAAGCATTGCATAAGCACAGTACCTACAGAATCAAATAGCAACATTTGTCATCTGGACATATTTTTTTTTACAAAATGCAGATATAAGTTGAGTGTCCACTTGTTAATGATCAGATCAAAAATCAACTATAAAATACATCTATAAGTACGATACCCACTTGTTAATGGTCTCAAAAGTACAGTGCACACCAGCTCAAGCATCAACTATAAAATTGCATCCATAAGTACGATACCCCACTTGTTAATTTTAACTCAGTTACTCAAGCATAAGTACAACACCTAGCAAATTTAGTTCATAAGTACAATACCTAATAATATAAAGGATAAAAGTACAGTACTCACGTATTTGTAAAAGAACACAAAGCGAATACATATTTGTACAGTACTCAACATGAAAAAATGATATGTATAATACTTACTCAGTGCTTGGCGGAAAATGCATCCATAAGTACAGTAGTCCACTTATTAATTTTAACTCATTTACTCAAGCATAAGTACAGTACCTAGCAAATTCACTAGTACAGGAATGGTCTGTAGCATCGGTTTTTTTAAGCCTGCACTGTCACTTTTTAACCGACGCCTAAGTGGCAGTCGCTATAGAATTTGCTCTATAGCGTCAGTTTATTTAACCAAATAAAACCGACCTTACATAGTAAACACCGACGCAACAGGTTGTAAACATTCTGACCTAGGCAAGAAAAAAGGAGCCTGTAAGGTCGGTTATTCGAAAAAAAACCGACCCTGTAAACGGTCTCGGTCGAGAAATTGTCGACAGAAAGTTTTTCGGTCGACAATTTTCTCGACCGAAAGAGTTTACAGGGTCGGTTTTTTTGAAATAACCGACCCTAAAAATTGAATAAACATTTCAGTGTAAGACTCGGTCGAGAAAATTGTCGACCGGAAATAATTCGGTCGACAAACTTGTCGACCGAAAGGTACACTAAAAATGTTTATTCAATCTTTAAGGTCGGTTTTTGTAAATAACCGACCTTATAGAGGACATTTAGAGTCAGTTTTGTACAAAAACCGACGCTAAATATTGAATAAACATTTCAGTGTAACACTCGGTCGAGAAAATTATCGACCGAGGGGTACACTGAAAATGTTTATTCAATCTTTAAGGTCGGTTTTTGTAAATAACCGACCTTATAGAGGACATTTAGAGTCAGTTTTGAACAAAAACCGACGCTAGAAGTTATATTTCAGTCGAAAATTTTCTCGACCGAAGAGGGTACTCTGAATTCAATCTTTAGGGTCGGTTATTTAAAAAACCGACGCTAGAAGTTACGATTTTTTTTAAAATTTCTGCAGAAATTGAAATAGAACAGAAGAACAAGAAGTTCATATATTCTGGGAGAGGGGAGAATTGATGCTCAACCGTCACCATTCAAAACCACACATTCATAACAAAAATGATTCATAATCACATCATAATTTACAAAATGATAGAGTGCAAGTCTGAGATGACAGATACAAAAGTAAATATGAAAGAGTACTCAAACCACATACATAAATGGAGCCGACATATTTAATCCAATGCTATATCGACTTCATTTATAAAAGACTCTGACCACTCTTCTCGGAATTCATCCAAGTCCACATGTGTGTAAGGCTGGGTTGTAAAGATCTGTAACAGAAAATGCACATGCTAATATTTTATAAAATGACTACAATCACTTGTAAATTTATGATGTTATTCTTTATTACCTGACTTATAGTCTGAATGTCATGTGATGCTTATTTGATAATAGCTTGCATATATTTCATTACATAGTAGCCACAAGCCCAGTCATTATTTTGCATAGGACACTACAAATAACAAATTATACTTAATGTTAGTAAACTACTATAAACATCAATTGAGATAAGAGTATAAGAGTTGACATATTACAGTTGAAAATTAATACATATAAGAGTAAGCAGTTGTCAAAGTAGCTACCTTGACATTTTTCAAAGTCAATGTCTTTAATTTTGTGGGTATTTGTCTTCCAGCTTCACGAAAAGCCTTTATACCCCTATCAAATTAAACAATAGTTGGTAAAATAGAAATTCTAAATAGAAATATCATGTTGAAGCATTGATTAAATTTATGCTTACTCCATAGCTGGAAATTTCAGTTTGTGACTCCTTGTTGTTTTACCCATTGGGTCAAGATAATAAAGAGTCATCAATTTTGGGGCAATCACCACTAATTCCCAATGTCTAGCTCTGAGTAAGAATAAAACAAGCATTAAAATAAATAATTTTATTCATTATTAAAATTATATTGAATACTAATACTTACTGGACGTTAAAGGAATTAGGATAATTTCCTTCCCTTCACTAACAAAATATTTGAATGCATCAGAGAAGTACTCATTCACATCCTCAATATGTGTCTCCACCTGAATACTGACCGAAGGAACTAAGAATCCAACATTCTTTATATCAAAGTCTGTGGCCTCGGTTTATAAATGGCTGTTAAACATTTGTAATTATTTTTATATGTAGAAATAAGCTAAAAATGTGTATTGGAATTTTCTATATATATTGATAGATCCTTACCTTATCCATACTTCTATTATCGAAGTGTTCAGCCAATCATACCGGAACAACTCTATAATATCATCAAGAAAAATAAAATTCTAAAAGTCCCTCTCAGCTGCATCTTGTGTTAAATTGACCAACATATGTGATCCCGATCTTTGGTTGGCTAAGTATCGACACAAACATTTAGATTTGCTTCCCAATTCGTCGAATGTAGTTTCGGGAATGAAAGATGGCTTGGGCATAGGAGGACGACTAGTAGAAGTTTTACTTTTTGGTTGAGAAACCTGTTAATTAAATTACATACTTATATTACATGAGTTCATATATGCAGTCAAATATGAAAAATATGGTAGAAATAAGGTATACCTTGTCATTGATAACCAAGTGTCTAGGCCAACCCACCATAGCACCCTCAGCTTCTTCAACTGTACTATATTCAAGATTAGGTATGAGTAGTGGTTTGTCCCCCATTTCGTCATACACAAGATGGATGGACACACGACAAATGTCATCAGTAATTTATTGGCAATGCAATGTACCACCAAGGTTGTACACCTTTCCTGCTGCCACAACATTATATTCTGGAACCTCCACTGCAAGTTTACAGTTCATACCAACCTAGATTGAAATAATATAAGTTATATAAGAAACAGTAGAATAGATACATGTTACAACTATATATATTATCATATATTTATCATACTAATAACACAACATATAGAACAAAAACTTACTGCAGATTGTTGTGGTGGGTCATCGGGAGTTCTCCCATGACCTTCTATAACTGGAGAATGGGCTTGTACCTCATCACTTGAGAGACGCGCAGCATGAATAGGTTGAGAAGGTTGAGTAGGCTGAAATGAAGACATTATTTCTTTTACTTTCTGCGCTACTAATGCTTCAACATCCTCTTGTGTAAGACCTCCTGCACGACCTCTTTTAGATTGCGAAGGGCCAAAATAAGACTTGAATCCTATGCCATCTCCTAATCCCCTAACACGGCCAGGATGCTCCTTCGTACCAAGAGCAACTGCTAGTTCATCCATGTAGCCAGTTGGGATGAACTTTCCTTCCTTCCTTTGCTCGTGGAGATCAATCTATTCATAGTTAATAAAAATATTAAATCACAATATCAATTAGATATAAATAAATCTAAGTTTGTGGGAGTTACTCTTTACTTAGTTGGGATAAACCTACCATCTTTTGTGCCACCTCCTTAGTTGCAGGGTTGACAATTTCACTGGCTCGATTCTTTCTAGCATCAATCCATGTCAAGTGTCGGGGTGGTCGCTCAACTTGAGTTGTACTAGATTCTTCTCCATAAGATGATTGCTTCTCTTGTAGTTGGTAGCGGAAGGCATAACCACCGGCCCCCAAGCGATGGTCATGCACATTTCTAGCCCGTCTTTCCTTTTGAGCCTGGTGAATAGCCTGATCATTTAAAATGAGGTATTGCAATTTAGACTTGGCAAACATGTATAAAAAGATTCACCTCCTTAATTGTATAAAATTAAATATTCATACAATACATCACAATCTTTATTACCTCAAACTCTTCCGATCTCCTAGCTGCAACAAATCTTTCCCAGACCTTAGGATCTATAAAAATATATACATCTGTAGCTTTCTTCTTTTGTTTAGGATTATTTATAAATTCCCTTACAAGATATGTCTTAAAACCCCTCCATCGTACACCACAACGTTGTATCACTCTTTTCTTGTGATCTTTTTCATTTAGATGAAAAACACCCTATACATACAAAAGAAGCAATTAATAATGTTGTTTTGAAAAGGAATTAATTCCAAGCAAACTAAATTAGAATCAATAGATAAAAAAACATATTAAAATAATATCACTTCCATTCACAGATATATCTTTCCATATGAGGTCTTTTTTGGCATTAGGGACATCATGCAAATTTTCTATATCTATTGGCACCTTACTGCGCGCGGTCGCCCCTACGTAATGCTTGAAAGCACTATCATGTTCCCCAACAGGTGCTCCTGTCATATCAAACTGGACTGGCAATTTATCCCCTTTAGCCCTAAGCTCCTGCAGCCTACGCATCAATGTAGGACCTCTAAGTTTCTTAGCATCACCACTACCATCCTCATGGTGCTCATGCTCAGAATGTTCATCTTCACTCGCCATTTTAGAACCTGCAAGTATACATGATAAAAAAAGTGATAATAAAAGCACAAGTGATAAGGTATACATGATAATAAAATAAATAATTCAAAGAATACATGCCTTTAGTATTGGTTGAGTTGTTAGTCAAGGAAAATTCCTTCAGCATGGTCTTGACGTTTATAATATTCATCGGTGTTATCTTCAACATTTACACTTGGCAAACCAACTGAGAATGGACTGGAATCATCATACGTTTTGTAGTATTCTTCTTCATTTATAGGATCTACAGTAAACTGTCTTTTTCCATTAAGAACGACAGACCAATTTTTATTTGTCGGGTCATCAATATAGAATACTTGTTTTTCTTGGTCTGCCATGATGAATGGCTCATCTTTGAAACCAATATTTTCAAAATTCACCAATTTGAAACCCAACTCATCCACTAAAACTCCTTCGTTGTTGTCAACCCAATTACACCTAAATATAGGAACTCAAAAATTTGTATAGTCCATTTCCCATATGTCCTCAATGATGCCGTAATATGACATCTCAGCTTCGCGTGGTATTTTATCTTTGGCGCTAGAAAAATACAATGAACAAGCTTTAACAGTGACCCCACTATTTTGAACAACACTACTTTCATCTTGACGCTTTGTGTAGTATGAAAATATGTTAATGTCATAGCCTTCATATGACATGACATCCATTTTTGGCTTTAAGGCGAGCCATTTTATGTTCTCAGCAACATTATTTGGTGATTCAGATAGTTGATTAAATACTTTCTCTTCAAACCACCTAATAAATGTTCGATTATTCTCTCTTGCAAGCCACATTGAACTGGATTGCAGATGATTTCTCTTGATAAGATCATTGTGTTCTGTGATGTAGCTACTAACTTCATCGATGTTGTGTAAAATATACAAATGTACTTGTTCCCACAACTCACGACTGATTCCTTTCACTCGTCCTCCCAGAGTTCCTTTGCCACAATAAGATCCAGTGTGATGGGAATTTTTTTGATCGCTATAAGTTTCATTGCAATTCAAAAAATCATTACAAATGTCCATCACCTCCCTAGCCACATAACCCTCAACAATACTCCCTTCAGGACGATAACGATTCCGAACATCACCTTTAAAAACACTCATGTAGCGTTCAAATGGATACATCCAGTGTAAGAAAATTGGACCCAACATCTTCACCTCCCTTGTAATATGTACTACAAGATGAACCATGATATCAAAAAATGAAGGAGGAAAGTACATTTCAAGCTGACACATGGTAACAATTACATCTTTCTGTAATTTATTGAGAGTATCATGATGTATCACTTTGTTGCATATTTCATTGAAGAAGAAACATAGTCTTGTGATTGCAAACCTTACATGCTTCGGCAATATAGATCGAATAGACACAGGTAAAATTTGTTGCATTAAGGTGTGACAATCGTGAGATTTGAGACCTATCAGTTTCAGATCCTTCATTGATACCAATCTACGAATATTAGAAGAGTATCCTTGTGGAACCTTAATATTATCCAAGCACTCACAGAAAGTCTTTTTCTCTTTCTTTGACAAAGTGTAACAAGCCGGTGGAAAATATGTGTGGTGACCCCTGATCTCCACTGATAATTCTTTTCTAATACCCATTAATTCTAAATCTTTTCTAGATTTGATGCCATCTTTAGTCTTTCCTGGTATGTTCAATAGCGTACCGATGATGCTATCACAAATATTTTTTTCAACATGCATGACGTCAATGAAGTGTCTAATTGCCAAAGATCTCCAATAAGGAAGATCCCAGAATATTGACCTCTTCTTGTATAGAGATTTGTCACATGCGAGTGTATGACTACTTGAACTCTTTCCAAATTCATTAACAATATGTTTCACCCTATCATATACAACATTTCCTGGTATAGGTTTAAGGAGCACTTCGTTCCTCAGTTGACCCATTAAAGGTTTTGCGTTGCCTTCGATAAAGATGCACTGGTGGGAGAAATCTCCGATGACCAAGATATACGATTTTACCACCATGTTTTAGTCTGATTGAATCAGTATTTTCCTCACAAACAGGACATGCTTTGTATCCTTTTATGCTATATCCAGACAAATGTCCATAAGCTGGAAAGTCATTAATCGTACAAAATAACATAGCACGCAAACTGAAGATCTTTTTACGTGAAGCATCATATTTCATAATACCTTCTTCCCATAGTTTCATTAGGTCATCAATTAGAGGTTGAAGGTAAACATCAATATCATTTCCAGGTTGCTTGGGCCCTGATATCAATATTGACAACATCACATACTTATTTTTCATACACAACCAAGGGGGAAGATTGTATATAACAATCATAACAGGACACATGCTATGTTGACTGCTTAATGTACCATAGGGATTCATTCCATCTGTACAGAGTCCAAGTCTTAGGTTTCTTGGTTCTTTACCAAATTGAGGGTATAATAAATCAATTTTCTTCCATTGTGGTGAATCAGATGCATGTCGTAGGATGCCATCATCATTGACCTTTAACTCCCCGTGCCAAGACAAATTTTGCGCATCTTCTGTATTAGCAAATAAGCGTTGAAATCGTGGTATTATTGGTAGATACCACATCACCTTGGCAGGAGAGCCATTTTTAGCCTTAGCTGAATTTGTAGTCTTATACCTTGACGCACCACATTTTGGACAATTTATCAAAATACTATAGTCCTTCTGAAATAACACACAATCATTTGGACATGCATGAATCTTCTTAGCCTCCATTCCCATTGGGCACATTATTTTCTTTGCTTGATATGTTGAAATTGGAAGCTCGTTGCCTTCAGGAAGAATTTCCTTTAACAAAGACAACAATGAAGTGAAACTCTTATCGCTCCACCGGTTTTGAGCTTTAAGAGTATATAATCGCATCACAACACTCAACCTCGTGAACTTAGTACAACCCTAATATAATGGTTTTTCAGCATCATGGACAATGTTTGCAAATAAAGAAGGTGGATCAATGACATTGTCCCGACAACTATGTAGCATCTCATCAACCATATCATCTTGAATCTGGTCATCTTGAATCGATTCATCATTAACATTATCATCATTATCTGTATCTTCTATGCCACAACTATTAGTATCGACATTTTCTGATCCATAATTCAATTTCTCTCCATGCCAATACCATTCATTATAACCTTGTATGATCCCATTGCATATGACATGATTCTTAATTTCCTCACCAGTATTGTAACACCCAGGACCACTGCCCAAGGCTCTAGTAGAGTTTCAGGAATGACGACTGGCCCCACAGACCACCACTAGCCTTAGCTGCGCACTTTGTCCACACTGACGCGTAAGCCATGATCAACTTCCCGACTGGTCACCCATCCTAGTACTACTCCAAGTTGAGCACACTTAACTATGGAGTTCTTTAGTGATGGGATCCTGGAAAAGGAGGTGCACCTTGGTGATATGGGTAGTCCAATCATTCCTTTTAGGATCATGTTATTCGAGGCCTCAAATCCTAGGATGTTACAATCTCCCCCACTTAAACTCTTGACGTCCTCATCAAGGTTTAACTATATGGCCTCATAATCTGACCCCATTTCAGTGCAGACCCACAATGGCCCATGGACACCCAGCTCCCGATCACGGAATACCAACACAAAGGTGGCTATGTCAACCATGGACAACCCTTTTCTACATGCATAGACCGCACGACTCAAGACTGGCATGCCACATGCCCATGTGGGCCCCACCTACTGCAGGGGTTATGGCTCTGATACCATTTGTAACACCCAAGACCACTACCCAAGGCTCTATTAGAGTTTCAGGAATGACGACTGGCCCCACAGACCACCACTAGCCTTAGCTGCGCACTTTGTCCACACTGACGCGCAAGCCATGATCAACTTCCCGACTGGTCACCCATCCTAGTACTACTCCAAGCTGAGCACACTGAACTATGGAGTTCTTTAGTGATGGGCTCCCGGAAAAGGAGGTGCACCTTGGTGATATGGGTAGTCCAATCATTCCTTTTAAGATCATGTTATTCGAGGCCTCAAATCCTAGAAACCCTAAGTGGGGGAAAAGGGAAGAAAAAGATATAGTTAATCCAAAAGTTAGGGTTTTGTGGTCCAAACATGATCTTAAGATCTTAATGGAAAATAAAATGAGATAATTAGGGTTTGATGTATATTTTGATAAAAAAATAAAGTAAAAGTGGTAAAAAGGAAGTGAATCCCTAATTATGGTCAAAACCCTAAAAGGGCTATTAACCCTAGGGAACGATTAGGCCTATTAGACTTGAATACCATGATCCATGATAGAAAAATATTGGATGTATATTTCAGGACTGAATTGTGCTTGCTTGCTCGATTCTGGATTACTTGATTGTTTGGATTAATTCTGCAGTTAAGACAACTTGATAGTTATGTGGTTAATTATGAATAACCGCCTTAGTTTCCCGATGATTTTCCGGATAGTTAATCGCATTGAATGCAAATTATCTGTTGGATGTTCATACTTGCAAATCATAAAGTCACTATGATTATCACATTAAAAAAATAGAAGTATGGATTCTCGCACCTACATGCCACCCTGATGGATGATGCCAAAGGTCAGGCCCAGATGGGTAGACCAATGGACACCTTGAGTGGTGACCCCAGGCACCAAGAAGGTGGCCTATGATATTGCATGACTAGTGGGCACCATGAGTGGTGACCCCCAGGCACCAAGCTCGGGATTGAGAAGGTGGCCTTAAGTCATTGGCAAAGGGCACCCTAAGGTGGGTATGCCAGGGTTAGGGAAAAAGTGGTGGAGAATGTCATACTGAAAAGTGTAAATTGGCTTGTTAATTAATTTGATTGTGATTATTACATTGTTAGCCATAGTTGCAAGATTTTGGTTGTTCCCACATACCAGTATATTTCGATATACTGACCGACATTTTGTTTGTCGGCGTTTAGGAACAACAATTGAAAGAACAAACAGTAAAGTGACACATTGCGGAAAAAGAAATAAAGTGCAAGGAGGATTAGATAGAATAATTCAAGACCAGGATAGATAGATTTCCAAGGTTTTCAAAGGTAAATAAAGTTTTAATTTTATACCAAATTCCAGTTAGTTAGTAGAATTTCATAATTGTTATTGATTATTTGTCGAACCTTTAATCCTGTTAACTGGATAACGGCACCGACCTTTCGGTCTCCCTTAATTGGGGGTTACCTGGAGGCGGGGTCGTTACAAGTATAAACTTTCAAATTGTTACAACAATTTCTACATGGACAATATAGCCTATCTGTAGGTAGTTTCCTATGTTCCTCAGCAAATCTGATAAATTCATCAAGACCTTTGGCAAACTCTGGACTGCAACGATTCTTGATAGACATCCAACTTCGATCCATTTTCTATATCACATTAAAATTAATTATAAAACTAACAGTTTAATATTGATACTATAATAATCTGTAAGTTTTTATTGATACGAAGTTAATTACTTATATACTAAAGTGTACCACCTATCCCATTTTTGAATATTTAATCTCACTAGTAACTGTATAATGTATGTTTAGTTTTGAAGAAAATTTCAGCAACATTTCCCCCAAGTTCTCCAAGTACACCGATGTAAATGGCAAATAACCACTCACATATGTACCCAGAGAACAAATGAAGAAATCCTACTGAAATAATCTACAAAACTAAACATACATTATATAGGTACATCCTAAGTGAGATTAAAATATCCAAAAACAGTCCCAAACCGGGGACTATCCAAAGTTTACTGATAATGAGTAAATTTTGAACGGGTTTCTAAGTTAATATATAAATGCATTATTTTCATATTTATATATTAAGTTAAACATCATGCATCAACCCTAAAGTGTCAAACTAGGAGTACACATGTCTAATCTAGTATTAATTTCTAAAATTTATATAATGATTACATATGAAAAAAGACATATTTTTATTATTGGGTTATCAAATCATATAAAATGGAAAATACTTGTACAAATTAGCAAAGTAAGGCCGTTTCCAACAGTCCAAAGATTGAAATCATTATAATATTCAGAACTATTTGTGAACATTACATCAAATATGATTAATACATTTATATCTCCCACATAAATAAGGAGCAGGTCCACTCTCGGTCGACAATTAGTCGACCGAGAGCCCACCTGCGCGCAGCGTCCAGGTCCACTCTCGGTCGACGAATTTGTCGACCGAGAGTGGACCTAGATGCTGCGCGCAGGTGGGCTCTCGGTCGACTAATTGTCGACCGAGATGGACCTGGACGCAGCAATGGCGGTGGGCGGGAATGAAGGAAGGTGGGAACGAAGGAATGAAGGAAGCGACAAACTTACTTGGAAATGGCAGCGACCTTCGTGGAGGATGAGACGACCTTCACAGAGAGGCAGCGACCTTCGTGGAAGAGTGGAGAGGCGGCGACGACGAGCTCTTTTCGTAGAGAGGATGCAAAACTTTGGCGGCGCGGAGAGGTGGCAACGTCTTCACGTACGAACACCACGATCCTCTTGGCGGAGCGGAGAGGTGGCACGGGCTTCACGGCAACGACTTCATGGAGAGAAGGCAAGGCACCACGATCCTCTTCGCGGCGGAATGACACAGGAAAAAGCAAGGGTTCATGGCACCATGGGAGAGAGAATAGAACAGAGAAAAGGGTTTTGCGGGAGGAAGAAAGACTAAAGTTTCAGCTTTTTGACGGAGAGAAAGACCTGTAGCGTCGGTTAACACCAAAAAACCGACGCTAAAGATAAACGGTGCCCGTGTCAGGTTGTTTAAAAACACTCAAACGCATTCTTTATCGACGAATTTGTCGACCGAAAAGACCTCTAGGGTCGGTTATAAGGAAAAAACCGACGCTAAAAGTGCTTATACGAAGGAAATCTGGCTCCTTTCGGTCGACGATTTGTCGACCGAGCGGTTATCGGTTGACAAATTCGTCGATCGAGAAGGAGCAAGATTTCCTTTGGGTTGTTTAAAAACACTCAAACGCATTCTCGGTCAAAGAATTTGTCGACCGAAAAGACCTCTAGGGTCAGTTATTAGAAAAAAACCGACGCTAAAAGTGCTTATACGAAGGAAATCTGGCCCCTTTCGGTTGACGATTTGTTGACCGAGAAGGAGCAAGATTTCCTTTGTATAAGCACCTCTAGGGTCGGTTTTTTCCTTATAACTGACCCTACAGGTTCTTATACATGTGTGAAAAACTAAACTGGATCCTAAGTTTATCTCGTTCGACAATATTGTCGACCGAAGAGGACTTTAGGGTCGGTTATAAAGAAAAAACCGACCCTAGAGGTGCTTCTAAGAAGGAAATATGGCTCCTTTTGGTCGATGAATTTGTCGACCGATATCTATCAGTCGACAATAATTGTCGACCGAGGAGCGTTTTAGGGTCGGTTATAAAGAAAAAACTGACCCTAGAGGTGCTTATACACATGAAATCTGACTCTTTCTCGGTCGACAAATTCGTCGACCGAGGGAGCTCTAAGGTGCTTACACAACCCTAATAATGATGTTATGTGAAACCCTAATATACGGTGATGTCGTATGAAACCCTAATATGGGATAATGTTATGTGAAACCCTAATATGAGATGATGTTATGTGAAACCCTAATATGGGAATGTTATGTGAAACCCTAATATAGGGTGATGTTGTGTAAAAACCCTAATATGGGATAATGTTATGTGAAATTTCAGTATGGGATGATGATGTGAAACCCTAATTGATAAAGATGGGAAACTCTAACCCTAATGAGGGAATAGTGATGTTATTTTTGTATTGCATGATGTTGATATGAAATTGATATGGTTGATATGAAATTGAGATGCTTGTGTAACAAATATCCTGAATACCTTGGTCAGATGACCTGAAGGTAATAGTTACCTGATAACTGATAACCATGTTTAGTGATGAACTAAGGGTTTGAATACCCAGATCCAGCAAATGTGATGATGGTGGTATTGAGGGATGTGAATTCCCAACAATGAGACAAAAGATTGAGATCCCAATGCTTTATAACATTTTGAAAAGTACTAAACTCGATCCAAAATTTCTATCGGTCGACAATATTGTCGACCGAGGAGCCCTTTAGGGTCGGTTATAAGGAAAAAACCAACCCTAGAGGTGCTTATACACGTGAAATATGGCTCTTATTCGGTAGACAAATTTGTCGACCGAGGAGCCCTTAAGGGTCGGTTATAAGTGAAAAACTGACCCTAGAGGTGCTTATACACGTTAAATTTGGCTCTTATTCGGTCGACGAATTTTTCGACCGAGGTGCCTTAGATGTGCTTATAACCAACCCTAGAGGTGATCCTAAGTCCTCCTCGGTCGACAATATTGTCGACCGAGAGTGTCTCGGTCGACAATATTTTCAACCGAGATTAACCCTGTTTCAATGTTTTAAATTAAGTACCAAGTGTGTGTATGAGTGTGCGGTTGTGACACTATTGTAAGGGATGACCTATCTAAGTGTTGTAAATGGCTAGGTAAGATCTAATGCTTGATTTACATGATATCTAAGTACTTGTACAAGATTTTACATGATATCCAATATAATCATTTTGTATGACTCTTTAGTTCTCCCCCTTAATTTTATGCTATGCTCCCCCTTAAAGAGATATTTAATTTTAAAACCAAGTGATGCTTTGTCAAATTTAGCCATAATTTATTTTTCAATCATTTGAAATAACAATATTCTTATATAACATGTATATGTCCAAATGAAGCCATGGAAAACACTTTTATTCATAACATTTAATGCCCATACACTTTATAAGATGAAGCATGACATACTTGCTTTATAAAAAGGTATCCATTACAATCATTACAAAGATATCTCATAATCTCACTGAAAAGACCGAAGGATTACATCAATGTCTGGGTCTTTTCCAAGAAAGGGCTCAGCTCCATAAAATTTGACCAGTGTCTGCCACTCCAAGGCACCTGTCTTGGTTAAGGCATAAGCCTCCAAGAAGGTGGGAACACGATCAAAGCAAAAGTGGGAAGCAATGTCTTGAAGTTGAATTGGGGAAAACTGAGTATGTGTGAGATCATGAGATGGTGGAGGTGGAATTTGATAGTAGTTGTAGGAAGGATTGTATGGATTTATCATGCCAGGATTAAGGGAATAGGGATATTCATCAGGTTGGTTAGGAGAGAGAGTTTGCATCCTTTGGTTTAAATAAGTCATGGCATGGTGATTATAATCCAATTGCCTACTTAGGTGATATTGGGATCCAGCAATGTATGTCAAGGTGTTTGTATTAGGATCATGGGGTAGGTTGGTAGGAGGAGGTGGTGGAGGTATGTCTTGGGTGGATGTCTCCCCTTCAGTCCTAGCCCTTTTGTGGCCAAAGTCGATTCCCATCTTTTCCACCGTATTTTTACTTATCTTTTGGGGTTTTCTATCCCATGTGTAACCTAAGTCATCCTCAATATTCTTCTTAAGAAAATGTTGAGTGATTTGGCATACAAAGTCAGCATAAGGTGGATTGCCAGAAAACTCAAGCATATTCTTAAGGATGATACGAATAAAGTTTATGGGAATACCTTTGAGAATGGCATAGATAAGGTACATACGAAAGGTGGGTACTTCAGATTTGTTTGCTCTAGGATGGATATTGGTGGCAACAATGAGATTTATGACCCTAGCTTCAGGTTTTAAATTTATGGCATAATAGGTACCCCTATCTTCATGGCAAGTCGTATTTGATTGAAAGATGGCTCTTTTGACATCACTAAGGCTAGTTGTAGTGTCATCTTGGGAGAGTTTGTTGAGTGGATTTCCTGTGGTGAGATCAAAAAAATCTTTATATTCTTCTATGTCTATGTCAAGCATATCAAGAATACTCTCCTCAGTAAAATGGAATCCATACCCACCAACCATAGATGAGAAGGTATCATGGTCAGGATGTGGGGTTAAATTGGCATAGAATTCATTAACTACTTTGGAGGAGTAGGAATGGAAGGAGGGGATCAAAAAATCAGTCAAATGTTGCACCTCAAAGAGTTCCTCCAAATCGATAATGTTGTGGAAGTCCATGACGTCGACTGGCCGTCGTGGAAGAGGAGTTCTTGAGGAGAGCCTGAGGTAGCGGTCGCCTACAGCTGCGTCATTGAAGGGGACATCGTTGATGATTGGCAGTGCTGGAGAGACCGTCCTTCCTTTCCTACCTGCAACTTGCTTCTTTCCACGCGTAGATGATGAAGCCATTTCATTGCTTTGAAATGGAGAAGTAGCAAGCAAGACTTGGATGTAGAGAAGCTAAAGATTTTCATAAGAATACACTAGAGAGGAGCTAGAGAAGTGAGAATGTGAAGGTGTGAAGAAATGGATCATTTTGGGTCCTATTTATAGCAAAACAGAGCCCATTTGGGTCGACAATTTGTCGACCGACGCCTGCAATGGTCGATCAAACTAGCCGTTATGACGGTCAATTTTCTAGCCGTTATGACGGTCAATTTTCTAGCCGTTACGACGGTCGATTTTCTAGCCGTTACGATTTTTTTTTAATTTATATTTTAATCAGAATATTGCCTTTTTAATTCAAGCAAATGGAGGTTCACAGGGTTGGCCTCGGTTGAACAACTCGTCGACTGATATTGTCTCGGTCGAACAATTCGTCGACCAAAAAAGAGCCATATTTCCTTCGTATAAGTACCTCTAGGGTCGGTTTTTTTCCTTAAAACCGACCCTAGAGGTACTTATTCCTGTGTGAAATACTAAACTGGATCCTAAGTTTATCTCAGTCGACAATATTGTCGACCGAAAATCCCTCTAGGGTTGGTTATAAAGAAAAACCGACGCTACAGGAGCTTATACGAATGAATTTGGCTCTATCTCAGTCGACAAATTTTTCAACCGAGAAACAGCCAGATTTCCTTCGTATAAGTACCTTTAGGGTCGGTGTTTTGCTTATAACTGACCCTAAAGTCCAATTCGGTCGACAATATTTTCGACCTAGATAACTTAGGATCCAGTTTAGTTTTTCACAAGCGTGAACTAAATTGGAACCAAAATTCATCTCGGTTGACAATATTGTCGACTGAATAGACTTCTAAGGTCGGTTATAAGCAAAAAACTGACCCTAAAAGTTGCTTATACACTTGAAATATGACTCCTTATCGGTCGTCAAATTTGTCGACCAAGATTATCGGTCGAAGTATTCATCGACCGAGGAAAGCTCTAAGGTCGGTTATAAGTACAAATCCGACACTAGAGGTGCTTATAAATGCATGAACTAAATTGGATCCAGAATTGATATCGGTCGACGAATTTGTCGACCGAGGAGCCTTTAGGGTCAGTTTTAAAGGAAAAACCGACCTTATAGGTGCTGAACCGAAGAGGACTTTAGGGTCGGTTATAAGGAAAAAACCGACCCTAAAGGTGCTCGTATACGTGAAATCTAGCTCTTATTCGGTCGACAAATTTGTCGACCGAGGAGCCCTTTAGGGTCGGTTATAAGGAAAAATCGACCCTATAGATCGAGGCGCGATGCCAAAATCAAGCAAATTTTTGCCGCGGGAAACTTGTAATTGACTTTTAAACCAATTGTCTATAAGGTCGCTTATTTTATAAAAACCGACCCTATAGAGATGCACTACAAGGTCGGTTATTTTAAGAAAAGTAACCCAAGAGGTCTTCAGTGGTGCCCGCATTTTTTATAGACATATAAGGTCAGTTATTTGGAAAACCGACCCTATAGAGATACACTACAAGGTCGGTTATGTTAAGAAAAGTGACCCAAGAGGTCTTAAGTGGTGCCCGCATTTTTATAAACATATAATGTCGGTTATTTGGAAAACCGACCCTATAGAGTTACACTACAAGGTCGGTTTTTTTAAGAAAATCGACCCAAGAGGTCTTAAGTGGTGCCCGCGTTTTTTTAATACATATAAGGTTGGTTATTTGGAAAAACCGACCCTACACGTAGGGACGTTATAACCCATTTCTGTACTAGTGATTTAATCCATAAGTACAGTACCTAGCAATATATACGAGAATGTACCACATGGGTGACTAATGGCTTGTTGAGTAGCGTAATTAGGTTTATTACTGATATGAGAATAATAATTAGGTATTGTACTTATTGTTGAATTGTATAAGTGAACAAATAGTACTAGTTCAACATGAACAAATAGTACGTACAGTACTTACTCAGTGCTGGGCAGAACTAGTTCAACATGAACAAATGGTATGTACAGTACTTACTCAGAGCTGGGCGGAAATGAATAAGGAGGGGGATGATTGAGGGGATTTGCAACTATATATGAAATTCGAAATAAAATAGAGGGAATCATTAGAGGGAAATTGAAAATTGAGGTGGTAGATTTGTATTTGGTGGCGAGATAATCATTTTATGCATGGTTTTTGCATGTAGAAATATAGAGAATTGGTGCCGTAGTATTGCATTAAATATGCATGGTGGCGCAGCAGGTAGTTGGGCGAGCAGGTGGGCATTACCGATGTCCGGGTAAGGCCCCGGGTATGTGGACGGTTATACGTAGAATTTCTCCCCTTATATCAGGCAGCATTGGCTGTACCACTTGAGTGCTCTATGGTTTGTTGGGATGCTCTGCATTATTTGTGCTAGCTGTTGACCATATGGTTTCATCATGGGTGGGTGCCGCTGGTGATCCGAGGATATCCGGTACGTAGGGAAGGACGAGAGAGCAGGTGATAAGAAGGGGTGCCTATATATCTGCAGATCAGCAGATAACAGATGATAGGGAATCGGGCTTATCCGCCGACCAACAGATACCTAGAGAGAGACTTGGATGGCTGACCTGCTTATCAAATTAGGTTCAGATGCCAGACGTGTGAAAAGCTAAAGGAAAAAAATAAAGGAGTGAGTAAAAATAAAATAAGGTTTCGTCGACAGGACCCTAGTAGTCATCTGTGGTCGATAGGACCCCAGTGCCAATGGCTGCCGCTCCGCCTGGGACTCCGTCAACCGCACGGAAAACCCTATTAGCACCTCGGGCGGCGGCTCGGCTTCCCTATCGTCTTTGCCATTAGAACTGATTCTATGACGACGTCGAGGATGGCCTCCTTCCACCGCTTCCCCATCCCACCTACCCGCGAGGCATCCACGACCATCAGGGTGATGGAGTCTGACATGATGCACGATGTATTTGGCCTGGACCGGAGATACAGGGAAACCGGGGACGCAGAGGCGTCAGGTCCACCGTGAGGACGCTGGCCGTCGTGGACATCGTCGAAGCCGCCTGTGTGGGTTACAAAGCCAGCACACCATTGTTGTTGACAACACGTTGTCACCTGTTACTGGGTGAAATTCAATCACAAATTTCGCACCAGTAATGGCGTTGAGGTCGTCCCCAACAAGCCCACACACAGTCCTCCTTAGAGTAGAAGAACTTAGAGTCACAGCGGATAAGAAGAAGGGAGGGGAGGGACTTATCTTTTCCGGACTTCTTCCTTTTTCACTAAGGACAGAAAGGAATTACAGTAGAGCAGAGTCTCTGTTAATGGAGTTCTCTCCTTAAGTCTGAAATGACTAAGTATGAGTTGGATTCAGTGTCTCCTTGCACAGCCCGCAAGTCCCCCCTATTTATACACAAAACGGTCGAGACGGTTAGGCATGCAAGCCCCATAACCGCTCGCCCGACGGTTAAACACATAAGTCTATAACCGTTCGACGGTTAGGCAATCAATCCTATAACCGCTCCATGGTTCACAAAGTATAACCGCTCCAAGTACTGCGCTGAAGGGACACGTCAGTTCACTTTATAACGGCTCGCTCTAAGTAGTGCTCCCAACCGTCGCATCATTTCACTAAGGCACCTGATTGCTCCATCCGCTAAGTCCTGTGCTCGTCCGAGCCCGCTCCAGGCAATAGCCCTGCCCGCTTCCTCTTCATGGCTGCAAGCTTCACGTCGCTTCGCTCCATCATCTAGGCGGTTAGAGTCACCCGCTCCCACCTCCACGTCTGAAGCCTGTGGGTAGTCCGGCTCTCATGTCGGCTCGCGTCCGTTCGCAAGGATCGGCTCACGGATCGCTAAGTCATGGGGTTTAGGCGCCTGCTCGCACACGTCGATTCGCTAAGGCAACAGCCTAGCGGTTAGACTAAGTGCTCGCATCCCTAACTCGCACCCCTTCATGCCATAACGCTTCTCCACTGCGGCGTTACCTTTGTAACCGTCACTTGGGTCGCGCGGCACCCCCGCAACGCCCATCCCGCGGCTCTGACCCGGGTCAAAGTCGTGCGACAGAACTCACTAGGTGCTAAGTGAGCTGCACGCGAGCTGGGCAGCGTCGGCCCGAGCTACTGCTCAATGTCGCCCATACTTGGTCAGCTGCACGCGAGTCAAGACCAAGTCTTGTAAACTCCCTCTCAGCTGTATGAGGCCAACCCATCCTTATCAAGCTGCTCGCTCGCTGTCCCGAACTAAGGACCATCTCGCCCGAGCTGGGTCTGCTCACCCGTCAGCTAAGTATAGCTGCATGCTAGCTAAGACCAACTCCCTTGAGCTGTTGCCTTCATCGACTCAGCTGAGTCCAACTCCCATATGCTCATTTTTGCCTTGGACGAGCTAGGGCCTGCCCCCTTGAGCTTCGAACCGCTCCACCCGAGCTAGGTCATACCTCCTTAAGCTTAGACTCGCTCCACCTGATCTTTGTCTAGCTTCGTTGAGCTACGGTGTATCAACACTGAGCTATCTCGACCTACATCTTAGCCATTGACCCAAGGTATTAGCTAATGACACACCTTTCTGGAAAATGCTCGACCCTTAGAGAAATAAGGGGGTAACACTCCTCCCCCATGGGATGAACCCGACGCCCTCGTCAGAATAAACCAACAAGTAAGGACTCCTCCTCTTAGATGCTCAATTGCCACTCCTACTTTCTGACTTGTCCACTTGATGAAGTGCTTTCTCCCTTAGATTTCCTGGCCATCGACTTGGTGTTGATTAACTCTGCCAATCGTGCAAAATTGATTCCGTCTCTGTCGAAGGTCTTGGTGAGACTGTTGCAGAATCTCACTCCACTTGTGAAGTTAGTTGTAGTTGCAACTCCTGATCTTTAGTCCCTCCAGATTTCTTTCTCCGCATTTCTCTTTGTTGAGTGAAGGGTTCAACTCCCTTCAAGTGTTGGCCTGATAGCGACTTAGCACACCAATGGCTAAGTCCTACCCTCTCGACCAATGTTGGTCTGATAGCAACTCAACATATGACAACGTTAAGTTCTACCCTCTAGACCAGGACCTATCCGCAGATAGTCGTAGGAACTTGAAGTATATTGCCATCCATTTGTCCACACAAGACTTAGGGAAATACTCCCAGTCAGACACAATAATCCCCTTCAATTTCTTTGGCTTCGAGTGATTCCAACAATTTGGACATCACTTAGCAGATGATTGAAGTGACCAGACTCATCCCTTGTGTTATTGTTCCCAAACAATCAACACTTTTACAACTCAGAAACATTACGCATGGAATGAAAGGACCTACTTTTATGCATAAGTATAACAATCCTCTTTATTCCATTCACAAGTCAGTGTACATTGGACTATTACAACCCTTAGAGGTCATAGAGATCCTCTCTATTACAGAATACTTCCACTTCCAACAGTGGTGCTAGCAAGTATACATACACTAAGGACTGAACATCAATTACACTCGCACCTCATTAAGTAGTTGCTTCTGTCGGATGATATGTCAGCAACCAATCCATCTCTTTAGAGTGAAAAAGCCATCTCCAGTAGCTTCATGCCCTGAGATGCTGCTCCCATACGGAAGTGCCCTTTCGCCCTTTGGCCACTCTTTGATGCATCCCATCAAGATTTTGCATGAGAATTGCATCATAACCGCTGATGCGATGATTTTGAGTCGCATTTAGAGACCTATTTCATATGTGTTTTGTGCTTTAATTACTCATTTTCATGGATATTATTGCATAATTCACTTTATTTGGTCTTTGCCATCATTTTATATCAAATCCCCTTTGTTTTACTATTTGGAGCATTATTTATCATCTTATTATAAATTGTGTGGATTTACTTGGTCTTGTTGTGAAATTTCAGGAAAAACAAGTATCTGCTTCCGTCGATACCATCGACCAAGCCACAGGTTGTCAGCTGAGAAAAGCAATACAGAGTTGATACCATCGACACCTAAGTCGATGGTATCGAGATCCCTTCAAGTTGCTGGCGAGGAAGCTGTCGATACCATCAACCCATGTCGATGCCATCGACACAAGGGGAGCTACAACGTCGCTAAACGACAACAACCGACGCTAAAGGAGTCGATACCATCGACACACAAGTCGATGGTATCGAGATCACCACAGGTGCTCAGAATAAAAGAAAAGAAAGCTGCTGCTAATCCGCCAGGTCGATACCATCGACCCTACGCCGGCAGATATGCGTTGGATCTGTTTTGATCTCGATCGGACGGCTGTTGTTATTTGACGACCTAATTAGGGACTTATACCTAATGACGGCCGCCCAGAGGAAGGGATCATCTCATTTTTTGGATTGCACGAGTGCCGAGGAGGAGAGAAAGGAGAACGGAGGCCGAGAAGCTCATCCCGGGTGATTCGAACGCTGCCGAAGACGATTTCCACCACCGACAGGCGGGGGAAGCTCGTGTTCTACGCCAAGGATCCACCGGTTCTTCTCTGTTCAGGGGTTTTCCCATTTATTTCCCGTTTTCCTTATGAATTCCCCAATTTCTACCATGTATTCGTGTGAGATGAACATGAGAGGCTAAAACCCTCAATCTTTAGGACCGGGAGTAGCCCGGGAATGCATTGTATGACATTTTTATATCAATAATTCATATTTTTCTCTTAAATCCGTGGTATAGATTCGTTTTCTCCATTTCTATTGTTATGCTTGATCACCATAATAATAACTTAATGCCCCTAATCACTTCGACAGAAGGATTAACGGTTGAAAAGAGACGAATTCTACATTAATTAATAAAACCCTTGACAAAGGAGTTGTAAAATTAATGGTGGGAACTGAGAGACCGTTTTTAATGCACTTAGTTTAGGGGAATGATTACTACGACGGTGGAATCAACCTAAATCTAAGTAGTGAATTACACCACGACAGTGGGTAATTCTGTTTTCAGGCCACTACCCGGATAGAGAGAGAAGTGTGAGGAATTATATGAAACTTAATACAATGTTGACCCGTGGTGAAACCGCCATCCTAAAGATATCCTTTTGAATTGATTAAATTAACCTTTAATCGATTGTTTTCTTTGTTTGATTTTTATTTTCTTTTTAATTTGAACAACAAAACCCTACTTTGTTAATCGGTCTAGCTGATTGCGATTAGTTAGTAGAAGTCTCCAATAATTCAAGTATCCCTGAGTTCGACTCGGGCCTCACAGGGCCTATATTACTCGACGTGTATACTTGCGTTTAAGCGCGTAGTAAAATACACGTCAAGTTTTTGGCGCCGTTGCCGGGGATACGGCGAATTATTGGCACTTTGAGTGCTAAGAGCGGCCATTCTAGGCCACATTTTTTTTTATTTATTTTAAAACAATTTCAAAAATTCCTTTATTTCTCTATAATTGTGTTGACTCGTTCAAAGCATTGTACTGAACCCCTATTTCCATTTTTCAGGTACTTTGCATGGTGTGCACACGTAGTCGAGACTACGTGAATCGCACACCTGAGGTTCCATCTACGGGACCAGAGGACGAGGACTACTATGAGGAGGAACACCACAGTGATATAAATTCTGAATCTGATCAAGAACAAGAAGAAGTAATGGCTGAAGCACAGACAATATGGGAGAAGATCAAGGCGTCTTCTTCCTTGGCATCAAAGGGGCCGATAAAGAAATAGGGGCTAAACATACCTACATACAAGATCGATCCAGCACCGATTAACCTGGTTAAATCAAACGCATTTCACAGATTAAAAAATGAAGATCCAGTGGCCCACATCAGCCAGTTTGTGGAGAACTGTGATATGGTGAAGATAGATCGATTTCCGCAGGATGTGCTCTATCTCAAGTTATTCCCGAGTTCCTTGGCTGGAGTGGCAAGAGAGTGGCTTCATAACCTCGACGACGAGTTTGTTGAATCATGGGATCACATGGTGGAGGTTTTCTTCGAGAGGTTCTTTCCTCCTGAGAAGACCAATGATATGATCCGGAAGATCCACAATTTCACCCAACAGGCGGGTGAAACTTATTCTGAGACTTGGGAGCGATTTCAAGTCATGTTGAGGAGATGTCCACACCATGGACTGGACAAGGAAACCCAAGTGAAGATCTTCTACTTTGCTCTCTCCGAGCATGATAGAAGCAATTTGGACTCGGCTGGCTCCGGATTTTTCTTAAATAACACTGATACAAGATGCTGGGAAATACTGAAGAATATGGCACGAAAGCAATCTTGGGGAGAAAGAGAAAGAGGCCCAGTTGAGCAAGCAAGAGTTGCCAGTGAGTCAAAGGCAATGAGAGAGCTGAACGAGAAGATGGATCTTCTCGCAAAGAAGTTGCGGTAGAGGGAAGACAATGAGTCCGAGGACGAGGCTCAGGTTAAGTACATGAGGCAACAGCAGGGGTACAGGAATAACGATTATTCATGGCGGAAGGACAAGAAATTTTCATGGAAGGATCCAAATAACTTTCTGCAGGATCCGGACGCCAAACCTGCACCGGTCACGGAGGACAAGAGCACGGAGTTGCTAAATCAAGTCATAAAGCAAAATCAAGAGTTGATGAACACTTTTGGGCAGCAAATAAAGCAGCATGGTGAATTTATGAACCACTTTGGGCAGACTTTGCAGAGCCACGGGGCTCAAATGAGAACTATAGAGACTTCCATGGTGCAGATGGCAGCCGAGATTGCAAGCTTGAAGAAGCCGGCACATCCGGGCTTTCCGGGGAACACCAATGTTCCTGGGGGAAACCAACAGGCCAAGGCCATCTTATTGAGGAGCGGTAAGAAAGTGTTAAATCCAAGGGCGGATGACACAAGCACACTGCAGGACACAGTTGAAGAAGCAACAGTCAAAGAATAGCCTGCACCTGTCATAGAGCAAACTGAGGACATAGCTGAGGATGGTAAGGAAGAACAAGCCACTGAGGAGGAACCACAAAAATTAACTCCCTATGTGCCACCTCATCAAATGGCACATACCGTTCCGGTCCCCTATCCCAATAGTGCAAAAGCAAAAAAGGTGGATGCACAGTTTAAGAAATTTCTGGACAGCTTTAGGAAGTTATCAGTGAATATTCCTTTGCTAGAGGCGATTGAACAAATCCTGTCTTATGGGAAGTTTCTCAAAGATGTAATCACCAAGAAGAGAAAGATACCCGACACTGAGGTCGTGGTATTGAAGGAGCAAGTGAGTGCTTTTATTATGGGCACTTTGCCGCCAAAGAGACAGGATCCCGGTTGTTTCAATATTTCTTGCTTTATCGGGAAGTTCAAATTTGGCGAAGCACTTTGTGACTCTGGGGAAAGCATCAATCTGATGCCCCTTTCTACGTTCAAGAAACTTGGATTGAAGGAGTCGAGACCAAGTAACATGACCATCCAATTGGCCGATAATTCAGTGGTGAAACCGTATGGAATCTGTGAGGATGTTTTGGTAAAGGTAGACCGCTTTGTTTTTCCGGCTGATTTTGTCGTTATGGAAATGCAGGATGAGCACGGCAATGAGTTACTACTTGGTCGCCCATTCCAAGCTACAGCTGATATGATCTTAGAGATGGGGAGAGGTCGCTTGACCTTGGGCATTGCGGATGATCGCTTTGAGATGGTCATGCCCAATGGTAATACATCAAATAAAGCAAAAGCACATTGCAATATGGTGAAGCATGTGGAACAAAATATCTCACTTTGTCTTGGGAAGCCATTTTTGGATATGGCTCATGTTATGAGCAGGATAGATAATGGGACCCTAGCAGTGGACCTTATGGAGCAAACTAAAGTTGTCTCTTTATGCAAGGCTGTTGGGTTTCCAAATGATGAGAATGAGGACATTCCACCTCCATGGGAGGATCATGTGATTATTACTTCCGTCTTTGATGCATATCCGGAATTGCCTTTGGAGGCGTGTTTGTTAAATGTCACTTATGATTGGATGCGGAGTACTTCACTCAAGGAGTGCGCCAAAATGCTTCAAATGCTTCCATGTTTCTACACGAGGCACTATGAAGATTTGGGTACACTTCCCCCACTGCTACAATCATCTCTTATTTGCCCACCTGATCTGGAGTTGAAGTCATTGCCCCCGCATCTGAAGTACGTCTTTCTAGCTGAGGAGGACAAGTTACCAGTGATTGTTTCTGCATACTTGAGTGCGGATGAGGAGGAGCAACTACTGATAGTGCTCAAGAACCACCGTGGAGCTTTTGGGTGGTCTGTGGCGGATATCAAGGGGATTTCCCCTACACTTTGCCAACACAAGATTCGGCTCGAGGAGGGAGCCAAGCCAGTCATACAGCCTCAAAGACGTCTAAATCCAAGCATGATGGAGGTTGTCAAGAAGGAAGTCATAAAACTTCTTGCTGTAGGGATCATTTATGCCATATCCGATTCAACGTGGGTGAGTCCCACACAGGTAGTCCCTAAAAAGGGGGGAATCACTGTCACTACTAATCTTTTGAATGAACCTGTCACCACCCGATTGGTAACCGGGTGGCGTGTTTGCATTGACTACCGCCGATTGAATGACGCAACTCTTAAAGATCATTTTCCATTGCCATTTATCGATCAGATTTTGGAACGTCTAGCTGGTCGGTCACATTTTTGTTTTCTAGATGGCTATTCGGGGTACAACCAGATTTCTATTGATCCTTTGGATCAAGAGAAGTCTACGTTTACATGTCCCTATGGGACGTTTGCTTACCGCTATATGTCGTTCGGTCTATGCAATGCGCCGTCGACTTTTCAATGCTGCATGCTCGCCATATTCTCTGACATGGTAGAGCGGTGTCTTGAAGTTTTCATGGATGACTTCTCGGTGTATGGATCATCTTTTGATGAATGCCTTTATAACTTAGATAAGGTGTTGCAGCGGTGCGAGGACACACACTTGGTCCTCAATTGGGAAAAATGTCACATGATGGTGACGGAAGGAATTGTGCTAGGACACAAGGTGTCTAGCAAGGGTCTTGAGGTAGACCCAGTAAAAATTGAGGTGATTTCTAAGTTACCCCCACCAAATTCTGTAAAAGGGGTGAGAAGCTTTTTGGGACACGCCGGGTTTTATCGGAGATTTATTAAGGATTTTTTGAAAATCGCAAAGCCATTATCGGAATTGTTGGAAAAAGACGCAGTTTTTGATTTCAATGAGAAATGTCTTCACGCATTCGAGGTTTTGAAGGAAAAGTTGATTTCAGCTCCGGTTGTTCAAACGCCGGATTGGGCAAAGCCATTCGAGTTGATGTGTGATGCGTCCGATTATGCTGTGGGAGCTGTTTTGGGGCAAAGGGTAGATAACAAGCCTGCTGTGATTTTCTACGCCTCAAAAACGCTTAATGATGCTCAATTGAACTACACAACTACGGAAAAGGAGTTACTGGCCGTCGTATTCGCCTTTGAAAAATTTCGGCAGTACTTAGTGGGTTCTAAGGTTGTTGTGTGGACTGATCACGCTGCAATAAAGTATTTGATGGAGAAGAAGGATGCGAAGCCTAGACTAATTAGGTGGATTTTGCTCCTACAAGAATTCGATATTGAAATTAAGGACAAGTCGGGAATTGAAAATGTGGTGGCTGACCACTTGTCTAGGTTAGAGCGGGTTGATGAACAAGGTTTGCACATACCCATTACCGAGACCTTTCCCGATGAGCAACTTTTAAAAATGGATTCTAAAGAACCATGGTTTGCGGAAATTGTGAATTATTTGGCTTGCGGGATCATCCCGGAGGATTGGTCCTATCAAGAGAAGAAGAAATTCTTTCATTCATTGAGATATTATTTTTGGGATGACCCGATTCTCTTGAAGCAGTGCAGGGATGGTATTCTTCGCAGGTGTGTGCTGGAGGTGGAATACGAGAGTGTTTTCCACCACTGTCATGCGTCGCCTACAGGAGGACACCATGCTAGCTCACGGACAACAGCTAAGGTGTTGGAGAGCGGCCTTTATTGGCCCACTTTGTTTCGGGATTCCTATGATTTTGTTAGGCAATGTGACCCATGCCAGTGCACAGGTAACATCTCAAGGAGACAGGAAATGCCCCTGAATGTATTTCAGGAAGTTGATGTATTTGATTTATGGGGCATTGACTTCATGGGACCCTTTGTGTCCTCAAATTCAAATCTTTATATCTTACTTGCTGTAGATTATGTGTCGAAGTGGGTGGAGGCAATCCCCACAAGAACTAATGATTCGAACGTAGTGTGCAGGTTTGTCAAAGAGAACATTTTCTGCAGGTTCGGGATTCCCCGAATGATCATAAGTGACGGAGGCACACATTTTCGAAATCAGAAATTCGCGACACTTTTAAAGAAATATGGGGTCAAGCACAACATCGGCACCCCATATCATCCACAGACGCAAGGACAAGTAGAGATATCAAATAGAGAAATCAAGAAGATTTTAGAAAGGACCGTAGCATCCACAAGGAAGAATTGGAGTGTATTGCTACCGGACGCACTTTGGGCCTATCGAACGGCATACAAAACACCTATAGGCACCACGCCTTTTAGGTTGGCGTATGGCCGGGCTTGCCATCTTCCGGTGGAATTAGAGCACAAGGCCCATTGGGCGCTAAGAAGGCTGAACTTGCATTATGATGAGGCCGGAAAAAAAAGGATGTTTGAATTGAATGAATTGGATGAGCTACGCATGACGGCATATGAGAATGCCCGCATCTACAGAGAGCGCACAAAGCTGATACACGATCGCCATATTGAGATGCGCACGTTCAAGAAGGGAGACAACGTTCTATTGTTTAATTCCCGTCTCAAACTGCATCCCGGGAAGCTGAAATCCCGGTGGAGTGGACCCTTCATTGTGGAGGAGGTGAAACCGCACGGAGCGATTCTCGTGCATGATGGAGATGCCACGTTCTTGGTAAACGGGCAACGCTTGAAGCTGTATTTTGGTGAGAACTACAAGAGGAAAGTGAATGAGGTTAAACTCATTTCACTTGTGCATGAATGAGAAGAAGGGAAGACGTCTAGCCTAAGACGCTAAACAAGGGCGCTTGTTGGGAGGCAACCCAATCATCGGTACTTTAGGATAGTTTAATTTTAGTCATAGATTGCTTTTACTTCGTTTAAATTAGAGTTTAAAAATGATACCTTGATCCGTTTGTTGAATGTGCAGGCACAGGCAGGGTCGATACCATCGACACATCCGTCTATGGTATCGACATGGGTTCAGGTTGACACCAGCAAAAATCGCACTGCGTCGATACTATCGACACCCTCGAAGATGGTATCGACATGGTCACAGACAGGTCGCAATAAAAGTGTTGAGCGAGATCTCTGGAGATATTCAGACGAATTTTTCTCAGTCAACTCGATACCATCGACGGCCTCGTCGATGGTATCGACATCATCACAGGTTGAATGCAACACAACGGCGGTCGCAATAAAAGCAAGTCGATACCATCGACACCCGTCGATGGTATCGACGGACATGTCACCGATCCGAACACAGACATCGACGACGATTGCAACAACCACGTCAGCGATCCGGGTGCTGCGTCGATACCATCGACTTCCGTCGATGGTATCGACACGTCAGCAATCTGGGTTTCTCGATCCAGCAAACGTCAGCCGTCGATACTCGCGAGGGAGGCGGATACCCACGAGATGTGTCGATACCATCGACCCATGTCGATGGTATCGACGGGTCAACAGGGGCACCGATCAAGCCTATTTAAGGGGACTTGCAACGTCACTTGACGTCACACCTTCAGAGCAAGTATCTTCCTTTGCGCCGAGCACTCCCCCGAGCCCTCCACGACTACAGAGAAGCGTCATCGAGCGGTGATCTTCATCGAGCGGAGAATTTCTTCTCCATCTTCACCGAGCTCTTTTCTTCTAATCCCATCTTTTCTCACAACCATGGTGCACCCCGCCAGAGCGTCGTCCTCAAGCGCTCACCCTATGGAGATCGAGGAGTTTGTTCCTCCCCCACCCGCTTCCATCCCTCGTCCACGCCTAATTCACGCCAACATGGATGTGAGGAAGGTCTACTAGGATATTATGAAGCGAAAGTTCGAGCCCACCCGGTATGTGGATCGGGGAATGATCCAGGAGCTGGGGTTCGAGGCCAACTTGGCCTATGTGTTGGCCGGGCAAGCGCGGCACACCAATCGCCTTTATGAGATCGACTGTCATGCGGATGGGCAGCCGTTTTTTCGGTGAATGGCCCACATACAAGGAACTGGTGGCCGAGTTCATGGCGTCTCTTGATATCTGTGTCGTACCAAATGACGTGGTACCATCGGACCAGACGTGGATCCGGGGAAGGGTGTCCTTCCGACTCTTCAACAACAATTACAACATCACGTTGAAGCAGTTCAACGACATCTTCAACTGGAACCACAGCCGCAACGATCACCGACGCCCCGACACCCGCACCGACTACGACAAAATCTTCGCCGAGCTAGTTACACTGTCGGCAGGGAAGACTGTGAGCTACCATAATGCAGCGGTAGCGGATTTTGAGCACCTGTTCGTCCGGGTCCTGCACAGGATGTTGAGCTTGACTTTCTTCGCTCGAAGCGATCTTGCTTTGAGCAAGTTTCAGGAGAGTGACTTGTTCTTTCTCTACGCACTCCTGAAACGTCAAGAGTGCAACTGGGGGGCGTTCTGGCTACAGCGCGTCCTGGCGGTGAAGAGGAGCACAAGGAAGGCTCCAATCCATTTTGGTGGTCTTGTCACCAAGTTGGCGCTTTACTTGGGGTTGAACCTTCAGTCCATGACTCCGATCTTTACGAGGAGCAAGGTGAACGTGCAGCATTTGCACCGTTCAAACCTTATTCTTTTGCGGGACGGGTTGGCGTACGCTCATTGCCACGTCAACCAAGCTTATCAGGAGAGCTCCCTACCGGACGCCGTCTTCAACATTGAGGGCAAGCAGCACTTCCTGTGGCCAATCATAGCCATCGAGTCCTCTGAGGAAGACGACGGTGGTGACGAGCAAGAGGGCGAGGCTGCAGAGGAAGAGGAGGCTTTCACACCTCTTCGAGCACGTGTGGCACCACGGAAGCGTCCTAGGATGCATCCGGGTGCATCTTCATCATCTCAGACCCCGCCGCCATCACCACAGTACGAGCAGCCCTCCATGGATCCCTATTCCATGCAGGGGATGTACACCATGCTGCAGGACATCCAGCAGACTCAGCAGCAGCACATGGGTATGTATACCGGCATTAATGAGACTACGAGCCGGGTACTTGACAACCAACGGGCTATGTTCGAGAACGAGCGGCTCATCCTCGCCAACCAAGAGCAAATGCACACCCGGTTGCAGCGGATAGAGACGCAACAGGAGCCCTTCTTTGACCATTACTGGAGTCAAGACTACTTTGGAGGCTATCCACAGCCTCCGCCGAGGACCCAATATGATCCAAACTTCCAGGGGGAGTACCCGTCTTGGGATCCTACGACACCGCAATACCCACCACCGCCTCCGCAAGATTGATCAGGGTATCACTGTTCCACCCTTAAGTTAGTTTTTGACTATGAGGCCATAGTCGAATTCAAGCTTAGGGGGGTGGCTGGAACAACTCTATCTTTTATCTTTTCTTTAGTTGTTTTTAGTTTCTGCTTTGTTATTAGTTCTTGCAATTTTAGTGTTTGTTTAGGATCCACATCTATCTAGTGTAATCGTGGATGTCTTAAAAAAATTGTCATCTCGCTTTTTCATGGGAAATTTAAGGGAATTTCAAATTTTCTATGTCTTTTGGATAGCTTAACTTGGTTGTCCTTGGGAAACTTGTCCTATGAAAATGATTGATTATGTCAACTTTGAAGCAATATGTCACACCCACACCCACATTGACTCATGAAAAGTGGATAGTAATGGTTGTTTGAGCCTAACCTAATCAAATGGTAATGAGACATTAATTGGATATATGAGAAAGAACCCTTTAAACGACCACACATGTCAGTAAGGAGGGACACATGATATTTTTCTAAGGTTCAGTAACTTAATCTTGTGATTATTCCACTTCATATTTTTCCATAATCCACCAAAGAATTGGAAGTAAAGTACAGTTTTAATTCCTTCTTGCGTGCATAGCATGTAGATAGGATTTGCATTGTTATTTTCATATTTTTGCATTAAAAAAAAACATATAGTGATTCATGCACATTACCTTTAGGTGCATGTCATGTAGTTGCACTCATAACTTTCATGATTTTCATGCATAAGTACACCATGTACCTCAGTTCTCTTGAAAAGTGATCTAAATTGTTCCATACCCTTGAAATAGTACAAAGATTTCCAATCATGAAGAAAATAGCCTAACACATGTATCTCTAAGCAATTATGGATATGTGGGCTAAGAGGAAAAAGAAAAAAAAATCTGAAAATCTGAAAAAAATTGAAAAAATTTAGAAGGAAATGGAATAAGAGGGAGAAAGGAGCATGATATCACTTGCATAACAAGGAAACTGAGTACATGATGTGGCTTAATTAGATTTCTATCTCTTTTTGAGGTGTAAGGTTAGTGCATGCATCATTCCACCTAATTTTAAGCATTAGGGAATTTTCAATGTCCATTTGCATCATTTAGGGCATTTTGTTGTATGCATTTTGAAACTGTGTAATACTTCCAAATTCTTCCATGAACCACCCATTCCATCCACCCGTTGCTCGGATTGGTAGGCCACCGTGATTTTCTCCTCACTCATGTTTATCAGGAGAACTGCTTCCATGTAGATGGTAGTTAGGGCGAGCAACGTAGTGTAGGCGATCACAAGATGCACTAATGCTGAATCGGAAAATTTTATTATGTTAACTGCCTTATGTGATAGTGTTCATTGGTTTGAAGGATAATTTCTTTTATTGATGATTATTGTCGCCTGTAGGGTAATTACTGTTCTGTGATTAGGAAAGGCCGGTTTGAGAACGTTCAGTGGGAGTCATGTGGAATGTGGGGTGATGTATTGAGTGTTAGTTGACATCTGCAATTCTATTCTAAGGATTAGTTGTTCGAGGACAAGCAATGTTTAAGCTTAGGGGAGTTTGATGTGATGATTTTGAGTCGCATTTAGAGACCTATTTCATATGTGTTTTGTGCTTTAATTACTCATTTTCATGGATATTATTGCATAATTCACTTTATTTGGTCTTTGCCATCATTTTATATCAAATCCCCTTTGTTTTACTATTTTGAGCATTATTTATCATCTTATTATAAATTGTGTGGATTTACTTGGTCTTGTTGTGAAATTTCAGGAAAAATAAGTATCTGCTTCCGTCGATACCATCGACCAAGCCACATGTTGTCAGCCGAGAAAAGCAATACAGAGTCGATACCATCGACACCTAAGTCGATGGTATCGAGATCCCTTCAAGTTGCTGGCGAGGAAGCTGTCGATACCATCGACCCATGTCGATGCCATCGACACAAGGGGAGCTACAGCGTCGCTAAACGACAACAACCGACGCTAAAGGAGTCGATACCATCGACACACAAGTCGATGGTATCGAGATCACCACAGGCACTCAGAATAAAAGAAAAGAAAGTTGCCGCTAATCCGCCAGGTCGATACCATCGACCCTACACCGGCAGATATGCGTTGGATCTGTTTTGATCTCGATCGGACGGCTGTTGTTATTTGACGACCTAATTAGGGACTTATACCTAATGACGGCCGCCCAGAGGAAGGGATCATCTCATTTTTTGGATTGCACGAGTGCCGAGGAGGAGAGAAAGGAGAACGGAGGCCGAGAAGCTCATCCCGGGTGATTCGGACGCTGCCGAAGATGATTTCCACCACCGACAGGCGGGGGAAGCTCGTGTTCTACGCCAAGGATCCACCGGTTCTTCTCCGTTCAGGGGTTTTCCCATTTATTTCCCGTTTTCCTTATGAATTCCCCAATTTCTACCATGTATTCGTGTGAGATGAACATGAGAGGCTAAAACCCTCAATCTTTAGGACCGGGAGTAGCCCGGGAATGCATTGTATGACATTTTTATATCAATAATTCATATTTTTCTCTTAAATCCGTGGTATAGATTCGTTTTCTCCATTTCTATTGTTATGCTTGATCACCATAATAATAACTTAATGCCCTTAATCACTTCGACAGAAGGATTAACGGTTGAAAAGAGACGAATTCTACATTAATTAATAAAACCCTTGACAAAGGAGTTGTAAAATTAATGGTGGGAACTGAGAGACCGTTTTTAATGCACTTAGTTTAGGGGAATGATTACTACGACGGTGGAATCAACCTAAATCTAAGTAGTGAATTACACCACGACAGTGGGTAATTCTGTTTTCAGGCCACTACCCGGATAGAGAGAGAAGTGTGAGGAATTATATGAAACTTAATACAATGTTGACCCGTGGTGAAACCGCCATCCTAAAGATATCCTTTTGAATTGATTAAATTAACCTTTAATCAATTGTTTTCTTTGTTTGATTTTTATTTTCTTTTTAATTTGAACAACAAAACCCTACTTTGTTAATCGGTCTAGCTGATTGCGATTAGTTAGTAGAAGTCTCCAATAATTCACGTATCCCTGAGTTCGACTCGGGCCTCACAAGGCCTATATTACTCGACGTGTATACTTGCTTTTAAGCGCGTAGTAAAATACACGTCAACCGCCAAGTCTCTTCACGTGTGATGGTATAACCTACTCGTTAAGCCATACAAGTCATTACCTCAGGTCCATCACTCGCCCTGGTTTGGAACCATCAGTAGTCCTAATAGAGATGCTCTTCACGGACGCACCTCTTCGAACGTCCCTGTTGCTACACGCTCCAAGGGTCGGTTAACTCCCAGCGTGACTGTCGGCAGTTGCGCCTCTTCCCCCTTGCGCGAAGCCATCCAGAGTCCAAACGTCCGTTCACACGCCTAAGCGACGCGTGCCTTGTTCGCCTCCAAGTGAACCGTCGTGATCAGTTTTCCTTCTCTCTGCCAACGCCCGTCAGCAGGTTGCCGTGGTCATGGTGTCATTCCTCGGGGAATCGTCGCGACACATCATGCCACCTCTTAGCAACTTCTTCAGTGTCCCTCTGTAGAGGGAGCGGATGCGAGGCCACCTACCTCGTCATCACTCTCGATCTTAACCGCCACATGGTTGGCAACCGTCGCCGGAGACAGGCGCGGCTTCTTGCTGCAACGCTCGGGGTCGTTGGCCAACATCATCTCGGCCAAGTACTCCTTACTAGGAGCGTTGTCCTTCAGTGATTCGGTTTCAACAACCGACATGTAGTATGTTGCTTGATCGACCAACATACTCACCACTTGGATGGACAAAACATACACCCAATTTGTTAAGGCACCCAACCAGTCGCCCAGGCTATCATCCCTGGAACTGGTGGCACCGTTGCAGGAACAACTACTCTCTTCAGACGTTGAAGAAGAGGTGTTGCGATCCACCTCAAAGATTTCGAGTGCATGAATCCTTTGCCGAAGGGACCCGATCTCGCGAGTAACCGCCGAGTCCAGGGCACGTAACTTCCCTCTGATGTCGACGATCACACCATGGATGTCGTTCTGCCAGGCATAGAGATCCTCTCTTAGCCACCGGGTCTTTTCGTCAGAGCGAGTTCTGCCCTCGTGGCAGAACTGATAGTTCGGTTGCTCTTCCCAGATGAGCGAAGCCAACTGCCGCTCTATCGTCTCCAACTTGGCTTCCATATCAGGCATCACCTTCCAACAGTCGATGAAGATAATCGTCTCCCTCCTTGATATCAGAAATGCTCTGATACCACTCTGTTACCGGGTGAAATTCAATCACAAATTTTGCACCAGTAATGGCGTTGAGGTCGTCCTCAACAAGCCCACACACAGTCCTCCTTAGAGTAGAAGAACTTAGAGTCGTACCGGATAAGAAGAAGGGAGGGGAGGGACTTATCTTTTCCGGACTTCTTCCTTTTTCACTAAGGACAGAAAGGAATTACAGTAGAGCAGAGTCTCCGTTAATGGAGTTCTCTCCTTAAGTCTGAAACGACTAAGTATGAGTTGGATTCGGTGTCTCCTTGCACAGCCCGCAAGTCCACCCTATTTATACACAAAAGGGTCGAGACGGTTAGGCATGCAAGCCCCATAACCGCTCGCCCGACGGTTAAACACAGAAGTCTATAACCGTTCGACGGTTAGGCAATCAATCCTATAACCGCTCCATGGTTCACAAAGTATAACCGCTCCAAGTAGTGCGCTGAAGGGACGCGTCGGTTCGCTTTATAACTGTTCGCTCCGAGTAGTGCTCCCAACCATCGCGTCATTTCGCTAAGGCACCTGATTGCTCCATCCGCTAAGTCCCGTGCTCATCCGAGCCCGCTCCAGGCAATAGCCCTGCCCGCTTCCTCTTTGTGGCTGCAAGCGTCGTGTCGCTTCGCTCCATCATCCAGGCGGTTAGAGTCACCCGCTCCCGCCTCCACGTCTGAAGCCTATGGGTAGTCCGGCTCTCCTGTCGGCTCGCGTCCATTCGCAAGGATCGGCTCGCGGATCGCTAAGTCGTGGGGTTTAGGCACCAGCTCACACGCGTCGATTCGCTAAGGCAACAGCCTAGCGGTTAGACTAAGTGCTCGCATCCCTAACTCGCACCCCTTCATGCCATAACGCTTCTCCACTGTGGTGTTACCTTTGTAACCGTCACTTGGGTCGCGCGGCACCCCCGCAACGCCCGTCCCGTGGCTCTGACCCGGGTCAAACCCGTGCGACAGAACTCGCTAGGAGCTAAGTGAGCTGCACGCGAGCTGGGCAGCGTCGGCCCGAGCTGCTGCTCACTGTCACCCATACTTGGTCAGCTGCACGCGAGTCAAGACCAAGTCTTGTAAGCTCCCTCTGAGCTGTATGAGGCCAACCCATCCTTATCAAGCTGCTCGCTCGCTGTCCCGAACTAAGGACCATCTCGCCCGAGCTGGGTCTGCTCACCCGTCAGATAAGTATAGCTGCACGCTAGCTAAGACCAACTCCCTTGAGCTGTTGCCTTCATCGACTCAGCTGAGTCCAGCTCCCATATGCTCATTTTTGCCTTGGACGAGCAAGGGCTCGCCCCCTTGAGCTTCGACCCGCTCCACCCGAGCTAGGTCATACCTCCTTAAGCTTAGACTCGTTCCACCTGAGCTTCGTCTAGCTTCGTTGAGCTGCGGTGTATCAACACCGAGCTATCTCGACCTGCATCCAAGCCATTGACCCAATGTATTAGCTAATGACACACCTTTCTGGACAATGCTCGACCCTTAGAGAAATAAGGGGGTAACAGCACCCATGGTCACGTTGTTGTTGAAATATAACTATCCAGAGATGACACTTCCAAGTTATAACTAGCCGGAGACCAATTTGCAAATTCTTGTTCATGTTATTTTGACCAAGAATGGGACCCACCGAGTCTTAAAATGCAGCGTAGTGGATACAGATTCTGTTAATTTTTTGTAATTCAACCGTGATTGGTTGCATCCGTAACCGACCCACATCCACGCGCGTAAGATGGACATCAAGGGGCCGTTTGGACGCGGTAATTAAACATGGGATTGTAATTATATTTGTATTCTAAATCCCCAATGTTCCATAGTTATCATTTGGACATTTTAGCATGGTATTTGGTGATTACCAGTATTTAGGTGCCTGTATTTAGCATGCGTTAAAATTGTCTTCTAAAATCACGCCAACACAGGTGTGATTTGGAATAGCACGGCTTCTATCTGATTTTCCCGATCTCCCGTACGTTCCATCCTCCCGTCCGGCTTTCCCGTCTCCTCGTCCTCGTCTCTGCTACCGCCTTCTCCTTATCTGCTGCGCCGAGTCGCCGACCACCATCCCTTCTCAGCTGCTATTGGTTCCAGTTTTCTCTGTTATCGCGTTACTGGTCACCTCCTCTTCTCGGCGGTCAGCGCTATTAAAATTGATGCCTACTCATGTATGTGTAACCGTAAATGGTTGAAAGGTTGTAAGGTAGTTATGTTTAGGAGAAATTGTAACTTTCTTACTGTAAAGATGCGAGTAGTTATGCATCATGTAAAGATGCGAGTAGTTATGCATCAAGTAGAGTGTGTGGTAGTTATATTTAGATGAGTGTATATATTAGTTACGGTTGTAACTATCCTTTACAAGGATGCGAGGGAGTTATAACCGCCATGCAGTTAGTTACATGTGGAGTAACCACATGGTGGTTATCAGCAGTGGTTATCTGCTGATGTAAAGCTATATAAAGCCACTGTTAGTCAATGTGAAAAGGACGCTTGTGCATGTGTCGTTTGCTCATCTTTGTCTTGCCGTGAGCAAGTGTATAGAGTGTGGAGTGCTTATTTGTTTAAGGCACTATGTGAAAGTGCACGTTTCATGTATAAACAGTTCTATGTAATCAAATCCACTCCCTTTTCTTGTGTATAATACACATTGGAAAAAAAATCCAAATAGCACAGTTTCTTAAAAAAATGTATCTAAATAGTACTTTTCCCAACTTATTTTCCGAATTAGCACACTTTCACCTAAAAGCGCCACATTAATTGGCGTTTTTCTGGTGCAGGGACGGAAAGCGCCACATTAATTGGCATTTATCTGGTACAGGGATTGAAAACGCCACTTTTACTAGCGTTTTCACATTGGCTGGCGTTTCTTTGGAACACGCCAAACAAAATGGCTTTTTTTACTTTTAATCAAATCTCCGCCAACTCCACCGCCGAACCCTGCTCCGGAGCCGCGGCCGACTCCACCCCTGAACCGCCTCCTCCGCCGAATCCTCCTCCTCTACCTACTCCACTCCTGCCACCAGAACCACCTCCAACGCCAAACCCACCCCCAAATCCTCCACCTATTCCGCCTCCTCCACCTACCCCACCACCTGCACCTCCACCTATCCCCCCACTTGAACCACCCCCTCCACCGAACCCACCCCCAGCTCCACCTCCTGCACCACCTCCTCCGCCAAATCCACCACCAGCACCCCACCTACTCCCCCACCAGCACCTCCGCCAATACTGACACCGGATCCTCCACCTATTCCGCCACCACCACCAGCACCGCCGCCTATCCCACCTTCGGCGCCGCCACCCAAATTAACCTCCTCCCCCACCAACGCCGCTTCCAATTCCTCCGCCATGACCAACACCACCGCCCAGAACTCCCCGGTGTTGCGGCGAGCACGGCTGGAGATGTTGCCCGTTACGGAACTGAGAAGGAAAGTGCAGGATGGGCGACTGAGAAGGCCAAGGAGTCAAGGAGAGTGCAGGTTGGGCGACTGATACCGCGAAGGAAGGTGCCGGAAGGGCGACAGACGCCCGAAAGGATGCAGCTTGGGAAGCCAAGGAGACCGGCAAAAACACCGCTGGATACGCTGGTGAGACGGCTAAGGGAGGCTTTGAGAAGATCAAGGAGTTCGTGACTGGTAACATTATACGTCGACCAACATGTTGAGAAGGAACATTACAAATGGCTACAGTGGCATATAGTTTGAGAAGATCTTGTCTACACTCTGCCAGTGCTAGCTATTACTTTCGTACTCTTTGCATGGAGATAGCATGCAGCAGTTATGTCACACTCCATTTATAATGGTAAAAAACGCCATCTTGTTTGGCGTGTTCCAAAGAAACGCCACCAATGTGGCGTCACCAATCAAAGTGGTGCTTTCGGTCCCTGTACCAGAAAAACGCCAATTAATGTGGCGCTTTCCGTCCCTGCACCAGAAAAACGCCAATTAATGTGACGCTTTTAGGTGAAAGTGTGCTAGTTCGGGAAATAAGTTCGGGAGAGTGCTATTTAAGTAAATTAAAAAAAAAACTGTGCTATTTGGATTTTTTTCCCATACACATTTGTTGTGATAAAGACAACAAGCGCCTCCTCTTCGTTGCTGCCGCCAGCCACCTCGTCTTCCCCGCTGCTGACATCTCCTCTCACCCCTGTCGGCGCATACTATCTTTCCTCCTCCGGCTGGCTATTCCTCCATGGCGCCTTTCCTTTTCCCCAACCCTTCCTTAACCTCCCTCGTTCATTCTTGTTCTGGAACTGCCGGAACGCGAACCTGCAGTTATCGAAACCATTTCTATCTAAACAGCAGGATTCGTATAGGTGGCGATTAGAATCCCAAAAATGATAAATACACATGTATTTTGAAAAGTTCATTATCCAGTCACACAGTGAACAACTTAGAGGTACGGGTGAATGGGTGTGGATGACCACGGATTCTGGATGTAGCGGATGAAATTGCCATCCCTAGGTTTCGATCGGTTAGATATCCAATCAACGTCCTTGACTAACCTTTGCAACAGATAATAGAAGAACAAGAAGCTATAGATCTGGACATTTTTTAAATCTAACTGATAGTGGACTAGCTTTAAGCTATGGCAAAAAAACCTAAATGGCAAATTTCCCATTTTTTATTCCCTAAATGGCACGTTCTTGAACTTATTGCTCAAAATGGCACATTTACAGACCAATGCGTCCTCTCCTGGGACGCATTGCCCTCTCGAGAGGCAATGCGTCCCCGGTTGGGACGCATTCCTCTCCCGAGAGAGCAATGTGTCCCACAGGAGAGCAATGCGTCCCGAAGCCGGACCTATTGCTTTTTTTATTTTTTTTATTATGATACCATGTATACCATATATATTATATATACATATATATGTTAAATTGCTAAATTAATATAATCTAAATTAACTTATATACAAGTAGTCATATATTTAAAATAATATCTGAAGATAATAAAATAATAACATAATATTATATTCATCAAAACATAATATTTATAAATGTAGATAAAAATATTCAAAATTAATAGATATAATACTAAAATTATATAATAAAGTGTAAAATTATAAAAATAAAGAAAATATATACATCAAAAATATACATATATATACATCATATAATATCTTCCAAGTTTACAAATAAATACATGTATATATTTTTTCTTTATTTTTATAATTTTACACTTTATTATATAATTTTAGTATTATATCTATTAATTTTGAATATTTTTATCTACATTTATAAATATTATGTTTTGATAAATATAATATTCTGTTATTATTTTATTATCTTCAGATATTATTTTAAATATATGGCTAATTGTATATAAGTTAATTTATATTATATTAATTTAGCAATTTAACATATATATGTATATGTAATATACATGGTATACATGGTATCATAATAAAAAAAATAAAAAAAAATAAAAAAAGCAATACGTCCGGCTTCGGGACGCATTGCCCTCCTGTAGGGGCAATGCGTCCCCGGTTGGGACGCATTGCTCTCTCGGGAGAGCAATGCCTCCCAACCGGGGACGCATTGCCTACCGAGAGAGCAATGCGTCCCAGCAGAGGACGCATTGGCCTGTAAATGTGCCATTTTGGGCAATAAGTTCAAGAACGTGCCATTTAGGGAATAAAAAATGGGAAATGTGCCATTTAGGTTTTTTTGACTTAAGCTATATATGGACGCATACTAAACGCACGACGATTTCTTAACGTAAATTCTTCCAGTCGGGGAGTTGCCGAGGTGGGACCGGAGGTCGGGATCCTGCCAAGTGACGGAAGGCACCGACGAGCGGACCGAACAGATTTGGCGGCCTCGGTGGATTCTGCGGCAGCCTCAGTAGGCTCGGCGGCGGTGGCGGCGGTGGCGGTGGCAGAAACCTCAGCATGCGCAACGGGGACGGCGGAGGCTTCAACGGGTGGACGACGGTGCAGTTGGCGGCGGCGCAAGCCTCAGAAGGTGCGACGGCGGTGGAGGTGGAGGTGGCGGTGGCGGTGACGGTGACGACAAAGCCTTCTTTAAGCTCTCGATGTAGCTGTCCACAACCATTGGCAGATACTGCTCTAGAAACTCCGCGTACCGCTTGCCAAACGTGGCTCTGGCAGTGCCGGTTTTCATAACCTGCGCCGTCAGAACCAACAGGGCTGCCGCAAGGGCGTCCCTCAAAACCTCGTCGGTGTTACCGGACATGGAGCCTAGTGGGGGAGAAGAAGAAAGGAAGGAGCGGGGAGAACGAGAGAGGACAGAGGGCGGGAGTGAGGAACGACAACTCCTGCGTGACTTTCTATTACGAGGATGTTATGATGTGGAGGTAACATGGCTTTTGCTGCAAGAAGCTACCAATGCATTTTCTTCGAAGTTTTTAAGTTTCTCCATAAATATTTACATAGGCATCTGAACCTGGCAAGAGAACTACTTGAGAATGGCCTTGTACGTGCTGCAAGGATCGTCATCTTCAGCATTAACACTAGCAAAATAAAGGTGCTATCTCCTGAGTTATGGCACAAACAACTTGGCCATGCTAATAACCAAGTGATGGGGAGCTACTCAAGAATAAAGGGTTGATTCATACAACTAGTAGCTTTAGTCTACATTTATGTAAGAGTCACAGAATACCGTTTACAAATACTCACATAAAGAGTTTCTTTCTGCTTTTATCTAATTCATTGTGATCTATGGGGTAAATCTCATGTAGCTAGCTAGCATGCATGTGTACATGGTCATAGCTATTATGCTTAGTTCGTAGATGATCTAGTGCTCTTTCTTGGTTCGTTAAAGAATAAAATATGGGCCAATACCTAAATAGCATGTTTGGACATTTTAATTACCAAAATGGCACGATTCAAAACTTAATTCCCAAAATGGCACATTTCTGAGGCAATACGTCTTCAACGAGGACGCATTGCTCCTGGTGGGACCAATACGTCCCCTCGGGAGACGCATTGCTACTTTAAAAAGTAATACATCCCCAATGGGGACGCATTGCCTCCAGCAAACTAAGGCGTCCCCAAAGAGGACGTATTACTTTTTTTATTTTTATTTTAGTTTTTTAATTATGATACCATGTACGTTATATAAATACATATATATGTTAAATTGCTAAATGAACATAATCTACATTAACTTATATACAATTAACCATATATTTTAAATAATAAATGAACATAATAAAATAATAACAGAATATTATATTTCATTAATACATAATATTTATAAATGTAGATAAAAGTATTTAAAATTAATGGATGCAATACTAAAATTATATAGTAACGTTTAAAACTATAGAAATAAAACAAATATATACATATATATACGTATACATGTATATATATTTATTTGTAAATTTAGAAAAAAGAAAAAAAAAACTAATATAGCAACATATAGCACATGCTGATATACACTATATATAAAAATATATATATAATATGTATAAATATTAATTTTAGTATTGTATCCATTAATTTTAAATACTTCTATGTATTTATAATTTTAGTATTGTATCCATATATATAATATGTATACGTATATATGTATAAATATATAATTTTAGTATTTTATCTATTAATTTTAAATATGTTACTATATATTAAAATTATTGGATACACTACCAAAATTATATATATTTCAAATTATATATTTTAAATACTTCTATCTACATTTTAGTATTGTATCCATTAATTTTAAATACTTCCATATTTAAAATACGTTACTAGAAGTATTTAAAATTATATATTTTAAATGTAACGCATTTAAAATTATATATAACACAATTAATGTAGATAATTTTAAATTATATATTTTAAATATAACGTATTTAGAATTATATATTTTAAAATTAATGTAGATAATTTTAGTATTGTATCCATTAATTTAAAATTAATGGATACAATACTAAACATATATAATTTTAGTATTGTATCCAATAATTTTAATATATAGTAACGTATAATAATATGCAATTTTAAATATGTTACTATAGAATTTTAAATACTTCTAGTAACGTATATATAATTTTAAATAAATTACATTTAAATACTTCTATATAATTTTAAATACATTACTAGAAGTATTTAAAATTATATATTTTAAATGTAACGTATTTAAAATTATATATAAAATTAGTATTGTATCCATTAATTTTAAATACTTCTATCTACATTTATAAATATTATGTATTAATGAAATATAATATTCTGTTGTTATTTTATTATGTTCTTTTATTATTTAAAATATATGGTTAATTGTATATAAGTTAATGTAGATTATGTTCATTTAGCAATTTAACATATATATGTATTTATATAACGTACATGGTATCATAATTAAGAAAAAGTAAATAAATAAATAAATAAAAGCAATACGTCCTCTTTGGGGACGCATTGCTTTGCTGAAGGCAATGCGTCCGCATTGGGGACGTATTGCTTTTTAAAGTAGTAATGTGTCTCCCGAGGGGACACATTCGTCCCACTATGAGCAATGCGTCCTCTTTGGGGACGTATTGCCTCAGAAATGTGCTATTTTGGGAATTAAGTTCTGAATCATGCCATTTTGGTAATTAAAATGTCCAAACGTGCTATTTAGGTTTGTTGGCCTAAAATCTGAACTTCTGAGGTGTTTTGAACAATTCTATAATACGATTCTTACAAAATAGATAGGACGGAGGGCGGGGGTGAGGAACGACAGCCACAGATCTGTGCTTCGCTTTGATCTGGAAGATAAATAGACTGGGATGTTATGATGTGGAGGTAACATGTCTTTTGCTGTATCAAGCTATCAATGCATTTTCTTCGAAGTTTTAAGTTTCTCCATAAATATTTACATAGTCATCTGAACCTGGCAAGAGGACTACTTGAGAATGGTCTTGTACGTGCTGCAAGGATCGTCATCTTCAGTATTAACACCAGCAAAATAAAGGTGTTATCTCTTGAGTTATGGCACAAACAACTTGGCCATGCTAATAACCAAGTGATGGGGAGCTACTCAAGAATAAATGGTTGATTCATACAACTAGTAGCTTTAGTCTACATTTCTGTAAGAGTCACAGAATACCATTTACAAATACTCACATAAAGAGTTTCTTTCTGCTTTTATCCAATTCATTGTGATCTATGGGGTAAATCTCATGTAGCTAGCATGCATGTGTACATGGCCATAGCTATTATGCTTTGTTCGTAGATGATCTAGTGATCTTTCTTGGTTCGTTAAAGAATAAAATCTGGGCAAAAAAACCTAAATAGCACGTTTGGACATTTTAATTACCAAAATGGCACGATTCAAAACTTAATTCCCAAAATGGCACATTTCTGAGGCAATACGTCCCCAAAGAAGATGCATTGCTCCTGGTGGGACCAATGTTTCCCCTTGGGAGACGCATTGCTACTTTAAAATGCAATACGTCCCCAATGGGGACGCATTGCCTCCAGCAAAGCAATGCGTCCCCAAAGATGACGTATTGCTTTTTTTATTTTTATTTTACTTTTTTAATTATGATATCATGTACGTTATATAAATACATATATATGTTAAATTGCTAAATGAACATAATCTACATTAACTTATATACAATTAACCATATATTTTAAATAATAAATGAACATAATAAAATAATAACAAAATATTATATTTCTTTAATACATAATATTTATAAATGTAGATAGAAGTATTTAAAATTAATGGATACAATACTAAAATTATATAGTAACGTTTAAAGCTGTAGAAATAAAACAAATATATACATATATACGTATACATGTATATATTTATTTGTAAATTTAGAAAAAAGAAAAAGAAAACTAATATAGCAACATATAGCACATGTTGATATGCACTATATATAAATATATATAATATGTATAAATATAAATTTTAGTATTGTATCTATTATATTTAAATACTTCTTTGTATTTATAATTTTAATATTGTATGCATACATATAATATGTATATGTATATATGTATAAATATATAATTTTAGTATTGTATCCATTAATTTTAAATACATTACTATACATTAAAATTATTGGATACAATACTAAAATTATATATATTTAAAATTCTATATTTTAAATACTTCTATCTACATTTTAGTATTGTATCCATTAATTTTAAATACTTCTATATTTAAAATACATTACTAGAAGTATTTAAAATTATATATTTTAAATGTAACGTATTTAAAATTATATATAAATCAATTAATGTAGATAATTTTAAATAACATATTTTAAATATAACGTATTTAAAATTATATATTTTAAAATTAATGTAGAAATTTTAGTATTGTATCCATTAATTTAAAATTAATGGATACAATACTAAATATATATAATTTTAGTATTGTATCCAATAATTTAAATATATAGTAACGTATAATAATATACAATATTAAATACGTTACTATATAATTTTAAATACTTCTAGTAACGTTTATATAATTTTAAATACATTACATTTAAATACTTCTATATAATTTTAAATACATTACTAGAAGTATTTAAAATTATATATAATTTTAGTATTGTATCCATTAATTTTAAATACTTCTATCTAAATTTATAAATATTATGTATTAATGAAATATAATATTCTATTATTATTTTATTATGTTCATTTATTTTTTAAAATATATGGTTAATTGTATATAAGTTAATGTAGATTATGTTCATTTAGCAATTTAACATATATATGTATTTATATAATGTACATGGTATCATAATTAAGAAAAAGTAAATAAATGAATAAATAAAGCAATACGTCCTCTTTGGGGATGCATTGCTTTGCTGAAGGCAATGCGTCCCCATTGGGGACATATTGCTTTTTAAAGTAGCAATGCGTCTCCCGAGGGGATGTATTCGTCCCACCAGGAGCAATGCGTCCTCTTTGGGGACGTATTGCCTCAGAAATGTGCTATTTTGGGAATTAAGTTTTGAATCATGCCATTTTGGTAATTAAAATGTCCAAACATGCTATTTAGGTTTTTTGGCCTAAAATCTGACCTTCTGAGGTGTTTTAAACAATTCTATAATACGATTCTTACAAAATAGAGAGGATGGAGGGCGGGGGTGAGGAACGACAGCCACAGATCTGCACTTCGCTTTGATTTGGATGATATATAGACTGGGATGGTGATGGTGTTGTCAGGCACCATGCGTCAGTGTGACTTTCTGTTACGAGGATGTTATGATGCGGAGGTAACATGCCTTTTGTTGTATCAAGCTACCAATGCATTTTCTTTGAAGTTTTAAGTTTCTCCATAAATATTTACATAGTCATCTGAACCTGGCAAGAGGACTACTTGAGAATGGCCTTGTACGTGCTGCAAGGATCGTCATCTTCAACATTAACACCAGCAAAGTAAAGGTTCTATCGCCTGAGTTATGGCACAAACAACTTGGCCATGCTAATAACCAAGTGATGGTGAGCTACTCAAGAATAAAGGGTTGATTCATACAGCTAGTAGCTTTAGTCTACATTTCTGTAAGAGTCACAGAATATCGTTTACAAATACTCACATAAAGAGTTTCTTTCTACTTTTATGTAATTCGTTGTGATCTATGGGGTAAATCTCATGTAGCTAGCATGCATGTGTACATGGCCATAGCTATTATGCTTTGTTCGTAGATGATCTAATGCTCTTTCTTGGTTCATTAAAGAATAAAATCTGACCTTCTGAGGTGTTTTCAACAATTCTATAATACGATTCTTACAAAATAGAGAGGACGGAGGGCGGGGGTGAGGAACAATAGCTACAGTTTTGTGCTTTGCTTTGATCTGGAAGATATATAGACTGGGCTGGTGATGGTGTTTCCAGGCACCATGCGTCAGTGTGACTTTCTATTACGAGGATGTTATGATGTGGAGGTAACATGCCTTTTGTTGTATCAAGCTACCAATGCATTTTCTTCGAAGTTTTAAGTTTCTCCATAAATACATACAGAGTCATCTGAACCTGGTAAGAGGACTGCTTGAGAATGGCCTTGTATGTGCTGCAAGGATCGTCATCTTCAGCATTAACACCAGCAAAATAAAGGTGCTATCTCCTAAGTTATGGCACAAACAACTTGGCCATGCTAATAACCAAGTGATGGGAAGCTACTCAAGAATAAAGGGTTGATTCATACAGCTAGTAGCTTTAGTCCACATTTCTGTAAGAGTCACAGAATACTGTTTACAAATACTCACATAAAGAGTTTCTTTCTGCTTTTATCTAATTCATTGTGATCTATGGGGTAAATCTCATGTAGTTAGCATGCATGTGTACATGGCCATAGCTATTATGCTGTGTTCATAGATGATCTAGTGCTCTTTCTTGGTTCGTTAAAGAATAAAATCTGACCTTCTGAGGTGTTTTCAACAATTCTCTAATATGATTCTTACAAAATAGACTACAAAATGACTGTGGAGATGAATTTCTTAATAGTGCTCGTCAGGGATTTCTTCATCAACTAAATTGTCCTTACACTCCTCAATATAAAGGCTGTGTTGAGAGGAAACACGGGCATCAGGTTGAGTTAGGACTTGCTATGCTTTTCAATGCTAAAAGTACATGCACAATACTGGGTAGAAGTTTTTCCTTCTGCATGCTTTTTTTTTGCTAGGAATAGCGTGCCTATTTCATTGATAAACCAAAACAAAATTTAGGTGATCACCCGATGTAACCACAAGCTAAACAAAACTAGCAACAAAAAATAGAAAACAAGGTTGTACAAAGGGTAAAATAACTACCAATCTATCTGTACATCATATGAAAAACAAGGTTGTACACTAACCATTCTTCTGCATGCTTTATTATCAATAGATTGCCTGCATAAGGACATAAAATGCTTTCTCCTATACAACACTCTACTGGTAAGGAGCTATAGACTATCAGAGTCTCAGGGTGTTTGGATGTGAGTGGTTTTCTTGTCTCAAAGATTTAACCAAGCATAAATTTGAACCTCATTCTCTCCCTTATGTGTTTCTCATATACACCAATGATTCTTCTTATAGTAAAGAACCTCCCACTTTAGCCGAAGTTGGAGATCTCTACAGCTAAGTCTCATACTAATCACATTATGCAAGACATGTATTGACCTTGAGGTTATACATTGCCTATATTTTGATAATAACTTAATCATTCCATTCATATGTATCTAATATGTGTATTGAAGATTGATTTTAGGCATTAGGTACATGAAATGGATCCAAAATCCAAAGCCCTAGTTTGGCTCAAGTTCAAGTCAAAATAGCTACAAGTGTGTAATTTGGGATTTCTATGTAAATGACCTTAGAACATTTCTATAATCACTTGTAATGATGAATTGACTTGTAACTTAGTTGAGAAAATTGATTGGGACAACAAACACCAAGTTTTAATCACTTTAGATGCAATTTAGAAAATTGATTACAAACACTTGGTCGGTCGAGTTTCCTAGCCTTAAAACTCGACCGATCATCCTTGGTCAATTTTCTAGAGATTGCATCAGTCGAGTTATGTTTACACAGAACTGGACCGATCAAGTAACTGACCATTTCGATTCCAAATGGTCGGCCGAGTTTTGTCAGGACAAACTCGATCGATCATTTGAATATCGGCCTTGTTGTTTACTTGATCGGTTGAGTTACCTTTATTGAAACTTGACCAATTGCATTGTACGAAAATTATAGAATAAAGTGATGTGACTGTTGGTGAGTGTTTTGATTGAAAATAGATTCGTTGCTTTGAGCAAAAAATAGCTATTTTCATATCCAAGTGTCCCACAACTTAAAGGGGCACCCTCAACTATAAATAGGACCTCTTGGAGTTCATTCTAAGGTTTCTCATTCACATATGCTTGGTCTTAGCGTAGTTGAGAGTGTTATAACCTTTTGAACCCCTTTCTCTCTCTACCTTCAAGTCAAATTCATGAGTATGAGTGAGATAGATTCCTGTGTAAGAGAGCTACTCCATGTAAAGATGTAAAGCTCTCCTTCATCCTCTTCCCACCTCGATTCCCTTTGAAGAAAAGATTGAAGGTTCTTCCCCGAGTGAAGGAGAAGAAGGTTGTTGTTCTTCAAGGTTGAAGAAGGAATGCTGCTCCAAGTCTCCAAGTGAAGGAGATAGATGCTCTAGATCTCCGAGTGAAGGAGATGTGCAAGGCGACTCTCAAGGAAGATAGGTAATCCCTTGAAGGCATAAGACTTGAAGGAAGGAGTGGTTAAGTCCATGTTGATGGCTGAAGACTCCATGGTTCAAGTCAGTAAGCTCCTTTTATAGGTTGAAGATCTTTGCTTGAGGTACTAAGCCCTTGTATGTGTGATTGTTGTGTCTTGTAATCTTATTGTGGAATATAAGAGTACCAAGATTGCAAATCCTAGAGACTAACCCACTCTAGGTAGTGGATTGACATTGCTCTTAAGTTTAGGATGTGGAACCACTCTAAACCACATGTCCAAGTGTTTTCTCTTCCTTGTCTCTTATCCTTGCTTTGAATGATAGATTAAGACATCAAATTACTGCTTGGTTCAGTTTCTGCACTTAATATAAATTGGTGGTCTAATTGTTCTTGTGAAGTTTGTGAATCTCTATTCACAACCCCCCCTCTAGAGCCCATTGATCCAACAAGTGGTATCAAAGCAGGTCTTCTCCAAGCTACTTCAACAAGTAGGAGAAGATGGGCGATTCGGAACTTGGTTCGCTTGACCTAGAAGGAAGCTTCTCCATGAGACCTCTGATCTTCGACGACACAAACTTCCTCTATTGGAAGAGAAGGATGTAGTTATACCTCCAAGGTGTGAGCTATGAAATGTGGAAGATAGTCCACCTCAAATATGAAGATCCAAAAGGGGACATCTCCACATGGACTGAAGCAGAAATGAAGCATGCTCAACTCAACACCATAGCTGTGAGCATCATCTACGCCACCCTCACTCCATCTGAATTCAACCGGATATCCTCTTGGGACACCGCAGATGAGATATGGCACAAATTGTGTGTCACCTATGAAAGAACCGAGCAAGTGAAGGAAGACAAGATCTACATGCTTGGTGGTCTTCTAGAGAACTTCAAGATGGGTAAGAGTGAAAGAGTGGCTGATATGTACACTAGGCTCAATGTCATCATAAATGGATTGGCAGCCCTTGGGAGTGTGTTGGATAGAGGCACTATCAACTCCAAGATCTTGAGATCTCTTCCAAAGAGATGGGAGCCCAAGGTCACTTCAATTGAAGAGGTGAATAAGATAAGTGAGCTATCAACTGAGGAGCTGGTCGGTAACCTTCAAGCTCATGAGCCTAGGCTTGACAAGCAAGAAGAGGAAGAGAAAAGAGAATAAAAAGAGTCCAAAAAGGTAAAGGACACAACCTTCAAAGCACAAATTGAAGAAATAGTGTGGCAACAACAACTTGCTTTGAAGTCTCCCAACCCTTCCTCAAGTGAAGATGAAGGCCCTAATGAGCATGAAGAAAACTACTCCAAGGGCAAACACTTCAAGAGCAAGCCCTCTTCTTCAACTCCAACATGCTATGAATGTGGTCAAAACGGCCACTACAAGAGTGACTGCCCCAAGGCAAAGAAAAGCCATCACAAGAGCAGCCACAAGAAAGATAAGGAGTACAAGAAAGAAGGCAAGTACAAAAGGAAGGACAAAAAAGAGAGAAGATCAAGAGATGCATCCCATGCAGCTTGGGAGGAGTCTTCTTCAAGCTCCTCAAGTTCTGAAGATGGAGAATGACACCTTGCTCTCATGGCCTCCACTAGTGAAGATATTGGTGAGTTAAGTGAGGTAAGTGAGGTAAGCAATATTAATTTGCATGAGCTATCTAAGGAAACTTTCATTGATATGTTAAATAAATGCAAATCCTCCTTTACTAAATGCAAATCTAAAAGGAAAAGGTTAGGCAAGATAATTGATGATCTATATGCTAAAATTGAGATTCTTGATAAAAATGAAAAATTGCATCTTGATAGCATAGATTCCTTGCAAGGGCAGTTCCTTGACCTTGAACTTCAATACAATGGAGTAGAGGTTGAAAATGGTGTATATCTTAAAAATATTGAAAATCTTAAGATAGATAACCAAAAATGTCTAGATGATCTTGAAGTTCTTAAAATTAAAAATGTGGAACTCAATCTTATTGATGATGCCAGGAGAAAGGAAGTTTATGCTTATCAAAGAGAAATTGTCTTGCTTAAATATGAAAATGCTAAGTTTCTTGCTCAAGTTAATGATTTATCTTCTAGACCTATTTTGTAAAGAAATGAAGTTGTTAGCATAGCTTTAGAGAGAGATTCCCTCCATACTAAAGCCCTCTGTTTAGAGGTCGATGTATTGCATGCTAGAGATGATCTTGCTAGTCTTTCTTCTACTGTCATAAATCTTAGTGATGATAATTACAAGTTAAGATCTTCTTTGCAAAGTTCCTTTTGGGAAAGAAATCCCTCAATGATGTCCTAGAACACTCTACCAAACAAATTGGTACCAGTGGTTTGGGATATGATGGGACTGCTCCAAAAGGTAAGAGCAAGAATAAGAACAAGGGTAAGAAAAAGAGTGGGGAACCTCCTATCTTCCATGGAGAGTCTTCCGACTCTAAGAACCCTATGGTATGTATCCATTGCAAATGTGATGACCATTCTACTTATTGTCCTTACAAGCCAAAGGGGACCAACCCAAAGATGAAATGGGTCCCCAAGCTAATCCCGAATCCCAAAGTTTGAGTTGGGTTCCGACATCCTTCTTTCTTGCAGGTTAAAAAGATATGGATTGTTGATAGTGCCTGTTCGAAACATATGACTGGAGAAATCATCCATTTCAACAAGTTCATGAAAACGAAAGGAGGATCGGTAACCTTTGGTGACAACAAGAAGGGTAAGGTCATAGGTGAGGGCGATGTAGGAAATGAGCTTTGTATTAGAAATGTTTTGCTTGTTGATGGCCTACATCACAACTTGATTAGTGTAAGTCAACTATGTGATAATGGATATCTTGTGTTGTTTACATCTCTAGAATGCTTGCTTCTAGATTCCCTCTCCTACAATGTCATATATAAGGGAACTAGAAATGGTAATATTTATGTTATTATTCTTGATGCTCTTAAGCCCGTACTTGATAGATGCTTGGTCATGGATAAAAATGATATTTCTCTTTGGCATCGACGGTTGGGTCATGTGAATATGCATCAAATGAAGAAGTTGAGCAAAAAGGATTTGGTTCGTGGACTTCCTAAATTGGATTTTGAAAAGGATGAGGAATGTCAACCTTGTACAAAAGGGAAACAAACCAAGTCCTCGTTCAAGTCCAAAGGAGTCATGAGTACCAGGAGAGTTCTTGAACTTCTTCATATTGATCTATTCGGACCGATGAGAATGCAAACACTTCGTGATTCCAAGTATTGTCTTGTTATTGTTGATGATTTCTCTCGATATACTTGGACTTTCTTTCTCATTTAGAAAAGTGATACTATTGATGTTTTCTCGATTTTTTGTAAATGGGTTGAAAATGAAGTTTCTTGCCGGATTGTTTCTATCCGCAGTGACCATGGAGGAGAATTTGAAAATGATCTTTTTGAGCGTTTTAGTGAAAAATCAGGTTACTCGCACAATTTCTCTTCTCCTCGTATGCCTCAACAAAATGGGGTAGTTGAGAGGAAGAATAGGTATTCAAGAGATGGCAAGGACAATGCTTCTTTAATATGACATTCCTAAGAGGTTTTGGGCCAAAGTCGTTAGCACCGCCTGTTTTGTGCAGAACTGGGTTTTTACACATCCATCATTGAAGAAAACCCCCTATGAGCTGTGGCGTGGTAGAAAGCCATCCATTGATTTCTTTCATGTTTTTGGATGTCCTTGTTTTGTTTTAAACACGAAGGACTCTCTCGACAAGTTTGATCTGAAATCTTCTAAGGCTTTCTTCCTTGGATATAGCACTACAATCAGGGCATATGACTATTCAACATTGAATTGTCTAAAATTGAAGAATCTATCAATGTTAAGTTCATTGAAACTAACCCTATTATTGGCAAGCATGTTGTTGATAATGATGTTTCAGATGAATTGATTCCAATCTTGAAAGACCTCAACATCGACAACAAAGGTAAGCAGGTGATTGAAGTAGAAGAAGAAGAAAAGAAGGATCCTACTCCCCGCTTTGCCAAGAATCATCCCAAGGAGTTGATCATTGGAAACCCATTTGAGAGAGTGAAGACACGAGATGCTTACAACAAAGAACAAGCAGATAGTGCTTTCATCTCACAGCTGGAGCCAAAGAGCATCAAAGAATCCCTTGATGATGATGAGTGGATCCTAGCCATGCAAGAAGAGCTAGAACAATTCGAGAAGAATCGTGTGTGGACTCTAGTGCCAAGACCAAGTGATAGAAAGATCATTGGCACCAAATGGGTCTACCGCAACAAGATAGATGAGCAAGGAAAAGTGGTAAGAAACAAAGCAAGGTTATTAGCACAAGGTTACAACCAACAGGAAGGTATTGATTTTGATGAAACTTATTGTTACGACCCGCGTCGAGCTTATCCCGTAAGTATGCTGTTAAGCATGTGATTAGCTGATGTGTTAAGTCATAAGCTTGTTTTTGTTAATAATGTTTAAAATGGATATGATATGTGCTTAGTGTGTTTTCTAGCTTCTAAAGCGTGTAGGATCTTACGCTTGAAGCGTTTCCAGAGAAATCGTTCAAATCCGACCTTCGAGTCAAAAGTTGCAAGTTTTGGGCTTATAGGGACCCGTTTGTAATTTTTGAAAGTTTTGAACTTTGCGATTCGGCCCCTAGGTTTTCTTCCTTATTCTCTCCTTTTCACTTAACTCGTTTCACTTTCTCAGAAACGAGAGAACGCAGGAAGCGTTCTCCTTCCTTGCGTGAGAGAGAGAGAAAGAGAGAGAGAGAGAGGGAGCTGAGAAGGGAGAGACGTCGGAGCTTCGTTTTGCTCCGATCAGCTGCTGCAGCTCGTCCTCTTCCCTCCGTTGATCGTATTTTCCATCAATTCGATCCGGATTTGCAACTGAAGCTACGGTTGCAGGGAAACGGCTTGAGGATTGGGGCACAAGGAGCAGCCCTAGCTCGTTTCTTTCCTCCCTTCAGGTGCGATTTAGTGATGTGTATCGTTCGCAAACGTTTTGTGGTGTTTGTTCGAGATTTGCCCGACGATTCGAGAGAAATTGACATCTGCAGCCCGGTTTTTGTTTTCTGCCTGTGCGCGGTTCGGCCGAGTTCCTATTCGGTCGGCCGAGTTGCATATTAGGGCAATCATGCTGTGTTTTTGGGTCGGCCGAGTTCGGGTCTTGGTTCGGCCGAGTTTCTTAATTAGATAAACGAACATCGTTTTTGTCGGCCGAGTTTGGTCCTAATCGGCCGAGTTTCCTTGTAGGTTTATAAAGCGGTGTGTCGGTCGGCCGAGTTCCCCAGGGGATCGGCCGAGTTCCCTGCTGGTCGGCCGAGGTTGGTCGGCCGAGTTACAGAATCTGGGAAGTGTTCGGCCGAGTTCCATAGTGATCGACCGAGTTCCAAGTGGTGAGTGGCAGTTCATTTAGAAATCATTATTTAACTCATTTTAAATGCTTATTTGCTTCAGTATCAGTTGATATGACTCTTAAACAGTGTAGCATGTACATTAAAGTATGTTAAGATCATTGGAACTTGACATGCGTGATATGAATGATGAAAAGGAGGAAATTCTATGTCTTACAGTTGCTGTATGATATTTCTGTCTAATTGTTTATCGGTTAATTAATTAATAGACCTAAGTGCCCTAACACCGTAGAACCCCTAAAGGAAGGTCTGTTACTTAGGGGTGAAACTCGTGTCCAACATCAACCGGTTGAGTAATTCTGGTGGCATGAGGATAGAGAGAGAGGCAGTGTCTAACAACAACCGTGTGTGTGTCACAGTGGCACTGGGAAAAAGAAAGAAAACTTGGTTATCTAACACCATTCGTGCGTGTGTCACGAAGGTAACCCTGTGAGACTCTCCGCCTGTGTGCTCAGGTTAAAGGAGGAGTCTGGAGCACACATGGTTGTGCATTGAGGCCGTGGAGCCTAGGGTCCTGTAGCAGAGCAGGGCTGGCGTCAGACTTAGCATTTCCCGGGTGTGTCGCTAAGTCTTGTACGGTGGGACCGTAGCATGGACTTGTTGCGGATCTTTATATGCAGGGTACACTGCATATATTTAGGGCATAATAATAAAATGAATAAATAAACAAGTAGGTTCACAGTAAATTTGTATAATCTGTTCATCTATCTGAATTACCGATTGATGCTTAGAAATGTGATTATTATCTGTATATCTGCTATGTCAGTAGAATTGCCCTGCTTGAACTGTATACCTGTTTATTTTCAGTTAATAAACCTGACGAGTTGTTTAGTGATAGCTAAGTGAAATGTTATTCACTGAGCGAGTAGACTCATCCCTCTACTCAAACATTTTCAGGTCAGCATCAGCATCAGGAATCGGAAGGATCGTTTCATCCTAACGTTTAGTTGATAAAAGGTTTGTTGTTTGTCTAGTTAGAGGTCTCTTAGTCCATTCCCCTCGATCCTCGGGACAAGGTGTGCGAGAGAGAGAGAATGTGTACACAGATGTAAATTAATGTTATGCTTTCTTTATGTTAATCAATGTAATATGTTGTAGACTCTGTTTATCTTGCTAGTCAGTTTAATAAAGATGCTTCCGCAGTTTGTTTAGTTTCATTTGACAGCATAAATCAGATTTTCCTATTAATATCTTTAAAACGTTTAAAAAAAAGTGAAGAGTGATTGGCTTATGTGTAAATCCCATCCTGTCGCGTCTTAATCTCGTGATTTGTGGTTAATGTGAGATTGGGGCGTGACACTTATGCTCCTGTCACTAGATTAGAATCTATCCGCATGCTACTTGCTTTTCCTAGTTACAAAAATTTCTTGTTATATCAAATGGATGTTAAAAGTGTGTTTTTGAATGGTATAATCGAGGAGGAAGTATTTGTTGCTCAACCTTCGGGCTTTGAAAATGACAAGTTACCTAATCATGCTTATCTATTGCAAAAAGCTCTCTATGGACTCAAACAAGCACCTCGAGCTTGGTATGATAAATTAATAACTTTTTGTTAGATAATGGGTATGTCATGGGCAAAGTTGATTCTGGCTTGTTTCTAAAACACACTTCTAACAATTTTCTAATTATCCAAATTTATGTTGATGATATCATTTTTGGCAGGACTGACCTTGATCTTTGCAAGGAGTTTAGTTCTCTTATGTAGAGTGAGTTTGAAATGAGCATGATGGGTGAGTTGACTTTCTTCCTCGGCTTTCAAATAAAGCAAACAAAAGAAGGAAACTTCATCAATCAAGGCAAGTACACAAATCAGCTGCTCAAGCGCTTTGGGGTGGAGAACATGAAGCCGATGGATACACCCATGTCCAACACAGCCAAACTTGACAAAGATGAAGAAGGTGAGAAGGTAGATGAGAAGCTCTATAGAGGTATGATTGGAAGTTTACTTTATTTAACTGCCTCTAGACTTGATATTATGTTTAGTGTTGGCTTGTGTGCTCACTTTCAATCTAGCCCTAAGAAGTCGCATCTTATAACTGTTAAGAGGATTTTAAGGTACCTAGCCAAAACCCAAAATTTTGCTCTATGGTATCCAAAATCAAGGGATTTTACTCTTAGAGCATATAGTGATGCAGATTACATAGGGTGTTTGGTTGATAGAAAATGCACAAGTGGCACTTGCTTTCTCCTAGGACCATGCTTGGTGTCTTGGTTCTCCAAGAAACAGAGCACCGTGGCATTATCAACTACCGAGGCTGAATACATTGCAGCCGGGAGTTGTTGTGCACATGTCCTATGGATGAAGCAAATGCTCTAAGACTTCAACATATTTTTTGATGCTTCTCCTATCTTTTGTGATAATACTAGTGCAATTAATCTATCTTACAATCCTATATTTCATAGTAGAGCCAAACATATAGAGGTTCACCATCATGTTCTTTGTGACCACATTGCCAAAAAGGATATCTATATCACGAATGTGGACACAGAGAACCAGTTGGCGAACATTTTCACAAAACCACTAGCTAGAGATCAATTCAATTTTATTAGATCTAAACTGCTCATTGTTGATTTGGATGCTATTTCCATGTGATCTAGCTAGTTGTCTTTATCCTATATGTTTACACATGTCTTTATTCTTCACCTTGTTTTGCCTATATGCCTAAATGTGCCAAAATTTGCTTGTTAACATGCTTTGCTTTGCTTGTTTTTGGTTTTTTTTTATCAAATTTCATGTTTCATTGCTAAATAGTACCCAATGATGAGCTAAATGTGCCTAAGTATGTTAATTATACATAATAGAATTGAAAAATGAATTTAATTGGCATGTATATGGCTAGAAACTCAGAATGTGATTTTTAGGTCAGGCTGACCTTCGATCGAGTTCCCCAAGGACAAATTTGATCGATCAGGAGCCAAGAGTAGTTCTTCAGTGGACCGTTTGGTCGAGTTTCACACTCTTAGAACTCGACCGATCCGTGGGCTGAGACAACTTAAAAGTTAGGATCGGTCGACTATTTTCCCTTGCAACTAGAAAATAGCTGACGAATTCCTCATCTCTAAGCCCTAAGCTCTCAACCCCAACCCTAAACCTCCCGCTCTTAGCCCTAGATGGACCTATAAACCTTGATCTTGACCTCCTCGGGCGTCAATGGTGGTGTCTCTTCGGCATTTGAGGTTTTCTTTTGCTTGTGTGCTCGTTTTTCATCTCGTTTTTGCTTCCATGGCCTCTCATAGATGAAAACGTCCTGATCCTAGCAATGCCCCAGCATCCTCATCGAATAATCATTTGATTCAGTTTGATAATGCATCTTTTGTATTGATTGAGGTTGTAAATAGGTACAAGGACCTTCTTCCTCGAAGCCCTTTTCCTTTTCGTCCCTTGATCGATCCTTCGCCTCGGTATCAAGTGATTATCACCTTTGTTTCTCGCCTTCTTGCCACCCACCATCTATCCGCCCTAGCAATCGAACATGACTGCTTTCACAACTCTTTGACGAGTACCAAGGTTGTTCACGAGTTCTACGCCAACTTGCGTTGGAACTACGATTCGCTAATCCCTCCGCTGAATACTCAAGTAATACTTACTTCAATGATCGTCGGTTGTCGTTTCCAAATCTCTGAGGATACTTTAAACGTCTTTTTTGTTGGATACGAGGAAAACGACACTTGGCGTAAGGATTATGGTGAGTATTTTGATCTTCTTGACCCGGAAGGTTTCTACAAACACTATGAATTGACGTTACCAGATATTCATTAGTTTTTGAAGAAACCCGACGTCGCATAAGAAGAAGTCCACCCTGCCATCCTCCTCTCTTGACCTTATGAGGCGCATACTGGATTTAGTGATCAACTGTAATGTCCATCCAAAGAAAAATCGAACGGACATTGTAGAGAACACTGCAGTCATTATGTATTGTTTATTAAACAATATCAGTGTCAAGTGGGCCAGATACATCTTACATCATATGACCTGCTTCGACACTGGTAAGAACACCAAAGGGACCCATCCACCCTACCCGGCTTTGATTTATGGTTTTTTCCAGTTCACCATTGACAAATCTCTCTTCTCTGACTTCCATTATCTAGTTTCCAGAAAGGGTGTTTGTATTAGTGAGACCATACACTTCAAAAGTATGCTCCTATTTTTACCCCTGCCTCTGGTGCTTCTGCCTCTGCCTCCGCCTCAGCTGCCCCTTCCTCCTCCACCCGAGCTCCACCCCCGCATCCTCCTCCTAGACCTAGCCGTGTGTCTTTTCGTGTGTCAAATGAGACCCTTATGGGCTATATGATGCATCAACAGGCATACAACCAACAGGTTCAGTTGCACCTGCACAAGGATCTGTGTTCAATCATGTCTCACATGAACCTATCATATGCATCACCCTACCCCACCTACCATCCCTTCCCCGGTAGTGCCTATGCTTCATATGCTTATGAGCATTACTACCCTGCTCCTCAGCCTTCCGTTGCTGGTAGCTCTGCTCTTGCCGTCCTACCATTACCTGCTGGCCCCCTGGCCACCCTGTTTGCTTCCCTGGGTTCCTCTGCTCCGTCTTTCCCATAGGCCAATGAGCTTCATGCTCTTAGTATGTCTTGGGCTGAGCAGAATGCCTACTGGCCCGGTCGCTCCTTTGGACCTCCTACTGATGAGGAGATGCCTGACCAGGATGAGGACGTTGAGGATGATGATGACAGTGATGACGAGGACGCTTTTGATGATGGTGATGGTGATGGTGTTGGATCTGATGCTAGCAGCACTGCTGCTGCTCCTTCTGGCGGGGATGAGGACTACACCCTTGGCGATGACGACGTTGTTGATATAGATAGCTTAGATGTTTAGGTGGTTTATTAGTTTGTAGTCTAGCATGCTTATCATATACATCTTTCTAGACTCTTTTGTATAAGAAACATCTTGGCACATTCTTCTGCGTTGTACTATTTCTTGTCTCTGTTTTATTGTCTTTATGGTTGTAGTTGCTCTCATGTGGACATATATCTGTGTTGTAATATCTTTGATGTGCACTATGGCTATTTATTCTATTTTATCCTATGCGTTGGGGCCGTCTTGAATTATATTTTGATCATGACTTTGATTGAATGTTATCCTTTGTTTGAATGTGATATATGTTTTTAAACTGTTGCTTATTACCTAGCATATATGGATGGTTGAGTTCTAAAGAAGACCTTGTTTTTATGCTCTTCTACCCCCTACCTTTTTGAAAATTTCAAAAGGGGGAGAGATATCTCTTAGTTTGAAACTCAATCATATTGTTTTTCATTGTTATACTATTTCTTAGTTGATCCTTTTCTTGTTAATTCATTGTTTACTATGTGACTTGCAAAGGATTACACAATACATGCAAAATGTCATTGCTATATGTAGATAGACTAACCATGCAGGTTAGATGAAGCATAGATTGAGGGGGAGAAATTCACATTGTTCACATCATGAATCCCCTAATTCTCAACGCAAAGGTATAACTTTCATATCCCTTTTCAATACATTTGAGGAATGGTTTCTCATTGTCAAAAAGGGGGAGAACGCTGACCTTGAGGTTAAACATTGCCTATATTTTGATAATGACTTAACCATTCCATTCATATGTATCTAATATGTGTATTGAATATTTATTTTAGGCATTAGGTACATGAAAAGGATCCAAAATCCAAAGCCCTAGTTTGGCTCAAGTTCAAGTCAAAATATCTACAAGTGTGTAATTTGGGATTTCTATGTAAATGACCTTAGAACATTTCTGTAATCACATGTAATGATGAATTGACTTGTAACTTAGTTGAGAAAATTGATTGGGACAACAAACACAAAGTTTTAATCACTTTAGATGAAATTTAGAAAATTGATTACAGGCACTTGGTCGGTCGAGTTTCCCAGCCTTAAAACTCGACTGATCATCCTTGGTTAATTTTCTGGAGATTGCATCGGTCGAGTTGTGTTTACAAAGAACTCGACCGATCAAGTAGCTGACCATTTCGATTCCAAATGGTCGGTCGAGTTTTGTCAAGACAAACTCGAATGATCATTTGAATATAGGCCTTGTCGTTTACTTGATCAGTCGAGTTACCTTTATTGAAACGCGACCGATTTCACTGTATGGAAATTGCAGAATAAAGTGATGTGACTGTTGGTGAGTGTTTTTATCGAAAATAGAGTCGTTGCTTTGATAAAAAAAAATGGCTATTTTTGTATCCAAGTGTCCCACAACTTAAAGGGTCACCCTCAACTATAAATAAGACTTCTTGGAGTTCATTCCAAGGTTGCTCATTCACATATGATTGGTCCTAGCTTAGTTGAGAGTGTTCTAACCCTTTGAGCCCCTTTCTCTCTCTACCTTCAAGTCAAATTCATGAGTATGAGTGAGATAGGTTCCTGTGTAAGAGAGATACTCCATGTAAAGATGTAAAGCTCTCCTTCATCCTCTTCCCACCTTAATTCCCTTTGAAGAAAAGATTGAAGGTTCTTCCCCGAGTGTAGGAGAAGAAGGTTGTTGTTCTTCAAGGTTGAAGAAGGAATGCTGCTCGAAGTCTCCAAGTGAAGGAGATAGGTGCTCCAGATCTCTGAGTGAAGGAGATGTGCAAGGCGATGCTCAAGGAAGATAGGTAATCCCTTGAAGGCAGAAGACTTGAAGGAAGGAGTGGGTAAGTCCATGTTGATGGCTGAAGACTCCATGGTTCAAGTGGGTAAGCTCCTTCTATAGGTTGAAGATCTTTTCTTGAGATACTAAGCCCTTGGATGTGTGGTTGTAGTGTCTTGTAATCTTATTGTGGAATATAAGAGTACCAAGATTGCAAATCCTAGAGACTAACCCACTCTAGGTAGTGGATTGACATTGCTCCTAAGTTTAGGACATGGAACCACTCTAAACCACCTGTCCAAGTGCTTGCTCTTCCTTGTCTCTTATCCTTGCTTTGAATGATAGATTAAGACATCAAATTGCTGCTTGGTTCAGTTTCTGCACTTAATATAAATTGGTGGTCTAATTGTTCTTGTGAAGTTTGTGAAGCTCTATTCACCCCCCCTCTAGACCCCATTGATACAAGACATGTGTAATAATTCACTATCATGAATATACTGACTCTACAGCTAAGTCTCATACTAATCATGAGGACTCTTTGGTAACTCATCTACAACATGGAACTCATTCCATGGTCACATGAGCTAATGCATCTAGTATTACTAAACCAAACCAAAAATATGCTTTAACAACTAGTAACAAAGACATTGAAGCTCCTAAAAGTATCTCTATGGCTCTAAAACATCCTGGAACTTTCTTCCTTATCCACTGACAATACCTGGATTCCTATTCCAAGACCTACACACACAAATGTTATTGGTCCAAAATGGGTCTTTAAGACGAAGCTGAATGTTGGTTGGAAGTCTGGAACGTCTCAAAGATTGATTAGTAGGAAATCCGGTCAAGAAGAGGGGATTATGTATGTGGAACTTTTAGTCCAGTGATAAAAACTCCCACCATCAAGATTGTTCTAACTCTTGCTATTTCGTTTGGATGGCATGTTGATCAATTGGACATTTGTAGTGCCTTCTTAAATGAAGATCTCACTAATCTAGTTTTCATGGATCAACCTCCGGGTTTCAAGAACTCAGAACATCTGTCTTCTTCACAAAACTTTATATTGGATTAAACAAGCACCAAGAGCCTAGTCTAATAAGTTGAGCAATTTCCTTCTCAACTATGGTTTTCTGTGTAGCACAGCTGATCCATTTTAGTTCATATTTCAGTATCAATCTAACTTATGCATCTACTACACTTTACATTGATGATATTATATTAACATGAAATGATAAAATTTGCTTCATGAATTTATCTCAACACATAGTAACAAATTTAGTCTATGACGTATGTGATTAGATTACTAATTTCTTGGCATTCAGATCACTTTCTCTAGCTATCATTCTAATGAAGCAAGAGAAATACATTCATGAAGTGCTTTCTCAAGCATATCTCCTACAATTTAAACATGTGGATACTCATGTGGCTCTAAACTTTCATAAGATTCCACCTAATGAACTATTTTCTGATGCTAGTTTGTATAGATGATTGGTAGGGTGCTGACAATTTACTACTGTAATCAGACCAGATTTCCAGTATGCAGTCAACACCACCTATTAATTCATGGATAATCCTTCTCATGTTCACTTCTCTTTAGTAAAGCACATTCTTTGTTATCTAAAAGGAACTATCTATGTTGGTATGCACATTCATCCTATGCCATCCATCCAACTGCAAGCCCATTGTGATTATGACTGGGCAGGGTGCCCAATCACAAAGTGTTCAAACTATATTTTTCTGGGGGATACTTGCATATCTTGGAGCTCAAAGAAGCAAACAACTATAGGTCGATCAAGTAAGGAGGATGAATATCAAACTCTTTCTTCAAATGCTACTAAAATTACATGGCTCTCTTATCTTCTTCAATATCTACATATTCCTCTTCTATCTTCACTTGTGATTCACTTTGATAATCAAAGTGCTCTTTACCTTACAATAAATCATGTGTTTCATGCTAGAACTAAACATATTGAGATATCTTATCATTATGTTCCTGAGAAGGTATAATTGGGTCACATTCTTACCAAATACATCCCTACATTATTACAACTGGCCCATCTTCTTGCAAAGACTCTCCCACATGACACTTGCAACATGCTGATAGCCAAATCGGGACTTTAATAATCTACATCCAGTTTGAGAGGGGATGTTAATGTATTTGATATACATGTGTACCTTTTTTATATGCATTTGTATGTGTACTTTTTTTATATATGCATGTGTACTTAGATATGTTTACTTGATGTGAAAGTATCAACTATAACAAACCTACCTAGCTCTCTCGAGATATTCAGGCCATTCCAATGTATTGGGCCCAGAGATCATTAGTCCATAAGTTTGTATAAATGGATTGTAGATGTGAAATTTTGAATACAAGTAAAAAGCTACTTTCTCTCCTACTACTTGCTTTCTTCTCACTTTCTCGCTTTGTGTTCTCTCTTCTCATCATCTTCCTCTCTTTTAATCTAGAGATCTTTACACTAGAGTGGTCCTAAACTTTCTACTTTTATTTAATCTACCGCCTTCATGTTATGCTGACTAGTTTCAACCCGTAACCATTAAGTATATACTATTCTTCATTAATTCAACAACTAGCATTCTCTAAATAAACATCTTTGTAAAGGTTCAAGCTACAAATTGGCTTGCCATTCCTTTTTGTATGGCAAAACCAAATGATTTAAAGAAGTAGATGAAAATCTCTCATAAATGCTATTTCATTCATGTTCAATTTGGATCCAACTTTTTTCCTGACAATTTCTTGAAGGCATGCATGGCACATACAAAACCTATGGTGAATTTGAAAGATACCAGAAGATAGCAATAATCAAGTATGAATCTTTCCTAAATGTGATCACTATTTTCTTATCTAGTCTCTTCCTAAAGAAATTTGGTAATCTTCCTAACATATGGATCTTCCTTCTGATCCAATTTTAGTCCTAACTAAGTGCAATTGATTATCTATGCATTAGGATTGGCGACTTAAGTGAAAAGAGCCACAAATCTCATATTACAGAGTAAAAAACAACAATATCACTAACATGAATCTTTTTTTTTAAATATCGCATGCGTAAAAAATATTTTTAGGTACATATCACCATCTAGTTCAATTCATGACAATTGATGGTTGTATTTTATTCCACTTTGTTAGAATATTTATTTTATATTTTATATGGTTTATGGGTCTAATTGTCTTATCCCATTAGGGTTAAGTTCACTTCCTTATATTCGCCTCTCTCCTATATATAGGAGAGGTGTCTCATTAGCCTTCAATTTTCTTTTCTCACATGGTATGGGAGCATTAATACAACCCAAAGGAGAAAAAGAGAGACCATCCACCTATGTGTGGTTTCTTTCTTAGCTTGCTCATTCATTAGGCATCTTCTCAACCTCCATACTTGTCTCCTCTCTTCTTCTTTCATAAAATTAAAATATTTTTTCATCTCACATACCCTTTCCATCTCAACCATCATCCCTACTATTATGTGTGTCCTTGGGTCATGTCTAGTTGTCCCTTCCCCAAGTCTTTGTCAAGATATTTTATATTGAACATCATGGTAGCTATCCTATTGTATAAACACATCGTTCATGGCTTCTGTCTTTGTTGGATCAATGGCAAGACTTTCTTGGCCTGAATGCATATTTTCTTGAACCCCAATTATCAGATATTGTTTTCCTTAAATCACTTGTTGTGGACAAAATCATGAGGACCCTTTCACTCTGGGATGTGACAAGGGTGACACTAGAACTGTGAGACATTCCCTATATAATGATAACTTGGATAACTGATTTGTGATAAATTGGTACATGTCATGACTTCCACATCATAAGAGGGATTCCTACTCCTGCTCATGTCTCAACAAGACATTGTTACATGGGAGGTGTGATCTGCGTGGTTATGCCTTGTCACTATGATCATCAACATCTCTTGATTCGGCCATCATAATTCCCATGTAGAAATTCACCCATGATCAAGTTTGTGCTTTCAAGTTCTTCCACTCAAGGTGTTCCGATGGGACATGGACACGAACCACTAGGCCATCACTACTCTGAGGCTATACCAACAATAATAGAAGCATCAAGTTATGGTTCACACATAAGTTCACAATGCAGAGAGGACATGAAAGTGCACCTTAGCTACTGTCACGAAGGGAAATAAGGACCGTGAACACTATTGTGTCAAAAAGTCAAAGTGGAAAATGGCACTTCACTTCTCATATACACAATATTGGTTATCATGATTCAAGGAGGTTTGAGTTAAAATGTTATAATTAACTAATAAATGATGCGCTCCAAACCTAGAATATTTTCCTCGTATCTCCCTTAATTTTTGTGAATACATAAAAAGCCTAACGTTAATCATATCTTGAATTGGATATGAGTTTTGTCCTAATTCATACAATGGGGATCCATCCCCGCACCCCTTTCTGGGTCACGTAGAGATCCATATGTTTTTTAGTCTAAATATGTCTCTCTTTATCCGTCTTCCTACAACATATTGTAAAATAAAAAAAACCTGTGCTAGTTTGTAAAACATCAAAAATGGGGCACCATGATTTTTTCTTCCTCCTTTCCTTTTTGTCATGGAGCTTCTTATTGTTACACAAATCTATATTTTTATGTCTTTGTGGATCTTCGTTCCCATTTTGCATCGTGCTTCCAGTGCAACATTAGTGTATCTCTTTTCTAGTGACACCATGCTTCTTCATGTTTTGTCATGATATGCACATAGGCTATCTATCTTCTCTTTGCTTATTCTAGTTGGGTACCACATAATTGCAAGTTGAAGGATCTTAATTATGTCACTAACACATATCGACAAAAATCGTGTTGTGCTTAATCCAACCTCTTGTTCCCTTTAGTGTTAGTTTGTGGAGATCCCAATGCATATCATAATATGGATAATTACTTTTTAGAAGCTCACCAACCTCAAGACTAAAATCCTAAACTTTCAAGGTTGGTTATTCACCAAGTCAGGTTCAGAGTTGGGAATGGCAACACTATCTCCCTTTGGAATGATCTGAGGGTTCATGGTGCCTATCTCAAGTCCATTTTTGGTGATGGCCTTATTCTTAGAAATGGCTCGTGCCCAAACCAGAAGTTGAATGTTCTAATTCTTGATGGCCATTGGAATTTTCCACCAGTCAGAGGGTTTCCAGAGCTTATTACTACTTGTGAATCTATTCATACTGGATCTGTAGATTTGTGCTACTTTGAAGGGTTGGAGTCTTTCTCTTTTAAAGGAGCTTGGAATCTCTATAGGGTGCATAAACCTGAGATGGCTTGGGCTCGATGGATCTGGAATGTTAAGATTCCCAACAGAATTAAAATCTTTGGTTGGAAAATGTTTCAGGGAAAACTAGTTACTGAAGACTTTCTCACTACTACAGAAATGTCTTATAACGTCACATTTATAGGCATCGGTGGTATAAAAGAAACCGACACCTAAACCATACCGCGTCGGTTGAACTCACAAACCGACATCTACTTGTGAAGAGCAACCAGACATAGGTATCACTTTTTATTTAGCGTCGGTTCCCGACTAAGAAACCAACGACTAAAATCGCCCGCCAAATCCAAATTTTCTAGCGGAAAAAATTTACCTCCAAAATTTAACATACGACATCGGTTTTTAGATAATCAACCGACGTCTAATGTTTTTTCACGAGACAGAAATTGGGTCCACTATTATCGTCAGTTTTGTTGAAATAACTGACGCCGATGTGTTTTCGCGTGTTGTCCCTGCAAAAATTTTCACCCCCATTTGGCGTCGGTTTTCTACGACAACCGACGCCTATAGTACGAAGCATCAGTTGTTTTTAATAACTGATGCATATTGTTAACTTAATAACACCCGTACGACCTCAACTCTATCCACTTTCTCTGCCGCCGCTTGCTGTAAGAAGGTCGGGCGATTTGCGATTCCTATCGCAGCTCATTGTGCTTGCCGCCGCCGTCGCAACTGCTGCTGCCGCCTGTCGTTGCTGCCTGCTGTTGCGTGCACCATGGCCGCTTGCTGCCTCCGCTGCACTATCGCCTGCTCCTGATCTTGCTCCCGCCACTCCTGATCCTACTCCCGCCGGTCCTGATCCTGCTCCCGTCGGTCCTGCTCCTGCTCCTGCTCCCACCTGCTCCTACTCCTGCTCTTGCCGCTCCTGCCGCGTCCACTATCGCTATCTCTACCACTGCCACCACCACCACTGCCACTGGTATATCTAGTCATCCAATCCTATACATTCTAGAGTATAATTATGCTTGTACTTCTAAAAGTGTAGCTAATACATGAATGTAGAGTGGTTAATACATATAAACCCTAGATTTGTTTAATATATTGTGTATATCATTAAATCTGTCTAATTTAATATAATATAACATTTCTAATAATTCGGGTTTATACCATATCGAATAATGTTGCAATGGAATTAGGGTTTGGTACCCTTATTCCTATCCAAACCTGAGACCACCCTAAACCCTAGTTAGGATATAGTCTTGTATGAACTCACGTACCAATATAGATGTAATCCCATGATTAGGAGGTTAGTGTATTTGGTTCTTTAGATTTGATAAAAAAGGATGGGGTTATGCCCTAATATGGGTGTCCTAATATGGTTATCTATAACTCTAATGAATATTGTTACGGTAAAAAAGTAAACCCTAGGAATTGATAGTATAAATGCTTACCCCATTATCCTATAGTCTTACCTTTGACCTCGAATGAATAGAAATATTAGATCCTATAGTCTATAGCTCATAATTCTTAACCTAACCCTAATGCAAGTAAGAGATGATGGTACATAGCCTCTTGTGTGATTATTATAATGATAGAGTACTTTCTCTCTCTATGTTCTTATAACCCTAAGTTGATGTCACATAAACATCATATCTTTTAAATAATGTTGTATTAAGCTTATGTATCACACATATGATGATGAGCCTGGATGAGGTATGGGGAGATCATGATGTATCCATGCCATTTTTTGTCTACTATTTTTTATTTAGTTATCTACTCATTTGAATTTATTTGTGTACTGCTTTTGAAATCATATAATCATCTAGAGATGTAACTTTATCACAAGCTCATTATGAAACATTAGATCTAGATCTTAGGGTATCTCTGTCGTCCTAACTATGAAATTGGTAACTTGTTTCCTTGTTGAGTATATTGGGAATCCTAATCACCCTTCTTGCTTAATGATGAACTGTAATGCACTCATGTGACATTCTTGGAATATAAATGATGAACGTTGCCCTTGATTGCCAATCACCCTAACTTGATTTTTGGCCTAGAAACCCGTCCAAGATTTACTCATTAGGAGTAAATCTTGGATAGTCCCCAGTTTGGAACTGTTCTTGAACACTTAATCTCACTTAGGATGTAAGTGAATGGCGATTCGAAACCAACGCAAGGCCGTAGAAAGAGCCAAAGAGGACGGGAAATATATCAGTTTGTCCCCTAGTCAAATTACACCCAGACCTTCATGATTAAATGATGTTACATTGGTTAATTAGGGTTAATGATGCATTTATGAACTTAATTAATTAGATTTGTACTTAGTTTCTCCAAGATTGTGTAGTTGATTAATATTTATTAATCAGGGTTAATGATGCATGAATGAATTTAATTAATTGATAGTGCTTTCTTTATTTCTTTCTTTCTTACAATTGTTAGTTTTATATTTTTCAGTCTATGTCCACCCACAACAGTCACTATGAACTGGGCCTCTATGCCAATGTTAACGTTCCCTAATGAAGAATAATTGAACATCATCCTAGTTGATCATTCCTTAAACCAACTAACCATACCCAAACATTTGCATTTTCTAAATGGAAGATACAACAGGCCTGGTGAAGTGACCCTAAATTTTGGCAATTCTTCACATGTTATCGAGGTTGAGTATGATTTGGTGGGAAATCTTGTATCAAAATCCAGTTGGCGTGATTGGATTAGAAAGATGCTAGTGGGCCATAGCGACAAGCTTTTTCTCTGTCTAGTTGGCCATAATACCATCTAAGTTTGGATAACCAACATCAACAACGAGACCCTCAATCATCTACGACAGTATGAACGCACGACGGATGATATCAGCTCAGACAAATATGATGATGAGGCCATATAGTTCAGATTCATCTAAATACAGTGAGGAAGTATTTAGTTGTCTATCTATCTAGAGTTGTCTGTATTAATAGATGCATGTTGTTCATTTTTCTGAATTTGCTTCTTAGTTGCTTATGGAAGCTGCATATGATGGGTATAATACTACTTAATTCATCAAAACAAGAAGAGAGGAGAGAGAAAACTAGTGACAGAGAGTGTGAGAGAGAAAGAGAGAGAATGAGAGAGAGAGACACACACACACACACAGAGAGAGAGAGAGAGAGAGGAAGGCATGCTGCAGTCCGCCTCCTCACTCACCTCACTTGTTCCGGTGCAGATATCAAAATTCCCGAAGCCAAAATCCGCAGCACACTAGCTATATGTAATAATAGCAGGGAAAAGAGTGAATAAGCATAGAAAAATAAACCTAATTAGATGATGATGTAGTAGATCTGGATATTAGGGTATCTCTACCCTCCTAACTATCAAATATAGATGTAGATCTTGCTTAATGATGAACTCTAATGCACTCATGTGACATGCTTGGAATGTAAATGATGAACTTTGCATTTGTGTTGTTGCAGGTGTTGACTTTCTATTGATTTGCATATATTTCTTCTTCAACCTTCAAGTGAGGTATAATATTCTCACTCTCCCAATGTGCCATTAGGCTTCATTTTGATTCAAATCTTTGATATATGGAATCATGGTTTATTTACTGTTTAGTATTTATTGACAAGCATGATTAAATGATGTTACATTGGTTAATTAGGGTTAATGATGCATTAATGAAATTAATTAATTATATTTGTACTTAGTTTCTCGAAGATGGTGTAGTTGATTAATATTGATTAATCAGGGTTAATGATGCATGAATGAATTTAATTAATTGATAGTGCTTTCTTTATTTCTTTCTTTCTTACAATTGTTAGTTTATATTTTTCAGTCTCTATCCACCCACAACAGTCACTATGAACTGGGCCTCTATGCCAATGTTAACGTTCCCTAATGAACAATAGTTGAACATCATCCTAGATGATCGTTCCTTAAACCAACTAACCATACCTGAACATTGGCATTTTCCAAATGGATGACACTACAGGCATGGTGAAGTGACCCTAAATTTTGGCAATTCTTCACATGTTATCGAGGTTGAGTATGATTTGGTGGGAAATCTTGTATCAAAATCTGGTTGGTGTGATTGGATTAGAAAGATGCTAGTGGGCCGTAGCGACATGCTTTTTCTCCGTCTAGTTGGCCATAATACCATCAAAGTTCAGATAACCAACATCAACAATGAGACCCCCGATCATCTACGGCAGTATGAGTGCACGATGGATGATATCAGCTCGGATAAATATGATGATGAAGCCATATAGTTCAGATTCATCTAAATACAGTGAGGAAGTATTTAGTTGTCTATCTATTTAGACTTTTCTGTATTAATAGATGCATGTTGTTCATTTTTCTAAATTTTCTTCTTAGTTTCTTATGGAAGCTGCATAAGATGGGTATAATACTACTTAATTCATCAACCAACATTCTATTTTGTAAGGGTTTGTAATTCTACAACCTTTATTTTATGTCCTTATCTGTCATGAAATGAATGAATTTGCTACATGTGTCTGAATGTGTGAATGTGAAGATGAATACATGAATGGAAAAGAGATGAAATGAATGGAACTGCATGTTTCTAAATGTTTGTGAAAATGGAGGAAATTTGAAATGGAACTACTGGTTTCTACATGTGTGTGATGAAAAATCATATGAATTAAATGTGCTTATACAAGTGTGTGAATCATATATATATATATATATATATATATATATATATATATATATATATATATATATATATTGTCCACCGATCTTGTTAATTTTGCAGGTTTGTGGCATGTTACTGGTTGATATCAATGGATGTTGTAAACCTGCAGTTTAGAACTGAATTGTAGGTTCTGCATCCTACTGACCAGCCATACAACAGGCCTGCAAACTGATAAGAAGAAAAATTTAGAACATAGGCATCAGTTATTTGTATAAAACCGACAACAAAGACATACCATGTCGGTTAATAGCAAAAAACAGACATCTTTATCCCTTCCTGGTGTTGGTTGTCGACATGAACCGACGCCTATTGTGCTGGGAAGCACAGCCATGCTGACAGGGATATGGGCGTCGGTTTTTGTTTAATAACTGACATCTATAATCATTCTATAGTGTTGGTTTTCGTACATAACTGATGCCTATCATTCAATTGCTGGTGCGTTTTTGGTGGCGGGAAGCATTTTGGCGTCGGTCATGGAACCGACGCCGAAGGGGTCGACCTTTAGCGGAACCCACTTGGGTGTCACTTGGAAACTGACACTAAAGGCCTTAAATAACCGACGCCAAAGGCATAATCTGTGATCTTCAATCTAGGGGTTTCATTATAGCTTCTAGATGCCCCATGTGCAAGTCCACAGATGAGGATGTGCCACATATCCTATGGAACTGCCACTTCGCATAGGAAGTGTGGGAAAGAGCTAAACATCACTTTGCTAGGAGCCCTACGAATAAGAATACGCTTACCAATGTGACAAATAGTAAGGAGAAGCAATTAAGTATGCTTATTCTCTATCACATATAGTCTGCAAGAAATAACCTCATTTTTGAAGAAGGAATTCAACAATCGAAGCAAATTTTGCAGAAAGCCTATGCAGATTTGATCTGCCTTGCATAGATAGAAAAATGCATAGATAGTTTCTTTTTTATCCATTTTTCAAAAAAAATCCACTTGTAAAAATGTTTGTTTTGATATAGTAATAGAAGAGCACGCTTAATGATCAAAACAAAAAAGGTTGATTATCTGTCAAGATTTTATCTTCATCGAACTATCTTATTATTTTCTTCTCAGAGTTGCATTTGCACTTCTTCATGTGCTAATAGGTTCTTTTAATGATCTACTTGGGCTTCCTTGAGGATCTCTTTCATTCTTGTCAAGCCTCTGAGAGTCACACTCTAGATAAATCCAATTTTACTGTCATCATCACCTCATAATATATGTGTTTAAAGATACATCTACTTCTATGTCGTTGGATGTGTTGATTCCTCTTATTCCAATCACACATTTCTTTCCACTGAATATGGTGTAGTCATGGTGCTTTGATCATCTGCTCTAGATTGATGGTTATATTTACATTCCATATGCACCTTCGAATATTTTCTTAAAAACTCAAGTATTTACATCTTGTAGAACATAACTTCAAAAATATATTTTCTTTATTTTTGTTTGTTGTATCATCTAACTGAGACTTGTTACTCCAAGCTAGATATGTGTTTCACCCATGCTCCATATTGAGGGGGAGTGTCAGAGTTATATATATTTAGTTTACATGTTATATGGGCTTAATTGTCTTGGACCATCAGGGTTAAGTTTGCTTCCTTGCACTTGCCTCCTTTCCTATATACAACAGGGAGTTTGTAGTCTACCTATGAGAAATATCTCATTAGCTTCCAATATTATTTTCTGCACAGTTCTTAAGATTTTTGATGTAAAAATAATAGTTGGGTATCATGATGTTTAATTGATTCTCTATACTCCTCTCATATCATTAAAATATCTCTCACCTGGCATCCAATATCAATCTCTCAGCACCCCTTCTTTTCAATCAAATTTTTTTTGGATGAAGTAATATTCTTATAAATCTATGGAAATATTCATTCACAGATGACACGTCAACCTCATTATATTTCTCAATAGATTAAGATCTTCAATATCTCTTCTATATGTTTATCTAAATATCTCATTAAAAGACAAAATGCCCCTTGCTACACTTTTTCTTCATATTTTATGATGCTTTCTCCTAACCATGTCAGGATATAATTCCTGAAGAAATTTTGTTTTCTATTCTAAAACCTTTATCTTAATAGATAAAATGTCTTTATACTATTTCAATACCTCTTATCTAAAAAATCATACCTAATATAGACTCTGAGTATGTCTCGTATTTGGCATAGTGACTGATAAACTATATTTTTACATTATTAGATCAAGCAAAGGCTCAATGCATATTAATTTGATTAAGCGCTACTTTCATGACATATATTGTGTCTAAAATTCTTTTATTATGTGACACTCTAAAAGTCATTACATACAAGTTTGTTAATGTCACAAATGGAGTATAACATTAATACAAACATTTCAAAATTTGATAAATAACACATAAATTTGACATGGACTGAAAAATCAATTGTGTTTTTTTTATTATCTTGATCTTAGTATAGTTTCTTTTTTATTTTTAGTTCTATAAAATATGATAGAATGCCTTTAGAACACCCATTGAATTAATAGTTTCATCTTTTTATATAAAATGCTTAACTAAAAGCCAACAACTAGATTTAATGTTGAGTATGACATAATGCAAATTCCAATATCTACTCGTAGATGAAATATTAATATATACTCCCATTATAGTACCTCTCAAGACCACACATACCAATGGAACCAACTCCCATGTTTTCCATAAAGCATGGTACTTGGCTCAGAAGGGCGTCACAAAAATAATATGCATAATAAATATATAAGATAAAAACCATGCTTTATCTATGTAAAATGATTCTTACATTGGCTGAAGGAAAAGATACTACATATGAGTTTGTTGAATTAAAAGTAATAATAATATCATGGATAATCATAAATATAAGGTTTATGTCACTAAGCTAGATAACGTGATCCTATATGGTAGATGGAACCCTACCAAACATGTCTTGGGATTTCTACTCCTTGGAGAGATATGCTTCAACCTTCTCTAGATCCAACATCAAGGGACATCATATCCCAAGGCATGCAAATGAAAACATGCACAAGTAAATAAATGGTATCAACATATTATAAGAGAAGAAAATAAATGTAGATGACTTGAATGAAAATCTTAACATAAAATTGACTTATCTATTCTTGAAATATATTCATCCCACAATATTAAGAATTAAACAAGAATATATATGCATTCTATATATAAAAACACATGAGCGCACATAATTATAGGAAGCTCATGATTACTAAGAAATCCCATAACGACCCTTCCGGTCCCTTGTTGAAAGAAACATATCAATCTACATCAATTCAACTTTTTCTTACATTAACATTAATCTTAACATTATCATGATATTGGCTATGAAAATAATAGGGTTTCTCCTCATCAAACATGTACATGAACTATTGAATCATTGATACTTTTCTCACATGATCATAATATACTATATTGGTGCATGAATATCATAATTATAGGACCTCAGGCATCAAACATGGATATATGAAGCATAATTTACGTATTCTTACATATAACATTTCAAGAACTAGAAATAATCATTGCTTGGTTATACATAACAACCAAAAAACTCAAAATTTTGTGCACAACACAATGACTTATCTACCTTGAATAAATAGACACTGTTATAACCCCATTTTTCCAAAACATGTAGTGCGATTGTAAATCTCTTTTTAAAGATAAATGAAATCCATGGTTGATTTGATGGTTTGATTTGAATGAATTTCGTGCATGATATCATTACATGTTTTCTTGATGGGCCTTATTGGCCATTAAGCCCAATGAAAATGAAAAAAAAAGAATCAATTAGATGATGAAATACATACGAGAATAAATACAAAATAATTAAAAGGCTAAGGAATAATTTCCAAATATAGATTTCCGAGTTGTTAAGGTTCCTTGAGGTTCAAGGAATTCAGAATAATAAAATATAGTAAAGGAAATAGAAAAGATATGGAAAATATGAATAATTAGAAGATAACTTGCATATAAATAAAAGCATCTCAAACTTTAGATTTTGGGTCCCAAATTTGGTACATACGTCTATTAAGTCATCATGGACTTTCCCTCAAAATTTGGGATCAATCGGATAAACGGATTGAGAGATATGGATTTTTCTAGAAATCCTAAAGTGGCTCGATTTATCTTAAATGTCACAATTCAATTGTTCTATTATGGGGCCCGACAGCCGTTGGATTTGGATCCAACAGTGGCTGCACCTCGCCCAATATCAGGAAAGGAGGATCAAACTCGCATAATTTTGGGATTAGATCCCTTGCTAATAAGTAATCGAGCATCAAAGTGACCACTCCCATTGCAATTAGGATCCTGTTCCGAGTAGAATAAGCCTGATTTTGGAAAGCTTTGGAAAGGGATTCGAGTTTTCCCCAAAGTCCAGATGGACATGGATTCCATGGCTACGGACCTGTGAGACACACCTATATAAGGGGCTCTACCCCCTTCTCGCGATGGGTGGAGAGATGCCAGAGAACCTAGCAAACTCAGGAGAGCGTTCCCTACTGCTTCTAGTTGACCCGTGATCAACTTGCAGTGCATCCCTACTGGTTTGATGTTCTCCATGGCGACGCCATGGCTGCACGAGAAGGGCACCCTCGTCGGAGATAGGGGTTCAAGGGACCTTGTCGGCATTGTACGGCTGCCCGGGGAGCTTTCCATGAGCTTTGGCCTCCCCAACACCCTCGGCCAAGGCGGCGCATCAAGCGCCCTGTTTCCCCTGCGGAAACAGAGCATGCGCGCGGGCTTCAGTGCGGAGAGAACCGGTCACCGGGTCAAGAAGGTGACAGATCCATCGCTGGGATCCGCGAGCCAGGAGAGAAGAGGCGTAAAGAAAAAAAAAGAGAAAAAGAAAGAAAATGACAGGTGGCGCTTCAAGATTGGTCCAGAGGTAGGTATCTTGCAAAAATCATAATAAAAGTTTGGTAATTCGGATTAAAGCATATTATACATGAAAGTTGTGTAGAAAAATGCGAGGAATCTAATAAAAATACTTTGAGAACCTAGTTCTTCTTAATTTTGCAAAATTGCTTTATTTGGCTAATAAAGTGTATTAAATATTGATGAGAAATCCTAATTACATGATTAGAGGGTATTTTGGTAAACCAATAGGTCAAATCGTCAAGTTTGACTCTGATAATGATAATGGTGGTTTAATTTACTATTTGATTGCAAATATGCTTAACTTGGAATTATAAGGTTTAAAAGAAGGTTAATTTGCATGGAAACCCTAATTTGGGATAAAAGGAGATAAAAATCATATTTTATGAAATAAGGAAATCAGATGCCTAATAAAGGAAATTCAATGAGGAATTAGGAGTTTCATGTAGTTTGATAAATTAAGGATGATAATGATGAAAGAAGAAGTAAAACCTTAATTTCGAGAAGAAACCCTAATTATGGAATTGAAATCCTAAATTGAATAATGAAAGTGGATAATTATTAATAAAAGGAATTGGTACTTTTATTTCAGGATTTCTCTTCCTCATTGCTTGTTGATTGGGTTATTATCTTGAAAAGTGCAACTAAAGGTATGTGGTTATGCTTATGAATATCTCGAGATAGTTTTCCGAAGTTTTCATCGATGATATGCATTAACTGTTGGATGAATTTAGTTCATGCAAACTATATCACAAAGGATATATGCCTACAAGCTCAGATCCCAGTTCCCTCTGTAGCATGATAGTTGACCTAGTACATGGCTATCTAATGGGTAGGACCATCAGGTCAGAAGAAGACCTAGTACATGGCTGCCTATTGGAGAGGTCATCAGGTCTGTGGATGACTTAGTACATGGCTACCCTTGTGGTAGGACCATCAAGTCACATTGAGTTAGGGATTGGGCTACCTGGAGTAGTGCCATGCGACTCTACCTTTACAGAGGTATAATGAAAGTTCACTGCATGAACTACACATGATTGGGAATATGTAGGGATTGAGTTGTATGGCTTAAAATGTAATCTTGATTGTTTAAAAGACTAATTGCTTGATTACATTGTTAGTATAGTTGCTTGATTATTGTTTCACCCACATACCAGTTTCGACTGACCGTTGTTTTGTTTGTCGGCGATTTAGGTACAAATCCCAAAGCACAAACAGTAAAGTGACACATTGTGAAATCAAGAAATAAAGAACAAGGAGGAACTAGTTAGAGTAGTTCATCTGTGGTTAGAAGTCTCGTACTTCCAATCTTTTCAAAGGTATGATAAAGAAAAATTTTATTACCATTTTCAGCATAGTCTGTTAGAATTTAATAATTGTTATTGGTTATACGTCGAACCTTTGATCCGGAATTTATGGTGCGGCTTCAACCTCTCGGTCTCCCTTAATTGGGGGTTATCGGAAGGTGGGGTCGTAAAAGACACCAAGTTCAAAGTTCCAGTCCTTTATTAGGTCTAATGACCTATAATTAATATTATTTATATAATATGTAGTAGATTGCCTAAAATCCTAATTTCAATCATTTATAAATCAAGTATTTTAATATAAGATTTAGAGTATGAACCATTCTAAATTGATGAACTTTCAAAGAACCTTTCCAACTCATATTTTCTCAAAATTTTCTAAGTTCATATGTAGTTCCTATGAATTTTGCAAATTTTGACCAACCATGACTGAGAAAATTGTATGCAATGTTGATTAATATAACTGAAGAAATGGTTGGATCACCCATGAGTGTGTTACATTTAAATCAAACATGTGTCTTAAATATGAATTTTACCATTAAAGAAACTTACATGACCAAATGAATCAATAGAGTGTGAAAACTCAAAAATATTCTTTCAAGGTAAATTACTCCATTTAGCAAGGGTGGGATAAAAAGTGATTTCCCAACCTTGGATCTTCTCTTTGTTCCATGATTAAGAGCTCCAAAGATCTAATTCCTTATTTCAAACCCTTAGCCAATATTCATTCTTATTATGATACCGCTTCAACTGTGTCTGTCACAAAAGGATGAACTCAGTGTGCCATTACTCAGGCTCTGTAGATCACCAAATTAGTATCTTCACACCATAGACACATAATTCTATCATAGGGAGACAAGTTCCTCCAAGATATTAACAAAAAAATCTAAATAAAACCTTACAAGTAGATCTTATATTTTACACTACTATGCACAAATGTGCATGGAAGAAAATCCATCAAATGAAATTCACAAAAGCCTAATTAAAAGTCATGGAACAAAGGAATTAGTGGAGTAGTTAGTCGATGACCATATTTTGTGGGTCAGAGCACCATTTGTCAGAATCATAGGGGGAGAAAGAGGGACGGATTAAAATCGTGTGGAAAAGAAAGAGTGGGCATCAAGGTTTCTCACTAAGACATAAATTTCAGTGTAGGGGATGAGGATCGCTAGGGAAGTGGAGGTTTAGAGGGAAAAAAATATGTGGATAGAGGTAGTAGCTTGGGGACTCTCAGGGAAATTGGCAATGGGGGGGAAGGAAAAAGGTTGGCAATCCTTTATGGATCCCTTATAGAAGGATGCGATTTGGTTTATAGGGATATGTGTTTTCGATCTAGTGAGGAGGTCGACACCCTAATTGGTGGAAAAGAGAGCTGATAAATAAGGGTTTGATGTAAATAAAGGGAATGGTAGGAGTTCACTAGAGATCAAATATTGAGAAAATATTGAGGGATGAGGGAGAAAGAGATTAGAGAAGGAAATAAAAAAACTTGTTCTTTAGGACACAAGAAAAATAGAAGGTTGTAGACAACATGGGTTTCACACAATAAAGCTCATCTAAATCTGAGCCTTTCGTTAGCAATTAGCATCACGAAAGATGTGAAAAGGAAATTGGGTGTTTGAAACTATTTAATCGCACAAACTATAGTTATTCAGATTGTTTGACTCAAAATTATTGATGAATTTGATATTAAAACTTTATAATTTCTTAGAGGGATCAAACGAGGTCTGAATGACCTCAAATTTTGACCAAATGCCAACTAGAGAATTAGTTTCCAATTTTAACAATGAATCAGTTAGTGAACAACATAAAATAATAATTGTTACTTATATTTAATGCATTAATGTGTGATCTTGGTTAATGTCACTTTCTATGTGTGATACATTTGAGTTGTTTTTTATTTGGTTAGGTCCATAGTTCGAGATTGAACATATACAACTATATACAATTTCCGTAATGAGTAGTTAGAGTGATTAAGAAGACACATGAAGAAGAGAGAGAAAATAAATTTTAAATTTGGGATTTCGGGTTATTTAAAAGTATTCCAAGACAAAATGATTTTATTTTTATTAAATTAATCATAATCACAAATGGGTAGGAATGAGAATGTGGAATTGCTAATACTTTAATTTAGGATTATTCACACAAGGGTCCAAAGTTTAGACTTTATTTATTAGACTATACCTACAATTATATAGAAGAAACTTTGGGGTACTTCACGCATCAGGATCCTTTTGTTAGAGGTATGATCTTGAAAACAATTCTCTTTCACTTTTATATCACCATTGAACATTTCTAATTTTATCTACATTGGCATTCAACTTTATCATCGAGTACATAAAAAATATTAATTTTCTTTTCCAAAAAACCTCTCAATTTCTATTGAATTCCATATAATTCCCATGATTTTACAAAATACTAACAACCCCCTACAACTCTCTCTTTTACATTTTTAGACCCAAAACTATTGCTATCCTTCATGAACTTTCTTCATATCTATATATGTTTTTCTAGTGCTCTCTATTTTATGCGGATCCTATGATCTATACTGCAACCTTTATCAAGTGTGTTGTAAACTACATCGTATGAATCCAGTGAATCCTATTTCTTCATTATTGTATAGAGAACTTATGCATTTCTCATTTAATTGACTCGTGTTGGTGCAAACATCAAACGAAAATCATGAGCGAGGATGTGCACATGAACCTCATCCAAATTTCATACATTATGCTAACCCTACTAATGAACTAAATTATATTTAGGAAAAATCATGCAACTAACACTTCTTATAAATAAGGTTGTCCATTATGAAATTTCACATTTGTATGTTGGAAAGCATTTAATTTTATGCAAAATTACCCAACTTAGAACTACCATTATTCTTTTTTTTTCTAAAAGCGAGACTAGAATTAGAGTTGGCTTTATGAAGTATAGCTACGAACTAAAGCCTTATTAAAATGCTCTTTTTCAAATACGGCCATTATCATTGAAGCAAAAAAGCTCACGTTTACATTATGGTATATCTATATTATGTAATAAGGTGCTTAAAAGGGGATGAATGTAAATTTTATTTTTATTTTTTAATTATAGATCTGTTTCTTTATAGATCTGTCCTTTTTTATAGACTGTTCCTCAAATGGGATCAGTTAAATATTGTTCAAGGCCCCTACACACCAATTGTATACTATTAAGGCATCATAAGTGAACTTTTTGCTTGGATGAAATGAGTACAAAAGAAGACGGGGAAACCTAGGGGACATGGGGGCTCTAGTGGCGGCGGCGACGCAATGCGCACGACCGATCCCGATGTGGATCATGGCGGAATGGAAGCTAATCAAGATGGCATGGATCTAAGAGACAAGCATGCAGAAAATGTGAGTTGTAACACAAGCAAAGACGCAACCCAACGAGATGTGGGTTTCTCAATCCCTGAGATTGGTTGCAATTCACCTTCTTTAGAATGTACGGATCACAAGAAGAAGACCAGGTGACTGAAGGGGAATCAAAAATTGATCTATGTAGTGAAGGACATTGTACCTCTGTGGCATATGGTAAATCGGAAAAAGGATCCCACGAAGACCAATTGTGGACAACACCCTCCGCCGCTCACAATAATAGGAGGAGCGCAACGACACCACCCGTCACAACATCCTACAACAGGGTGGTAACTGGGGGATGCTCCATAGGGAAGAGTGAGGGATTCATTGACAAATGCTTTTAAGAGGGCCTGTCTGAGGAAGTAGTCACATTGGGAGAGGATGAAGGCATGCCAGCCATCACTATCATACCAAATTTGGAGGAAGAACTTGTGCAACCCTAGTGATATGCTGGTGTTGCACATCTCCTTGGAGCGAACATCGGATACATAACTCTGAGAGATAACCTAAAACTATTGTGGAAGACTACAAGTTGTTTCAACATGTATAAGATGGAGATGGGGTACTTTTTCATACTTATCATGTAGACGGGACTATGAAGAAGCAATGACAGACGGACCATGGAAAGTCTTCATCCTTAACCTATTACTATGGGAATGATACCCTACTTTCAAGCTGAAAGAAGAATACCCAGATATGTTCATGTCCTGGTTTCACATTCTTGATCTACCGTTGCGCCTATATGTTTCAACAATGTATGAGTACATTGGGCTAGCACTAGGCAAACTGATTAAGGTGGATACACACACAGCTAGCAGAACCAGGAGCAAGTTTGCCTGGCTTCCACTAGAATTGGACATATCAAGAAACCTAGCAACATTAATCATGATCAATGGACTCCAATATGAAGTCATTTACGAAGGATTACCATGGGCATATACTCATTGTGGGCAGGAGGGACACACATCAAAGGAATGCACCACACACCTTACGTCTGATGGAAGCATAGAAGGTGTGTCAAAGAATAGTGAGCACATCACGATGGGCAACAACATGAATGAGAATGTGTGGCAAACTCAGAAACCTAGGAAGGGTAAGAGGAGAAACTCCCATCAATCACATGACACAACAACCATGAGAACTAGTAATACATTTGCCAACCTTGAAGAAGAAGAAGTGGAGGAGAATACACACGAGATGAGACTAGAAAAGATTGCAGCAAGGCAAGAAGTTTATGGGCAGGCTAAGAAGCTGGACAAGATATGGAGAAAGAACAAAACTGTGGTGCAAAAAAGGAAAGAAGGAAATATAGATAACATGTTGGAAAACATCACCAACATACCCATCTCAACCAACAAGAAACCCACCAATGAAGGTGCAAAGGAAGCACATGTTTTCAACCCAAATGTTGATGAAGTTGTGAAAGTCATTGAGGTGAACAACGGTGGCAAAGAAATCAAGATGAATGATGTGAACAATAAGAGGGAAGTAACCAAGGAATCAATATTAAGTGAAGAACTTAACAAAATCAATAATATACTGGAGGACAACACCTCTAATGGTCCTGGAAGGAAAACCAAAGGCAACAATGAAAAAATAAAATGTATGGGAAAAAAAGAATCATTACTCCCCCAGAACCTCAGCATCACAGTCTAAGACACCCAACCTCAAATGCACAATATGCAACATTAATCGAAGACCATACAGTGAATAGCCCAAAGTTATCAAACTTATCTGATGTCGAGAGGATAATTGAAGAAGATGAGAACAGAGAGAATCAGAAGCATGTAACCACCGACACCAGTGGACAATGTGAGTCCACTAAAAATTAGTTGATTGTTGTATAGATGATAGACATCATGTATTGGAACATACGAGGAATGAGAAAGAAGGAAACCAATCACAACTTCAAAGAACTTATGTCTAAGTACAAACCTAAGTTGTTACAATCATCGAGCCTTGGGTGATTAGTACTAAAGCTACACAGATCATCACCAAGTTGGGCTTCGACAAATCCTTCAGGTTTGAAGCACAGGGCTTTGCTGGAGGAATTTGGGTATGTTGGAATAACCATGAATGCACAATTCAGATTATCAACTATCATAGATAGTTCATTACTTGTTGTGTCAATAACACCACCTTATTACCTTCATTTATGCTAACTCACACATTGCCATTTGATCCCTTATGTGGAAACATCTCATTCATATGGGAAAATGGTTCATAAAACCATGGATCGTTTGGGTGATTTTAACACCACCTACAGCCCAATAGAAAGAAGTGGAAGCACACACTATAACCATTCAGAGGCAAGATTGTTCCAAGAAACCTTAATGGCGGCTGGCCTTACTGATCTGGGCTTCTTATGCCTGAGATTCACCTTCAAGAGAGGAGCTCTACTACAATGAATCAAAAAAGTTGTAGCCAATAAGGAATCCATCCCGCACTATGACCAATACTACATGGAATATCTTCTAAGAATGCAAACTGATCATAATGCCCTGCTTGTGAGATTAGGTATTAAGCATTCCTGCCTGGAGAGATTTGTTACATAGGCTAGATGGGTGCACAACAAAGAGATTAAATCTTGACTGGAAAAAAATTGGGACAAAGATAAGGACTTCAATACAACACTTAATAATATCAAAGAACCTATCTCCAAGTGGGACAAGCAGCAAGTGTCAATCAATATGAGGAAGAAAACCATACTACTCCGCAACATGAGGCACCTCGAGAAGGACCTTGCTACCTGTTATAACCCCATCACTAACAGCATATATCTCGATATGGAATCTAAACCTGACTTAGTACTTAAAGAAGAAGAGGAGGAATGGAAAATGTGAAGCCATATCAATTGGCTTCACAACGATGACTACAACATGAGATTCTACCACACCTTTGTGAAACAAAACAGTAGGCAGAACATAATCATAGTGCTTAAAACCATTGAGGGATCATGGATTACAGAGGTGGGCTCTTCGAAAGACTTGGTAAGAACTCATTTCATAAATCCACTGACAGAGCCTCCACAACATAGTTTTAACGCCATTGAAGAAGTTAACTCCCATATAAAAGAAGCATATTGTTGCAGACCCCAATGAAGAAGAACGTATGAACATCCTGAAGGGCTTAAACCCCTACAAAGCTATTGGACCTAATGGAGTCTCTGTTTTATTCATCCAAAACCACTGGGACATAGTGAAGACCTCCTTCTTACAGACGACAAGGCAAGCAAGCCTTGCGAGGAAAACCACTTCCAACATAACTGTGCAATGCTACAATGGTTCTGATCCCCAAAGTTTTGCACCCTACCAACTGTGACCTGTTGTGCCCTATCTCCCTGAACAACCTTTGTCTAAAACTCATTTCTAAGATGGTGCTTGAGCAACTAAAAATGTATCTCCCAGAATGGATCTCTCATGAACAAAGTGTGTTTGTACCGGGACGATAGATAACAGACAACATAGCTCTCACATAGGAGATAATTCATATTATGAAAAGGAAACAGGGCAGCAAGTATATGGCCATTAAAATTGACCTATCTAAGGCCTATGATAAGCTTTCCTGGAAGTTCATCTCTGACACCCTACAGAAACTTGACTTACTCAACAACATCATCAATTACATCATGAACTCTTATCACTACACGTGAATGTGAAGTTTTATGGAATGGTGAGAAAACCCTCCCTTTTAAACTGAGTCGAGGGCTTCGACAAGGTAATCCTCTCATCCCCTATATATTTGTCCTCTGCATAGATCGTCTTAGCCAAATGATACGAGCCCTGGTCCATTGTGGTGAGTGGAAACCAATCAAACTTGGAAGAAATGGAATGAAAGTATCGCATTTGTGTTTTGATGATGACTTGATTCTGTTTAGAGAAGCATCATGAAAACAGATGTGTATGATTAAATGATGCTTCTAGAAGTCCGAAGAGCCTCGGGGTAGGCTATATCAATTGCCAAAACTCAGGTTTTATATGGAGGTAATGTACAATGCACCTTAAGATCTCACATCAATAAAATAGGTAAATTCCATGAGATCGATGACATTGGAAGGTACCTAGGAGTACCTATCATCCACAAGAGAGTGTCAAAGCATACCTATGCTAATTTGGTAGACAATATTGACAATAGGGTGAACAAATGTGCTGCGAGGACATTGACCTTAGTAACCATGTGGTTGCTTGGAAAAATCAACTTTTGAGGCCATTCCAATGTATACCATGAAAACTGCATTGCTTCCTCTTACCATATGTGACATGATCGACAACAACATCCGATACTTCTTACAGAGAGGATGTCACAAGAAAAACCCCATGTCACTAGTAGCGTGGGACAAAGTAACCAACACCAAGGAGCAGGGGGGCCTAGGTCTCAAGACCATGAGAGAGTGGAACACAACTTTAATAGCTAAAAACACAAGGGAAATTTCAAACAATAGGAACTTCACTTGGTGTAAATTCATGAAGTGGAGATACCAGGAATACTCAGAAGGGAAAATCAATAATCTATCCCGTCTAGCCCAAGACACGCTAAAATGCAAGCATCTAATCGAGGAAAACTCCCATCTAGTGGTCCAAAATGGAAATTCTATCAGTCTTTGGGAAGATACCTGGGTTGAGGCAGGAGTCAGACTGAAACAACATTTTCTACACACCATACCAGAGTCCTTAATGGACTTATCAGTGGCAAGTGTTGTCATGGAAAACAAAGAGTGGGATGCTAACTTCTTGCAATATTGGTTGCCTCACAGGAAGGTAAATCAGATCATGATGCTAGAACCCCCAAAGCACAATGATGGAGATAACTTTCAAGTCTGGAAAAGTACGACCAATGGCAGGTTCACCACCAAATATGCTTACCAAATATTAAGAAGAAATTGAGATATCCACATCGAAGGGTAATGGGACAAGATATGGAATACACGAGCGGCAGCCAAGGTCAAGTTCTTCACTTGGATCGCCTCACATGGAGCCCTTTTAGCAGGCGGGTCAAATGCAACATAACAACCAACAGTACATGCGAAAGATGCAATGAGGAGGACGAATCCATAACCCATGCATTGAGGGACTATCAACAATAAAAGGAAGTGTGGATAAAACTTTACTCTAACCATCCTACTGAAAACCTTTTTGATAAAGATTCGAACACTTGGATCTCGACCCAGTTGAAACAAGATGAGAAGAAGGTGCAACTATTCATTATTACTTTGCGATAGATATGGAAAGTGAGGAATGTCATCTGTCATATGGTACAACACATCACTCATGAAGTCCAATTGGTGTACCAGGCATGGGTGGAAGTGAGCCAACCAAGACATATGTTAGTTGAACATCGTTGGTCCAAACCTCCACCTTAACACGTCAAGCTCAACACCGGCGCGGCCTGGAGCAGAAACAAGTTCACCATTGCAGTGATAGGGTGGGACCAAGAAGGTAAATGGATTGGATCTTATGAAAGGGAGACATATACAAACTCTACCCTACATGCCGAGATAGTTTCACTATACATAGCCCTCAAGATCGCTAGTAGGTCTGGGCTAGAGAATGTCATTGTAGAAACTGGTTGCAAACCGTTCATCGATATGCTTCAGTTAGATGTGGAGGAGAACCCTAGGTTTGCAATTATCTTGGATAGAATTTAGTGGAGGATAACTAAGCACACTGGCTGGGAAATCAAGCACAAACCAAGAAGTTGTAACAAAGTGTTGATGATTTAGCCAAATTCCACCAGAAACACACTACTGGTTTCTTTGACTATTCTAGACCACCTAAATTTTTGTTTCCTTATTTAGAGGATGAGTTGTGTAATGGTAATAGTACTACCAAATTTACTTTTCAAGAAAGCTTATCTCCTTGTAACATATTGGCTTGCACGAGGAGGGAAAGATGAATAAATAGCCTCCTGGCTTCTACCAAAAAAAAGGAATAGTGATTGGAAATATTGGTAACTATCAATAAGATATATATATATATATATATATCTGTGTGTGTATATATATATATATTTTTTTTTTGTGTCTGTGTGTATATATATGTATATATGTATATATACATTTATATATATTTGTACATTTCAAATTTTTTATGAAATAACTATCAAGGGTAGAAGAAAGAAGAATAAGAGTAAACAAAAAGAGAACAATATGATATTGATGTGGCCCATGTCTTTAATAAGTAATATTGCATATAGAAGTTCCTGACACAAGTTGATCAGGGAGTTTGGGCTACAAAATATACGCTAGAGGTGACAAATCAATTACATAACACCAGAATTTTGGATAAATTTATAAAAACAAACATCACAATGGGTCAAAATCCATCGGGCCGGCCTCAACTACATCCTTTGCTGGAGAATCCGATCTTAAACTGTCCCTCGTCACATTTTCCATGTGACTATAAATGTAGGGAATACATTCTTCCCCAATTCAATAGGTGAATTATTTTGTCCTTAGAATGATGGGCCATAATATTGATGTCATCCCGAAGTGTAAAAGAAAAAAAGGACTCCCATTGTGGGGTGACAATGTTGGCTTCCCTACATTTGAGGAGTGAGTGTTATATAATTAATAAAGGATAAGTGAGGGACACACATGGACATCTACATGTAGATTGATGAGGTTAGTGCTTTGTTGCATGTTATGCACAACCATCAAGAATGGCCAAAAACTAGAAAGAAAAACACTAGGAAATCGATTTGTCTATGAAATTTGTGGAGGAAATATAGAATGTCAAAGAATACACATGGAAAACTAGATATATAATAGAATTTTTTTCTTCTGCAAATCACTCTTTTGGAAATGAATTGATGAGATACATCTATTACAATCCCCAAAAATTAGTTATCCACCAGGAATTTGAGTGAGCACACATTAATTTTGTTGTCAGTTTTACATTGAAATGGAGACAAATACAAATTGATAAATGTGGAAATGGGATACAAGTGGACATGTATCATAAATCATTACAATTTAACACAAACCTAGAATTATCTAAAAAATTAAAATACTACTTTCATTTAATAATAGAAACAACAACAAATAATAATAATAACAGTAATAATAATTCAAAAAATTACTAGCATGTGTTATTCAAATATTTATGTCATAACTTTTGAATGAACATAAATTTGAATTACATTTTAGTGTGGCTTCATAATAGATGTTGAAGTACATGTTTATTAGTTTTTCAGTTTGCTATATATCTAGTTAGTTCTAATATGAAAAGCTTTAAACAACCTATGCAATTAACCCACCTAAAACCAACAAAAAGTAATTATCTTTTACACGTATAATCCCATACTTCATATACATCAAAACATAACTTGGTGTTTTCCATGTAAACATCCTCTCATATGAATCGATAACACCATATGAACTCCTCATTTAGTATAGAGGAAAGATGTATAAAATCATCTATACTATACAAGTGTTATCTCTCAGCTTTTGTAACGGCACAGACCACACACTAAAGTGGTATGAATTTCCACTCATACATGCTATGAACATGGAGAGTAAGAATCATAATCAAACATAATTAGGTCAAGCAACCCCTCCTTAGGTGTAGGTGTGTCATGTAGAAGGGGGAATATTTTGACACACCAGGCCCCACAATGAGGTAGTCTTAAGGGGGTGGCCGTCCTGGGTGTTTGTAGGAACTCCATATTCATTACTTGTGGTCTATTATTGCTACACATGTGCTGTCAGGCTACAAACAAACCAATCAATAGGGATGATAATGGTTATAATGGTTAATATAATGTTTTAGGTGGGGGAAGCTGAGAGGAGAGGGAAATGGGAACAGAAGGGAGAATTTTGTTCTAGATGCCTCAACTCATTTGTAATTGATTGTAAGACGTTAAGTCTTCAACAAACATGTGGTGCTTTGAATTTTTTGGTGGACAAAAACCTCACTTTGAGCATTTATTTCTTAGATGTATTAATGTGTAATATTAGTACATAACATTAACTTCTTCTTCAAATTATTGTTTGATAACTCTAGTACTAAAATGGAGTTATATAATAGTGTTAAGTCATGTACATATTTATTTCTCTAATGAGCATATTTTTTTATTAAATGTTTCTTATTTAGAACTTTTTTCTTCTCTTCTTTTTTACAAAAATGTAGACATGTACTTTAGTAGTGATTACAAACAAAGATACTAAGAATATAGGAATGATCAAGATGAACATGAGACTAGGATCCTAGCTTAACTTTAATTCTAGTGGAAGATGAGAAACCTCATAACTTGCCACATAATGTGAAAAGTCAAATATTTTATTATCTAAAATTTATGTATATATAATTATTGTTAAGTAAGGATTTAGAAAGTAGAAGATGAAAGAATGGGGTTATTCACTTGTTTCAGGCATTTCAAAATCTTGGTCCTTCCGTACGGTAATATTAAGATAATACCCAAACCCTAGATCTAATAGAAACAACCTTGATGATATTATGATTATCCTAATATCAATAAGAAAACATTTAGTGTTGTGATACAAATGTTAAAACCTAGGGTTGGTTGGATGACATTTGGGTTCGTACCCCAAAGTCGGGAATGAGATGATACAAACTCTAAATCCATCTAAACCTAGTCCATCTCAAACATCAAAAACCCCAGACCCTAAACTAAGGACTTAGACCCGTCTATACTCAGTTTTGGGAGAAGTTATAATGCATGTTTGATTTAAATATTTATGTAGTAAAATCTAGCTAGACCTGGTCCATCTCAAACATTGAAGACATCAAACTCTAAATTAAGGACTTAAACCCTTCTATGATCAAATTATGGGATAAATTGTAATGTTGTTTTGTTTTTAAATATATATACATATCAACTTGTTAGTTGATATCATCCTAGACAATTTACCCTCATATCAAGTATGTGGAAAAATTATGCATAATCACTCTAATCATGCTTTCATTTTCTGAGGCTTCCTACATGGTTTGTATTATAACTTGAATTTTTGCATGTATTTATACAAACAATAATTTGTTAAGGACATATTAGAGAGATTGGTGATTTATATGTCCTGTTTGAATGTTTTGGTTTGAGAATGCAAATCCTCTATATGGAATGGAATTCATGTGTTTTACTATTTTCAATAATACATTTATAAATATTAACTTAAGGAAAGGATAAAAAATATAATAATAAAGGGAATACTGAAAGTAATGGACAATTGGTATTATAAATATGAGATTGTTTGGAAAAAAGTTCTAGAAAAATGAGGTAAAGGAAACCAATAAGATTTTTTTCGGCCTTGTATTGCATGTAAGGGGAAAATCTACAAAAATAGGATGGGTTGCCAAGTTAGTATGGAAAAAGGAATTATCTGATGCCTTAAATAATTCAAATAAAGTAAATACTTTGATACAAAAGATAAACTAGATTTCACACAAACCAATATGTGCCATATAGTTATATGGCTTTGCTTAATGGTTTTGATGTGTCAATCAATTTATATGAGCAATTGAATTAGGAAATGCATTGAATAATGATAGAGAGAGATAGGGATTAGGTGTTTTATTGGCATGTCGTGGGCACTATGCTTTGGCTCTTTCCTTAAGTAATTACTAATTTAACTTTTACATTGTTGTTATGGTAATGCAAGGAAGAGGAGAATTTATAAGTCATTATTATTTGGAATAGGAAACATAGCAAGAAAGGCGAGATGAGTGGATAGTCTCTTCTAGTGCAAGATGTATAAGTATGGTAGTTCCTACCCCTTCTACGTGTAACCTCTCAAATGCTTCTGACTATTTTTTATGGTCTACAAGTTGACCGGGGCAATGCTTGATGCCACCCCTATCCTTCCCTCTTATCTAAAGTTGTCTTGGCTACACGGTGTTTATGTCCTAGTTGCTTGAAGACCCAGTGTTGTAGTCAGGGGTGGAACTAGAAAATGTGAGTAGGGAGCGCTGAATTTAGAGGTCTAACCATGAACTATAGTAGGGGGCTGAATAAATGAGTTAGACAAAAATCTACTATAGGTGAGATTGGAACCTAGGTTGATTGTCTACAAATAACATCCTAGAACCAAGTCAACTACCAATTTACTTATGTTTATAGTAGAAAATGACATGTATATTCAATACTTGTATATACTATAGATCTGTAAATACATTAATTTTGATTTGGGAGGGGGGCTTTAGACCCGATTGCCCCCCTCTAAATCTGCCTCTTGCTTGTAGTTTAGTTAGGGTAGGCATGTGGCAACTAGCAGATTGAAGATGATCAGGCGGTTTGTAGCAACTTGTCTTTACTCAATAACCCACCAAGCACTGTCCCTGCTCAACACTGGCTCTACTTTCCCTCAAGGAACCCTACAATGGGAGGACGGGTCGTGGCTGACCAGGGTGCCATTGGGGATGTCTGGTACAAGGGAGATGGTAGGAAATATAAATCTTAGTGGGGATGGGAGTTCAATCATCAACACCATCAGTAGGAATGTCACCAACACATCCTGCTACTATGACACCAAAGATGGTGTTTATGACACAGACATCAGTCGTGGAAAGTTGTGTGGAGAGAGAAGAGGCATGGAAGGATGGATCCATTCATATGCCTCACTGGTATGCTCATGCCACGACATCATTTCCCTCCCCAAAACTAGGAAATCATCAGCAATGGAATTAAGAAGGAGATCCATAGTGGGGATCGTGGAACCAAAAGTTGTGATGGTGTTGACGACTCTAGAATATGGAGCTGAAGAGAGGGTAGGCGTGCAAAGCATGTCACTCCCTAGATGGCGATGCCCGTACCATGTGATATGTGTAAGCGAGATCACATTTTGTAGGGAAGAAGGGAGGTCAGGTGCAGACAACTAGATAGGCAAATCCAAAAAAAGGATATGTGTTCCCAAAGGAGAAAGATAATGAAATTAGATAAGGTAATATTATGCTGACATGCTACATCCTAATTGGTCCATTACTAATTATTTTGCAAAAATTGTAGTAACTAATCCATAAATCAGATGAAGACAAACTATATATGGAAGTTGATCAAAAAATGAGAGGAATATGAATAAAATATAATTGGTGCATAGTTGTGCTAACTATTCCAATCCTAGTGATAATATGTGTTAAAGTAGTGATTAATACATGGAGACCCTAGATTTGGATATTAATCATGCTGAATATTTTTCCTTGAGATATAATCTATTATTGATTATAATAATTTAAAATGACAATGATGATGTATAATTATGGTTTCTAGGATAATGATCATCAGCATGTATAATTAGGGTTAAGAAATCAATAATACAATTTTGATAATCTTAATGCTCATACTCTATTTTAAAAGTTCATAATAGTGTAATGTGTTTAATGTGATGAGAATTTGAGTCTTTAATGCAATTTGGATAAATGTGACCATGATTAAAGGCTCAAGGTAATAAATATAATAATTAGGGTTTAGAATCTGATCTACACTTTCATTATGATCTTGAGTTGTGTCATTCAATGTAATTTCTTAAAGTGGATAGATATTGTTTCACTTAATGCCTTGTGTGGGTTTAGAACCCTAATGATAGTGATGTGTTGGAATTAGGCTTTATACCCTTATTCCTTATCCAAAACCTGAGACTACCCTAAACTCTAAATTTGGAACCGAGTAGCATTAATATGAATAACGTTATGGTGACACTTTAGCATTTACATACATGCATATTTAATGTCGAATTGCTTGGGTTCCTTGTTTCTTTACTGATTGGATGATAAGCTCAAAAGTATGACTGCATGATATCTGCATGGTTCTACAAGAGGTATGTGGTTACGCCATATGACTACTCGCCTTAACCGGTCTTTGTGTTTTTTCAAAGTTTCTCGAATAGATTGCAATTAAACTACTTGCTTGTTTATTTACTTCCTGCAATCTATAAAGTCACTATCATTATCACCATATATAAATGTAACTTGCTCAAACCCTAAATAGAATCTCTGGTGAGTTAAGGATCATGGGGTGATAAGAAATCATTATGGGAATGATTGGTGATCAATCCTAGGAAGGAAGATCACCACATGCCAATCCCGAAAAGGAAGGCCTATGGATAAAACTAAGACCATGTGATGGAAGGTTATGAATGTAGACTATAGGGATGAAAACCCTAAAGAGAGGGTTCCCTATAAATAGGCTCCCCTAAAGAGATGCCAACATCATGTGAGTAAAAGGATAAGGGTCAAGAAGTTAAGGAAAGAATGTGCTTGTTCAATTATATAATCTTAATTGTAGCTATGGTTTATTATATTGTTACACCTACATGCACATATTTTGTTTGCAACCCACATACAAAGTATATCAATATATTGATATATGTACGTATTTGTTTCATGACAATTTAGGTAAATGCTAAATAGGAAGATATCAAGATGTGATGAACTAGATGAAATTACTTGAAGACAATATAGCTAAGTAAAGGAGGATTAGTTAGATACATTATTATTGTATGTACATTCTGATGATAGACATTCATGTATTTTCTTAGAGGAGAATTTTGTAAATGATATTTGAATTATTAGAAATTATGTGTTATTATTTCGTATTTGGTAAAATATGGATCCTTGGAAATTTTAGGTAATGTCTATCAACCTTACAGTCCTTCCTTAGTTGGGGGATGCTGAAATGTGAGGTCGTTAGATTTGGTATTAGGGCCCCAAATTTTCAAATACTATTTACTAGTTTCTAAATTTCAAGTAATATAAGGAAACTTATTAAGGCATAACCTTATGGTAATGGTGTTTAGAATGGGTCATGGTTTTGGGGGCTGACAATACTTTCCTTTGCACCATTAGGTTGGTATATGAGGATTGATTAGCCAATGTGATATCGGCCTGGGTAGAACCTAGGGTTTGCCTAAAAATAATGTTTCTTCTAAGTCTACTCATCTCTAATTTCATCCACTTCTCATCCTCTTGATTATTAAACCTTAAAAAGATTATTCTCTCATCATTCCAAGTTAGTTTTTTTGAGAAAAAGTAGGATTAAGGCATCGTCTGCTAACTAACATGGAAATGATGATAAAATAAAATAAAAATTATGGGGTTTTCCTTCTGAAGGTAAACCCTTGATGGAGCTAGGGTTGGTTTGGGAAAAACCTTAGTGGGTCAAGGGAATCATAAAACCCTGAGATGCGTGTTGTAGACCCTAACCTTAAACCTTAATATCAGGTTATGAGAAAATCATGAGAAAAATAATGACCCTACCCTAATAAACCCTAAGAAATGGATATAGAAAAGAGGGAAAACCCAACGAGTTGGGATACCCTATCATACCCATGCATGCATGCACGTGGAGTAAGACATTTTTGATACAAGTGAAGGGTTTAAATATACATATAAAGCATGGTAAATAAGTGGTTGCATAACAAAGAAAATATGAAAATCCTTAGTAAGGTGTCCCGACATGGGGTGGGTCAACCCAAGAGTGGGGAAAAGATCTATGAGGGAGATACTTTCCTAAATTCAGAGTTTAGATTGTGATTAGAAACATCTAAACTCCTTCTAGTAGGAACCCTATTGGGAAGTGTATTCCAATACAAGTACGAGTAGGAGGTAGTTATGCACCAAGGGGAAGTGAGGACATTAGGATAAAAGAGGAATTTAGTTTTAGAGAAGATGTTTAAAGACTTTTTGGAATACATAATAGATGGAATGGATGATATGAGTTTAGTTTTACCTTATGAGATAATATGGTTTATGGTTAACTCAGTTTGATTTGAGAATTTGACTTCACTTTTGAGGTTTTGACATGAGACTTGATGATACAAGTGTGTGCGTTTCTTCAAGATAAGCTAAGTGAAGATAAGATGTGAATCTATAAGAGCCTCAAAATATTATACAAAAGGGGGGCCTCTAGTGTTAGGACCCGATATAGGGTTAACTCTAGGGAGAGTGGGACCCATAGGGATAAGGTCGGAAACCTAAACCCCAAGATATGAGAAATTATGAGAAATATTTTTGGTGATATGTCCTGAAGTAGACTACCCCTGAGTGAATGAGTTGGGTTGCTACATGCATGATTTGTAGAGCTTGTTGTAACCTAGATGTCCTTAGAAGGACCAAACCCCAGAGATAAGAAAGAGGTTGCTTACATATATCTATATATGATATGGATACCTACCATGCAGGAGAGGGAGAGGGAGTCCCAAGACTGTGTAGAAGGAAAGGAATGGTACTAAAGCCTCGTGCTCAAGTTGGTGGTTCTTCACTAGGACTCTAGAGGTTGTTTATGTGAAAGAGAAAGTGGGTAAGAATATTTCATGAGTGGAGACCTATGAAGTGAATGAAATATAAAGTTTTGGTTTGGCTTGTACTAGAGTGTCTAGATTTTGTGAACAACACTAAGGAGGTAAGCCTGAGAACCCTAGGACAAAGAGGGAAAATGAACCCAGTGCATACAATGCTTATAGAGTTGAGTGAAACCATAGTGGTTGAGCATGGAACCTCCCTCGTATATTGGGTTAAGGGAAACCCCACTTGGACTTTGATATATGTTTTTTGAGCCACTCATACAAGTTGGTTTAGCACCACCATACTATGATATATACATAAGAAATTGATCTAACCTAGAGAGGTGATATATGGGTATGACATAACGGAAGGCTTATAAATGGTTTAATAAGTTATCTATCTATAATTAGTTATCAATATGCATGAAATATGATAATTGAAGTAACTAGCTAACCTCAAGATTCAACAAGGATTGCAACATAATAAAAGAAAGTGAAATGAGATCACGGTCATGATAATAATTGAATGTGGTTGTAGTTAACATAAGGGATATGTGGTAAGTAAAGTTGTCTTCTTCAAGGTACTATATACCTCTTATTTCCCTACTACATAGTGTGGATTGTATTATGTGGATTATACCATGTCCTTGGCATAAGGCATTAAATGAAATGTTTGTTCCTAGAGTCTTGGACACATGAAACATAATATATTAGTAGCAAGGTACTTGATAGTGTTCCAACTCTTGGATGGTAGATCACATGGTATAATGATATAATACTCGGGTAGAAAATGCATGGATGATATAATGGAAAATATGCCTAAAAGACATGTCCCTATGTGGTAATAGAAAATCTTGGTTCAAGTTTTTTTTTCTATTGGTTACTATAAAATGTTAGTTTTATGTTGTTCTATGACAGAACCTTTCCTAGAAGGGTGAATTCACAAATCCATTAAAGAAATGAGGTAACCTTAAATGTCACTTAAGCTTGAGAGATTAGGTGCATGAAGCATGAAAGAACATATATTGATTATGATTCTTTGGATCCTTGTATGCCATCTCTAAGGGACATGAGGATTAAACGGGAAGGTCACCATGAGACCAGGGAAGGGACATAAAGTAAACTATGTGTTCCCTAATAGATGAAGGAAATTTGGGTAAAAGATTTTTAAAGGATATGATGTGCATGGATATTATTACAGAAGCCTCAAGAGAAATATATAATGAAAGGAAGTTATGATGTCATGATAGATCCCTTGGGAAGGGTGGAATCCTAACTTAATACTAAGATCAAGTAGGGACAATTAAAGGTACATACGACTAATGAGGTTAGGAGGTGATCATATACTAGGTGTATAAGACCATGACGTCAGGAGATAGCCATCCATGTGTACCCAAGGCCCATGGGGTCAAGAGATTGGCACCTTCATGAGTTGATGAGGCCTAAGGGGATAGTGTGAGAGGCACTACATAAGTGAATAAGGCCCTTATGGGTCAACACGAGATCAATTTGAAGGTACCTATACCCCTAGTACAGGAATGACTAAGTCTAAGGAAGCATAATATGTAAAAGTCATGTGATGATGTTGAATAAGAATCTTGAAAGGAGTTGCGCATAGACTCACAAATTTTGATAAAGATCACATTCCATGTGAGTGCATGAAATAGTAAGAACATCGTGGAACTAAAGGTATTCATGGTATGGAGTCATTGTAAAGAGTCACTCAAACAAAATTTAGAAATTTAAAGATAATGTGTGAATGCACCATCTCTGCCATTGGAATAGGATGAACTTTGAACTTGAACCGCAACCAAATATTCATTTCATCTTGTTATGAGTGCCATAGATGATATATTAGAATGAATACATAAGTTGAAATTTAATGGAATAATCTAGGGTTTGAGGTGTTACCTCCCCCTTATGAATAATAGATTGGGAACCTTGGTGAAAAGGTAGTCACCAAGTGAAATTGGAATCCAAAATGGAAATGTAATTATCAAATGGAATTGGAATCATGAAGTAATTATTGAGTTATAAAATAATATAATGGATAGGGTTTTGGATGTACCTTGAAATTAAAATTGAATACAAACCATAATAAGGTGAGAATTTTAAAGATCAAGAAAAGTTGTTAAAATGATCTAGATAAAGATATATGAGAAGGATTTGTAACCCTATATTTGGAAATTAATGAGAAGTTATCATTCACCTTAATCTAATTTGGCTTGAAATTTTGGGGACATAACATTTAATTTGATGAACAACACAAGTATTGAGACAATAAAGGCTCTCTAGAAGCACTATGTTGAGGATGGAGCCACCTGGGAGCTAAAGGTTGACATGGAAAAGTCTCATCCCCATCATTTTCAACGACTAGTCAAATTTTGAGGACAAAATTCTTATAAGTAGGAAAGGATGTTATAACTTGGATTTTTTCATGTATTTATACAAACAATGAATTGTTAAAGACATATTAAAAAGTTTGGTTTTTTATATGTATTGTTAGAAAGTTTTGGTTTTAGAATGCAAATCCTCTAAATGGAACAGAGTTCATGAGTTTTATTATATTCAATGCTATTAGCTAAAGGAAAGGATGGAAAATCCAATAATAAGAGGATTACTAAAATTAATGGACAATTGGTATTTTAAATTAAAAAAAATTGTGTGGAAATTTGTAGAAAATATGAGGTAAGGAAACTAATAATATTGTTCGACTTTGTATTTCACTTAAGGAGAAAATATACAAAAATAGGATGGTTTGCCAAGTTAGGATGGAAAAAGCAATTCTTTGATCCCTTAAATAACTCAAATAAAGGAAATACTTAGAGAAAAAGAATAATCTCGATTTCACACTAGGTGATATGTGCCATATAGTTATATGGTTTCACTGAATGGCTTTTGATGTGTTAGTCAAGTAATATGAGTAATTGATTTAGGAAATGTATTGAAGAAGGGTAAAGAGAGAGATAGAGATGAGGAGTTTTATTTGCATCCCATGGGAACTATACTTTAGCCCTTTCCTTAATTAATTACCAATTTAACTTTTACATTGTTGTTGTGGTAACACAAGGAAGGGAATTGGTAAATCATTATTATTTGGAATAGGAAACAAATAAAGAAAGGTGAGATGAGAAAATAGCCTCCTCTAGTGCAAGATGTATAATTATGGTAGTTCCTACCCTTCTTCATGTACCCTATCCAATGCTTTTAACTATCATTTATGGTCTACAAGTAGATCGGGGCAAGGCTTTATGCCTTCCCTATCCTTCCATATTTGTAGCATTTGCCTTGGATCTGCGATGTTGATGCCCTAGTTTCTTGAAGACAAAGTGTAGTATGTTGGTTAGGGCAGGCAAGTGGTGATGAGGAGGTTGAAGATGATCACGATAGTCTGTACCAACATGTTGTCATAGAGTAACCCACTGACCCCACTCAACCCTACCTCTACTTGCCTTCAAGGAACCATTCAATGGGAGGAGGGGTCGCAGTTGACCAGGGCATAACTAGGGATGCTTGGTGCACGGTATATGATTGGAAACAAAAATATTGGCGGGAAGGGGGAGTTCTATCACCAACCCCATTGGTAGGAAGGTAATAGACCCTTGTTACTACTATGAGACCAGAGTTGGTGGTTATGATGCAAGCGTCGATAGTGAAAAGTTGCCTCAAGAGAGAAGAGGCACATAAGGATGGATTCATGCATATGCCTTTTTGGGATTCTCATGCCACATAAAAATTTCCCTCTAGGAACCAAGAAATCATCATCAATGGAAGTAGAAAGGAGATCCTTAGTGGGGATCATGGAACCAGAAATGGTGATGGTGTTGATGACTTTGGAAGATCGACTTGATGCATGTGAAGTAGATCACTTCGTGGACGGTGATTTCTTATATCATGTAACCTACTTAAGTGGGATCACATTTTGTAGGGGAGAAGGGAGGTGAGATATGGGCAATCGGATAGGCAGATCCAAGCAAAGGATCTACAAAGTCAGAGGAAAAAGGCAATGAAATTAGAAAAGGTAATATTTTGCTGACATGGAACGTCCTAATTGGTCCATACTGATTATTTTGCAAAAATATTAGTAACTAATCGGTAAATTGTATGAAGACAAACTATATATGAAAGTCAATCACAAAAATGAAAGGATCATGAATAAAATATAATTAGTGCCTATTATTGATCCCAATTCCAAAGGTAGTGTTATAGTAGTGATTAATACATGGAGATCCTAGATTTGGATAATAATATGTTGGATATGTCTCCTTGAGATATAATTTGTTATTGATGATAATAATATAAAAGGATCATGATGTTGATCATAATTTATAATTATGGTTTATAGGATATTGATCATCAAGATGTATAATTAGGGCTAAGAAATCAATAATAGAACTTGTGATAATCTTAATGTTCATAATCTAATTTAAAAGTACATAATAGCCTAATGTGTTTATTGTGATGAGAATCTAAATCTTAATGCAATTTGGATAAATATGACCATTGATAAAGGTTAAAAGACATAGATATAATAATTAGGGTTTAGAGATTAATATACAATGTAATTAGGATCTTGAGTTGTGTGATTCATTATAATTTCTTATAGAGGTCTAAAAGGCTTAACTTGATTGCTATTGTTTCACCTAATAGCTTGTGTTGGTTTACAACCCTAAGAATAAGGATGTGTTGGAGTTAGGGTTTATAACTTTATTTCTTATACAAAACCCAATACCACCCTAAACTCTAGATTAGGATCTGAGTAGGGTTTAATTTGAATAATGTGATGGTGATACTCTAGGATTTACATACATGTAGATTTAATGTTGAATTTCTTGCATTCCTTGTTGCTTTTATGATTGGATGATATGCTCAAAAATATGAATGCATGATATCTACATGGTTATACATTACGTACATGGATATGCCTATGATTACTCACCTTAATCAAATTTTGTGGTTTTTGGGAGTTTCTCGAATATATTGCAACTAAAATACTTGCTTGCTTATTTATTTATATAGTCTATAAAGTCACTATGATTATCATCATATATAAATGTCACTTGATCAAACTCTAAATAGAATATATGGTGAGTCAAAGAGCATGGTAAGGTAAGAAGTCATTATTGGAATGACTGGTGATCAAGCCTGGAAAGGAAAATCACTACAGAACAAGCCTTGAAAGGAAGGCCTATGGATAAAACCAAGCCTGAGTGAGGGAAGGTTATGAATGTCCACTACATGGACCAAAATCCTAAAGAGAGGGTTCCCCATAAAGAGGATCCCCTAATGAGAGGGAACACCATGAGATTAAAAGGATAAGTGTTGAGAAGTTAAGAAAAGAAAATGCTTTTCCCATTATGTAATTGTAATTGCTGCTATGGTTGATTATATTGTTACACCTACATGCACATATTTTCTTTGCACCCCACGTACACATTATAGCAATATATTGATTCATATCTTTGTTTCATGGCATTTTGGTAAATACAAAATATGAAGATATTAAGATATAATGAACCAGGTAAAATCACCTGAAGACATTAAATCTAAGTAAAGGAGGATTAGCTAGACACATTCTTCTCATATGCACAATTTTGATGATAGAAATTCATGTATATCCTTACAGGATCATTTTGTAAATGATATTTGAATTAATAGAAATTATTTTGCTATTATTTCTTATTTGATAAAATTTGGATCCTTAGGAATTTTAGGAAATGGCTCTCAACATGAGGGTCCTTACTTAGTTGGGGGATGTTGAATGGTGAGGTCGTTATAGTTTCTCTATGTGATGTTTGTCTTGAATTCTATATGTCTTGATTACTTTCAAATCCCTCCAACTATGAGGCCCTATATGTATCTCATAATTATGATAGAGAAACCTAGTTGACAATATCTCATGAGGGTGATTTTGGGAGAAAACTACTTTTGTATATTAAAGAAAAATCAGTAAGAGGGTGTCTGAAAGACAATGAGAAATAAAGTGAAAGAGTCCAATGATGGAACATTGACAATCCCAATGACGAGACATACACTTTGAGATTCATTGATGAAACAACTATTGGTGCATCAAATGATATATGTGTTAGTTGTGGGTTGGAATATGATGAAATATGTGAATTCTATTATTTTCAAGTATTTGACTCTTAATTCTAATGTATGATGTTAAATCTTATGTGTGCACTTTTTTGTTGCACCCACATACACAACTTAAATATATATTGATTAAGAGATTTTATTTTACACATTTTAGATTAGATTCCACTCTGAAGAATGCATAGAAGGATTAAATTGAAAATAATATATAACTTAACAAAGATGAGAAAAACATGGAAGATTAGCTAGTCTTATTTCTATATCTACTTTCGTAAACTTATGTTATTTCCTAAAATCCTAGAATCATGTACTTTGAGAAGATTTATTTATTTGTCTTCCTTTTCAATTAATGATAGTTAGGTTTTGAGAAATAAATTATAAATCATTAGCTATTTAAATTAGATTATGGGAAATATTATGGTAATGACCTTGCCTATCTTATCCACCTTTAGTGAGGATCAACAGGAGGAGGGGGTTTCTACATGTGATTTTAGAACCTTACTTTAATTAATGAAATTCAATGATTAATAGTTAAAAAAAATCCATATAAGCATAAAGGAATTAGTAGGATTTATTATAATGGGTGATGGTGTCTAGTATGGACCACAACTGGGGTTGAAATGTTTTCCTATGCAACCGTATTGGTTTATGAGGACTCCCACTCTAATTTTGCATACCCTACCTCACCAAAACCATAGCAGTTGCCCGAAATAAATTATCTCTAGGCTTTGTCTTCGTGCCTTTCTTTACCCCCTTCTTTCCCTATGATGTAAGAATCCAACAATTATTTCTTATATGAAATAGAGTTCCCTAAAAAGTAGGGTTCAGGCAATTGTTCGCCAACTAAAGCATGTGAAATAATGGAATAATATTTAATATAGAAAAATATTTTGTATGATATATGTTTCTCTTAAAAGTAGAAAACCTAAACACTTCATAAACATAAGAATAAGTATAGTTGGCACATTGAGTTTATGAAAGACATGCATATAGGAAACAGAAAATCTTATAAATAAATGATATTCTTTAAACCCTAATAAAACCCTATGTATAAATGATTAATGAAAGGAAATGATAAATGATTTTATAAACCCTAATACTAAGAGGAAATATAAAAAAGAGAAAATCCATTGAATATGAATCCTATGTTGAAAGGATAATGGACGATGGTACTTAAGGTATGTAGAAATCGTAATAGTGATGTTGTTATACTTAAAAGGATATCGTATCAAGCCCCAAGGAGGAAACCTTAATTTTAGAGATAACTAAACTCTAAGTTAGTACTTCTTAGGGATTGGACCACATTCATAGTAATGCCTTGACAATCCTAACCACACATGCCAAGAAGAAGTTGATCTATTCCACCTACGTACAAGAAGAACTAGTTAGGATATGATGGGAATATAGTGTTTTACCCTGGGTGAAGATGAAGGCATAATCATTCACACTTATAAACCCTACTCACTCAGGAAATAAACAAAAGACACTTTAATGACCCTAGCCATAGGGGTGAATACAAGTGATGATCTTAGAAGTTCCTATACCCTGAAATAAGAAAGTAGGATTCCTTAGACCATACTTTAAGACCCTTTAAGCCCCTAGTTTGAATGATAGACCCCACATCTATGATGAATCTAATCATTTTGGAACCTATATTCAACAAATTAAATCAAATTTCAAAGACAGATGAGTGGGATAATTCATGCTTATTGGTGGCATAGTAAGGAATACAAAGAATTTCAAGGAGTTTAACTATAATATCCATGGTAAAGCCATTGCACCCGGCTTGAGGGATCGATCATCTATGATGGGGATCGGTCCTTTAGTTGCTTTCAACAATGGAAAATAAAATAAAACATAATGCTTCAAAGTATCCACCCGATTTTATTCATAAAATGAAAAAATATTCCAACACATTTAAATCAGTGGAGAAAATATAAGAAAAACCAATTTTGATGCCATTCGATCGTAGATAAGAGAATGATACATGAATTCCGAGATTAGACTTGGTGACTCTATTACAAGAGAGGAAGGTTATTAAAACCTCCATATTGTCCAGTAAGGGTTATTGTATACCGTTTGGGTATTTCAGGTTAAACTGAAGATCAAGGTGTAAATCAAGTAAAAGATAATGAAAAACATGAAAAATGATCTTTTGTTGGAGGAGGATCTTTGGGGATAGAGATGGTTGTGGCTTTCTCATCACTGTCATGAAGGTTCTCATTATATAGTGTTGGGGGTCCTAATGTCCTCAGGAAGTCCAATGATGGAGATCCATCCTTGGCAGTTAGCATTGATGTGTAGGAAGAGAGAGAGAGAGAGAGGAAAAATTCAGTAGAACAAGATGTAAATGTTTTGTTAAACTAGTTATAGTCAAGAATAGGAGTTAAAGCAATGTGCAGATCAGTAAATTAACTAGTATACTTGTAGAAATTATAATTGAGAAGATCACTTTACTTACCACTTCAATAAAGTAGAAGTAGGATAGTTGATGATAGAAGAAGGAGATTGTAGTTGCATGCAATGAAAAGTAAATAGGATGTAGCTTATTTTCTAGCTTTAGCTAAATTAAAAGGGACCTAGAATATAGTTTATATGGAAGGTTTTGGATGGAGGTTAAGCAACACACTGATCCACTAGGACCATTCTAGAAGAAAGCCACATTCTTCATGTGGCACACCTAGAGGTTAGTGTGGTTCAATCAGGTGCTCCCAAGCAAGGAAAGTTTTTGCTTTTGTGTCTGATTATTCAGGGTTTTTTGTAGGATTTTCTAGGTTTTTTTAAAAGAAAATCAATTTGTTTCTCAGAGAAAGGTACGAGGATGAAACTTGAGGTTAAGTCTTGTACTTCCATTATTCAAATAATTCATTTGGTAAATTGACATAAAATCTGATGAATATCTTAACTTAAATGCAAGTTGTGCAAAAGTCCAAAGAAATGCATTATTGTGTCAAAAACCCCAAACATTGGAAAAGGGGTAAAAAACATGATATCAATGGGTAAAATAGTGGAAATTTGTGAAAAAATCTGTAATTATCCCAAGAACACATGAATTCTTGAACGTCGAATGAATCATAAGAAATGGGTGCCAATAGTGTGTTGTTCTCAAGACAAGGTTTGAGTTTCTGAGTGCAAACTATAGGATTTAGCCAAGTCCAACCCGCAATTTTGATAAAGAAGCTTAGAAGATAAGACTCGTCAAGTATGTTTTGGTGAACCTCATGGAGGGTGAAGTGTTTAAATGTAGATAAATGCAATGAATGTTCCATGATGTATAATGCAAATAATCAACCAAAGAATAAAGTTGGCCTACTAAGGCATGTTCCTTTACTATCTAGTTATTTGTCTTCCTATAGGATATTGATGAGTCCTTTGAAGATTCCTAACTTTGTTTGAACTTTAAGCATGTCTCCCATCATTGTGCTTGATTTTATTCCCTCATGCAACAAGTATAAAAAGGTGGAAATAGTGATGAATCTGAAAATGGATTGTGATAATAGGTGTGTATGAATAGTGACTCTTCCTATAAAGATGACTTGGTAAGATAAACCATTAATAAAAAACATAAGGTTGAGTACATGCAATCAAACAGGATAAGTGCAACCTTCATGGCTAATGTATGTAACCTGAATGGTCATTTCTCCCACCAGGGTACCGAAAAGTGTCAAAGGGCTTCAGTCGTCATGGTTTTGAAAGCATAACATATGTCTCTATAGTTATTATTAAGCCTATGCCTAATTCTCTCACAAATTCATGTCCTAGAAAGTGAAAGTGAGAGTGTGGTTGAATAAGATTGACATTCACGAAAGATGTTGGATCATGAGTATGTTATCATGGAAGCTCATAGGAAGTATGTGATTTGGAAAGATGTTTTAGAGTTGTTGCTTCTATCTCTCTATCTGTAATTAGATATATGAGTGAGTTGATTCAATTTTGAGACTGCGTTATGAGAAACAAATTAAGGGTAGGACCCCAACCCTAACAAGTTTGACACCATTTTTCTGGATAGTAGTACCAAGCTTTTGGCAAAACCAGGTTTTTCTTTATAAAAATAAAAAATAAAAGTGATTACCTGCTTAGGACATAATTTTGTGGTCTAGTTTAATGTCTTTGTGTAGGACCCAACATGGAATAAAAATGGGTTCCTACTCTGGATAGGCTTTGAGGAGGTGGTGGACTAGTTTATGGTCTTGGTTCAGGAGCCTACTGATATAGGATTTTGAAGTGAAGTTCACATGTCCAAAAGATAATATTGTGTATCAAACAGGTATCCAACAATGAGGTTAGCCTTTAAGCAAAGATAGTGATTGTACATGTTGAACATCTATCCCTTAGTGTATCAGTAAGTTGTTCTAAGAGATCAGGGTTGTTGTTTCTGGCACTCTAGGTCATAGATTTTTCTTATTTTATAAAAGTACTCAAGAAGGTAAGATGGGAATCAAACAATTATTCAATGACGAAGTTCACTCTTTATTTAAGGATAGTGATTTGACATTATTAATTACCTATTCCTTAGAGAATTTATCATTTTGTAAAAGTGTTCAGAAAGGTAAGATTGAGAACCAGACAATTATCCGACAATGAGGTCAGACCTGATTTGAGGATGATGACTTTACATGGTCAAAATTTTGCTTGTTGGAGAATATCTTGTGTAATGGAGAGATCACGAGACTAGTGCAAAGAAAAAGATAAAATTAGGTGCCAAATAATAGTCCAACAACAAGGTGGCCTCTGCGACATGTTCTCAATATTGGAAAATCCCCTATAATATTAGCAAGATATCCTAAGAGTTTCATTTTGATGCTTTAGTTCTTACTTGGTTCTTACATATTTTCTTGAACTGCATCCTCACTAGGGAAAAGTCGTTGGGCTCATTTTCAAAGTGACATCAAGTCTGTAAAATTCTACATAGATTTGAAGACGTAGGTCCCTCTTCTTCATAATTGACCAATTAATATGGAAGTGAAAGCAAATGTGATTGTTTGAAATCTCCTCCCAGTTGTAGGGATTGGAAATTTTGATATTTGTTTAGAACAAGATTGGTGGCATAGCTTAAGATCACAGTTTTGCACTTCAAAAAAAAATTGGTAGTGAAAAATGATTATTTGAAGATCATAATTTGGGACTCTAGTGAGTTTAAAATAGAAGTTCCAATGCAGAGAATGATTATTAAGAAAGATTTGCAGTTTGAAAGCCCTCTTAATGTTCTTACAAGGTGTAGGGTTGAAAGTTGTGGTTCTTGTTTAGGAAATGACTGGTATGTAGAATAGAGTGAGGTGCCACACTAGATAAGGACCAAGTATAGGGTCAAAAATAGGCTTGCCTACCCAAGATAGCGATTAAGAGAGTGTGCCTATATGAGCTTAGGGATTCAATTTGATTGCCTACCTTAATGTAGGGTTTTGACCAGGAGGGATGCCTATTCAGGATAGAGCTTAAAAGTCCTACTTGAATGTAGGGATTCATAGATACTACATACTAAAATGTCAGATTTCAACTTCAATACCCAACAAGACATATGGTTCCTATATGAGTATAGGGATTTAGAAAAAAAAGAGAATGTCGACCTATTTGTAGGGCTTATGAAAAAGGTGCCTACCAGAATAGAAGGCTTTTAGAAAAGAAGTTTCCTTATTGACCATAAGGCTTATGTTTTGAGGTGCCTACTTGATGTAGGTCTTTAATCTTGGTGTGTAGTTGAACATTGGATTCTTGGATGAAATGCATACATGAGCTTATGGCTTTAAATAAAGGTTCATGCCAAGGTGTAGGGATTAAACTAGTGAAAATGCCTATTCGAGATAGGGCTTTGACAAAGGTGCCTATTGGATATAGGGATTTTAAAGGGATGCCTACCTCATTATAGGGCTTTGTAAGAGAAATTCCTACCTATATATAGGGTGTTATCATGAGTGTGGTTACTAAATAGGGATTAAGGTGATGCCAAACTTGAATGTAGCGCTTCAACTAATGGAATTTACTACTCAGGATAGAGCTTTCACGTGACAAGCCTAATAGGGGTTTAAATCGGATGAATCAGGGTCAAATCTGATCGTGAGATTGTTTGAATTGATTACTATGGACTACAGTCTAGGATTCAAGATCCTAATAATAGTTAGGCATCAAGGACAATGATGGTATTAATCAGGAAATACCTACTTGGTGTAGGCCTTATATTTTGGAGACGTCTACCAAAATGTAGACCCTTCAAAAAGGAAGTGCCTAGCATGAATGGGGATTTTTTGTAGTTTCCTACTTATAGTAGGCTTTAGTGTAGGTTCCTACTTGAGTGTATGGCTTTATGGTTAGAATAAAATAAGAATATTAGGGATAGGGAACAAGAATAAAATATTACTCAATGTAACATGCCTATTCAGTATGGGCCTTGGAATGCAAGAAGTCTACATTGGATAGGTCCTAGAAACAAAATGTGCCTATTTAGGATAGGAATTTGAAAATGCAAGATGCCTATTCAGGATAGGTCTTATAAACAAACTGCCAACTCATGGTAGGGATTTGGACAAGTCCTATTTGGTATAGGGCTTTGGCATACAAGGTGCCTACTCTGGGTAAGGCTTTAGTCAAGGTGTTTATCTCTTGATAGGTCTTCAAAGAACTTTCCTATCATGTCATATAACTTTTTGAATAAGATAATTCCTAAATGAATTTAGGTCTTTAATGTTGGTATGTATGCCCTGAGAGCCAATCATGGGATGATTGGTGGGATACATTAATATTGATTTGATAAACATCAAAGGCAAGCTTCCAATTCTTTCTGGTTCAGTCATATGAGATAATGATACAATAGATTGAATGTCTAGAGAATGACAGTACTCAATGATGTATGCTTTCAGGTTGAGGACCTAAACGATGAGATCATACAGATGCTAAGAGTTTGTACATTCTTATTATGTCCCTAGTCAGATGTCATTGTGGAAGGTAGATAGACAACAATGACACACAAGACTAGATTGTGGTGTTGGTTGATGACAGAATCTCTTTAGTCATGATATGGAGATATCAAACCAAACACATAGGTACTTGTTAGAGAACAAGTGTACCAGACAGACCCACCGTGAGTTTGACACATGGAACCATGACATGGTAGTCACAGTCAGTTCTCACAGTGATGGTGGTGAGTGTGATTCATTGACCTGAAATCACTACACTCAACACATGTCATTGGGTACACTTTGACATCATCAAATGCAGTCCTGAAACATGGGTTGTTATAATGGTAATGATTGGGTGGCTTTGACACATGGGGCTTTTGAGGGTTGAGTGATAGATATGGGATTTGTCCCTCCCAAAGGAGTTTGATATCCATGGCCACTTGATGAGTAGGATTGAGATAGGCTTGCACGCATGCGTGAATCAGTATGTGATATTGTTGTCAAACATATCTCCTCCAATCTACTCTGAAATCAAGAAAGTGAATGAACGTTGAAAGGATGATTGTTCCATGCCTTGAGTTCATTCGGGATATTACTGACAAAGGAATTATACACTCGTTGTAACACCATTCATGGATTGTAGGATTGAAAGTTGTTCTCCAACTTTCCTTTTCACTTGGGTAGCACTGATGTGCGACTAGGCACTGCTCTTTTGCTTGTGAAGTCATAAGTGTTATGGACTTTCACTGCCAACGTGAAATGGACCTGCAGGGTCACACACATAGGATTTAATCTGGAAGAGGAGTTTATCCACAAACGATGTTTAGATTGATTACTAAAGAGGTTTAGTAGTTCAATTAAACACTCAATTAATTGATAGCTCAAAATCATAGTGTTCAAGGTGTTGGACCAGATGATTAAGAGTATCAGATTGATTGGAACTACAATTGACTGATTTGCACAGTCTCCTGTCCCAACCGATCGGCTCATGGGGATGAATCGATTGGCTCAAGTTGGTGAACCGATCGGCTCAAGTGGTGAAACAATCGACTCATATGGCATGAAACAATCGACTCAATTGTTGAACCGGTCGATTCGTTGACCAACCGAGATCGTTTGGAAAATTAGAAGACTATTTTGCAAATACAAATTTGTTTCACTTGTACAAATTCAATTTGGACAAGGGCTAATATTTGATTTGATGGAAACGAACACGGAAAGTCAATTTGAGTTGGACTAGGACCACAAACCGATCGACTCAGACATGAACCGATCGACTCATGATCCCAAACAATCAGTTCAGGGTGTGAAACGATCTGTTCAGCTGTCGTAGTGTGTCAGATTTTGTGGAAAATACGAACCCTTCTACTCCTACTTTAATCCCGCATTGCCCGGGGTAGAGAACCCTGTCCTGTGACCCTCCTATATATAGGGGTATTGGGGGATTCTCAGACAGTACAACTCAGAACACCAATTGATCTGCAAAGTTGTCGTTCTCTCTGGTTGTGGTAACCGAGAGAGCCCGATAGAGTGCTACCCGATAAGGGAGGCATAGTAAGGGAAATAGAACTACAGAAAAGTGACTGGTGGCAGGAGAGTGTGTCGGTGACTAGTACACTGACAGGAGGGTACGACTCCTTCTGATTCCTTGTAGGACAAGGAGATCGGAGTTCTAGGTGGTCTGTGTGGACTACTTCAGAGGCGGGAGACTTTTGCCGCTCAGAGGACAACTGTCAATCCCGACAGTCCCGGTAAGACTAGGAGTTGTTAATCCTGGTGCGACCAGGTGCTGCACAGACACCGTCTAAGACCGGAGGTGAAGACCATGCAAGCTGCGAGGTAACGTCGTCGAGCAAGCCTCGGGACAAGGTATGTTCCCACAAACCATCCTTCCTATTGTATAAACGTTGACGCGATTCCTTTGTTCTGGGTTTGGGGAGAAGAAAATTTTGTTTCCGCTGCCTTCTCTGCCTCCCCTAAAACCCAACAGTGGTATCAGAGCCACGTCAACTGCTCTATACTTTAGGATTATCGATATGATCGATTTTGGTTTGTCACCTTTATTTATTGCATACGATGCGAATAAAATTGGCTTTATGCATGTCCAATCCTAAATCCACAAATATCAAAATACATATATGATATGTAATATGAATGCACTCGATATGCGTCACCCTTGAATGAGTTTTTTGGTGGATGGATAGTGTGTTTATGGCCAATAAACCCTATGTATTTGTGCTTGGTTATATGTGGTTTCTTGCATCTCGGTCTGCACACCGATTCCCTAACTCCTTTTTCTTGATATAACTCAAGATAACTCAAGATTTCTTTCCTACCCCTGCTCCCCCCGAATGTAACTCGGGGTTTCCCTTTTACAATGTAAATAGGATAGATTTGATTTCCTGTTATGTCAAAGAACGGCGGACATCCTAACGGCAGCTGAGATGATTGGTTCAAGGTGTAAACCAATCAGATGGTGTTCCATATGATCGGTTCAAGGAGTGAACCGATCGGTTGATGACCGGGTCGAGGAGCAAGATGAGTGGGTGGCAGCCATGAGGAGATCCATGATGACCAGGTGAACCGATCGGTTGGAGGAGCCAACCGATTGGCTGGTGTCACCCAGACGATTGGTCAGAGCGAGCATGTCATTCATGTGATGAGTTGATCAACTCGGATGGCTATAGCACTTCATCTTATACAGGTAGCATGTGATGTAGACCTAGATGACTGTGTTTCCTCTTAGCTCGAGGAAACACATTAGGATGGCCATAATCATCGTTTTTATCATTTCACATGTTTTATTTGGGAAACAACATGTATATGATACGTACTATGTATTGTGGTGATTGGATATGTATATGTACCTATAAAACCAAATCCCTCATTAAATATTAAAGTTTTAGATGCCTTCCAAATGTGGAACACGTGAAAAGCTTGATCATCCAAGTGTGGGCACGCCCTAGTCTGGTACACCATCTATCTCGTGGAGGCATGAAGGATGGATATGTGGGTCTGCCCTAGTAGGGTGCATATTCATCGTGTTGGCTTTGGGTCCGACTTAACAAGGTGACCTAGATAGGATCTAGAACCTTGAGGCATGGAGGTGATCATGGCAAAGAGTTGCACATGACATCTTTCAAGAGTTGCATATGATGCAATTGGAAAAGAGTTGCCTACCTGGAAGATCTAAGTTGTGGGTGACAGCCCTAGCTGGTCCATTACTCAGAGGATTTCAGGATCTTGACCCACTAGAAGATTGCACGCTACAATCTTCCAAATTGATGGTGAGGGCTATCAATTTGAATAAAAATAGTGAGAGCGATAATTAATTAAAGTCCTAATTATATCGTTAACTTTTCAAATCAATCAAATAAGTCAAAATTGAGTTTTGGACTAAATTGTATATATTTCCTTTTGTATTACAAATGGAAACAAAAAACAATCACTTTTCATTGTGATCGGTCCTTGAAAAGGACAAGCTGAATGGGAGTAACTTCCACGACTGGTTTAGGACATTGAGAATTGTTCTCACTCAAGAGAGAAAGCTCTATGTCCTAGATACTCCAGCTTCAGAGGAACCTGCTCCTACCACACCAAAGGCGGAAAGGGATGCTTATAAGAAGCATTCTGAAGATGCCATTGATGCAAAGTGCTTGATGTTGTTCTCTATGAACCATGATTTACAGAGACAACATGAGAACATGGGTGTTATTGAGATGATTTAGCATCTCAAGAGAATGTATGAAGATAAAGTACGGCAAGAGAGATATGATGTCTCTAGGGTGCTGTTCAAGTGTGTCATGATAGAAGGATATCCAGTTGGTCCTCACACACTCAAAATGATTGGGTATGTGGAGAACCTGATAAGACTGGGATTTCCACTGAGCCAAGAGTTGGCTACTGACGTGATACTACAATCATTTCCAGAATCCTACAGTTAGTTTGTGATGAACTACAACATGAACAACTTTGACATGCCATTATCAGAGTTGTTGGGCATGTTGAGGACAACCAAGGCACAAATGAAGAAGGACAAGCCTAAGTCTGTGATGATGATCAACAGCAAGAATGGAAACTCCAAGCGCAAGGGCAAAGGCAAGGCTAAGAAAGGTTCTGATGCTAGCTAGCAGCCCAAGTCATCTTCAACTTTCAAGGCCAAGGGAGGCGTGACCAAGAGGGGAAATTGCCACCATTGTCAAAAGCCAGGACATTGGAAAAAGAATTTTCCTCTCTATCTAGAAGAACTAAAGAAGAAGGAGGCGACAGACGTCTCCATCTAAAGGTGTCATAAAATAAACTTGTAACACTTTTTGAGGTATATGATACCAAGATATAAAGTGTAAAGAACCCAATAAATGGGGCAAGTGTTGCCGCCATAGATAGGAGTACTTTAGTTTATTTTCAGCCTTAAAGGCATGTAATAGAGTTATGAACTACTATTTCATATTTTCCAATAGATAGAAACACATTATTTTGCACATTGTATGACAATGATAGTAATTAATAAAGTTGATGTTTCAATTTCAAAGATATGATCTTTGTGGCAATGCCTTGGTTATCTTGTGGTACATGGTATGCATAAGATAAAATGATACCTAAATGTTATTGATAACTCAAACAATCAAATTAGCATAAATTGTGAGAAATTCATTACTAGTTTCCATATGATGGATAAATCTAGACTCTTTTGGTTAAAGAGCCAGTAAGAGACATGAATCTCTTAGACATGATTAATCAATCTTCACTAGTGGTAGTGGGAGAATGATTATCCTATTAGGTATAATACATGTGATGTATTTACATACCTATTAGAAGTTAATGCTAGTACTTCAAACAATGTTTATAGAAATACCAATATGAATATCTTGAAGTGTTCAAGAATATCATAGACGAAGTACGTATTTGGTAAAGTGTTAATTCTTGATGAGATCAATGAATGAAATACTTGAGCCAAATGTTTGAGATCCTTATAAGTGATTATAATAGTGTATCATAGTGAGCTCGTGATTAAGGCATGGTGATGTCTAAATAAAAAAAGGATTCATACTCTAAGGAGTTAGAGGATGATTATAAAATAACTAAGTTCTTCTTAAATAAAGAATAACCCACACTAATAAAGGGCATTAAGAATCACAAGGAGTTGTGAGTTCTTATATCCTTGACAGATACACCTCGATTATCTATATGATGAGTTGGTCATGTGATGAATCAACTATCTAAATGAATATGAGGAACCAATCTTTGAACTATGGTTCTTGACCGTTACATCCTAAATGACTTCCATGTGAACCATAAGGTATGACCTTGATGGTATCACCCATTAGGATGAAATCCATAAGTGCGAATGAGTCTTAAGTGTTAAGACACATGGATGACATTTTGAGAAGGATGATGCTTATTGATTGCAACTTAATGACTAAGATATTTGGCATACGGATACTAAAATTGCATTCCTATGAGGAATAAAACAAGGATGTGTATGTGACACAACCTAATAAGGTTTATGAATCCATTAATGCAAATGAAGTCTATAAGTTATAATGGACTAATCAATGTGATTGATTGAGTACAAGCAACTCAGAGATGGATCTTTACTTTGATAATATGGTCAAAGGGTTTGACTGATATGAAAAAGATTAAGAAGGGATATGTGATTTAGTGGGAGCGTATTCACATTTCACATGTTGATGTGAAATGGAAATGTTCTAGAATGGAAATCCAAGGTGTAAATTATCTTTAAGGAAGACAGAGATGTTTCCTATGTGATAAGAATAGAGATATATAGAGATAGTTCTCGAAAAACCTCTTGACCAGAAAAGAGAAAGCAACATTGGCAATCTATACTGAAGGGTTCAGTGTGCATAGATTCAGTGGGAGAAAACTTGTCCATGTTACATAGAGTTAATATCCCAAGGCCAAGTGTCCAATTCTTATGAAGAATGGGAACACTAAGAATAGATATGGATCTATCATGTAATCATCACGTTATCATGCATGTATGGACATAGAAAGAATAAAATGCATTCATCATCTTGTATGTAGGACATGACAATATGATGTGCTCATCCTAATGACTCGTATGTGGGACATGACGAGTGGATGTCTGTCTTGTTCCAATAAGGGTTACTGGAATACCATGAGAACTTGATAAGTACTTGATAAGTACTAGTTCTATGGATATAAGGAAGGGTTCAATGTAAAGAGTTACACTGATGTGAACTTCTGAAAAGGATAGAAAATTAATCACAATATATATGGGATATATAAAAGTGAATGTTTGTTGATAAATGGAAACATTCCAATAAAGCCGTTTAAAAGGAAAATCCGAGTATCCATGTGTTAGAGAACATTAGTGGATACTATATGGATTCGGGAGTTCATAGAGATGAACTTATAAATATTCCGATCTTTGATGACAAGTAAGGAGTACTTGGTCATGCAATGTGGCTAAAGGTTAGCAAAGGAATACTAGATCACATATTACAAAAACTCTAACTCATACATGTGACGTACAACAAATAGATGAGAGACATGCAATCAATACTGACTTTGGCAAGATGTTTTCATAACTCACTACGTAAGTACTAAAGCATAGTAACATGTAGTACATTTTTGAAGATCACTAAGAATATGATTCAAGGGTGATTGGCTCGCAGTGCAAGTGGGAGTCTGTTGGTATGTATGCCCTGAGAGCCAATCATGGGATGATTGGTGGGATACATTAAGATTGATTTGATAAACATCAAAGGCAAGCTATCAATTCTTTCTGGTTCAGTCATATGAGATAATGATAGAACATATTGAATGTCTAGAGAATGACAGTACTCAATGACGTATGCTTTTAGGTGAGGACCTGAACGATGAGATCATATGGATGCTAAGAGTCTGTACATTCTTATTATGTCCCTAGTCAGATGTCATTGTGGAAGGTAGATAGACAACAATGACACACAAGACTAGATTGTGGTGTTGGTTGATGATAGAATCTCGTTAGTCATGATATGGAGATATCAAACCAAACACATAGGTACTTGTTAGGGATCAAGTGTAACGGACAGACCCACCATGAGTTTGACATATGGAACCATGACATGGTAGTCACAGTCAATTCTCACAGTGATGGTGGTGAGTGTGATTCTTTGACCTGAAATCACTACACTCAACACATGTCGTTGGGTACACTTTAACATCATTAAACGCAGTCCTGAAACATGGGTTGTTATAAAGGTGATGATTGGGTGGCTTTGACACATGGGACTTTTGAGGGGTGAGTGATGGATATGGGATTTGTCCCTCCCAAAGGAGTTTGATATCCATGGACACTTGATGAGTAGGATTGAGATAGGCGTGCACGCATGTGTGAATGAGTATGTGATATTGATGTCATACATATCTCCTCCAATCTACTCTGAGATCAAGAAAGTGAATGAACATTGAAAGGATGAGTGTTCCATGCCTTGAGTTCATTCGGGATATTAGTGACAAAGGAATTATACACTCGATGTAACACCATTCATGGATTGTAGGATTGAAAGTTGTTCTCCAACTTTCCTTTTCACTTGGGTAGCACTGATGTGCGACTAGGCACCGCTCTTTCGCTTGTGAAGTCATAAGTGTTATGGACTTTCACTGCCAACGTGAAATGGATATGCAGGGTCACACACATACGATTTAATATGGAAGAGGAGTTTATCCACAAACGATGTTTATATTGATTACTAAAGGAGTTTAGTAGTTTAATTAAACACTCAATTAATTGATAGCTCAAAATCATAGTGTTCCAAGTGTTGGACCAGATGATTAAGAGTATCGGATTGATTGGAACTGCAATTGACTGATTTGCACAGTCTGTTGTCCCAACCTATCGACTCATGGGGATGAACCGATCGGCTTAGGTTGGTGAACTGATCGGCTCAAGTGGTGAGACGGTCGGCTCATGTGTCATGAAACGATCGACTCAATTGTTGAACCGGTCGATTTGTGGGCCAACTGAGATCATTTGGAAAATCAGAAGACTATTTTGCAAATACAAATTTGTTTCACTTGTACGAATTCGATTTGGACAAGGACCAATATTTGATTAGTTGGAAACGAACATGGAAAGTCAATTTGAGTTGGACCAGGACCACGAACCGATCGGCTCAGACATGAACTGATCGACTCATGATCCCAAATGATCGGTTCAGGGTGTGAACTGATCGGTTCAGTTGCCGTAGTGTGTCAGATTTTGTGGAAAATTTGAACCCTTCTACTCCTGCTTTAATCCCGCATTTCCCGGGGTAGAGAACCCTATCCCATGACCCTCCTATATATAGGGGTATTGGGGGCTTCTCATATAGTACAACTCAGAACACCAGTTGCTCTGCAAAGTTGTCGTTCTCTCTGGTTGTGGTAACTGAGAGAGCCCGAGCAAGTGCTACCCGATAAGGGAGGCACAACAAGGGAAAGACAACTACAGAAAAGCGACTGGTGGCAGGAGAGTGTGTCGGTGACTAGTACGCCGATAGGAGGGTACGACTCCTTATAATTCATTGTGGGACAAGGAGATCGGAGTTCCAGGTGGTCCGTATGGACTACTTCATAGGCGGGAGACTTCTGTCGCTCAGAGGACAGCTATCAATCCTGACAGTCCCGGTAAGACCAGGAGTTGTTAATCCCCGTGCAACCAGGAGCTTCACAGACACCGTCTAAGACCGGAGGTGAAGACCGTGCAAGCCGCAAGGTAATGTCACCGAGCAAGCTTCAGGACACGGTATGTTCCCACAAACCATCCTTCCTATTCTATATACGTTGACGCGATTCCTTTGTTCTGGGTTTGGGGAGAAGAAAATTTTGTTTCCACTGCCTTCTCTGCCTCCCCTAAAACCCAACATTTAATAATGGTGGTGACTATTTAGGATAGGGTTTTAATCTGAAAGCATATTGAACATAGGACTTTTGGGAGAAATACCTACATGAACATAGGGAATTTAACAAAGGTTCCCACTTGATAATATGACTTAAACTCGAGTGAATGACTATTTTGGAGTAGGGATTTGCATGGTGCTCCTGCTTTATGTAGTGTATCAATTAGGATGCCTACCTGAGCGTAGGGGATGATTTCAAAGGATATTGATTCATAATAGGAATTTCTAGAGGGTTACTACCTAAGTGTAGGGATTTTGATTGGAGTGCCTATCGAGTGCAGGGCTGAAAATTGGGAGGAGGTGCATAATCAAGATAAGGATTTAAGAATTAAAGGTTAGTATGTACAAGATACCTATTCTGAATAAGACTTAACCATCAAAAGTTCTTATTAATGATAGGAATTTAAAGATGCAAGGTTCCTACTTAGGGTAGGGATGGATAATGAAAGGGCATGTTCAAGATAGGGATTAGGTGAAGATTTCCTACTCATGGTAGGGACTAATATGTAGAATTCCTATTGTGGGTAGGGCCTAGATCAACGAGGTTCATAACCTTAATGGGGATAGAGATTTGAAAGTGTCAAGTGCTTCTAAAAGGTAGGGCCTTCTAAAGTAGGATGCCTATTTAGGGTAGGACTTGAAATATAAGGTTCTTATTCAAGGTAGATATTTTGAAAGTGCAAAGTGACTACTTAGAATAGGGCTTAAGTGGAAGGATACCTACTCATTTTGGGCTTTGACACATGTTTACTACTCCTGGTATATTTTGGAGTGATTTTCCTACTTTGGGTAGGGCTTAAAATGTAGAGTGTCTACCATGGTGGCCATTAGAAGTAGGATTTATATACTTTAAGATGTCAATATAGGACCCATAAAGGTTGTCAAATAAAAAAGTTAAGAGTGGTATATTTCCAAGATAGGGCTTGTAATCTAGTTTAAGATCTTGATCCAAGACGTAGAGGAGACTTTTAGTGATAAAAAAGAGGATAGATTCTTATTCAGAATAGGATTTGTGTTCTAGTATAAGGTATAGGTCTAGGACCAAATGGGGATTGGAAGAGATAAATGAGAATAGAGGTGCCTTTTTAGGACAAGGATTGTGGTCTAGTTTAAGGTTTCAGTGTAGGACCCAAAAAGATTGAAGATTTGTGAGAGTTCATCCATAGATGTAGTCCTAATTGAGTATGGATACCAGAGTTTAAGATTTTGTGGTCCTAATTGAGTATGGATACCAGAGTTTAAGATTTTTTTATTCACATACAATTTCACATAGGCATGATTCAATGACCATTGATTGTTGTTAGCTCAAGTTCATGTTGATGCCCTTCATTTGTGAAAGTTGAATCAAGTTGGGTTGACTTGTAAATCCCTTAGCTCCAATTATTCTGGAGAAAAGTAATCTCATTGTGAGGGAGAAGCTATGAGTTGTAGGGTGGAACTAGAGTCCCATATGTCAATCATTGTAATTTGGATATCTACCACTTGTACTAAATTTCTGACAGGTGTGCCATTGCCTTATTAATGGTGATAAATGTTGCAACAATAAGAGGTAACCTCTATACATGGTGTTATAGATCTATCCTAGAATGCAAGTATGGTCTATGGTATCTCACATGATGGTGTCTTGATAGACTCTTTCTTTGGTGATGTATGGAAAGTGTTTTTAGAACCCAATTCAGTTTCAGAGTATGCCTCTATGTTGAAACAATTCAATGCTTTCTTTAATCTTCTCCTTTGAGAATATTCTATCAATGGATCTTTCATAGATTTTTCTGATGAATATATAGACTGAATATTGATGTAGACCTTTTGGATGTTGAATTAATATGTCATACTAACGCAAAGGTAACCACTTTCCTTGAATATTTAACCATTTCCTTCATCTTTTTCAAGGTGAGGGATGATAATCATTTGGTTTATAGTAGTAGAATTTTCCATTATTGATCTATTTTGAAAAAATTGAATCCTTATTTTGACAATAATGTGATAATGTTAGTTTTTAAGGAGTTTTTTGAAGATGGTTTTAATTTTTTATTTATTTATCATGGTTTTGTCTCTTACGTTGCCATTCTCAATGGAATTTTTTGTCTATAGAAACCAGTCAAGATTGAAGTTTTCTTGATTAAGACTCCATTAGAGAGTTAGTGGTAACTCTTGTTAATTAGGATGGCCTATCTTGAGATACAGAAGATGATCATACTATCATTGCCAATTGTGATGGAGTGGACTTTTAGGAATCCTTAAATGTCCAATGACATAAGTGAATTCATGCATGTTGAGTTATTTGAGAATTCCAAGTATTTTGGTAAAGTTTGATGGTTGATTGAGGTTGATATCTTGATTAAGATCCCTAAGTTCATGCCTTTTTGGAGTATCTAATTGACAAGCTGGATAGTTGAACTTTGACACCAAATCTTAGATGGTAGAAGAAGTTACAAGGAATCCATGGTTAATTTTTGGGGGTGTTTCGATATTCCTACAAGGAGTTATGAGTATTTGAATATTATCAAATAATGTATACATTAAGGTATATTAGAAACATAGGATTTGATGAAAGAGATGTCACGCGCCCTCCCCCAGACTGAGGAGTCATGGATCCACATCGTGGACTCTTGGTCATCGTTAGATGGTTTGTGTGGGACGGCTAGATGATTGTCCCCAACCTCCAACAGAACTGGAATCGTAGGCGAGTTGAGCTCAAAAGTGGAAAATTTGATTTCCGGTTTGGGGGTGATCGTTGATCCATAGGGAGAACAAAGTGGGCGGTTCTATTCATCGTTGTAAGACCTACATACTGACCACTCACATTACCTATTTCAAGAGCAGATGAGAGAATACGAGTTAAACCCTCTTATCGGGAATGATCGGCGGCTCACGCACAGGAGAGTGGGACGCTGAGTACTGAGGAAGGAGAAGAATAAGAAGGGCCCGTCACTACAAGCCATTTCTGGAGCTCGACCAAGCGGCAGCGTCGAGGTCCCTAGATCTCACGGACGGCGGTGGCTTGAGGCGGACTCTGTTTCACAGAGGAAACAGAGGCTTCACGATCTGGGAAAGGGGAAGAGGCGGGTTGGGTTCAACCCCTGGCTGAGAACCGGATGGCCTGACAAAAGACTCGCACACCCAAAGGTGGACACGTGTCAGACCCGAATTGGCCACAAAAAGGTAAATTACCTCCAATCATCTAGTTCTAAGATCAATCATATAAAATAGTCCCTTTATTAGAAAAATACAAATAAGGTACCAAAATGTTTAGAAAAATGAGTAGAACATAGTAAAATGATAATATCAGGCTTTTGATGCACGAATAATAGTGATATCATATAAGATGTGTAAATCTCATTTGATGGATAATAAATATCAAACGATGGCTTAAAATTATGATAATATGCCAGTAAATCCTTTTTGATGTCTATAATCCATATAAGGTCAGTAATTATGATGTTGATGCATGAAATTAGGTAATTATCTTTATATGTCTATTTAGGGTTAATAATCCTAAATAAAATGTAGTAAATACATACATGATCAATAAATGATGAAATTTACAGAGTAAGCTCATATCAGTATATGGAACACCAGTTTTAATTATGAGATCATGATGATGCATATAATCCCTGTTATATTAAGATGAACCTTGAAACATGTGATGAAACCCTAATTTGAGGAATACATGTAACTTAGGGTTAATATGTATAAATAATGATATGTATCCTAATATGGAAAATAACATCAATAACATAAATCCCACATAAGGATGAAGATCAGACAAGTAATAACGTATATAACATAATGATCTAAGTAAACCCTAAAATGAACACGATTAGGATTAAGAAGAGATGTATGATGATGAGAACCTGATGATAGTATATGATCTTGTCTTGATCAAGGTTGACCAAAGATATAGATAACATGAGGAATATGTGATTAGGATGTCTCTTTGGAAGGTACGTTGTTACCTCTTACTTGGCTTATTATGTAATATGCTTGTGTTATATGGTAGTAAAGACTTGGCATATGGTATTGATTGAAATGATTGTTCTTGTATGATATGTTGCTTGATTTTTCATACCTATTGCTATGAACACATCAAACATAATATATTTGTTCCATTATATGAAAGTACTAGTTCTCTTTGGTAGCATAGTGCTGGAAAGTGATCATTCTCTTTGGTAGCAGATCACATTGAACAATGATCTAACTCTTTGGTAGTAGATCATAAGGAATGACATCTCATACTCTTTGGTAGATGAGATGATGCATTATTCCCTCAGGTGGCAAATGCATGGATATATAATGGAAAATGTTCTTAAAATATGTGTTCTCTTTTGTTAATAAACATCTTTACTCAAGTATATGCTTTTGTTATATTTTTTATGACTGCCAAGTATTACTTTTATCTTATTTCCAATATATGATGAGAGTTATATAAAAGACACGTAGGCATACTCAGTACAATATTCTTAAATATTGTGTTGACGTGCACCACATATAATCTTTTGTTTAGGTTGTCGTTATGCTTGAAGATCCAGGATTGTGAGAGTTGTGTGGCGAGTTGATGTACAGGTGGACCTTTTGTCTTAAGATCATGTAGTTTAGTTGTAGTACATGTATATGTATAAGTTTGATGTTCAATATGTAATATCAAATGATGTAACAATTCATGTTGTAATTATATGTTGAATGGTGAACATGTGTGTATGGTTTTATTATTGTTCATGTGCATGTGCTACTAATTGTTTCCTTCTGACTCTCTTGATTTTCTTCTTCTTAGCCTAGTGTGGGATGTTTAAATTGGGATTCTCACTGAGGTGAGGGTTTCAATTTGGACGTCACACATCAGATTAAGTTTTAGAAAATCTGGGGACGTCATGTGACAAAGTGGTTTTTGGCTTAATTTTGAGGATAAAATATCTTTTAAGGCGTGTAGGATGTGATTGAGTGGACTTTTGGGAATCCTTAAATGTCTAATGAGATAAGTGAATTCATGCATGTTGAGTTATTTGAGAATTCCAAGTATTTTGGTAAAGTTTGATGGTTGATTGAGGTTGATATCTTGATTAAGATCCCTAAGTTCATGCCTTTTTGGAGTATCTAATTGACAAGCTGGACAGTTGAACTTTGACACCAAATCTTAGTAGATGGTAGAAGAAGTTACAAGGAATCCATGGTTAATTTTTGGGGGTGTTTCAATATTCCTACAAGGAGTTATGAATATTTGAATATTATCGAATAATGTATATATTAAGGTATATTAGAAACATAGGATTTGATGAAAGAGATGTCACGCGCCCTCCCCCAGACTGAGGAGTCACAGATCCACATCGTGGCCTCTTGGTCATCGTTAGATGGTTTGCGTGGGACAGCTAGATGATTGTCCCCAACCTCCAACTGAGCTGGAATCGTGGGCGAGTTGAGCTCAAAAGTGGAAACTTTGATTGCCGGTTTGTGGGTGATCGTGGATCCATAGGGAGAACAAAGTGGGTGGTTTTGTTCACCGTTGTAAGACCTACATACTGACCACTCACATTACCTATTTCAAGAGCAGATGAGAGAATACAAGTTAAACCCTCTTCACCATTTCTCCATTACAGTGAGCAGTTTGGGCAGATAGGAAGGAGGAGTTTGGGATGCAGCTTCGAGTCTTCTGCTCCCATATGAAAGGCAAAGCTTTAGGAAGAGCCCTGACTCGTGAACAAGATGGATGACTCGACAGCTGGGGAAGATGGCTGACTCCAAGTCGTCGAGGAGGAAACATGCAGGCTTCAGACGGGCCGGCAACATGTTGTGCGAGACGGAGATTTAGAGGTGTCGAGACTGGAGGGAGTATTAGGCTTCAGCGCTGCATCGCGTGGAAGTACACGAGGAGTTTGGGGGATGTTGCCTTCCGGAGGAGAGATCGGCGACAACGTTGTGGGATAGAGAGTCCTATGCGGCGACGACCGTCATACGCCCAAAACTATCAGGCATGATCGGCGGCTCATGCACTGGAGAGCGGGACGCTGAGTACCGAGGAAGGAGAAGAATAAGAAGGGCTCGTCACTGCAAGCCATTTCTGGAGCTGGACCAAGCGACAGCATCGAGATCCCTAGATCTCACGGACGGTGGTGGCTTGAGGCGGACTTGTTTCATAGAGGAAATAGAGGCTTCGTGATCTGGGAAAGGGGGAAGAGGCGGGCCGGGTTCATCCCCTGGCTGAGAACCGGATGACCCGACAAAAGGATCACACACCCAAAGGTGGACATGTGTCAGACTCGGATTGGCCACAAAAAGGTAAATTCCCTCAAATCATCCAGTTCTGAGATAAATCATATAAAATAATTCGTTTATCAGAAAAATACAACTAAGGTACCAAAATGTTCAGAAAAATGAGTAGAACACAGTAAAATGATAATATCAGGCTTTTGATGCACGAATAATAGTGATATCATGTAAGATGTGTAATACTCATTTGATGGATAATAAATATCAAATGATGGCTTAAAATTATGATAAATGTCAGTAAATCCTTTTTGATGTCTATAATCCATATAAGGTCAGTAATTATGATGTTGATGCACGAAATCATGTAATTTTCTTTATATGTCTATTTAGGGTTAATAATCCTAAATAAAATGTATTAAATACATACATGATCAATAAATGATGAAATTTACAAAGTAAGCTCATATCAGTATATGGAACACCAGTTTTAATTATGAGATCATGATGATGCATAGAATCCCTATTATATTAAGATGAACCTTGAAACATGTGATGAAACCCTAATTTGAGTAATACATGTAACTTAGGGTTAATATGTATAAATAATGACATGGAACCTGATATTCAGATTATGTATCCTAATTTGGAAAATAACATCAGTAACATAAATCCCACATAAGGATGAAGATAAGACAAGTAATAATGTATATAACATAATGATCTAAGTAAACCCTAAAATGAACACGATTAGGATTAAGAAGAGATGTATGATGATGAGAACCAGATGATAGTATATGATCTTGTCTTGATCAGGGTTGAACAAAGATATAGATGACATGAGGAATATGTGATTAGGATGTCTCTTTGGAAGGTACACCATTACCTCTTACTTGGCTTATTATATAATATGCGTGTGTTATATGGTAGTAAAGACTTGGCATATGGTATTGATTGAAATGATTGTTCTTGTATGATATGTTGCTTGATTTTTCATACCTATTGCAATGAACACATCAAACATAATATATCTATTCCATTATATGAAAGCACTAATTCTCTTTGGTAGCATAGTGTTGGAAAGTGATCATTTACTTTGGTAGCAGATCACATTGAACAATGATCTAACCCTTTGGTAGTAGATCATAAGGCCTTACATCTCATACTCTTTGGTAGCTGAGAATATGCATAATTCTCTCAGGTGGAAAATGCATGGATATATAATGGAAAATGTGCTTAAAATATGTGTTCTCTTTTGTTAATAAACATATTTACTCAAGTATATGCTTTTTGTTATATTTTTTTATAACTGCCAAGTATTAGTTTTATCTTATTGCCAAGATATGATGAGAGGTATATAAAATACACGTAGGCATACTCAGTACAATATTCTTGAATATTGTGCTGATGTGTACCACATGTAATCTTTTGTTTAGGTTGCAGTTATGCTTGAAGATCCATGATAGTGAGAGTTGTATGGTGAGCTGATGTACAGGTGGACCTGTTGTCTTAAGATCATGTAGTTTAGTTGTAGTGCATGTATATGTATAAGTTTGATGTTCAATATGTAATATCAAATGATGTAACAATTCATGTTGTAATTATATGTTGAATGGTGAACATGTGTGTATGGTTTTATTATTGTTCATTTGCATGTGCTACTGATTATTTCCTTCTGAGTCCCTTGATTTTCTACTTCTTAGCCTAGTGTGGGATGTTTAAATTGGGATTCTTACTGAGGTGAGGGTTTCAATTTGGACGTCACACATCAGATTAAGTTTTAGAAAATTTGGAGACGTCACAGGTGGTAGCAGAGCATGAACAATAGCAAAGTCAGACATTTGATCATTATGTAACTCAAAACTAAAGAACCTTGAACTTAATAATTGTTTAGGATTGAATTAGTTGTATTTTAGAGACTAGATATGACTTAGCCTCTAGGTTAGCACCTATATGTCTGATAACTAGGTCTAGACTAGTGCTTGTTGTATAGCAAGTCCTTAGATGTTGTTCTTTCCTTGTAGTGCAGCGGTATGGGACGTTGCACTATTTGGAAATGGTGTGCATCAAGGGAAGAGAAATCCTAGACATATTGCGCACGTTGTCTAGAGTAGCTACACTAGTCTACACCATGCTCTCACCCTTTCCACTAGTTTTCATTACACTGTACTCTCTACTATGTGTGGGACACTCATTTTCAGGATTTGGTTTTTGATTCCAAATGGACCGAACCTCGATAGTTTTCTCTGATGCTTATTTTATCAGAGAAAAACTATATAATATTTTATTATATATATGTATTACAAAAATGTGTCCCCACACATGTACGATGAGGAGGTGATCATGTATCCTAAGTGAAAGTGGATGACATCAGTCTAGAAGAGAGAGCAGTTCTAGATTAGATGTCTAGAGCCTTGTTAGAATATGTGATACATAGAATATATGAAATATGTTTTGATGATATGATGTAAGTTTCATATAGATAATATAAGATGGTTATGATGATCTATGTTTGTCTTCAATGACTTAAGTTCAGTCTTAAGGATGCAAGATGAGTTTTGATGATGCAAGTAACTAGGATTTTATGAGATAAGATATGTCTTAAGTTAAGACTAGGATGTGAATCAGCAAGAGCCTCAATCTCTTTTACAAAGGAGGACCTCTAGTGTTAGGACCAGTTTCAGGGTTAACTCCAGAGAGAGTGAGACCTGAAGGGAGAAGGTTAGAGAACCTAAACTCCAAGATATGAGAATTATGAGATATGTGATTTGATATGTCCTAAACTAAAATACTCCTGAGTGAATGAGTTGAGTTTCCTAATGAATGATTCCTATAGTTATCTTGAACCCTAGATGTCCTTGGGAGGACCAAACCCTAGAGATAGAGGGAGGCTAGATATATATATATGTGCATGTGAATATGAATATGAGTGCATGCCATCTGGGTGAGGGAGAGAGCCCAAGACCCTAGAGGAGGTAGCTATGTTAGTTTCTGTGAAGCCTCATGCTCGGGATGGTGGTTCACATATAGGAATCCAGTGGTGTGTATATAAGAGAAAGAGAGTTGAGAAATAGCATGTTTCATGGGTGGAAGACCTATGAAGAGAATCACATATCATGTTTTGGTTTGTGCTTATGTGGTTAGATCTTGTAAGGCTATCTCTAGTGCCAATGAGGTATATCTGAGAACCCTAGACTAAGAGAGGGAAGATAAGTTTTTGTTTATGAGACATTCACAGAGATGAGTTAGTACAGAGAGATTGAGCATGACACTACTCTCATGATAAGGGTTGGGAGAACCTCAATTGGGCTAGATGAAGTTTTGATATATGTTTTGACTAGCCACTGACATAAGTTTCTTTATCACAACCATGATATAATTTATGTAAGGATGTGATCTAATCTCAAGACGTGACACATAGACATGATATGATGGAAACCTAGGGATGGTTAATATATATCAATATATGGTTAACCATATACATGAATAATGATGATTAATGTGAAATTGTTGGTTAATCTTGTGATGAAATCACTAGTAAATGTTTGAATTTATAATGAGCAATGAAATAAGACCAATTGAATGGAACACGTTGCACGAGGTGTTAATCTCAGTGCTTAATAAAGATGAAAAATATAGCTTGACAGTTAGCACAACATAAAGATTATGACACCTTGATGTATGGGTTAACCTTAGTTAACTCCTTTAGAACATGGTGATATGATTTGGGAACCCTAATGTGTAGGTAAAGATGAAGATGCAACCCTAATATATGAGATATGTAAGGACATAACCAGAGTTTCTAAACCCTGGGTTCAACCTTGAATGGGCGTTTGTTCCCCTAGATGCCTTTAAAACCTCCTAATGGTAGTTTGGAGATGGCTATGGAGCTTTGTTTTTGGATATGTTGCACCTAAGATAGTTTCCTACATATGGAAGAAGATCCTTAGTTTTTCCTTAGAGTATGAGTATGGCTCAATTTTGAGGACAAAATTTCTTTTTTAGATGCATATGATGTGACAAAGTGGTTTTTGGCTTAATTTGGAGGATGAAATATCTTTTAAGGTGTGTAGGATGTGATGGAGTGGACTTTTGGGAATCCTTAAATGTCCAATGACATAAGTGAATTCATGCATGTTGAGATATTTGAGAATTCCAAGTATTTTGGTAAAGTTTGATGGTTGATTGAGGTTTTTTTTGTGGAAGCCAGGAGGTTATTTATTCATCTCGCCCTCCTCGTACAAGCCAATATGAGTAAAAATTACAAGGCATCAGTTTTGCATAAAAAGGAAATGTGGTTGATTGAAGTTGATATATTGATTAAGATCCCTAAGTTCATGCCTTTTTGGAGTATCTAATTGACAAGCTGGACAGTTGAACTTTGACACCAAATCTTAGTAGATGGTAGAAGAAGTTACAAGGAATCTATGGTTAATTTTTGGGGATGTTTCGATATTCCTACAAGGAGTTATGAGTATTTGAATATTATAGAATAATGTATATATTAAGGTATATTAGAAACATAGGATTTGATGAAAGAGATGTCATGTGCCCTCCCCCAAACTGAGGAGTCACGGATCCACATCGTGGCCTCTTGGTCATCATTAGATGGTTTGCGTGGGATGGATGGATGATTGTCCCCAACCTCCAACTGAACTGGAATTGTGGGCGAGTTGAGCTCAAAAGTGGAAACTTTGATTGTCGATTTGTGGGTAATCGTGGATCCATAGGGAGAACAAAGTGTTGGGTTTTAGGGGAGACAGAGAAGGCAGCGGAAATAAAAAATTTCTCCCCCAACCCATACCGAGGAAACGCGTCAACGTCTATATAATACGAAAGGATGGTTTGCGGAATCATACCTTGTCCTGAGGCTTGCTCGGCGACAATACCTCGTGCAATGCGCGGTCTTCAACTCCGGACTTCGATAGTGTCTGTGCAGCTCCTGGTCGCACCGGACTGACAACTCCTACTCGAACCGGACTGTCGGATTACAGTTGTCCTCCTAAGCGGCAGTGTCCTCCCGCCTCTGTAGTAGTCCACACGGACCACCTGGAACTCCACTCTCCTTGTCCCACAAGGAAGTGGAAGGAGTCGCACCCTCCTGTAGACGTACTAGTCGCCAACACGCTCTCCTGCCTCCTGTTGCAACTGCAGTTGTCCTTTCCTTACTGCACCTCCCTTTTGCGGGAAGCACTTGCTCGGGCTCTCTCACGGTTACCAAAACCAGAGAGAACGACAACTTCTAGAGCAACTGGTTGCACTGAGTTGTACTGTGAGAAGCCCCCAATACCCCTATATATATAGGAGAGTCATGGGACAGGGTTCTCCATCTCGGGAAATGCGGGACTAAAGAAGGAGTAGAAGGGTTCGAGAATTTTCCACAAAAAGCAACCATCTCGCAACCTAAAATGATCGGTTCACAACTGAACCGATCGGTTCGGCCATTGAGCCGATCTGTTGGACCTGAGCCGATCGTTTGGGGCACTCCAACCGATCGGTTGGTGCCCTGAACCGATCGGTTCATGGTCCTAATCCGGCTCAAAAAGACTTTCCTTGTTTCTTTCCCAATTGGTATTGAATACCAATATTATTCCCAATCAAATTGGGCAATTTGAAACCAAAGGAAAATTCTTGCCGACATGACTTTTCCAACTGGTCAGTTGCACCAGTTGAGCCGATCGGTTCAACCCTTGAACCGGTCGTTTCAACCTAGGCATGAGCCGATCGGCTTGGACACTCCAGCCGACTGGTTCAGCAACCTCAACCGACCGGTTCATCACATGAACCGATCGGTTGGGAGCACAGGTTGGGCAAAATCAGTCAATTGCGATTTCAATCAATCCGATACTCCAATCAATGCGTCCAACACCTTGAACCATATGATATTGAGCTATCGACTGATTGAGTGTTTAATTGAACTACTAAACTCCTTTAGTAATCAATCTAAACATTGCTTTGTGGACAAAACTCCTCTTCCAGGTTAAATCCTATGTGTGTGACCCTGCAGGTCCATTTCATGTTGGCAGTGAAAGTTCATAACACTTATGACTTCACAAGCAAAGAGCGGTGCCTAGTCACACATCAGTGCTACCCAAGTGAAAGTAGAAAGTTGGAGAACAACTTTCATCCTACAATCCGTGAATGGTGTTACAGTGAGTGTATAATTCCTTTGTCACTGATATCCCGAATGAACTCGAGGCATGGAACAGTCATCCTGTCAACGTTCATTCACTTCCTTGATCTCAGAGTAGACTGGAAGAGATATGTATGACATCAGTATCATATACTGATTCACACATGCGTGCACGCCTTTCTCAATCCTACTCATCAAGTGGCCATGGATATCAAACTCCCTCAGGAGGGACAAATCCCATATCTATCACTCACCCCTCAAAAGCCCCATGTGTCAAAGCCACCCAATCATCACCTTTATAACAACCCATGGTTCAGGACTGCGTTTGATGATGTCAAAGTGTGCCCAACGACATGTGTTGAGTGCAGTGATTTCAGGTCTAAGAATCACACTCACCACCATCACTGTGAGTACTGACTGTGACTACCATCTCATGGTTCCATGTGTCAAACTCACGGTGGGTCTGTCTGGTACCTTGTTCTCTAACAAGTACCTATGTGTTTGGTTTGATATCTCTATATCATGACTAATGAGATTCTGTCATCAACCAACACCACAATCTAGTCTTATGTGTCATTGCTGTCTGTCTACCTTCCACAATGACATCCGACTAGGGACATAACAAGAATGTACAAACTCTTAGCATCCATATGATCTCATCGTTCAGGTCATGAACCTGAAGGCATACGTCATTGAGTACTGTCATTCTCTAGACATTCAACTTTTCTATCACTATCTCATATGACTGAACCAGAATGAATTGGAAGCTTTCCTTAGATGTTTATCAAATCAATCTTAATGTATCCCACCAATCATCCCATGATTGGCTCTCAGGGCATACATACCAACAGACTCCCACTTGCACTGCGAGCCAATCACCCTTGAATCATATTCATAGTGATATTCAAACATGTCCCACATGTTACTGTGCTCTAGTGCGAACATAGTGAGAAATGGCAACACCTTGCCAAGGTCTGTACAAATTGCATGTCTCTCATCTCTTCGTTGTACGTCACACGTATGAGATGGAGTTGCCGTAATATGCGATCTAGTATTCCATTGCTAACCTTTAGGCACATTGCATGATCAAGGATTCCAGACTTATCATCAATGAGTGGAATATAAGTTCATCCCATGAACTTTCAGATCCATATAGTATCTACTGCTGTTCTCTAACACATAGATACTTGACATTTCCTTTTAAATGGTTTTATTGGAACACTTCCAATTATCAACAAACATTCACTTTTATATATCTTATGTATATATTTTGCGATTAATTTTCTGTCCTTTCGGAAGTTCGCATCAATGTAACTCTTTACATTGAACTCTTCCTTATCTCCATAGAACTAGTACTTCACAAGCACTTATCAAGTTCTCATGATATTCCAGTAACCCTTACTGGAAGCAGACAGAAATCCACTTGTCATGTCCCACATACGAATTATCAGGATGAGCACATCATATTGTCATGTCCCACATACAAGATGATGAATGCACTTTATTCTTGCCATGTCATACATGCAAGATAATGGGATGATTACATATATGATAGATCTATATCTATTCTTAGTGTTCCCATTCTTCACAAGAATTGGACACTTGGCCTTGGGATACTAATATCCATGTAACATGGACAAGTTTTCTCCCACTGAATTTGTGTATACTGAACACTTCAGTACAGATTGCCAATGTATGTTTTCTCTTTCCAGGTCAAGAGATTTTCAAGAACTATCTCTATAGATCTCTATTCCTATCACATAGGAAACATCTCTATCTTCCTTAAAGATAATTTCCACTTTTGGATTTTCATTTTAGAACATTTCCATTTCACATCAATATGTGGAATGTGAATACGCTCCCACTAAATCACAGATCCCTTCTTTATCTTTGACATATCAGTCAAACCCTTTGACTATATCATCAAACTAAAGATCCAATTTTGAGTTGCTTGTACTCAATCAATCACATTGATTAGTCCATTGTAACTTATAGACTTCATTTGCATTAGTGGATTCATAAACGTTATAGGATGTGTCACGTACACATCCTGGTTTTATTCCTCATAGGAATGCGGTTTTAGTGTCCATATGCCAAATGTCTTAGTCATTAAGTTGCAATCAACAAGCATCATCCTTCTCAAAAATGTTATCCATGTGTCTTAACACTTAAGACTCATTTGCACTTATGGATATGATCCAATGAGTGCTACCATCAAGGTCATACCTTATGGTTCACATGGATGTCATTTAGGATGTAAAGGTCATAAACCATAACTCAAGATTCGGTTCCTCATATTCATCTTGATAGTTGACTCATCACATGAACCACTCATCACATAGATAATTGAGGTGTATCTGTTAAATATATAAGAACTCACAACCCTTGTGATTCTTAATTTCTTTTATTAGTATGGGGTATTCTTTTATTAAGAAGAATTCAGTTACTTGATAATCATTCTCTAACTCCTTAGAGTATGATTCCTTCTTGATTCAGACATCACCATGCCTTAATCATGAGTTCACTATGATACACTATCATAATCACTCATAAGGATCTCAAACATTTGGTCCAAGTATTTCATTCATTGATCTCATCAAGAATTAATACTTTACCAAATTTGTACTTCATTTATGATAATCTTGAACATTTCAAGACATTCATATTGGTATTTCTCTAAACACCATTTGAAGTATTAGCATTTATTCCAATAGGTATGTAAATACATCACATGTATTATACCTAATAGGATAATCACTCTCCCACTACATTAGTGAAGATTGATCAATCATGCCCAAGATATTCATGTCTCTTACTGGTTCTCTAACCAAAAGAGTCTAGTCTTATCCATCACATGGAAACTAGAATTGAATTTCTCATGATTAATGCTAATTAAATTGTTTGAGTTATCTATAACTTTTAGGTATCGTCTTATCTTATGCATATCAAATATCACAAGATAAATAAGGCATTGCCACAAAGATCACATCTTTTAGATTGAAAAGACAACTTTATTGATTGCCATCATTGTCATACAATATGCAAAATAAAGTGTTTCTATCTATTGGCAAGTATGAAATAACAGTTCATAACTGTATTACATGCCTTATTGGCTGAAAATAAACTAAAGTATTCCTATCTATAAAGGCAACACTTGCCCCAAATAAGAATGCTTTACACTTTACATCTTGGTATCATATACCTCAAAAAGTGTTACAAGTTTATTTACATGACACCTTCAAGTAGAAGCTTCAGTCGCCCCCTTCTTCTTTTGTTCTTCCAGGTAGAGAGGACAATTCCTTTTCCAATGTCCTGGCTTTTGACAATGGTGGCAATTTCCTTTCTTGGTCATGCCTCCCTTGGCCTTGAGAGCTGAAGATGGCTTGGACTCCTGGCTAGCTTCAGAACCTTTCTTAGCTTTGCCCTTGCCCTTGCGCTTGGACTTGCCTTTCTTGCTCGTGATCACCATCACGGACTTAGGCTTGTCCTTCTTCATCTGTTACTCGGCTGTCCTCAACATGCCCAACAACTCTGACAGTGGCCTATCAAAGTTGTTCATGTTGTAGTTCATCACAAACTGACTGTAAGATTCTGGCAACGATTGCAGTATCACGTCAGTAGCCAACTCTTGGCTCAGTGGAAATCCCAGTCTCTGCAGGTTCTCCACATACCCAATCATCTTGAGTGTGTGAGGACCAACTGGATCTCCTTCTGTCATGACGCACTTGAACAGCGCCCTAGAAACATTGTACCTCTCTTGCCGTGCCTGATCTTCATACATGTTCCTGAGATGCTGAATCATCTCTATGACACCCATGTTCTCATGTTGCCTCTGTAACTCATGGTTCATTGAACATAGCATCAAGCACTTTGCATCAATGGCATCATCAGAATGCTTCTTGTAAGCATCCCTTTCTGTCCTTGGTGCATTAGGAGCGGGTTCCTCTGGAATTGGAGTATCCAGGACATAGAGCTTACACTCTTGAGTGAGAACAATTCTCAATGTCCGATACCAGTCGTGGAAGTTCGTCCCATTTAGCTTGTCCTTATCAAGGACCGATCACAAAGAAAAGTTGTTGTTGTTTGTTGCCATTTGAACTACAAAAGAAAATATGCAATTTTAGTCCAAAACTCATTTTTGACTTATTTGATTGATTTGAAAGTTTGACGATATAATTAGGCCTTTAATTAATTATCGCTCCCACTATTTTACTTCAAATTGATAGCCCTCACCATCAATTCGGAAGATTGCAGCGTACAACCTTCTAGTGGGAAAGATCCTGAAATCTTCTAAGTCATGAGTCAGCTTTGGCTGATCGCCCACAACTTAGATCTCTCAGGTAGGCAGCTCTTGCCAATTGCATCATATGCAACTCTTGTTGAATGAACATGCACAACACCTTGCCATGAACATTCCTTGCCTCTGGGCTTAGACGCTCTAAGAATCACCAGTTAAGTCTAACCCAAAAGCCGACACAGTAAACATGCACCCTGCTTTGGCAGAACCTACATGTCTACCCTTCACACTTCCACAAGATAGACGGCGCACCACGCTTTGGCGTAACCTACGCTTGGTCGATCGAGCTTTTCATGTGTGCCGCTAATGGAAGGCATGTAAGACTTAATATTTTAATGAGGGATTTGGTTTTTATACATATACATATCCAATCACCACAATACATAGTACGTATCATATACATGCTATATCCCATAGAAAACATGCACAAACGATAAAAAGCGATGACTATGGCCATCCTAATGTGATTCCTCGAGCCAAGAGGAATCACGGTCATCTAGGTCAACATCACATGCAACCTTTACAAGATGAACATCTGTGCCTTGCCATCTGAGTTGATCAACTCATCATATGAATGATCTGTACTCTTCAGCCGGTCGTCTGAGTGCCACCAGCCGATCAGTTGGCTCCTCCAACCGATCGGTTCGCCTAGTCGTCGTGCATCTCGTCATGTCTGCCACCCACTCGTCTCGCTCCTCGAACCGGTCATCAACCGATCGGTTCACTCCTTGAACCGACCGTCTGGAAGGTCAACCGATCGGTTCACTCCTTGAACCGATCGTCTGAGCAATCGTCTTGATGTCCGCCGGTCTTTGACAAAACAGGAAATAAAATCCTATTCTATTTATTACATTGCTTTAAAAGGGAAACCCCGAGTTACATTCAGGGGGAGCAAAGGTAGGAAAGAATCTCGAATTATTTCGAGTTACATTAGGAATAAGAGAGGGAAGATCGGTGCGCAGACCGAGATGCAAGCAACCACAAACAACCACACACAGATAGGGGTTTATAGGCCATAATCACGCTACACACATCCACCACAAAACTCGTTTAAGGGCGACGCGTATCGAATGCATTAATAATACATATCATATATGTAATTTGGGATTTGTGGATTTAGGATTGGACATGCATAAAGCCAATAGTATTCGCATCGTATGCAATAAATAAAGGCGACAAACCAAAATCGATCATATCGATATTCCTAAAATATAGAGCAGTTGACGTGGCTCTGATACCACTGTTGGGTTTTAGGGGAGACAGAGAAGGCAGCGGAAACAAAAATTTTCTCCCCCAACCCATACCGAGGAAACGCGTCAACGTCTATATAATAGGAAAGGATGGTTTGCGGAATCATACCTTGTCCCGAGGCTTGCTCGGCGAAAATACCTCGCGCAATGCGCGGTCTTCAACTCCGGACTTCGATGGTGTCTGTGCAGCTCCTGGTCGCACCGGGACTGACAACTCCTACTCGAACCGGACTGTCGGATGACAGTTGTCCTCCTAAGCGGCAGTGTCCTCCCGCCTCTATAGTAGTCCACACGGATCACCTGGAACTCCACTCTCCTTGTCCCACAAGGAAGTGGAAGGAGTCACACCCTCCTGTAGACTAACTAGTCGCCAACACGCTCTCCTGCCTCCTGTTGCAACTGCAGTTGTCCTTCCCTTGCTGCACCTCCCTTTTGCGGGAAGCACTTGCTCAGGCTCTCTCACAATTACCAAAACCAGAGAGAACGACAACTTGCAGAGCAACTGGTTGCACTGAGCTGTACTGTGAGAAGCCCCCAATACCCCTATATATATAGGAGAGTCATGGGACAGGGTTCTCCATCCCGGGCAATGCGGGACTAAAGCAGGAGTAGAAGGGTTCGAGAATTTTCCACAAAAAGCAACCATCTCGCAACCTGAAATGATCGGTTCACAACTGAACCGATCGGTTCGGCCATTGAGCCGATCGGTTGGACCTAAGCCGATCGTTTGGGGCACTCCAACCGATCGGTTGGTGCCCTGAACCGGTCGGTTCATGGTCCTAATCCGGCTCAAAAAGACTTTCCTTGTTTCTTTCCCAATTGGTATCGAATACCAATATTATTCCCAATCGAATTGGGCAATTTGAAACCAAAGGAAAATTCTTGCCGACATGATTTTCCAACTGGTCGGTTGCACCAGTTAAGCCGATCGGTTCAACCCTTGAACCGGTCGTTTCAACCTGGGCATGAGCCGATCGGCTTGGACACTCTAGCCGACCGGTTCAGCAACCTCAGCCGACCGGTTCATCCCATGAATCGATCGGTTGGGAGCACAGGTTGGGCAAAATCAGTCAATTGCGATTTCAATCAATCTGATACTCCAATCAATGCGTCCAACACCTTGAACCATACGATATTGAGCTATCGACTGATTGAGTGTTTAATTGAACTACTAAACTCCTTTAGTAATCAATCTAAACATTGCTTTGTGGACAAAACTCCTCTTCCAGGTTAAATCCTATGTGTGTGACCCTGCAGGTCCATTTCACGTTGGCAGTGAAAGTTCATAACACTTATGACTTCACAAGCAAAGAGCGGTGCCTAGTCACACATCAGTGCTACCCAAGTGAAAGTAGAAAGTTGGAGAACAACTTTCATCCTACAATCCGTGAATGGTGTTACAGTGAGTGTATAATTCCTTTGTCACTGATATCCCGAATGAACTCGAGGCATGGAACAGTCATCCTGTCAACGTTCATTCACTTCCTTGATCTCAGAGTAGACTGGAAGAGATATGTATGACATCAGTATCATATACTGACTCACACATGCGTGCACGCCTTTCTCAATCCTACTCATCAAGTGGCCATGGATATCAAACTCCCTCAGGAGGGACAAATCCCATATCTATCACTCACCCCTCAAAAGCCCCATGTGTCAAAGCCACCCAATCATCACCTTTATAACAACCCATGTTTCAGGACTGCGTTTGATGATGTCAAAGTGTGCCCAACGACATGTGTTGAGTGCAGTGATTTCAGGTCTAAGAATCACACTCACCACCATCACTGTGAGTACTGACTGTGACTACCATCTCATGGTTCCATGTGTCAAACTCATGGTGGGTCTGTCCGGTACCTTGTTCTCTAACAAGTACCTATGTGTTTGGTTTGATATCTCTATATCATGACTAATGAGATTCTGTCATCAACCAACACCACAATCTAGTCTTGTGTGTCATTGCTGTCTATCTACCTTCCACAATGACATCCGACTAGGGACATAACAAGAATGTACAAACTCTTAGCATATGTATGATCTCATCGTTCAGGTCATGAACATGAAGGCATACGTCATTGAGTACTGTCATTCTCTAGACATTCAATTGTTCTATCACTATCTCATATGACTGAACCAGAATGAATTGGAAGCTTGCCTTAGATGTTTATCAAATCAATCTTAATGTATCCCACCAATCATCCCATGATTGGCTCTCAGGGCATACATACCAACACAAAGTGGGCGGTTCTGTTTTCCATTTTAAGACCTACATACTGACCACTCACATTACCTATTTCAAGAGCAGATGAGAGAATATGAGTTAAACCATCTTCACCATTTCTCCATTACAGTGAGCAGTTTGGATAGATAGGAAGGAGGAGTTTGGGATGCAGCTTCGAGTCTTCTGCTCCCATATGAAAGGAAAAGCTTTAGGAAGAGCCCTGACTCGTGAACAAGATGGACGACTCGACAGTTGGGGAAGATGGCTGACTCCAAGTCATCGAGGAGGAAACATGTAGGCTTCGGAAGGGCTGGCGACATGTTGTGCAAGACGGAGATCTGGAGTTGTCGAGACAGGAGGGAGTATTAGGCTTCAGCGTTGCATCGTGTGTGAGTACACGAGGAGTTTGGGGGATGTTACCTTTCAGAGGAGAGATCGGCGACAGCGTTGTGGGACAGAGAGTCCTATGCGGCGATGGCTGTCATATGCCCAAAACTATCAGGCATGATTAGCGGCTTACGCATAGGAGAGTGGGATGCCGAGTACTGAGGAAGGAGAAGAATAAGAAGGGCCCATCACTACAAGCCATTTCTGGAGCTGGACCAAGCGACATCGTCGAGATCTCTAGATCTCACAGACGGTGGTGGCTTGAGGTAGACTCTGTTTCACAGAGGAAATAGAGGCTTCACGATCTAGGAAAGGGGGAAGAGGCGGGCCGGGTTCAGCTCCTGGCCAAAAATCGGATGGCCCGACAAAAGACTCGCACACCCAAAGGTGGACACATGTCAGACCCGGATTGGCCACAAAAAGGTAAATTACCTCAAATCATCCAGTTCTGAGATAAATCATATAAAATAGACCGTTAATCAAAAAAATACAAATAAGGTACTAAAATGTTTAGACAAATGAGTAGAACACAGTAAAATGATAATATCAGGCTTTTCATGCACGAATATTAGTGATATCATGTAAGATGTGTAATGCTCATTTGATGGATAATAAATATCAAACGATGGCTTAAATTATGATAAAATGTCAATAAATCCTTTTTGATGTCTATAATCCATATAAGGTCAATAATTATGATGTTGATGCACGAAATGATGTAATTTTCTTTATATATCTATTTTGGGTGAATAATCCTAAATAAAATATAGTAAATACATACATGATCAATAAATGATGAAATTTACAGAGTAAGCTCATATCATTATATTGAACATAAATTTTAATTATGAGATCATGATGATGCATAGAATCCCTATTATATTAAGATGAACCTTGAAGCATGTGATGAAACCCTAATTTGAGTAATACATGTAACTTAGGGTTAATATGTATAAATAATGATATGGAACCTGATATTCAGATTATGTATCCTAATATGGAAAATAACATCAGTAACATAAATCCCACATAAGGATGAAGATAAGACAAGTAATCATGTATATAACATAATGATCTAAGTAAACCCTAAAATGAACACGATTAGGATTAAGAAGAGATGTATGATGATGAGAACCTGATGATAGTATATGATCTTGTCTTGATCAGGGTTGACCAAAGATATAGATGACAAGAGGAATATGTGATTAGGATGTCTCTTTGGAAGGTATGCCATTACCTCTTACTTGGCTTATTATTTAATATGCTTGTGTGATATGGTAGTAAAGACATGGCATATGGTATTGATTGAAATGATTGTTCTTGTATGATATGTTTCTTGATTTTTCATACCTATTTCTATGAACACATCTAACATAATATATTTGTTCCATTATATGAAAGCACTAATTATCTTTGGTAGCATAGTACTGGAAAGTGATCATTCTCTTTATTAGAAGATCACATTGAATAATGATCTAACTCTTTGGTAGTAGATCATAAGGCCTTACATCTCATACTCTTTGGTAGCTGAGATGATGCATTATTCCCTCAGGTGGAAAATGCATGGATATATAATGGAAAGTGTGCTTAAAATACATGTTCTCTTTTAATAATAAACATCTTTACTGAAGTATATGCTTTTTGTTATATTTTTTTATAACTGCCAAGTATTAGTTTTATCTTATTGGCAAGATATGATGAGAGGTATATAAAAAACACGTAGGCGTACTCAGTACAATATTCTTGAATATTGTGCTGACGTGTACCACATGTAATCTTTTGTTTAGGATGTGGTTGTGCTCGAAGATCCAGGATAGTGAGAGTTGTCTGGCGAGCTGATGTACTGGTGGACCTGTTGTCTTAAGATCATGTAGTTTAGTTGTAGTACATGTATATGTATAAGTTTGATGTTCAATATGTAATATCAAATGATGTAACAATTCATGTTGTAATTATATGTTGAATGGTGAACATGTGTGTATGGTTTTATTATTGTTGATGTGCATGTGCTATTGATTGTTTCCTTCTGACTCCCTTGATTTTCTTCTTCTTAGCGTAGTGTGGGATGTTTAAATTGGGATTCTCGCTGAGGTGAGGGTTTCAATTTGGATGTCACACATCAGATTAAGTTTTAGAAAATCCGGGGACATCACACCAATGGTTAGACGTTGAATTACAACTACCCTTCTCACCCAATTTTCCACATTATAACACTAGAGTTTAAGGTGATTCAAGAACCCAAACTTGTTTAATCTTGTCCAATGCCTATTATGAATAACTTGTTACTCCTCTCTAGATGATCATATACAGGTGAACCACTTCGGGAAGATTCATGTCAGGTGGATTTGATTCTCCACACACTCTTGACTTCATGCTCTTAGAATATCAGAATCAAATATAAATCTAGAAACTAGATTTATCATAGTTGTTTACTAATTGATATTTAGAAGTCAGAATAAAATTATTAGAACTTAGAATGGAAATATCATAAGTTATCTTTAGTTTTTAGTTCCTTATGGTTAAACCAAAATATAGATTTATCATACAAGTTAGAATAGAATTTGGAATAAAGAATGCAAGAACAGAATACATACTTCAAAATTTATCTCAATTATTTGTGATACAAAATAAGAATAGAATCAGAAATAGAATTATTATTAGAATTAGAAAGAGAATAGAAATGAATAGAAAGTGATGTTAGGACATAGTTTTAATATTATATAATAAGTCCTCACAGAATAGAAGTATCATGGTACACAGAACAAAAGGTATTTATGCCACAGAAGGTGTGTAGCATTATAAAAGGTATGTTGTGCCATAGAAGATACTTTGGTGTCACAAGACTTTCATGCCACAAAAGGTGTGTTGCACCATAGAATCCTCATAGTGCCACAGAAGAGGACTTATTGTAAAATAGTGGTTATAGAAAGATAAAAGATGTTACTAAAAGATGTTTACTCTAGTTGTATGTTTCTAGTTTTTATAGTTCAATTATTTCCTTCCAATTATTAGGATTCAATGCCACTTACTCTAATCTAGGTTTCCCTTTGTGCATGGCTGGGAACAAGATGTTTGTAGGTACTAATCTTCAGGAAGATCAGTCAAGAGAGAGGATAAAAATCACAAGTTGTGAGATTTTCTTGGTGGGATTCCATCTACATTTGAGATGAGATTTGTATAAATTAGTATCATGGTATTAAGTTTCTTTTGTATATAATGATGTACTAGAGTTTCTTTCCTAAGAATTTGTGAGAATGCATGTTTACACTAGTCTGTGTTGGCTCTTGTCTATTATTATTGTTATGTGTATCATGTATGTAATACCCCCAAGTTTAGAAAAAAAATTATCTTTCACTCATGTGATATGAAAATTGGGGTGTTACAACGGCCTTGTCAGTGACATGTTATTTTTTAATTAGTTGGTTTTCTTTTTTCCCTATTTGTTTGTAGATCATTCTATTAATTTGGTTGTGTCCAACAAGTGGAATACAATGAGAGGTACCTTAGGGAACATGTATGTGTTTTTGGGTTCATCGTTTTTCTCTCAATTAGTTAAGTTGGACTTTTAAGAAAACCAATGAAAACCTTCCCAGAGCTCGTCCTAGCGAGTGCTAGGACATTTTCACCAAATGCACTTCCAAAAAGGATTTGAACTCAGGTTCTCATATATAACTAAACTATTGTTGTGTAGTCTCCTCACTCCTCTATAGAATTTTAAGACACACTTCTTTAAGGAGGGAAGATGATGAGGACCTATATCTCCATAATGTAATTAGGGTTTCCATATATATTTTCATGTTTTACATGCCTGAACTCATGATTGTTGTAGTTCTTGGTTAATAACATAATATGATATGCTAATCAAACTGACTCATAATCTAGTGGGTGTAAATCCTAGTGTAGTTGAATTAGGGTGTTGAGGATCAAATTTGTGATATCATGGAATAAAAATGTAAACATGCAATAAAAGTAACAAAATAGTCATCTTATGATGTGTTAGTTGTTGCTTGTAGCCCAAGCCAAAGAGGAGGTTGAGGAACCACATGTGAAGGAGATAGGGGTGCATGTAGAAATAGTTACACCTTTGTAGTATGTCACATCTTTATATAGACTACATTAGGGGATAGTTTATTGTCAGTTTTGGACATGGTGATGTTGCAACAATATCCTAAGAAGTATGCCTAGATAGTGTCTTGGTTAGGGTCATACGGAGGATGCTACAATAATGCGAAACCTAGTGACATCTAAGTTCCTTTGCCTCAATTTGACAAAATTAGGTATTAGACACTTCATTAATCATGAGTAGTAATGAAGCATATAACACATCAAACAACTTTAGTAACAAATTCCATTAGACATGTGATACTATGTACTTGGACAATGCATGGTATGTTGAGCCACCATGGTTGTTTCTGTTGAAGTAGAGTCATCATTAGAATGATGGTGAGGATGATGAACAAACTCCTACTAGCATGGTGGTGGAATGGGGCCACATGTTTCTCCTTATACCTGGTCTAGTTTATCTTCTAATGGTTAGAAGAAGAAAGGTATGGTGAAGAAGATGTTCACCTTCCTAAGGATGAGGAGTGTAAAAAGTATATCTTTTTTCAAAATGATGTGTTTCTAGTTGTTGTGATGGACATATGTATAAAATCCACTGTATGTTGTACATTCATAATATTACAAATTAATAGCTTTGTGTCATTGGAAATTAGTTAGTTGGCACATATTGCACTTTTCCTTTTGTTTTGGCCAAAAATTACAAAATGGGTACCATCATCTCCGAATGAGGTTGTCTACATTGTTGGAAATCAATGTATCATCTTTGAATATTGTTTATTTGAGGATGTGTTTCACGTGTTAGACAAGTTCCTTGTGTTTTATGAAACTCATATTTTGTAATTAACTTATTGTATGATGTGAAATTAGAACTTTGTATGTGATTGACTAGAGGTGGTACAGAAATTGCAAGTAGATTAGGTCTAGTTGGCATCGCTTGATCTTCCTATATCAAAGATGATAAATGCTTGACATGTCATAGCTGAAAGGAAAGCTCATTCTTAGATACTACTCATCCAAATTATAACCATTTTGTCATTTTATCATATCTACATGTGTATTGTGCCATATCGATCATGCGTCTAAAGATTGGTGGAAAACTAAATCATATATTGCATTTTGATCTATTTGTAGTGGGTGAATTGTCAATCTTCTCCATGTTAAGCAAGAATGAAATGGATAAATTTCCAACAACTTCAATAAAGTTGGTTAGACATGACAAGAATATGATCATAGAAACACCCAAATGTCTAACATATTTAGGTACACACAGGAATTTGGTTTGTGTTATTAATTATACCAAATTATGCATCTCACATGTCTTAGTGAACAATACTTAGTGGAACACTAATGCAGGCTTCAAAAAATGATGCTAGTGTAAGCAATGAGACTTAGACCTACATTTTGCAAGTTGGAAACATACAATAAATCAATTCAATATTTCCATCCAATGGTGGTGACAAGTGGAGGTTTTATATGCATTTGATCATCAAAGTTGTATCTAGGGATGAAATCACCCATGCTATCAAATGAACGCCTTTTGTAAGTATAATGGTGGGAGAATTTTTAGGAAGTATGTCATGGAACCATTTGTTACCCAAATCCTAACTCCAAATGACTATAAAGTCAATGGTGATAGGATCTAGGCGTCCATCCCTAGCATGGTATTTTCAAAGCAAGAATGCAGAAGTAGAAAGCTTAGCATAAATAAACAAATAATAAGATAAAAGCACCAATCATAATCTCAACATTCAACAAATATTATCAAACAACATTGTTTATTACAAGCTTTCAATTACATATTCAAGAGTACAATTTTTCAAGTCTGCTCATGCATACTAAGGATCTTACAATAAGTTGTTCTCTTATTTTGTCTCTCGCGGTGTTAATCGATGCTTCTTTCTCTTCTTGTAGTAGATTTTTCTTTCTCGATCAATTTTATTGTGGTGTTGTATGGCAGCCAGTGCGGGGAAAATATCCTTTTGGAACACCAATTTGGTGTAGGTACTCTACCCTATATACATACTCATATTGAAGGTATTCCTCATAGAAATCTATGTTATCTAGCGAAGGATAAGAGGGATCTATACATCATTGTTCTTATCAGATTTCGATATGAGTTTTTGTGGTGGTTTGTCTGTGTTCTTGATCTTTGTGTGGTCTTTTAGTTTATTTTTCTCCTCATGTAGATGTCTTATGGCTCCCCCATAATGAAATTTGTCTGTTTAACTTAAAAAAAAAGGATCTTACAATAACGACACCTGACATAGCTCACCAAGTCTGTCAACTTCTAGCCATTTCTAAACCTATAAAATACGTGAAACAAGGTGGGTCAAGCACATGAGGTGCTAAGTACAGTGCTAAAAGATACATATACATAAGCTTTGCATAATTTGAAGAGATATATAGAAGTAACAAACAAGAATAAACAAATTAAGTATTTAGCAAAGAGAAAGCCCAATTTTATATCATTTTACTCCAATTATACCAACAACATCACATATCATAAGGTCTTTGATTCCTTCCTATCGGAAGATCATGTAAGGGTGCTCAAGATTAGCTAACCCTTTTTATCAACATGGTCCATCCTATCTTGACAACTCAAGTAGAACGCCTAGCCTCATGTCCTTACCCCAAGAATACAGGCAGGTGCATAACATTTGTATAATGGAGTTTCTATGTTAATTTTGCAAGTTATAAAACAATGATACGTGGCAAACATCAAGTAAAGTACTAGAATACTGTATGGCAATATTTGAGTAGGTAAAAAAGCATACATGTGTATCATATTTCAAACAAGAAGCCATATTCATATAATTATTAAAGTGTGTACCTGATTCAGAGATTCATAACATAACTTACCCTTGGTCATCTAGCCATAAGCAACATCTGATTAACAAGAAGATTATGTACATGAATTAGATTCTAATCATTAACCTTGCCTAGTTCCATTTTTGGGGTTTTTGGCCAAGTTATATTCACATTGCTTATTATTACTAGATGCTATTTTCCATATTCATAGGTCACCATGAAGGTGTGCTTTAAGTATTAAGTCATTTCAATCTTCCATTAATTTTATATGAGCATTTCAAGGTTTGAGTCACTAAAGCACATTATAGGGTTAAAGACTCGTAATAGGCCAACCAAGATCAAGGTCCATCAAGTTGTGAGACACTGATAGGATATGAGGTTACTTTGGTAAGATACGTAAATAGAAATTGTAGATCAAGATGGATGGATGTACCCCAAGGTCTAAGCATCCCATCAACCATTGGTTCCAACATATTCCACATACATGCAAACATCAACATGATTCGTAAATGCCATCAAGGTCAACATTAGACTAGGGTGGGACATCCATATCATAAATATCACGAGAGATAGAGTAATACGATTCACAACATGATTAGGGAACACGCATCACAAGTAAGTCAAGTGTGACACTAGGTCATCACTAATGAACTTAGAGCCACATGTAACAACATAATATACAAGAGAGAGATCATCAATCATTAGTATCAACAAAAGTTATAGGGCTACTAATTTCATGAATGTAAAGGAGGTTTGATGTGTGAGGAGATCAAAATGCACATTTTATTAGTGTATAATCATGCATCACCATAAAGAGGTCATATTCATGCATGTAGGTATCATATGAGGTGAACAAGCAAGAAGAAGTATAATCTTGGACATGCATGTTATATAGCAACAAACGTTCATTGAAGTCTAATATTATAATGAGTTTCATATATCAATGGATCAAGATTAGAAAAATATCAAAGTTCTAGGGTCAAAGTTTTCATAAATGTCACATAAGTGCATCAAATACAAACAAGGATCAAGAATGGTAAACACATCTTGCATAGTGTTCTCTTTCATCAAAGTTACTAATTTGAGGTGTAGGATGTAACATACCAGATCTCGAACCCTACCCTAGAAGTTTGACCTTTTGGGTTTGACCAAACAAGGTTGAAGTTAGAGTGATTCTAATAATCTAATACATGAATAATGTAATCTAATATGTCATATAACTCATTTGGTGATAATAAGATGATAAATAACTTAATTGGATGAATTAATGATCTAATGGGCCAGATGACGTAACCCATGTAATAAAGCCTCAAAATAAATAATAGACTTCAGATTTGTAATCTACACATCAAATAAAGCCTACATGTCAATTTTCATCTAATTTGGACAACCTTGAAATAACAGGAGAGAGAAATTGCCAAAAAGGCGTAATTAATAAATAAATATAATTCCTGGCACTAAAAGTTGGAAATAAAGGCAAATTCATATTCAACACACTTTAGTTAACTTATGGATGAAGTTTTACCTAATTTGGATAATCTATGTGTCATTAATGCATCAAGAAAGAGAAACAAAGAATACATTAAATAACCTATCTAATGTTGTCAAAAGTAAAATCCAATTGGAGGTTCGAAATTTATATGATTTAGTTAACTTTTGTGCAAAATTTCATCTATTTTGGGATTCATTTGCACCCTCAAAAGAATAAAGAAAAAAAGGAAATAATATGTCAATATTCACTTTAATCTAATTTGATTTTGCTACAGTGTCCGATTTCTTTTTCTGACACGCGAGATGACTACACTATGTGCCCCAATCTTGGTCGTTAGTTTTATCCAACAATCAACGAGTTGTGTCCAACCTTGGGTAGGAGACAGTTCCTAGTTGGCTGTAAACAGAATCTTTGATCGTGATTTTATCTGCTCTCTTTCCTTTTTGGTTCTGATCGACTTGCTTTTTGCCATCACCATTTCCTTCAGGTCCTTTTGGGCCCTAGTTTTCTTAGGTTTCCTTCATTGAATCTCCCAGTCGACCAAGGAGTTTTCCATTTTCCTCTGTTTCCAGTTTCCACCTGTTTCCTATTTTGTTTGGGACTACTAACCTATATATATGGGGTCCCTCAACATCGCCAGACGTCTAGTGCCCGTTTCCTCACGTCCTTTGGGACTGGGTTGGCCAGGAGAAGTACACTCGAACTCTGGTGGCCTGGGCGTGCTCATGGTGATATGTCGATTTTGTTCAGGTGGTGGTGTCACACTTTTGAGGTGTGAATCTTCCCATTCAACCTTCTCAAAGCTTTTCTAATTATCAATTTTACCTCTGTTGGGATGTAGGACGTTTCCCTATTTTTTCCTTCTTCTATGTCGAGTGTGCTCTTTGAGGTGATTCATCGTGTATCAGCCTCCCTTCGCCCTGGTTTGCCTCCGGTCACCTTCGTCGAGGTGTTCGCTATCGATTGCAGTACATAGGACATAGGTTGGTCTTGGTTTTGCTAGCCTTTCACTTTTTGTTTTGGAACTCTGGAAGCTCTGTGCTCCACAGAAGCGAATAAGATGATGGGTTGTGATGTTTTCCAGATCTCACCCTCCCTGTTTCCTGCCTTCATTGTGTTTCTCACATAGGGGCATATCTGTCCATTCACTTGATTATCTCTTATCTGCTTGCGCACAATGTTTGATTATGCAGGATGAGTGCCCACTGACATGGGCGGCTTTGTTTGGCCGACCTAGTCTACGTGGGCCCCCTCTCTCTCGGACTCTCATTCTGACGTGGATGTTTCAGTTTTTTTGATGGGTCAAAATTCTAAAATCCATAACTAATTGTGTACTCATCAAAAAAATATGAATAAATACTCGTTGGACTTAGAAAAAGAAGGGCTTTCTAATGGTATAAGTTTTGATGGCTAAATATGATGTTTATTAACATGAGTTTTTATGGATTTAATTAAATAAAATAATAACTTGTATAATTCATAACTAATATTTTATAAGTCATAAAAATACAATAAATATGTTTTGAACGCAGCAAAATATAACCTAAAATATGGCATGGTTTTGATAACCTAATTCACTAATAATAAAAAGGCAATTTTTAGGGTTTTGAATAATTAATGGAAACCTAACCCTAATTACACATATATGCTTAATAGGTTCCTTTGATGCCTAGGCTTGGACCTAGATGTGACTTTGGATCGTTTGACTCTAAAGTTGAGGTATGTTTGCATCGCCTATTATTCCTTTGAGCAATTAGCCTATGTTTATTCTTTCTCCTAGTCCTATGGACAATAGCCTATACACATTGCTCTTATCTTTTGAGATCATGGTTCTTGAGAACTATCTTATTTGTTATTGATCTTATGATCATGGATATTCTCTTGACTCTGTTTCATATGCCTTGGTGCATGTTGGACTTTTGATATTATATCCCCACTGTGATGTGGAAGTTTAGTTGGTGATACATTCCCACTTTGAAGTGGATGTTTATATGTTTGTGTTGTCCATTGTGTGATGGCAACTTTGTTTATTCTGACTATACCTTTTACTTTCCTCTACATTAAACATGCTATGTGATTCAGTAGCACCAGAGTAGTGTAAATTGCATTAGTTTTTTTTATAGCAGATGTGATATTTTCCTGCTCTTTTTGGGATGGCAAGGAACCTCATACGCTGGGCAAGATGTGTGTCTTGACCCATTTTATATATATTTGGGAGATTGGCAATATTCCTTTCCCTGTCAGGTTTCAACTTTATGAGGGTTGGCCACCAATTGTGTTTATATTGTTCTAGGGCTATGTTTATCTCACATGCATGAAGGATATTGATTGTGGGGTGTGTTTCCTACTGGTGCTTGTTTCCCACCGTGGTAGTGGATGTTTATATGGCACAATCCTTTTATATGTTGTTTTATGGCAAGTATCCCTTTTATTATGATTCTTTCCTCTTGATACTTGTTTGGGTGGTTCTTATCTCTTGCATGGGAAACCTTTTATTTTGATGTCCCTTATTCTTTATAAATTGCTCAGTTTACTTTTTAGTATGCACATACTAGCCTTTGTTGATGTTTCCTTTTGTTTCTCTTTTGTTGGGGTATGCTTCCTACCCTAGGTGAAGAGTGTGGTGGACTTGGCATGTTGACCCGGACCTAGATTGTGAAGTTAAAGTTTGGAGAAAATGTTGAGGTGGTTTAGATTTCCTCTACATGGATCCTTGTGATGTAAGTTTGTAACCCTTTGTTTTATAATTGAATATAGTCATGTTTTTATTCCACTACTATACTTTGGTCTTTTGATTACCATTATAATGATTTGAAGATTTTACACCCACTCCATCATAACTTTTGAGTGTGTTTGGGCTGGAGATTCTATTATTCAATTTTTTAGTAGAGAAGTGGTTTCACTTGTTTACAACATGGTATCAGAACCCATGGTAGTCGGAATCTGACTATTTCAATTTTGTCTCCCTTTAGAACCCATGACTTTATTAGTTATCTCTAAGTGATATGTTGACCCTAGATTTGATCTATGATGATCTTTTATGCAATAAGATTTGTACGAGGATGAGATTAGATAATGAGAATACCCTAATATGGAAAATTTGTGACTTGGTTTATCGCATTGATTTTGGTACCATTTTTGTTTTATCTCCAATGTATTTTATCGACAAAAATTATTTTCACTATACAACTATATGTACAAAAAATTTGTCTGGTTTGTCGATGTTTTCTTGTACCAAGTCACAATGAAGAAAAACTCTAGTTTAAGTAGAATCTAATCCTAGTTTTATTACTAGGAATGATATAATGGTGTAGTTGACCTACCCTATGACTTTTGAATGTTCATGTAGGGTTGATTGGTTAGAGACACGGGGACCTAAAAACTCAACCCTAAATGGTGACTTTAATTGGATACATGAGAAATATTAATCTCAAAAAATTTCATAACTAAGAGATGTGGGTAGCTCTAAAAAGTTGTTTAGTTTGACTTGTTAGGTTGAAGCTTTTTAAGGGGTGGAGAATAGTTGGTTGTTGATGTTTGGATCAATAGATTTTGAGGATGAAATCCTTTTTAAGGGGTGGAGTGTTGTAACATACCGTATCTCGAACCCTACCCTAGAAGTTTGACCTTTTGGGTTTGACCAAACAAAGTTGAGGTTAGAGTGATCCTAGTAATCTAATACATGAATAATGTAATCTAATATGTCATATAACTCATTTGGTGATAATAAGATGACAAATAACTTAATTGGATGAATTAATGATCTTATGGGCCTCTAATGGGCCAGATGACATAACCCATGTAAGAAAGCCTCAAAAAAAATATTAGACTTCAAATTCGTAATCTACACATCAAATAAAGCCTACATGTCAATTTTCATCTAATTTGGACAACCTTGAAATAATAGGAGAGAGAAATTGCCTAAAAGGTGTAATTAATAAATAAATATAATTCCTGGCACCAAAAGTTGGAAATAAAGGCAAATTCGTATTCAACACACTTAAGTTAACTTATGTATGAAGTTTCACCTAATTTGGATAATCTATGTGTCATTAATGCATCAAGAAAGAGAAACAAAGAATACATTAAATAACCTATCTAATATTGTCAAAAGTAAAATCCAATTGGAGTTTCGGAATCTACATGCTTTAATTAACTTTTGTGCAAAATTTCATCTATTTTGGGATTCATTTACACCCTCAAAAGAAGAAAGAGAAAAAGGAAATAATATGTCAATATTTACTTTAATCTAATTTGATTTTGCTATAGTATCTGATTTCTTTTTCTGTCAAGCGAGCTGACTACACTATGCGCCCCAATCCTGGCCATTAGTTTTAATCCAACAATCAACGAGTTGTCTCTGACCTTGGGTAGGAGACAGTTTCTAGTTGGTTGTAAATAGAATGATCATGATTTTCTCTGCTCTCTTTCCTTTTTGGTTCTGATCGACTTGCTTTTCGCCATCACCATTTCCTTCCAGTCTTTTTGGGCCCTAGTTTTCTTAGGTTTCCTTCATCGAATCTCCCAGTCAACCAAGGACTTTTTTTATTTCCTCTATTTTCGGTTTCCACATGTTTCCTATTTTGTTTGGGACTACTAACTTATATATATGGGGTCCCTCACCATCGCCAAACGTCCAACGCCCATTTCCTCGCGTCCTTTGGGATTGGGTTGGCCAGGAAAAGCACACTCAAACTCCGGTGGCCTAGGCGTGCTCATGGTGATCTATCGACTCTGTTCAGGCAGTGGTGTCACGCTTTTGAGGTGCGAATCTTCCCCTACAACCTTCTCGAAGCTTTTCTAATTATCAATTTTACCTATGTTGGGTTGTAGCACGTTTCCCTCTTTTTTCCTTCTTCTCCGTCGAGTGTGCTCTTTGAGGTGATTCATCATGTATCAGCCTCCCTTCGCCCTGGTTTGCCTCAAGTCACCTTCATCGAGGTGTTCGTTGTCGGTTGTAGTAGATAGGACACATGTTGGTCTTGGTTTTGCTAGCCTTTCACTTTTCATTTTGGAGCTCTAGAAGCTCTGTGCTCCACGAAAGTGAAGAAGATGATGGGTTGTGATGTTTTCCCGATCTTACCCTCCCTATTTCCTGCCTTCGTTGTGTTTCTCGCATAGGGGCATGTCAGTCCTTTCACTTGATTGTCTCTTATCTGCTTGCGTGCAATGTTTGTTTGTTCAAGATGAGTGCTCGCTGACAAGGGTGACTTTGTTTTGCCTGCCCAGTCCGCGTGGGCCCCCTCTCTCTCACAATCTCGTTCTGACGTGGCTTTTTGAGTTTTTTCGATTAGAAACAATTCTAAAATTCATAACTAATTGTATACTCATCAGAAAAATATGAATAAATACTCGTTGGACTTAGAAAAAGAAGGGCTTTCTAATGGTATAGATTTTGATGGCTAAAACTGATGTTTATTAACATGAGTTTTTATGGATCTAATTAAATAAGATAATAACTTGTATAATTCATAACTAATATTTTATAAGTCATACAAATACAATAAAATATATTTTGAACTCAGGAAAATATAACCTAAAATATGGCATGGTTTTGATAACCTAATTCAATAATAATAAATAGGCAATTTTTAGGGTTTTGAATAATTAATGGAAACCTAACCCTAATTCCACATATATGCTTAAAAGGTTCCTTGAATGCCTAGGCTTGGACCTAGATGTGACTTTGGATCATTTGACTCTAAACTTGAGGTATGTTTGCATCCCCTATTATTCCTTTCAGAAATTAGCATATGTTTATTCTTTCTCTTGGTCCTATGGACAATAGCCTATACACATTGCTCTTATCTTTTGAGATCATGGTTCTTGTGAACTATCTTATTTGTTATTGATCTTATGATTATGGATATTCTCTTGACTCTATTTCATATGCCTTGGTGCATGTTGGACTTTTGATATTATATGCCCACTGTGATGTGGAAGTTTACTTGGTGATACATGCCACTTTGAAGTGGATATTTATATGTTTGTGTTGTCCATTGTGTGATGGCAACATTTTTTATTCTTACTATACCTTTTACTTGCCTCTACATTAAACATGCTACGTGATTCAGTAACACTAGAGTAGTGTAAATTGCATTGGTTTTGTTTATAGTAGATGTGATATTTTTTTGCTCTTTTTGGGACGGCAAGGGACCTCATACGCTAGGAAAGATGTGTGTCTTGAACCATTTTATATATATTTTGGAGATTGGAAATATTCCTTTCTCTATCAGGTTTCAACTTTATGAGGTTTGGACACCAATTGTGTTTATATTATTCTAGGGCTATGTTTATCTCATATGCGTGCAGGATATTGATAGTGGGGTGTGTGCCCTACCAGTGCTTGTTTCCCACCGTGGTAGTGGATGTTTATATGGCACAATCCTTTTATATGTTGTTTTATTGCAAGTATCCCTTTTGTTATGATTCTTTTCTCTTGATACCCATTTGGGTGGTTCTTATCTCTTACCTGGGAAGCCTTTTATTTTGACGTACCTTATTCTTTATAAATTGCTCAATTTACTTTTTAGTATGCACATACCATCCTTTGCTGATGTTTCCTTTTGTTTCTCTTTTATTGGGGTATGCTTCCAACCCTAGGTGAAGAGTGTGGTAGACTTGGCATGTTGACCCAGACCTAGATTGTGAAGTTAAAGTTTAGATACAATCTTGAGGTTGTTTAGATTTCCTCTACATAGATCCTTGTGATGTAAGTTTGTAACCCATTGTTTTATAATTGAATATAGTCATGTTTTTATTCCGTTTCTATACTTTGGTCTTTTGATTACCATTATAAATATTTGAAAATTTTATGCCCACTCCATCATACCTTTTGAGTGTGTTTGGAATGGAGGTTCTATTGTTCAAATTTTTAGTAGAGAAGTGGCTTCACTTCTTTACATAGGAAGTAGATTGGGTATGAAATATCCCATCTTTATCATCAACATGTATCAAAAGGAGTCAAACATAGTCAAAGGTCTTGCTTTTAGATAATTAGAGAAATGTAAAGAGATTTAGGGTCTGACAGTTAGTCCATGTTCTAGGTCTCATCGATATGATCAATTTGATTTTTGCCTATTTTGTCCTTAGCAGTTGAGAGATATGCATTTTTAAGAACTACACTAACACTATATAGAATAGAGGAAACATGTTTCCCATATCATTTGGGCCTTGATTCGGGCCATTGATCGCCAATTTAATGGGGGGATGTCACCAACTACATCTCCTCTGGCTCACGATTACCGGGCTCCCTCGCACTGATCCAACCACGATCCATAGTTTGCCAACTGCCTCCACTGTTGTGCTGGTGCGACCCCTTCCTCTTCTCACAATTCCCTTACTCTAGTGCCCAAAATAGGGGCCAAATAGGGGATGCCCTTCGGTGATTTTTGTTGCTTGATACTGTTGGCTAAATGGACATCTATAAAATCCCTTTGTTTTGATTATGACAAACATTTCATTCTTATTTATCTGACGAGCTACTTGAGTGTGCAGGATGACAAAACTATAAGGGAAATTCATCAAGAAGTATTTATATTTTTCATGCAAATGTAATCATTGTAAAAACTTGTACAAATATATAATGTACAAGTACTTAGAATTGCATGTAAATCAAGCGTTAGATTTTCCCTAGCCAAACACCATATTTAGACATGTCATCCCATTTAAGTTTGGATCATCTTTGCACACTCACACATATAATTAATGCTTAAATTGAAACCTTGAAACAGGATCATTCTCGGTCGACTAACTCCTCGACCGAGACACTCTCGGTCGACAAACTCCTCGACCGAGAAAGATCCAAAATAGCCGTTAGACACAACTGACAAGTTAGTTGGCAGTTGAAAATAGACGTTGATCCAGAGAGCCTGTCGGTCGACAAAACTTCGACCGAGTAGGTGTCTCGGTCGACAATTTCTCGACCGAGACGATCTCTGACAGAAATTGCAGAGTAAAGTAATTAGCCGTTGCAAAAGCAACAAACTTGTACCTAACGGCTAGTTAAGCACTTAGAAACCCCTAGAAGTTATTTAGAACGTCCTTAAGCATACTTAGGCCATTTTTATAAATAGGACAAGCCATAGGACACTAGAATCCACTTGATACACTTGCTATACTTGAGAAAATACTTGAGCCCTCTTGTGCAATCTGTTGTGAATTGAGCATTGTGATAAATTGGCCACTTTCCTCTTAGCTCAAGCTCGTCCTATAGGCTAGATTTTCCTAACCCTAAACAATCACAAGTCCATCATCTTGGCTAGGTAAATCCAAACGCTTGATCTAGGCTAATCAAGCCTTGAGCTTCAAGGATAAGTTGTATTTTCTCTTATTTCTTTCTTGTTCCTAGTATTCCTTGTACTCTCCTTGCTACTCCAGGTAGGAGGCTGCGGATTGGAGAGGGTGAAGCTCTTCGTGGTGAAGAGGAGGAACTTTGGACTACTTCAGAAGGCTGTCTTGACGGGAAGCTACTTCGGGAGGAAGGCTACTTCAAGGGGGAGCTTGAAGTTACTTCAAGGAAGGCTGCTTCGAGGTTGGCAAGACTACTTCAAGGCGAAGGCTGTCCAAAGGGTGTTTGGAAAGTATTGTAAATTTTATGTAATATCCTTGAGAGGTAATAAAATTTAGTACTTTCAAAATCCCGGTTGGGTAAGCAACCGGGTAGTGGATTGACTCCTTAGTATTTGCTAAGGTGGAACCACTCTAAACACCTGTGTTCCTCTTCTTAATCTTTACTTTGTATGTTTGAGTTTAAATTACTTTAAAATCTATATAAAACTCTATTCACCCCCCCTCTAGAGGTTTTCAATTGGTATCAGAGCAGGGCTTCAAGGAACCTTAACACGGTCTTGAAGAAATGGGTGATGGAGTGCTCAACCACCTCAACATTGAAGGAACGCTCGTTGCTAGACCTCCGGCATTCGACGGGACAAACTATCAATACTGGAAGAGAAGGATGCAATTCTACTTCCAAGGAATCAACTGGGATCTTTGGAGAATAATATCTACACCATACACACTCCCACAAGACGATTTCGTAGTATGGGATGCTAATACGGTAAAAATGGCCCAAATGAATGCAAAGGCAGTAAGCATTTTATATTGTTCCATTTCAGTAGGTGAATTTAATAGAGTATCAAACTGTGATACCGCATATGACATTTGGCATAGATTATCTATAACATATGAGGGTACTGTTCAAGTTAAAAACTCTAAAGTTAGTTTGCTTAAAACCAAGTTTGAACATTTTCGTATGGATCCAAACGAAACTATTAGTGAAATGTATTCAAAATTTTCTACTATTGTTAATGGTTTGAGTGCTTTAGGGAAACCTGTTCTTGAGGAAGATCAGGTATCAAAAATACTTCGATCTCTTCCTCCAAAGTACAAACCAAAGGTGACAGCTATTGCAGAAGCAAACGACCTCACTCGCCTCAAAATGGAGCAGCTCATCGGAAACTTAGAAGCTCATGAGGCAGACCTAGAAGAGGAAGAGAGAAGAGAACATGAGCATCAACGTGGGCCAAAGAAAGACGTGGCTCTCAAAGCATCAAAAGCTCTCTCACAAGAGAGTGAGGAATCCAGTGAAGAAGAAGGAGAAGAAGCATTGATAGTCAACGGTAAGAAATACAGAAGGTTTAAATCTAATAAAATTTCTAGTTCTTCTTCCACTCCCAGGTGCTTCGAATGTGGAAAGAAAGGACATTTCAAAAATGAATGTCCCAAAGCTAAGAAGGGAAAGAAAAGCTCACATAAGAAGAAAGAAAAAGCTTATAAAGCGGCATGGGATGAAACGAGTGAAAGTGAAAGTGGAGAGGAAAATGTGGAATGTCCAATGGCAAGAGAAGACAATGAAGACTCTCAAGAGGTAAGCCTTATTGATCTTCCTAAAGAAGAGTTAATTACTAGTTTACAAGAAACTCATGATAAGTATGTTGATGCCAAGAAGAAACTAAAGAAAGCTATAAAATCAAATAATGAGCTCATTGCTAAATTAGATGAACTTTCTTATGAAAAGAACAACATTGATCTTGAAAATGTATCTTTAAAAACATCTTTAGATGATTGTACTAGAAAGCTACTCAATTTGGAAACCAATGTTGATCTTCTATCAAAAGAAAAGACTGATTTGCTAGCTAAACTACAAGATTATCAAACTCAACCTATTTTGTGCAACCATTCGAACTATGATAATATTGTGAAAGAAAAAGATTCATTGTCTTCTGACTTAGACCAAGCAAGAAAAGATATACATAAGAAGATGAATGACATTGCTACGTTACAAAGAGAACTTTATAAGTTAAGGAGAAAAGATATTCTTGATAACATATTGAAAGTTGGAAATGTTTTCAATGGAAGAAAAGGTTTGGGATATGTTCCAAAGAAAAACCAACCCAAAAAGACTCAAACTATGTTCGTACCCAAGAACACAATAACTAGAAAGAGAAATGAAATTGACTCTATTACCTGTCATTTCTGCTTACGTCTTGGACATTATTGTTTTTCATGCCCCTACAAGACTAAGGAGTCCGATTTAGTTTGGATCCCAAAACCCCAAACTTAGAAGAATGGAATATAGTTGAGATATGACCAAATGCTTAATTTTGCTATTTATATTGTCTTATCTCAACAAAAGGTGCTATGCTTATTGTTACCATTTCTCTGCAATTGCTGAAACAGAAACTCTGTCGGTCGAAGTATTGTCGACCGAGCTCTGGGTCGGTCGAAGTATTGTCGACCGACTGGATGTCTTTAACAAATCAAAAATTTACAACACCTATTTCGTTCGAAAATTGGTCAACCGAGAAATTTTCTGTGTTTTTACTTGTGATACAGTAACCTGCTCGATCGACAAATTGTCGACCGAGACAAAAATCGGTCGAACAATTGTCGACCGACTGGTTTTCTGTATCAGAACTTTTATACACATAAGCAATTAAAAAGTTTCTAACCTTATCGGACCATCACATGGGTACCAAAATCTACATTCTAATGCAGGAATGGGTAGTTGACAGTGGTTGCTCCAATCATATGACCGGAAACAAGGACGCATTTCAAACTTTTGAAGAAAAGAAAAGTGGAACGGTCACCTTTGGAGACAATGGTAAGGGCAAGATCGTTGGAATAGGTAATGTTGGAACAAATCTTGAAATCAAAAATGTTCTACTTGTTGATGGATTGCATCACAATTTAATTAGCGTAAGTCAACTATGTGATAGTGGTTATGATGTGTTATTTAACAAAACCTGCTGCAAGTTGTTGATAGAAAACACTACAAATGTCATTTATGAAGGAAATAGAGTTGGAAATCTTTATATCCTTAAACCAAACTCTATGAAATCAGTAATAGGCAAATGGTTGCTTGCAAATGAAAATACCTTACAGCTATGGCATAAAAGGCTAGGACATGCTAGTTCGCACACTATTAAAAAGTTAGTGAAATACAATCTTGTTCGTGGATTACCTGCTCTGTCTTTTGATCAAGTTGAAAAATGTGAACCTTGCACAATGGGAAAGCAAACCAAAACATCTTTTAAATCAAAACATGTACTTAGCACCAGTAGATCCTTAGAATTAATTCATATGGACTTATTTGGACCGATGAGGACACAATCTATTGGTGGTAAAAGATATTGTTTTGTTATTGTTGATGATTATAGTAGATTTACATGGGTACATTTTATTGCAACTAAAGATGATACTATTCATGTCTTTATGCAATTTTGTTCTAAGATTGAAAATCTTTTACAACATAAAATATGTACCATTAGAAGTGATCATGGTGGCGAATTTGAAAATCATACATTTGAGACCTTTTGTACATCTCAAGGGTATACTCATAATTTTTCTGCTCCACGTACCCCACAACAAAATGGTATAGTAGAACGGAAAAATCGATCCCTACAGGAAATGGCTAGGACCATGATGCTTGAACACAACACACCTAAAACCTTTTGGGCTGAAGCCGTAAACACTGCTTGTTATGTGCTTAATAGAGTAACTATTCACTCTCATTTGAAGAAAACTCCATATGAAATACTACACTCTAAGAAACCTCGAGTTGACTACTTTCATACTTTTGGCTCCACATGCTACATTTTAAATACCAAAGATGATAGAGACAAGTTTGATTCTAAATCACACAAAGCATTTTTCTTGGGATATTCCACTTCTAGAAAAGCCTTTAGAGTATATAACACTATATCTAGAAAAGTTGAGGAATCCATTCATATTTCTTTTCATGAAGAATCAAAATCTGAAAATCTAGATATCATTGATCTCACTAATCAATTCGAAAATACAACCATTTCCAATGATAGTAAGAAAATTCCTATATCGGAACCCCAAGTTGAAACACAACCTACACCTAGGCTTATCAAGGATCATCCCCAAGAACAAATTATTGGAGATCCAAATGATAAAGTCAAAACTCGGTCTTCCTTCAAAGATGTTGTAAACATGGCTTTCGTTTCTATCATTGAACCTAAGAAGATATCCGAAGCTCTTAAGGATGATTACTGGATAATAGCCATGCAAGAAGAATTAAATCAATTCACTAAAAATGATGTATGGGATTTAGTTCCTAAACCACAAGACAAAACCATCATAGGAACTAAATGGGTTTTTAGGAATAAGCTCAATGAAGCAGGAGAAGTCATAAGAAATAAAGCTCGATTAGTAGCACAAGGATATAATCAACAAGAAGGAATAGATTTTGATGAAACATATGCACCCGTAGCTAGACTTGAAGCCATTAGGATGTTACTAGCTATTGCTGCCCATAAAAACATTAAGCTATATCAAATGGATGTCAAAAGTGCATTTCTAAATGGCATCATACAAGAAGAAGTTTATGTTGCTCAACCATCGGGCTTTGAAATACCAGAAAAAGGTGACCATGTTTATAAACTTAAAAAGGCACTTTATGGTCTAAAGCAAGCACCTAGGAATTGGTATGAACGGCTCAAGACATATCTTTTTGATAATGGTTTCTCTATTGGAAATTCAGATTCTACTTTATTCTTCAAAACATATGCATCTGATTTCCTAGTTGTGCAAATATATGTTGATGATATTATTTTTGGAGCTTCAAATGATTTATTATGCACACAATTCAGTGACATTATGCAAAAAGAATTCGAAATGAGCCTTATGGGTGAATTAACATTTTTTATTGGTTTTCAAATTAAGCAAACGCCTGCAGGAATTTTCATAAGCCAAGAAAAATACACTAAAGAACTTTTAAAACGCTTTGGGATGGATCAATGCAAACATGCTACTACTCCTATGGCTACTTCTATCAAAATTGATAAGGATGAAAATGGGGAACCTATTGATGATTCCTTATATAGAGCTATGATTGGTAGTTTGCTATATTTAACCGCATCTCGACCGGACATTATGTTTTCCGTTGGTCTTTGTGCTCGATTTCAATCCCAACCTATGCAATCTCATTTTCTTGCGGTCAAACGAATTCTTCGATATCTAGCTGGCACTACTTGTTTCGGTTTATGGTATCCAAAAGGACAATCCTTGGATTTTAAAGCATATACTGATGCGGATTATGCTGGTTGTCGACTTGATCGCAAAAGTACTAGTGGTGGATGTTTCTTATTAGGAAGAGCCTTAGTATCTTGGTTTAGTAAGAAACAAAATACGGTTGCCCTATCTACAACTGAAGCTGAATATATGGCAGCCGGGTCTTGTTGTGCTCAAGTACTTTATATGCAACAGGTTTTAAGCGATTATGGTTTTAAACTCTCATCTACACCTATTTTTTGTGATAACACGAGCGCCATAAACTTAGCACATAATCCTATTTTACACAGCCGGGCAAAACACATTGACATCCGTCATCACTTCTTAAGAGATCACATATCAAAGAACCATGTTTCTCTTCATCATGTTGATACAGAAAATCAATTGGCTGATATTTTTACAAAACTACTTCCATTAGATCAATTCAACAACATTAGGAAGCAACTGCTTATTACTCCTTTGGAAGATGTTTTCTTTGATATCTGCGGTTCTTAACACGAATACTTGTTTAATTGTATCATTTTGGCTTTTCAATGGACATTATTTTTTATGGGATATCTAATTAAGGGGGAGTTTTTATTAAAACGGTTACCTTTTATTAAGGGGGAGTTTTTATCCTTTTATTTTGATGTCCCTTATTCTTTATAAATTGCTCAATTTACTTTTTAGTATGCACATACCATCCTTTGCTGATGTTTCCTTTTGTTTCTCTTTTATTGGGGTATGCTTCCAACCCTAGGTGAAGAGTGTGGTAGACTTGGCATGTTGACCCAGACCTAGATTGTGAAGTTAAAGTTTAGATACAATCTTGAGGTTGTTTAGATTTCCTCTACATAGATCCTTGTGATGTAAGTTTGTAACCCATTGTTTTATAATTGAATATAGTCATGTTTTTATTCCGTTTCTATACTTTGGTCTTTTGATTACCATTATAAATATTTGAAAATTTTATGCCCACTCCATCATACCTTTTGAGTGTGTTTGGAATGGAGGTTCTATTGTTCAAATTTTTAGTAGAGAAGTGGCTTCACTTCTTTACATAGGAAGTAGATTGGGTATGAAATATCCCATCTTTATCATCAACATGTATCAAAAGGAGTCAAACATAGTCAAAGGTCTTGCTTTTAGATAATTAGAGAAATGTAAAGAGATTTAGGGTCTGACAGTTAGTCCATGTTCTAGGTCTCATCGATATGATCAATTTGATTTTTGCCTATTTTGTCCTTAGGAGTTGAGAGATATGCATTTTTAAGAACTACACTAACACTATATAGAATAGAGGAAACATGTTTCCCATATCATTTGGGCCTTGATTCGGGCCATTGATCGCCAATTTAATGGGGGGATGTCACCAACTACATCTCCTCTGGCTCACGATTACCGGGCTCCCTCGCACTGATCCAACCACAATCCATAGTTTGCCAACTGCCTCCACTGTTGTGCTGGTGCGACCCCTTCCTCTTCTCACAATTCCCTTACTCTAGTGCCCAAAATAGGGGCCAAATAGGGGATGCCCTTCGGTGATTTTTGTTGCTTGATACTGTTGGCTAAATGGACATCTATAAAATCCCTTTGTTTTGATTATGACAAACATTTCATTCTTATTTATCTGACGAGCTACTTGAGTGTGCAGGATGACAAAACTATAAGGGAAATTCATCAAGAAGTATTTATATTTTTCATGCAAATGTAATCATTGTAAAAACTTGTACAGATATATAATGTACAAGTACTTAGAATTGCATGTAAATCAAGCGTTAGATTTTCCCTAGCCAAACACCATAGTTAGACATGTCATCCCATTTAAGTTTGGATCATCTTTGCACACTCACACATATAATTAATGCTTAAATTGAAACCTTGAAACAGGATCATTCTCGGTCGACTAACTCCTCGACCGAGACACTCTCGGTCGACAAACTCCTCGACCGAGAAAGATCCAAAATAGCCGTTAGACACAACTGACAAGTTAGTTGGCAGTTGAAAATAGAGGTTGATCCAGAGAGCCTGTCGGTCGACAAAACTTCGACCGAGTAGGTGTCTCGGTCGACAATTTCTCGACCGAGACGATCTCTGATAGAAATTGCAGAGTAAAGTAATTAGCCGTTGCAAAAGCAACAAACTTGTACCTAACGGCTAGTTAAGCACTTAGAAACCCCTAGAAGTTATTTAGAACGCCCTTAAGCATACTTAGGCCATTTCTATAAATAGGACAAGCCATAGGACACTAGAATCCACTTGATACACTTGCTATACTTGAGAAAATACTTGAGCCCTCTTGTGCAATCTGTTGTGAATTGAGCATTGTGATAAATTGGCCACTTTCCTCTTAGCTCAAGCTCGTCCTATAGGCTAGATTTTCCTAACCCTAAACAATCACAAGTCCATCATCTTGGCTAGGAAAATCCAAACGCTTGATCTAGGCTAATCAAGCCTTGAGCTTCAAGGATAAGTTGTATTTTCTCTTATTTCTTTCTTGTTCCTAGTATTCCTTGTACTCTCCTTGCTACTCCAGGTAGGAGGCTGCGGATTGGAGAGGGTGAAGCTCTTCGTGGTGAAGAGGAGGAACTTTGGACTACTTCAGAAGGCTGTCTTGATGGGAAGCTACTTCGGGAGGAAGGCTACTTCAAGGGGGAGCTTGAAGTTACTTCAAGGAAGGCTGCTTCGAGGTTGGCAAGACTACTTCAAGGCGAAGGCTGTCCAAAGGGTGTTTGGAAAGTATTGTAAATTTTATGTAATATCCTTGAGAGGTAATAAAATTTAGTACTTTCAAAATCCCGGTTGGGTAAGCAACCGGGTAGTGGATTGACTCCTTAGTATTTGCTAAGGTGGAACCACTCTAAACACCTGTGTTCCTCTTCTTAATCTTTACTTTGTATGTTTGAGTTTAAATTACTTTAAAATCTATATAAAACTCTATTCACCCCCCCTCTAGAGGTTTTCAGATACCACCCACTACTAGCCGAGGAAGGTGGGTGGGAAAAGGGAGAAGACGGGGGTCGAAAGTCCCTAAAGTGGTCATGACTACTCTCCCTTGCTATGAGGGTCAGTGATGTCATCGGTGGTCCCTCTAGTGCTACTATATGTCAGGGGGTGGCTCAAGGTGCCCTGCCTACATAATGCCCTCCACTGAGGCTGAAGTGGTGTTGGCCCCTGTCGGGGATGGCAGCGGCCATGATGTCATAAGACGCCATGTTACTGAAGGCAAACGACACAACTAAGAAGAAGGGGGAAAGTGTGCTGGTGGATAGACCCTAGAAAGAGGAGAAAAGGGAACAAAAGAGTAACGAGGGTTAAGAGATTGGGGTTTATAGAGTAGTAGTATGTAGGATTGGGTTAGATCCTATCTATACCATTGTATTTCCTAATTCGACTGGAGGTCAAAGAAGACCTCCCAGCTCCAGGATTCTTCCCCAAAGAGGAACTAGGAAGGGGGACAATCCAGGAGGTTGGGCCATGAGCTAGCTGGCTCCATGGATGCCCACAAGCAAGAAAAATGGATAAAAAGGGCCAAAATATGGTTCAAATAAGGAGTTTTCAAAATGTCACAACTTGGGCTATGATTGTCCATTTGGGATGATTCTTGCATCGATGGATCCATATCTGAATAGTCTACAAATTGGTAAACATTATAAAGTAAGAAAAGCAAATTGTATAGGTCGTCTAATGTTTGTTTCAAGATGGTAACTCATTAAAGTAGGACGTTGCATTCAATATTCTTAATGAATGACACACATTGCAAAATTGAGCATTAATGTAACCAAATTGGAGTGTCACAACACTCAAACCATGAAATTGGTATCCAAACTAGATAGTGGGTCATCCTAGAGCGAGGGAGAGAATACTCAAATAGAGAGAAATTTAGGGTTGTCACAAAGTACCTACTTGGTTTATGTGATCAACATATGATACAATATATATAGATTAATTAAATTGGTCGCGTTTAAGGGGTGTAACCACCTTGTTAAGAGTTTAGATAAAGAAATTAGGATCATGTGGATATCATCATACTCAAAATGTCATGTTTTAAACCTTAAAATAGTTGCTTTATGATGAAAGGAAGTCCCCTTATTGCATCTTTCTCTCTAGTGTGTTGTTTCTTATACCAAAATTGTACTTCTTATTTGTTTTTGTTTCTAAGATTTCCTATGCTTAAGATATTTGACTAGCATATCTCTCGACATCATATCTAATGGAACTTAGTTATCTTCATCATTATCATCAAGATGAAGGAGTATCAATGTGTTGGAATCTTAATATTTCTAATGAAGAAAATGTGAGGTTGATCGGTCTCATGGTACATGGTTTTTTTAGTTTGTGTATGCCCATGTCGACATCAAGTTCTTAGTCTTTCCATCCAATTCTCGAATCCAAAGGTTAATGCCTATTGTGTTTCTCCTTGTGTAACACACTGATCAACTGGATGGTGAATAGATGGACCTCTAAGAGGTTTTCAAACACACTTGAGATCTTTTGAATTTATAAAGCCCTAAAAGGCTCTCTCACATACACTAACACACTTACCCACAAGCGCACGGGGTCGTGTCATAGTATAGGAGGGTGGCAAGTTAGTGGTGGAACACGAGAGAGAAAGAGGGGCCCTAGAGCTGGGTTAGTTTTAGCTAGGTCCCTACTGCGAAGCCTAGGGTTTAAGGATTTTAGGTTGATTTTGTTTGGTTGCACTATGAGCTAAAAAAGTAAGCAATTAAAGGATAACATAAAAGTTCAAAACCTAATCTAACCCTAGATAGTTACTTCTAATGAGTAAGAAAAAGACAAGCTAAGCAAGAAAATGCAGGAGAATAGCAAACCACACTAAGGCAAGCAAGGGAAATATCTACACTACACTAAGCTAGAAAATTACATAAAGAAGTAACTCGAAGACCTAAACTAGCAATAAATAGGTAAGAATAAGGCAAGAATCTAACTAGGCAAGTAAAAAGCTAACTAAGCTAACACTAGTTAAGTGAGAAGGAAATTAGGATTTTAATGCAATAAAGGGTAGTGTGGGTTGTTTGGGGGGATGCACTTATCAACTAGGTTGAGATGATGACATGTGAACATTATACTTTCATTTAGATTACCAAACCAAACAACCAGCTAGAGGCTAATGAATTTCCCTAAACTACTAACTGGACGTAGATGGGATAGGTTGTGTATAGGGGAACTAGTCCCTAACACCTCTTGCCTACCCTTACGAGGCTCAATTGGGTTAGGGTTTAGGTGGAATTCAATTAGGGTCTAGTCAAGTCTAGGTTTCTAGGATAGGAACTCTTATGGTAATAAGGGGTTGAGGGTAGTAATGTAAGTTGGAAGTAGGTTTTAGGCCTCATATCACTCACATTCTAACCTTGAGAAGGATCCAAACTAATTACACTAAATGCTATTATACTATCTACTTAGATCTATCACCTAGGTGTAGGATAATTGATCACCATGTAGGAAGGTGAATAGATAACTAGGGGTCCATCAATTATACTTAGGAGCAATTCCCAACAAGAGCCACATATAAGCAAATTTCCTAGAATCCTAGATGACTTCAAGCACAAACAACAAAGCAAGTTATGAGGAGTGAGATAGAAGTAGAATATAATTATTAACAAATGAAATCATAATGTTTATATGTCATTTCCCCCCTACATGATATCAAAGTAACATTTTGATCCCCAAACAGCCCACCTAAGGGGCCTAGCTACTCATAGAACAAGAAAACATAAAAAGAAAGGAAGAAGAATGAGTAGAGGAGTAGAATGCATGGTAGCTCGATGGAGACTCCTCCTTCTCGACCTCCTAGTAGCAGAAACTCGAGCTCCTTCTTCCAAGGTAGGTGAATGACATGGATGTATGATGGAAAGAGGCCAAAAACCCTAAAATAGGCGTTCTTGAGATGGAAGATGATGGTATGGAGATGGAATGATGTGGGAATGGAGTGGAAGGGGATAGGACAGGCTAGAGTGGTTGTAAGAGTAGATAATTGTGTGCCCAAACCACTACCTGATGTGTGTCATTGTACACACAACAATCGTTAGGAAAAGTCCTAGAGTTTAACCTTCTAACCCAGTTGTCAACATGTTGCGAACAACAAGTCAACTTAGTATAGATAGTATCGATCCAAGGGATAGCAGAAAAGAAAAGTCAAGATCCAAATCTGATCACAAGAACAAGAATTAAATTTTGATTTGAGAGAGTTGTTAATACTAAGAACAAAAATAAAATTTCTGAAATAAAGTTTAACTAATCAAGAAATAAAGATCTGGGGGTCCGGAGGATCCCCACCAAAACTACGCTCCTATTCAACTAATCAAATTCTAAACTCCAAAGATCAAATCAGGACCTTGTGATTGCATATCCTTATAGATAAACTCACAAGGGTCAGACTTCCCATGAACCCGTTGGTTTCGGCATTCACAGATCATTGCCCAACCATCCAACATGCCACTATCCACGATAATATCAAGAAGCGTGTGAATTCAAGTCGGCATTCAAAGCCAAGGCTTAGGTGGTTGCGTCACCAAGGATTATACCAGAAATAACATTAAAAAGATGAAAAGATGATAATCACAATTAAGAGACTGTTGTTTCGTTCTTATAGAGATCCATGGTCATATCACTTCATAAGAATATATCATATCATCCAAATAACCACACATAAATAGAACGAATATAATTTTTCGATGGAGCAATAAAATTGATTTTATTGAATAGAAACAGACTAAGGGGATACTCTCCATTCCCCAGAAGAATCTACTCACACATGACGAGACTATTAGAAATGAAAACTAAAATGAGATCCAACATTATATAAGATATGGTCTACAACTAAAAATTGGTTGAAATGGAATGAAGAATGGAATGCTTTTACAAGTTGAGAGTCCCTCCTTTTATAGGAGTGGGAGGGGGTAGGCTTCCCTCAAAAGAGGGGGGAAAAAGAGAGGGAGATGGCTTTTTGAATTTTCTGGATCTGATCAAGTAGAATGTTGATTGTCTTTAATTATCTTGACCATATAACTCTCTTTAATGTAGATTCTCAGAGTAGAAATTTCGAACGTATTTCTATCCCATTAAAAGCACAAAATCTGTCCAAATAATAGGATTTCCTTTTATGAAATTAAATTCCCTTTCTAATGAATAGTTGTACACTCAGTTTAGAGTTTGGACGCATAATTTATGTCACTTTTGGTGATAAGTAAACATAAATTTCAGGCATTGCGGGAATTGTGCAAAACATCTTTTAGGGGAAATTAATCACTGGAGTGGTTAGACAATTTTCCTACAAAAAACTACAAAAATAGTTAAAACTCCAAATAAAGGAAAAAAAACTAAATTAATATAATTAATTACAAAACTAAGAAAATAAATAACAAAACAATCTTAAAAATATATCTAAAAGATTAATTAAAAGGATAAATACATATTTATCAAAATACCCTGGACTTGAATCTTTGTTTGTCCTCAAACAAATAAAATCACAAATTATTTTAATTTATACTAACAAAATGTCTATCCTCAACCTTGTAACATCACTTTATTCCTTACCTCCTAATTTGACCAAGCAACCCAATCTCCTAAAACCACAAAACAGAAAATTTATATTTCCTATCAAAAAAATATATCATATCTTGTTTCTAAATCATGACTCTGTAGAAAAACATGCTTCATCTTACTTTTGATTTGACACTCTTGTTTTTATTATTGTATTTTTTATGTGAGTTGTTGCACAAGAACATGATGAAACTTGGGGTGTGATCTATTCGACTCAGGATTTAAATTTGTGGAGTTGTGGCTACATTGGTCACAATTTTATCATGTGCACTTTTGGAATCTTTTGATGGTACGCCCCTTTGTGGGTATGCAATTTTTTATATGGGAAGCATGCCACTGCGAACTTGATTTTTGCCCAGTGGTGATTCTTTGCTTCTCTTTTTTAGAAATAAAATAAGGGGGAAATAAAAGGTGTCCATGTCCTTATAACTTCACATAGTTATTTTCTCTTTTTTTTAAAGTGTCATTACATCAGAAAGAATATTCATGTCAATCACATTATACAAGATTTATATCAAGTTAATCCACAGTTTAAAAATAGAGAAACATTGTGTTTGATTTTGAGTGATTCTGTATGGCTCGCCAACTTTTCCAAGGAGTGATGCTATGTTAGGGTCCTAGGTGACATGGTGGTTTCTGACATGGCAATTTGTGATTTTTTTTGCAAATGAGTTACTAAATTCAATGAGTACAACGAAAAACATCTATTTATATTGTCTGACTTGATAAAGTCCATTTTGCAAAAAAGAAATAAAACATGGTCGACTAGATAATGGCCATGAACAAAGAAACTATATGCAAAACAAATAAAAAGGTAGAAATAATGCAAGAATAAAAAAGATAAGGGTGGTGGAATAGAAACATACCACCCACCTCCACCCTGGACTTAGATTTTTGCTCATCCCAAGAAAAACCCAAACTCAAGATGTAGGAAAGAAAATTTCTAGGTTCACCAGGAGGTCCTGGTAGCTCAAAAAAATGTCCAGCTGAAGGGGATGTGTATGAGGGTTGGGACCTTTATCAGAGGAGATTCATAGTGTACCCAATGATAGGTAGTCATAGAAGCTTATTAGGGTGTTCATATTTTCTTTCACCTCACATTTCCTTTAATAAGATCCACAAATCTTCCTTCGATAGAAAGGGAAATGTTGAAGATGGATGTGGATTGGAGGAGGTTGGTGGGTACTCGACTAGTAATGTCACTAGAGCAGAATGTACAGAGTCGGGTGGAGGATCTAGCTCACCATAATAATGACCTTCATATGGGATAATTGATGTCGATACAAAAAAAATCAAATCATTTACAAAAGTGTTTTGTTTCTCCTTAAAAATAATGCCATCAACATTGGGTTTGGTAAGTTTATCATATGGCTCTATTTATTTTATACAAGTGGTCCCCAAGGATTTAGGAGGGATGAGGACATCTTCCTTGCAAACAATAGAAGGGGATGATGGGCTTCTTACACAGGTGTCTCCCCTTCTAAGTCAGCCTTATGTGGAATGAGAACTGGCTATGTCAAAAAGAATGTTAGATGCTCATTATCTAAAATAGACTCAAAAAAGGGCATTAGTCTATGGTATCATTCAGATTTTTGTTAAGCAATGGAGAACTTGTTGGTTCTTCAAAATGAATCTCCTACTTAGACTTTTCATATTCAAGTAATAAAGTCTCTAAAGGAAACGTAGGGATACCAACGTCCTCATCACACACAAAATATTGCTCTATGGCTTGTGCTATTTTCTCAGAATCTGACATATATGACACAAAAATAGGATCATCATTGTCATCAGTGGGAAGAACTATCTTGATTTCTCAACCTCTATAGGGGTATTTTGTGATTGAGCCTCAAGTAAGGTAGCTAGCATGGCTTGAATGGATTCAAGTTTTTCTTGTCCTTCTACTGTCATCTTCTCTAGGGCCTTAAGTATTTCTTCCAGTTTAGGATTAAATTGTTTTTCACCATAGGATTTATACACCCTAAAATTTTGGCCATCCTCACCATACCCCTTATGGTACTCTTGGGCCTTGTGCTCCTCATAGTAATTGTAGCATTGCTCCTCATAATAATCTTCATAAGATGGTGGATTGTAATTTCCATTACATCCATCTTGGTGGAAAGATTCAATATTACGAGGTGTCACCAAATCATGGGAGAACATATTTGGAACATTTAGGTTTTGGGATTGGGATTTCAAAAATGTGGCCAACAAGGTTTGTCTATTTATTAGTTTTGACACCATCTTCTCTAGAGACCTAAGTTTCTCTTCTCACAGAGGATTATATTGGGTATCATAAATAGGTCCATTTCCCCCAAAGTTCTATTGGTCATACCCTCCAAATTATGTTGTCAGTACCCCCCCTCAGAACATGGATAGAAAGGTTCCCATAATGATTCTAAAAAAATATAGATTCACATTGTACCCACCAGGATGAAAGGGCTCGTAAAGAGAGGTGCTATGGGATAAAATCAGGCAGGCAAGAGATGCATGATGGTAAAGATCATAATAATAACATTGTGGGGGATATTGGGATGCCTTCTCTATTAGAAAAGTTCCTGAATGATATGTCAATCAACACACGAGAGAAGAGATATTACAAGATAATGGTTTAGTCAAAATTACAAAGAGAACTAAAAATTATAAAGCTAAAAAAATTATGGAGTAAACTAAAATTACAAAAAATAACAACTAGAAAGCAGTACTGCTGGAATGGAAACTCAGCAGAAAGAGGAGATACACTTTCAGAATTGTGCTCGGAAGGCAAAAAGAAATTACAAAAATTTAAAAAGGAAATTATAGAACAAGGCTAAAAATTATTGAACATGCTAAAACAAATTATGAAACAAAAATAAATTATGGAACGAGATTAAAAATTACAAAAGAATAAACTAGAAAGCAGTACTTCCAGAATGAAAACTCGACAGAAGGAGGAGATACACTACTAGAATGTTACTCGGTAGAAAAAAAAAGTTACAAAAATCTACAATAAGAAATTATGAAGCAAAATATGTAGAATAAGACTGGAGTTATACAAGTTAGAGAAATGTGAACAAATTTATATAAGATATAAAAGCAACCAGATCTAAAAATTAACCTTGTCATCCCCGGCAACGATGCCAAATTGATGTGCATCGTTGTACATGCAAAAAGCACTAGGAAAAGTTCTAGAGTTTAACCTTCTAAATCGGTTGTCAACTTGTTGCGAACAACAAGTCAACTTAGTACTGATAGGTATCCATCTAAGAGACGGTGAAAAAGAAAAGTCAAGATCCAAATCCAATCACAAGGACAAGAATTAGATTCCTATTTGAGAGAGTTGTTAATACTAAGAACAAAAATAATATTGCTAAAATAAAGTTTAACTATCAAGAAATAAAGATCCGGGGGTCCAGAGGATCACCACCAAAACCACGTTCCTATTTAATTAATCAAATTCTAAACTCCAAAGATCAAATCATGACGTTGTGATTGCATATCCTTACAGATAAACTCACAAGGGTCGAACTTCCCGTGAACCCGTTGGTCTCGACGTTCACAGATCATTGCCCAACCGTTCAACATGCCACTATCCACGGTAATATCAAGAAGCGTGTGAATTCAAACTGGCATTCAAATCCAAGACTCATGCGATTTTGTCACCAAGGATTATAAAGAAAATAACATTAAAAAGACAAAAAGATGATAATCATAATTAAGGGACTATTGTTTCATTCTTACAGAGATCCACAGTCACATCACTTCATAAGAATATATCAAATCATCCAAATAACCACACATAAACAAAAAGAAGACATTTTTTTGATGGAGCAATAAAACTGATTTTATTGAATAGAAATGGGCTAATGGGCTACTCCCCATTTCCCAGAAGAATCTACTCACACATCACGAGACTAGAAGAAATACAAATGAAAATAAGATCCAACATTATACAAGATGTGGTCTACAACTAAAAATTTGATGAAATGGAACGAAGAATGGAATGCTTTTATAAGTGGAGAGTCCCTCCTTTTATAGGAGGGAGAGGAGGAATGACTATCCTCAAAAGAGGGGGGAAAAGATAGAGAGATGGCATTTTGAATTTTCTGGATCTGGTCAAATAGAAAGTTGATTGTCTTTAATTATCTTGACCATGTAACTCTCTTTAATGCATATTCTCACAGCAATAATTTTGAATATATTTTTCTCCCATAAAAAGCAAAAAAGTGGTCCAAATCATAGGGGTTTCTTATAGGAAATTAAATTCTCTTTCCAATGAATAGGTGTACACTCACTTTGGAGTTTGGACACAAAATTTATGTCACTTTTTGTGACGGGTATACATGAATTTCAGGCACTGCGGGAATTGTGCAAAACTTCTTTCAAGGAAAATTGATCACTGGAGTGGTTAGATAATTTTCTTACAAAGATAAAAAAACTCCAAATAAAGAGAAAAATCTAAATTAATACAATTAATTACAAAACAAATAAAAAAGATAACAAAACAATCCTAAAAAACTATCTAAAAGATTAAATTAAAAGGATAAATACACATTTATCACTACTAGGTGGTGGGGAAGCACTAGGTCAAGTGGGGTTAAAATAGGAAAATGCAATGGAGAAATTTATAGGGTTTTGGTGGTAGCACGGTCATACTAGGCAGTATGAACATTTTAGGTGTGAGTGGGAATGGTCATGGTGGATGGGAATTATCACAGTGGGGGAATGGAATGAACATGGGAATTTTAGGCTTCTGGGTCTGCCAGCATGGGCCTTCTGGGATTTTGGGTGGTTTTTTGAAGGTTCTGCTTATTAAGGCAAGTCCTAGAAGGTGTTGGGAAATACAAACATAGAGTATAGCAGCAGAAATAAAAAATTTATCTATCTGTATACCCATACCAGTAAGATTGTATCAACTACTATAAAATCAGAAGGATGGTTATACCTAGTCTTGGAGAAAGTCTACCGATAAAAACTCACTTAAATGCAATTGTCAACTAGTTTCTCTTGGATAGTGGTTGTGCGGCTCTTGATCTTCACCATGAACAACGAACAAAAGAACTTCTGTAGTGACTCATGTAGTCTCTCCATGGACTGCATGTTGACTTTTCTCTCTTAGATTTAGCCAAAGGACTCCTGCATCTAGAGTAGTCCACACGGATCAAATTATAACTCATGTTGTTCAACTAGAACAGACATGAAGGAGTTGTCCCTCCTGTTGGAGTACTAGTCACCAACTTACCCTCCCACAACAACGATCCTCAGTTGTTCTCTCCCATCGCTATCCCTCCCTTGTCGGGTAGGATTTCCTTGGGCCCTCTTAGTTACCACAACTAGAGAGGACAATAACTGTTAGAGTAACTAATTTTCAATTGATGTTGTTGTGTTCTGGGAAGCCCCCAGTACCCCTTTATTTATAGGCGGGATTTTGTCCTGGGTTCCCAGTCGATACAATATTGTGCATGAGTGGAAGGGACTAGAAGATCTTGAATTTTTGCAACCTGCAAGCCACGAGATGGTCATCTGGTGACCTAGATGGTCGTCTGGTCACATGATACGATCGTCTCATTTGGCAGTTTCCTAATCACATATGAATTTGGTGATTTTGATTCCAATTATTATTACATATTAATTCCTTGCCCCACAAGTAATGTGTAATGAAATAAGTTTGGGAAATATCTAAAAACTTTTTTTGGCCCAAATGAGTTGTCTCACTCGTGCGAGAAACCCGTCTCGCTCACCCAGATGGTCATCTAGTGAGCTTGAGTTGAGTCGATTGGTTCAAGAAATTGAATTGGTCGGTTCACTCCTCAATTTGGGTAGAACTTAGCCAATTCAAACTATGATTAGCTTGACCACTCAAACAGTCATCTCAACACATGAGACTCTCGTCTGGGTACCTAAAAGGCTGTCTCAACACTTGATATGGTCATTTGGCAGTTCAGTCAGCTAATCTATCAATTTGTTGTGTGAATTTAATACTTCAATGCTTTAGTAATCAATCCAATCATCATTCAAGATTAAAGTCCTCTTCTAGATGAGTTCCAATGTGTGTAACCCTATAGGTTCCATATCACGTTGGCAGTGAATGTTCATAACTAAATTGTGAAATCACAAGTAAGGAGCGGTGCCTAATAGCACATCAGTGCTACCTAAGTGAATGGGAAGTCAGAGAACAACTTCAACCTACAATCTGTGTAAGGTGTTTCAGTGATTGTATAATTCTTTTTCCTTTGATATATAGGATAAGATCGAGGTATGTAATTGCATCCTCTCAAAATTCAATCCATGTTCCTGTTGGGTTTTGTGGAGAAAACATGTGCGGCGGAAGCAACAAAAATTCCACTCAACCTGAAATAGGATCTCGTCGACAACAGTGTATTTGGAAGGAGTGTTTGCGGGATATACCTTATCGCGGAGAAAGTCTGGTGATGTCCCACTGCACAAAGGTGTGCAATGACACTGGCCTACACGGATGGAACTTCTCTCTCATTCGCTGTTGTAGGAAGATCCGGCGGCGCTCCTTTTGTGCGATGATGTACACCGCTCTTAACACGCACGGATGGTCTTTGATGTCCTCCGAACGTAGGCATCTCAGCGTCTGTGTCTCTTCTTCATCCATGCGGATGGATTGGAACTCCACGTCGCACTTCCTAAGCTGGCGGGAAGGAGTCGTGTCTATGCGTCGGTGTGCTTGTGACACGTAGCTCTCCTTTCTCTCCTAAGGATGGTGACGGCTAGGGTTTACGTACGCGAGCGTAAACTAAAAAGCCTCTCTCGATATATTATATAGATATCGTCCATCAAGCTCCTTTAAATAGGAGATGAAGGGAAGTAGGGTTTCCTAAACCCATCAGTAAACAGAAACACTGCGTTAATTAAAATGCTCATGGATTAATTAGAATATTCTAGAATTCATTTATTAACCAAATAATTGCATTAATTGATTAATTAATATATGACTCCATGCAATCGCTTGGGATGGCTCTATGGGCATATATGCTAATAGACTCCCACTTTCCCTTAGAGCCAGTCACTCCAATATTATTCTAATTGATTACATAAACATTTTAGTAATCAATGTGATTCAGAGCAATTCCAATCAAATTCACAAGTATACTCCTATTCCAACACATCCTATGTGTGTGACCCGGTAGGCTCCAAATTATGTTGGAAGTGATATCCATAATCATATTATGGTTTCACAAGCAATGATTGGTATCTAGCAAGACTTTATTGCCACCCAAGTAATTGGAGAAGTTGGAGAACAACTTGACCTATCATTCATGATTGGTGTTACAGTGATTGTATAGTTCCTTTGTCGCTGATATATAGATTAAACTCGAGTCATGGAATTGTTATCCTCTTCAACGTTCAATCCATGTTCCTTGAACTAGAGCAGACTGTCTGAGATATATGTAAGCTCAATATCACATATTGACTCACATCAGCATGGCCATGCATTTCTCAGTCTCACTTATCAAGTGGCCGAAATAGCAAACTCCCATAGGAAGGACAAATTCCATCTACATCACTCACAGTCATCCCCATGTGTCACAGTGCACCCAAGCACCATATTTATGGCAATCCTTATTCAGGACCACGGTGGATGACATCAAAGTACATTGAATGACATGTGATAAGTGTCGTGACTTCAGGTCTAAGAACCACAATCACCACCATCATTATGAGATGTGACTCTAACTACCAATCATGGTATCCATGTGTCACTCTCAAGGTGCGTCTATCCAATACACTATTCTCTAACAAGTATCTATGTATTTGGATTGATATCTCCATATCATGGATAATGAGATTCTTCCATCAACCAACATACATTCTAATCTTATGTGTTATTTATGTCTATGGATATTTCCATAATAGCAACCGATTAGGGACAAAACAAGAATACATACTCTTAGCATACATATGATCTCACTGTTCAGGTCATCAACCCGAAGACATATTTCATTGAGTATATTATTCTATTGAAATATATAAGTTTTATCGTCATCTCACAATATAAAACACAAACATATAGATTGGAAACTTGCCTTTATTGATACAATCAATGTAGTATTACAAATCATTTACATAGTATCCCATTACAATCATCAAATGATAGTCTCTATGGGCGTACATACCAACAGATTCCCACTTGCACTTATACCCAATCACTCATGAATCTCAATCCAAGTGATCGAACATGTCTGTCATGTTTCTGCTGTGAAAGTGCTTTTGTGAGCGGGTCAGCCACATTGCTTTCTGTAGGTACTCTACAAATCTTCACATCTCCTCATTGTATGATCTCTCATATGAGATGGAACTGCCATAGAATATGTTTGGAACATTGGTGCGATCTTGGTTCTTTAGCCTATGTAATTGCTCTGTTGTTGTCGCAAAACAACTCAATTGCATCACCAACGCTTAGAACCACTCCAAGTTTAGAAATGAACTTCTTGATCCACACAGCTTCCTTTGCAGCATTAGATGCAACAATATATTCGACTTCTGTTGTAGAATCTGCAACCATCTCTTTCTTGGAACTCTTCCAGCTCACAACTCCGTTGTTCAGGAAAAACACAAATCCAGATTGCGATATGTAGTCATCTTTGTCAGTTTGGAAGCTAGCATCGGTGTAACCCTTTACCATGAGCTCTTCCTCACCGCCATATACCAAGAGTTGATCCTTAGTCCTTCTCAAGTACTTTAGAATGTTCTTTACAGTTGTCCAATGACATTCACCTGGATCTGACTGATACCGACTCGTCATGCTCAAAGAATACGACGCATCATGATGAGTACATAACATCACGTACATGATAGATCCAATTTCTAATGCATATGGAATCTTACTCATGCGTGCCCATTCATCACATGAACTAGGACATTGGGATTTAGGGATCGTAACCCCATGGGACATGGGAATGTTACCTCTCGTAGAACTCTCCATGCTAAACCTCTTTAGCACCTTGTCAATGTATGTGCTCTGGCTTAGTCCTGGAAGCCTTCTAGATCTATCTCTATAGATCTTGATCCCTAGTATATAAGATGCTTCACCTAAATCCTTCATAGAGAAAGTCTTCCCTAGCCAGCCTTTTACCATCTGAAGAGTAGAGATGTCATTTCCCATCAATAGTACGTCATCCACATACAATATGAGAAATACGATTGTGCTCCCACTAACCTTTTGTAAACACAAGGTTCATCTTCATTTTGACTAAATATAAACTTTTGACTACTTCATCAAAACATAGATTCTAGCTCCGAGATGCTTGCTTCAATCCATAAATTGACCTTTGTAGCTTATAGACTTTATTGGCTTCCTTTGGATCGATAAAATCCTCAGGTTGTGTCATGTACACATCATCGAGTAAATTCCCATTAAGGAATGTTGTTGTAACATCCATCTGCCAAATCTCATAGTCATGATAAGCTGCAATGGCAAGCATGATCCTGATGGATTTAACCATGGCAACTGGTGAGAAGGTCTCGTCATAATCAACACCTTGTATTTGACGGAATCCTTTCACAACCAATCTACCTTTATAGGTTTGAACATTTCCATCCATGTCGGTCTTCTTCTTGAAGACCCACTTGCACCCTATGCGTTTTACCCCTTCAGGTGGATCCACTCCATACCTTATTGGTGTACATGGATTCCATCTCAGATCTCATGGCTTCAAGCCATTTCTCAGATTCTGGTCCCTTAGTAGCTTCTAGATAGGAAGTTGGCTCATATGCTATGCCCAATTCGTCAATTTATTGAGTCATGATAAATCCAAATCTCTCAGGCTCAAGTCGTGTCCTACTAGACTTATGAGGTTCCTGTGTTACATTTGGAACTTGAAATTCCACAACAATTTGTGAGTCTTCATGTTCCTTAAGTACCTCCTCAGGTTCTCTGCTTTCTTGTTGATCTTGAACTTCTTTGAGCTCTACATTCCTCCCATTGATTCCTTTGGAAATAAATTCCTTTTCAAGAAATACAGCAGTCCTAACAACAAACACTTTGTTGTCAGTTGGTGTGTAGAAGTAGTATCCCCGAGTTTCCTTGGGGTATCCAACAAAATAGCATTTTTCCGATTTGGGTCCAAGCTTTTCAGGAAATTGTTTCCTAACCTAAGCTTCACATCCCCAAATCTTTAACATAGACAAATTAAGACGATTCCTATTTCATATCTCATATGGTGTCTTTTGAACTGATTTGGAAGGTACACGGTTAAGTGTAAACACTGTAGTTTTAAGAGCGTATCCCCAGAACGATATTGGAAGTTTGACTGAACTCATCATTGATCATACCATGTCTAATAATGTATGATTCCTTCTTTCTGACACACCATTATGTTGTGGTGTACCAGGTGGAGTCCATTGTGATACAATAACACAGTCTCTCAGAAGGTCCTCAAACTCTTGGCTTAAGTATTCACCACCTCGATCTGAACGGAGTGCTTTAATACTCTTACCAAGTTGCTTCTCTACTTCATTCATGAAAGTCTTGAACATTTCAAGAGTTTCTGACTTGTGTTTCTTAAGATATACATAGCCATACCTACTGAGGTCATTAGTGAAGGTAATGAAGTATTGATAGCCTCCTCTAGCATTTGATCTAAAAGGTCCACATACATCAGTATGTATGAGCCCTAGCAGATCACTGGCTCTCTCACTGTGTCCAGTGAAAGGAGTCTTGGTCATTTTCCCTAATAAACATGCCTCACATGTCTCTAATGATTCAAAATCAAATGAGTCTAGATAACCATCCTTATGAAGTCTAGATATGCACTTCTCGTTTATGTTCCCAAGACGACGATGCCATAAGTATGTTTTATTTGAGTCGTCAAGTTTTATACTTTTAGTATTTATGTTTTATATGCTAGTCTCAAGTTCTAACAAGTAGATGCCATAAGACATAGGGGAATTTCCATAAAAGATCTCATCTTTAGAAATAGAAATAATTCCACTTTAATGTGAAATTCAAATCCACTCTTGTCCATACAAGATACAGAAATAATATTTCTATTAATGGAAGGTACGTAATAACAATTCTCTAATTATATTACAAGGCCCGTAGGTAAAGATAAACTAATAACTCCAACTGCGGTGGCAGCAAATCTTGCTCCATTATCAACCCGCAACTCGACTTGGCCCTTTTGTAAAGGCTTACTTCTTATCAGATCCTGCATATTAGAACATATGTGAGATCCACATCTGGTATCTAGTACCCATGATGAAAAAGTATTAAAGTTTATCTCAATAATGTATATACCTAAAGTGGATATCTCTATCCCCTGCTTCTTCTTCCTCAGTTCCTCCAAGTAGAGAGGACAAATTCTTTTCCAATGTCTAGCATGGTGACAATGGTGACAACTTCCTTCTTTGGAGATCCCACCTTTAGCTTTGAGCGCGGATGACTTTGGCTTCTTCCCGGCTTTAGAACCTTTCTTAGCCTTGACTTTGCCTTTTGACTTTCCCTTTTCCTTGTTGATCATCATCATAGACTTGGGTTTGTCTTTCTTCATCTGTGCTTCAACTATCCTCAACATGCCCAACAATTCTGACAATGACTTGTCAAGATTTTTCATGTTGTAGTTCATGATAAAATGATTATATGATTCAGGCAACGATTGTAAAATCAAATCAGTGGCCAACTCTTGACCTAGGGGAAATCCCAGCTTGGATAGGCTTTCCACGTACCCAATAAAAGTGAGTATATGGGTGCCAACTGAGTCTCCCTCTTTCATCTTGCTCCTGAACAAAGCCTTGGAGACATCATATCTCTCTTGTCTTGCTTGATGTTGATACATGTTCCATAGATGTGTTACCATCTCCATGAAATTCATGTTCTCATGCTACTCTTACAACTCATAGTTCATTGAGTACAACATCAGACACTTGACATCCACAACATCATCAAGGTGCTTCTTGTAAGCATCATTTTCAGCCTTGGGCGCATTTGCGGTGGGTTCTGTTGGCTCTGGTGTTTCAAGGACATAGAGCTTACACTCATTTGTGAGAACAATTCTCGGTGTCCTAAACCAGTTTTGAAAGTTGGTTTCGATAAGTTTGTCCTTCTCAAGGACCGATCGACATGAGAAAGTGTGAGTGTTGTTCCCATTTGATTGCTACAAAAGAAAATTTTGCATTTAGTCCAAAACATTTTGACTTGTAAAGATTTGATAAATGAGATTAATTAGGCCTTTAATTAATTATGCTCCCACTATTTTATTTAAATTGATAGCCCTCACTATCAACTCGGAAGATTGCAATGTACAACCTTCTCATGAGCCAAGATCCAAAATAATTGGATCAATGCCCATCCAACGCCGGCGTCAAAGACCAAATACTAACGTAGGCAACTTTTGCCAATTGCATCATATGCAACTCTTGGATAGATGATCATGCACAACTCCTTTCCATGATGCATCTGTGTGACTCTAGGTACTTGATCCTATCAAGGTTCCCTAGTTAAGTCCAACCCATAAGCCAACACGATGAGTGTGCACCCTTTGGAGGCAGACCCACACACCCACCATCACACTTCAATGAGATAGACAGTGTAGCACGCGACGGCGTGCCCACACATAGTCGATCAAGCTTTTCATGTGTGTTGCTTTATGGAAGGAAACTAAAACTTAATATTATTAATTGAGGGATTTTATAAATACATATACATATCCAAACACCACATACTTATAGTACGTATCATATACTACTATATCCACAACCAAAAACGATAGGCATGCCATCATAAACAAAAATACATTGGTTATGGCCATATTATTGTAATCCTTTGGAGCAACAAAGGATTACGATCCACCTATGGTCTTATGCATCTCATGCAACACCTATGAATCAACCCGTAAGCCTATAAGGATCACCATTACAATGAACAACTTCATGGATGCTCCTTGAGGTTGGAACTTCAAGTTGCTTCTTGGAATTGGATCTTCTTGTTGCTTCTCCATGGATGCTCCTTTTTGTTGGATCTTCAAGTTGCTTCTTGGAATTAGATTTCATAGTGCTTCTCCATGGATGCTCCTTGGATTTGGATGTTCAAGTGGCCTCCTTACAACAAGTTTACACAAACTAAAACTAATCCTATCTCTATTACATCATATGAGTACAAATATAAAGGAAAAGAATTAGTTACACTTTAAAATAAGAGATGAGCCTCGGCATGCAAGCCAAATACTTTATATAAAGGATCCATATGCAACCATTGTACATACATAGCATTAACAAATACACATATCCACAAGATAGACATCTACATTCATTCACAACATTCACAAAAGGGGATTTTAGGCCATAATCGTGCATGCATTCACCACATAAAACAAATTTTTAATGGTGACGTGTATGATATCATAGGTATATCTGCATATACGTATATACCTATTAAAATTGTAGTACTTTTAATGCGGGACATTCCCCATTAAATAATTTTTGACTCCCATGTAGACTATGCGGGGTACACAGGGGCAGCGCCCCTGTGCGGGGAAATAGGAAAATCAATATTTTCCATAGTCGACCCTGTCTGAAACGTCAAAAATAGAAGCATGTGGCATATGTGGAATTAGGTTTAGATTTGCACATTAGTAGTTTTAATTCACATCGTATGCAACATAAAAAATAGTATACAATGATTCGATCATATCGAAACGAATCCAAATATGTCGTAGATCGATGCTGCTCTGATACCATTGTTGGGTTTGGTGGAGAAAACATGCACGGCGGAAGCAACAAAAATTCCACTCAACCCGAAACAGGATCTCATCGAAAACAATGTATTTGGAAGGAGTGTTTGCGGGATATACCTTATCGTAGAGAAAGTCCGGCGATGTCCCACTGCACAAAGGTGTGCAACGACGGACATAACTTCTCTCCCGTTCACTATCACAGGAAGATGTAGCGGTGCTCCTTTCGTGCGATGATGTATGCCACTCGTAACGCACACGGATGGTCGTTGATGTCCTCTGAATGTGCGTCTCTACTTTGTCCACGCGGATGGACTGGAACTCCACGTCGTGCTTCATAAGCTAGCGGGCAGGAGTCATGTCTGTGCGGCGGCGTACCAGCGGCGCGTAGCTCTCCTTTCTCTCCTAAGGACGCTAACGGCTAGGGTTTACATACGTGAGCGTAAACTAAAAATCCTCTCTTGATATCTTATATAGATATTAGTCGTCAAGCTCCTTTAAATAGGAGACAAAGGGAGGTAGGGTTTCCTAAACCCATCGATAATTAGAAACATTGCGTTAATTAAAATGCTCGTGGATTAATTAGAATATTATGGAATTCATTATATAACCAAATAATCACATTAATTGATTAATTAATATATTGATCCATGCAATCACTTGGGATGGCTCTATGGGCATATATGCCAACAGTTCCCTGAACCAAGAGTGGAATCTGCAACCTCAATATCATATATTGATTCACATGTGCATGCACATGCATTTATCAGTCTCACTTATCAAGTGGAAAAGATATCATACTATAGTAGGAGGGGAAAATCCCATCTCTATCTCTCACAGTCTATCCCCATATGTCAAGGTCACCCAATCATGACCTTTATAACAACCCATGTTTTGAGACTATGTTTGATGACATTAAAGCATGCCCAACACATGTGATGAGTGCAATTTTTTTAGGTCTAAGAATCACAATCACCACCTTCACTATGAGAGATGACTATTACCACCATTGATGGTTTCCATGTGTCACTCTCAAGGTTGGTCTGTGTGATACATTGTTCTCTAACATGTATATGTGTGATTGGTTTGATATTGTCATATCATGACTAATAAGATTTTGTCATCAATGAACCCACACTCTAGTCTTATGTGTTACTGGTGTCTATCTACCTTCCATAGTAACAAATGACTAGGGACACAATAAGAATGTACATACTCTTAAAATTCATATGATCTCATCCTTCCATGTCACGTACTTGAAAACATACTTCATTGAGTATTTTCATTCTTTAGACATTCATAATATTTCCTCATTACCTCATAATTGAGTGAAATAGAATGAATTGGAAGTTTGCCTTTATTAGTATTAATAAAATCATTTATGGTTTATTTCTTGTCAATCATCACATGATTGGCTCTCTAGGCTACCTTGACAACAGACTCCTACTTGCACTAAGATCAAATCACCCAAAAATCTCATTCTTAGTAATCCAAACATCTCCACCATCTTTGTGCTACGCAAGTGCTTAATCCAATGGGTTAGAAACATTTTTCTATTAGTCGGTATATTGCATATTTCTTATCCCTTTGCTCTAAGATGAAACCACCATAATATGGTATCTAATATTCCTTGCTTAATAAGTAGCTCCATTTTTTTCATAGTATCACTGCTATGTCATCAAAGGTCGGTACATCTATAAGTTCATCACATGAACTTTCAGAGCCATATAGTATCACTCTGTGTTCACAACACAAGTATATCTGACTTCTATAGTAGAGTAGAACTAATGGCTATTAGTTCAAAATCCTTCCAACTAACAACATTTCTCCTTTTAAATAAAACATATTTTATTGCGATCATTTTGTCATTTTGGAAGCTTGCATCAATGTAAACCTTTACATCCAACTCTTCCTTTTATTGCGATCCTTATTGACTAGCAATCTGTCCTTAAGTACTTCTCAAGTAATGAAGAATATCTTTATTGATATTCCAATAACCCTTATTAGATTTTACTATTATCTTGTCATGTCTAATACATACAAGATTTTATGGGATAAGCACATTTATAGCAATCATGATAGATCAATTACTATAGCCCATGACATATTAATAATGTTATTTTCCATCCTTCACAAGAATTGGAACATATGGCTCATGAGAGAGTAATCTAGATTCTCTCTCATTGAATCCTTTCCTTGTTGAACACTTGCAACACATTACTGTTATATGTCCTCAAATTTCCATTATGAAACATTCAAGAACTATGGCATAGGTCTTGATCCTTATCTCATAAGATGTTTCATTTAATCTTTCTTTACTAAAGGGTTTTCATTCCAGATCTCAATATTCACGATATTGAGATTTCATTCCTCATCATATGTGGAATATTCATATATGCTCCCACTAAATCTTTTGTAATCATAGATTTCATCTTTTATCTTGATTCAAGTCAAATTCTTTGACTATCTTGTCAAATCAAAAGATCCCATTTTTAGATGCTTGTTTAATCCGAGATTGAACTTTGTAGTTCATAGACTTTATTTGCATTCTTAAAGTTATAAAATCATTTAGGTTGTGTCACATACACTTCCTCTGATGTATTCCTTTTAAGGAATTTGATTTTATCTTCATATGCCAAATGTCTTACTCTATTTTAACTACAACAACAAGCATGGCAAATGGTAAAAGAATTTCTATCATGTTCAACAACTGGAACTAATTTCAAAAACATATTCAACCAATTTTTCATTATATGTCATCCACGTAGGATTTGGCCACTAGACCTGACATCACCTTTTGGGTTTTATCCCCCATGTATTAATATCAAGGTCATACCTTGTTGGTTTACTTGGATCCCATAATGGCCTTAAGCCTTTACTTAGAATGTGGTATTTAATAGCTTCTAGTTGATTGGTTGGCTGATCCTAATATGACCAAAACTATCTGAATTGTTGGATTCACAATCCTCCAATCTCATATGTGTTCTACTAGAACTATTTTATTTTGTGATACATGATGAACTTGAGATTCCACAACACCTTGTGATTCTCTTAATTCTCATTATACCTCTTGTTGACCTCGAACATTTGAGTTTTACTTATATTCCCACTGATTCTTTAGGAACTCCGTCATCCTATCAGCAAACATTTTGTTATTCAATTGGGATTATTAGTAACGTAAACCCCTTTAAGAAACTACTTTCTCAATGTAGGTCTCTATCCATTTAGACATATTGGGACATTTCCAAATCATATCTTATATTATGTCTAATAAACCATTCATACAGTACATCTTTTAGTGATATATTTATACTAATGTGGATATAATAATATTAAACTAATTGGTAATTATATCATGACTCATCATGATATAGTTCCTTCATTCTGACACATCATCATTCTCAGGTTGATTTGACTTGTGATACATTATCACAATCCTTTTTTTGAAGGTACACAAGGTATTGATGTAAAGTATTTCAATACGTGATCTCATCAAAGTTTCTTAATACTTTCATCAAAGTCATAGTCATTTATAATCTCCTTGAAAACTTCAAGAGATTTATGTTTCTATTTCACTAAGTATATATCATTATATTACTAGTAATAGAAACAAAGTATAAGTAATTATCTATAGCATTTGTTCCATAAGATCTTCATGCATCACATGTATGAGATCTTGATGGAAATATTATCCTCCCACTACATTTAGTGAAGGATGTTATTCCATATTGTGCGTAAATAAGTCTTTGCATGTTTCCTTAGGTTCTACAGTTAAGGGAATCTAGATTACATCAATATGTATTCTAGATATGCATTTCTCATATGTATGTTCAAGATGACCATTGATAATGATAGTATTGAGTTATCAATTATAATCCTTTGGTATTAACATTATAAACATTAATCTCAAAGTATTTCACATAAAGATCATAGATGTTTGGGGCATTTCCATGCAAGATCATATCTTTTAAAATGTAAACAACCTTTTATTGATTTGTCATCCTAGTCATACAAGATGCATACAAGAAATGTTTCATATGGAATAATGAAATAGTAGTTCAACTAACTCTATTACATTCCCATTGGGAAAAGATGAATTTTAAATGTAGATCAAATGTTTTATAACGCTTGCTCCACCTTGTCCATCATTATCCTTCCATGAAGGCCTCTACTTCTTGTCAGATCCTACACATCAAGTATGTCAGATCTCTATTTGGTATCACATACCAAATGAAGAAGTAACAAAATTTATCTTATAACATTTATACTTGAAGTGGAGGCATCAGTGCCTCCCTTCTTCTTATTTAGTTCCTCTAACCTAGTGGGAAATTTCTTTTCCAATGTCCAGGCTGGTGACAATGGTGGCAATTGCCTCTTATTTTCTTTACACATCCCTTTGCTTTGAGATCTGAAGACTTGGGCTTCTAGCTATCTTTATAACTCTTCTTAGCTTTTCCTTTGCCTTTAGAAATCCCCTTTGTCTTGTTGATCATCATCACAGACTTGGATTGTCTTTCTTCATTTGTGTCTCAATTGTTCTCAACATGCCCAACAACTCTGTCAATGGCTTGTCAAAGTTGTTCGTGTTGTAGTTCATGACAAACTGACTATAGGAATCAGGAAAGGACTGGAGAATCACGTTAGTAGCCAAATATTGACCCAAGGGGAATCCCAATCTATCTAGGTTCTCCACATCCCCAATGCGCTTGAGTACATGAGGACCTACTGGATCTCCTTCTGCCATGCTACATTTGAACAGTGCCTTGGAAACATCATATCTCTCTTTTCTTGTTTGATCTTGGAACATGTTCTTGAGATGTGTGACCATCTCAAACACATCCATGTTCTCATGTTTCTTCTGAAACTCATAGTTCATGGAGCATAACATCAGACACTTGACATCCACGACATCTTCAGTGTGCTTTTTATAAGCATCCATGTCGGTCCTTGGTGCATTTTGAGGTGGTTCCTCTAGTTTTGGTGTTTTTAGGACATAGATCTTGTGCTCCTGTGTGAGAATGATTCTAACATCATGAACCAATCATGGAAGTTGTTCCCAAATTAATTTGTCCTTCTCTAGGACCGATCGCAGAGAAACGTAATTGTTGTTTGTTGCAATTTGATTCTACAAAAGAATTTGTAATTTTATCAAAACTATTTTTTGATTTGATTCGATTAAGTTTGGGAAATATTAATTAGGTCTTTAATTCTTTATAATTCCCATTATTTTGATCAAATTGACACCCTCATGTATCAATTCATAAAATAGCAGCGAATAATTTTCTAATGAGCTAAGATCCAAAATGTCCAATTATTACATGGTCTGCACCAGAGTCCATAATCAACCATTAAGGTAGGCAATCATGCCAATTGCATCATATGGAACTCTTGTATAGATAATATGCACAACTCTTTGCCATAATCATCTGCATGCTTCTGGGCTTAGACTCTCTAAGAATCACCAATTAAGCCTAATCCAATAGCCAATACAATAATAATGTACCCCGTTTTGGTAACACCTATATTAATACCATCACACTTCCATGAGGTACACAACACACCATGCTTTGGCGTAACCTATGCTTGGTCGAACAAGTTTTTCATGTGTATTGCTATTGGAAAGCATCTTAGACTTAATATGTTTGATTTAGGGGTTTTAATATATATCATATATATACATATATTATATCCAATCACCACATATAACGTATCATATACATGTTATATCCCACAACATAAACATGCAATATAAAACAAAAGGTAGTGATTATGGAAATGTCTACTTGTAATTCCTTAGAGCCACAAGGAATTACTACCACCTAGTTCAATCATCACATCACATGTATGACCATGTTGTTGGTGTAGATCTGTGTTTGCCAATTTGGGTAGGTCGATTCAACCCTTGAACCAGTCGTCTCGCCTCTTGGCCAGTTGGTTGGATTTCCTGGATGGTCGTCTGACCTCCAGTGCAACTGATGTTTGGACTTCTTCCAAATGGTCGGGGTGGTCCACCAGGTAGTCATCTGGATCCATTGTTATGTTCTCCATGGTTCTCCAATGATCGACTCATTTCACAAATTGATCGTCTCATTCAGTGATGATCATCTTCTTCATTGTTGCAAAAAAAGAAACTTTCATACTGATATTAAACTATTACATTGTAAAGAGAAACCTCAAGCTCCATTTGAGGGGAGAAAAGGTAGGAAAGAATTAACTTTACATTGGGAGGATGGAGGTAGAGGCTCCTTATGCAGACTGAGATAAACATGAATAAAACCAAACCATCCAACCACACACAATTTTAGGGTTTAGGCCATAACCACACTACACATCCACCATTAAAACCACTTTTAGGGTGACGTGTGTAAATTTCACACATACACACACACACACACACACACACACACACACACACACACACACACACATATATATATATATATATATATATATGTGTGTGTGTGTGTGTGTATGTGTGTGTGTGTGTGTGTGTGTATGTGTGTGTGTGTCTATACATATATATATGTATATATGTAAGTTTGGGGTTATGTAATCTTTGACCGGAATTGCATTTTTTTTTAAAATCCCGCCTTCATTTATAAAAAGGAAATCAAGGTACAAAGAAACCATCACTCTCGACGACGTTACACCAATGACTCGGCATAGTACCGTGTCTAATAGTAATGGAAATGCATATGAAATAGTTTAAATATTTGCATCGTATGCAATAAAAAAATGATTAAACTAAAAATCCTATCATATTGATTATCCTAAACATAATAAATTGACATGCCTTTGATACCACTGTTGGGAAATATAGGCACAGAGTATAGCAACAGAAATAAAAAAAATATCTATCTGTATTCCCATACTAGCAGGATAGTGTCAACTTTTATGATATAGAAAGGATGGTTTAACAATTTATACCAATTCCTGGAGCAAGTTTGGTGACAAAAACTCACTTCAATGGAACTTTCAACTAGTTCCTCTTAGATGGTGGTTGTGTAGCTCTTAGTCTTTACCATGAACAATGAACAGAATAGCTTCTACAATGACTCTTGTAGTCTTACTAGTCAACTGTGGGATGACTTTGCTCTCTGAACAGTAGCCAAAGGACTTCTGCCTCTAGATTTGTCCATACAGACCAACTAGAACTCTTTTTGTTAAACTAGAACATACAGTAAGGAGTTGTCCCTCCCGTTCGTGTACTAGTCACCAACTTGCTCTCCCACAACAATGATCCTCAGTTGTTCTCTCCCATCACTATCCCTCCCTTGTCAGGTAGGACTTCCTTAGGCTCTCTCAGTTACCACAACCAGAGAGGACAACAATTTTCAGAGAAACTAATTCTTAGTTGATGTTGTTGTGTTATGGGAAGCCCCCAGTACCTCTCTATTTATAGGCGGGGTTTGGGCCATGGTTCCCTGTTGGTACGAGATTGTGCAGGAGTGGAAGGGATTGGAAGATCTTGAATTTTTGAAACTTGCAAGCCATGAGATGGTCGTCTGTTCACATGAGATGGTTTTCTAGTACTTTCAAACAACCATTTGGCAGTTTCCCAACTGCAAACAAATTTGGCAATTTCAATTCCAAATAATATTACATAATAAGTCCTTGCACCCCAAGTAATGTGCAATAAAAAAAATTAGAGAAACATACAAAACCTTCATTTGGACCAAACGAGCCATCTCACCCATGTGAGATGCATGTCTCACTCACCCAGATGTCTGTCTGGTGAGCCTAAGTAGAGTCAGTCGGTTCAAAAGATTGAACCAGTCGATGCACTCCTCAATTTGGGCAGAAATTAGCCAATTCAAACTCTAATTATCTTGACCACCCAAACGGCCATCTCAACACTTGACATGCTCGTATGGCTGCCCAAACATCCATCTCAACACTTGAGATGGTCGTTGTGTAGTTCAGTCAGCCAATCTATCAATCTTTTCTGTGAATTGAATATTTAAACACTTTAGTAATCAACCCAATCATCATTCAAGATTAAACTCCTCTTCTAGATGAGTTCCTGTGTGGTTGACCTATAGTCACATATCACATTGGCAGTGAATGTCCATAACTAACTTATGACATCATAAGCAAGGAGCGGTGCCTACTCACACATCAGTGCTACCCAAGTGAATGGAAAGCTGGAGAACAACTTCAACCTACAATTTGTGTAAGGTGTTGCAGTGATTGTATAATTCCTTTATCTCTTATACACAGGATAAACTCGAGGCATGGAATTTTCACCCTATAAACATTCAATCCATGTTCCTTCAACCAATACCAGGTTGTCTGAGATAATGTGACATCAATATCCTATATTAATTCACATGTTCATGTGCATACATTCTTAGTCTCACTTATCAAGTGGCCAAGATATCATACTTCAGTAGGAGGGACAAATCCCATCTCTATCACTCACAGTCTATCCCCATGTGTCAAAGTCACCCAATCATCACCTTTATAACAACCCATCTTTCAGGACTACATTTGATGACATTAAAGCATACCCAACGAAACGTGATGAGTGTAGTGACTACAGGTCTAAGATTCATAATCACCACCTTCACTATGAGAGATGACTATGACCACCATTGATAGATTCCATCTGTCACTCTCAAGGTGCGTCTATCTGATACACTATTTTCTAACATGTATTGATGTAGCCCTATTTTAGGGCTCCATCTTGTGCCATTTTGTACTTTATTCACATCTAAACATAGTAGAATGAAAGTTAAATTCCTCAATATAAGTATTATTGTCAAATTATGGATGTTCTTTGCATTATTTTTAGGTACTTGGACCATGCTTTGGATGGATGAGAGAGAAGGAAGGAGTTCTAGGGTTCCTCTACTCATAGAGGGGTCCAAAGAAGGCCCCAAAGCTCCCTCAACCTACCCCTAATGGCCAAGATTTGACATCAAGCAAAGAAGTCCTTTGATGATGAAGATTGGATCTCATTTTGCCATTGAAGACCCCAACACAGTCGTGGTGCCAAGGAACAACTGTGCTGGCTAATGCACATGTTACAGTGAAATTCTCAAGATTTAGAAGCTACAAAAACTTAGCCAGCACAGCCATGCTACCCAACACGGTCGTGCCATGAAGCTCCCAAAACAGTCGTGCTACCCAACACAGCCGTGCTAGATGAAGATAGAACAAGCATGCTAATGGGAATGACCTCCTCTCCAACTCCACCACCATGGTTTTGCTACCCATCACAGCCATGCTATCAGTTTCCATTCCACCACTTCAACCTGTGATTTTGCCACATTCTTGGAACGACCATTCTCCACCACCACGGTCATTCCCACTACTACCCACCATGGTGGTACTTCCTAGCAAGGCCGTTGTACCACCTAAACCCTACCATTTCTGCACTGTTTATCCAACAATGCCCCTACTTACCCTAGTGCTTCCACCACCACCACCTATATATACATGGGCGACGACCGCAACACCAGCGAAGCTGCCTTTACTCCTCTCCATCCACTCCTTGAGCATTCATTGCATCCTACTTGCATTTATGCTCTCCACCCACCATCTCCACCTCATTTCCACCTTGGAAACCTAGTTTTCTATGTTTTCCTCCATAATCCCTCATATTCTCATGATCATCATCACCATTGGAGGAGAGAGGACGTCACCAAGATGCTTGGAGGTGAAGAAGGAGGCTTCTACTTGAAGATTCATGGAGTTCTATCACCTTCTTCCCCTTTCTTTTGCTATTTCTTTGATCATGTCTAGCTAAGCCCCTAGTGGTGGGTTGTTTGGGGTTAAAATGTGATTTGATACCATGTTGGGGAAAAATAACTTGTAATGAATATGATTTCTATCTATGATGATTGATTCTTGATTCTATCTCATTTCTCAATTTATTGCAAGTGGTTTGTGCTTATAACATGGATTGTTTGCTTTGAGATGTTTGACGACACTTAGCCTCTAGAAGGAATTGGAGTGTATGTAGAAATCTTAGGAATGGTTCCTAGGTCCAATTAGTAGATCCCTAGCTAGCCCCCTTTTTTCCTACATACATATCCCTCTTGTGCAAGTGAGTGTGAGATCTAAGTGGCTAGTGAAAGTGTGATTAGTGAAATTTCCTAGAGCTTTCTATAGGCTAGATGGCTAGTGGAATGAGGTGAAAAACCCTCATCTCTACTCTCATTTCTACCCTTGTCTCTCAATTTCCCTAATATAACTTACCCTAGAGACCTAGACTTGTCAAGTCCTACTATAATTACACCTAACCCTAGTTCTCCAACTAGTAGTACATGATAATTTCTTTCTATGTTGACACCTCCAACTAATATCAAGTCACATCCCCAAATGGCCCACCTACCTAATCCCATTGCTTAAAACCCACTTTGCTTTCTTAGCTTTTTCATGCTAGTCTAGTTTAGTTACTTTTGTTCAATCTAGTTAATTACTTAGTCTTGCTCTTTAGTGTTAATTTAGGTTCTTTGCTTTCTCTAGTGGTTTATTTAGTTCTTAGTTGCTAATTGCTCTACTAGTGTAGTGTAGCTGACCTTTAATATTGTTTAGCTAGTTGCTTAATCTAGTTCCTTAGACTTGCTTGCTTAGGATAATTTAGGGTTTGTGATAACTTAGATTTCAGAACTACCTTTACTTGCATGTCCACTTAGTTCAACAATCAAACAAACCCTTTTAAACCCTTCAACCCTAGTCTCTGCATTAGGAACGTAGCCAACACTAACATGAATGTAGTGATCCCTCTGTCCCTGAGGATCGACCCTTACTCCTGCCTGTCACATACACTACAATAGTACCTCATGCACTTGCGAGTGACCTATTTGGTGTTGTGATCGACTCTCATTAGGGTCTTTATAAATTTTGAAAGATCTATTAGGGTTGCATCTAGACACCTTTAGTTGGCTAGTGTGTAGCCTTGATAAGAATCACACCATGTATCTGTGTGCTTGGTTTGATATTACCATATCATGACTAATGAGACCAACCCACACTCCAGTCTTATGTGTTACTGGTGTCTATCTTCCTTCCACAGTAACAACCGACTAGGGACATAATAAGAATGTACATACTCTTAACATTCGTACGATCTCATCCTTCCAAGTCATGTACTTGAATACATACGTTATTTAGCATTGTCATTCTTTACACATTCATAATATTTACTCATTATCTCATAACTGAGTGAAACATAATGAATTAGAAGCTTTCCTTTATAGGTATTAGTCAAATCCTTTATAGTTTATGCCATGTCAATTATCACATGATTGGCTTTCTAGGCATACCTTACAGAATGAGCATTCCTTGGAAGCACGATTGTTCTGAGGTCCTTCTCAGGCATTTGTGTCTTGAACTATGTCATTCATGAAGGTTATTACTTCAATGAATTCTTTAATCACTTTGGGTAGTTTGTGAGTCATTTTGGTCTCCCTCAAGATTGGGGAAACCCTAGATTCAACCATCTTTTCTCCATTCCATCAGGTAGTGGCCAAAGTACTTATAAACATGAAAAAAGACTCCATAAGTGCATTTGATAGTAAAACACATATTGAGGGAAATAACATGTAATCTAATAGTTATAGATGTGATTGAATGAAATATGACACAAGATGAAGCCCTAAATAGGGATGCATCATCATACCAAACTTAGAACATACTTGTCCTCAAGTATGCTCTGACTCGATTTCTCTTCAATTTTTCCACAATCAAGAAATGACAAATGCAATGCAACATATGAATATTGACTAAACATGCCCAATGATGACTAGGTACATGAAGTCCACCTCTCTTTCCTCTCCTCTTTCACAAGCCAATAATGATTAAAGCATTGAGCACACAAACTTTAAATATCGAGCATAGAATACACAATCAATCCATATGGCTATCATATCACTCTAGGTAAATCGTTTCATGGTGGCTAAGATCAGAAATGACTAATTTTGTTATTTTACATTGATGCATTCAATCTCATATGTCAATCCACACTAGCCCACATGGATGTTCAAAAAATAGAAAAACGAGCTAGGTTTGATGTTTCCTAGCTCAATGGGTATACAAATAGAAGAAAGGGTTGCAAGGGGTTGGAGTGCTTTTACATAGGAGCACTCATCTTTTCTTTATTTATATGTTATTACAGAGGATCATATTTTGTTTTCTTTTTGCATCTTTTTTTTTTCTTTGCCTTTGGTGTAGCTATGGTACATGGTGGTGACAATGAAGTGGGGGATATGGATATGGCCACCCCAAACTTTTAGAGGTGGCCAAGGTTGAATATGTACACTTTGGCATCCTTTCATGAGGTGGAGAGGTAAGAAGATGATAGGAGAAAAGTGAGTCAAAGAGGGGTTAATATTATGGACTTCAACATGATATCTCATGTATGAATGTTACTTTAACAATTTCACCAAGTAATGACACACCACATGAATGAGCAATATTGAAACCACACTTCATGAGATTCTAAGAAACCCTAAGCATTTGCGGCTTGCTTAGATCACAATACAGCCAAACAATTTCGAAGCACGAGAGAGGTGGTTCACATGTAAAAAAGTCAAGACTGAGGCCATTTAGCAATAGATAATGATAATGTAGATGCATTTATCAAAGGTGAACATTTTCAACCCAATAAGTAGAGATTGGGTCAAAACCTTCTTTTTGACAGAACATTCTAAATTTGGGAAAAATTGGCCAATATGGTGCCAATTTTACTTCAATCACATCTAGCCTACATTATGGAACATAAAGCAAGAAATAATAAAATCCTATATACAAAATGCGAAAATTACAAAAATCTACATGATATGCAATGCATGGCAAGAAGAGAAAAACAATTGAAAATTACTCCAAAAATGCATGAAATGAACCTATATAATATGCATGTATCTAAATCAAGCACACAAAGTATGGATACACAAGCATGAGAGATGGTTATACATTTGATCATCTTGAGTAAAAATTTAGACAAAAACATAGAGGAAAGTGAGGTAAAGAAAGGGCTTACAACCCTATCACCCCAAACTTTTTAACCATGATGTCCTCAGCATGAAATAGAAGTTTAGAGTAGTAGGGTAATGGGCATTGAGTCGTGGTAGACAATCACTAATAGGGGAGAGAGATCTCAAGTGTCCAGTGAGCATGAAATAACCACCACAGCCATTATGGCTTACCAGCACCATGTCCATGTTGTGTAGAACAGTCATATTGTTACGTTCCTGTAGATTTTCCACTAATTTGCAATTCTCTTTTCATTCTTGATCTTATCTGTGGTTGGATCGGCTATGCATCATCTTTATTCCTATGTACATGTTCAAAAATGATTCACAAACAACAAAACTATCAAGTATAGTGTGTGTGTGTGTGTTTAGGTAAAGTGTAAAATAACCAAAACGTATAAAAAATTAAAGGTTGAGTGAAAATATATCCAAACCTAGGTGGGTTGCCTCTCATAAGCGCTAAGTTTCATGCCTTCACCTGGGCTTCTTGGAGATTCTTCAATCGCTCAACCATTTGGCATCATCATGTGTCCATTCTTGCAATAAATGCATTTCTCACTTGCATCCAATCTATGTTCCTCATCCCTTTGATCTCAAAAGCTATCATCAGTTCTTTCATCTTGATGTCCTTCTTTCAAATGATCAGTCAGACTCTTGAAGTGACCATCCAATATCCTCATCTCGGGTTCTCTGGGTTAGGGTCTTTTACATGTTGATCTTTATCTTCATGTCCATCAAAGAGACTATCATCGTGCCATTACACACATGTATCTCGGTGTTAGTTGTAGATAGGAATGGCCTTCACAAGATAATGGGGATCTTCCTATCCTATGGTTCCATATGAAGAACAATGAAATTGACTGTGAACATTGTGCCCCGTTCCTTGTCTATCATCACTAAAATGTCATCCACTCTTCCTCTAGGCACTTTGATTGAGCGATATGCCAATTTGAGAGTGCAATGATCTAGTTTCAACGTGCCTAACCCCAACTCCACATAGACACTATATGGCATCAAATTCACACTAGAACCCAAATCAAGTAGGGATTTTTCTACGTGATGTCCCCCTATGTATCTAGGTTTGAGTGGGGCTCCTGGGTCTTTCCTCTTCACATGAAGTGAGTCTTGGAGGATAGAGCTCACTTGTTTGGTCAACTTGACTTACTTTGGTATTCTCTCTGTTGACCTTCTCTTTACAATACATAAGTTTTTAAGGAACTTGGCATAAGATGGGATCTTCTTAATAGCATCCAACAATGGGATGTTGACATTCACTTGATGAAACACCTCTAGAATATCAACATTTTCTATCTATCTCCTCCTTACTTCCACTGGCTCATCTAATGCTTCAATGAATGGTGGCTCACTAGATTTTTCCCTACTTGCATCAACATGATTCTCTAGGGGCATGCCATGAAGTGGAAAACTAGGGATGGTGGAACCTACAAATGGAGTGTGAGGTGGAGTACATGGTATCACAAAATCAACATGTGGTGTCATGGTATCATCTTCAACAATTTCAATCTCAGTATTATTCTTGTGTTGCCTTTTCTTATCAACTTTTCCTTGACTTGTGAGCTGCTCAAGAGATTTTTTGCTCCTTAGAACTATTACAACACTTACTTTCCCATGGTGGAGATGGGGAGCTTGTTGGAGTTGTAGAGGAGGTGGAGGTGATAATTGGTATTGAAATTTAGGTGGAGGGGAGAATTGAGTTTGGAAGGTGAATTGGTGGGAAAGTTGTGGTGATGGAGGGGGAGGAGGTGGAATATAGAGAACTTGAGTGAAATGCATGGGCCCACTTGCTTCATTAAAACTCATTATGGGCTTTGAAGACAAGTTTTCCTCTTGGAGAGTAAGTATGCAAGATAGTTTTTCTATCCTTTCCTCAATCCTTATAACATTCTTTTGGACCTCATTAAAGCTTCTCAATTTAGATAGAACCTCTTCCTCGAACCTTGAACTATATCTTAGACTTTTTTGTTCTGGGTAGCTATAGGAGTGAGGTATCATCATTTCTTTCACTAAATGACTCAACAAGATTGATTGAGTGATAAGGAACACTTCCCACTTGGTTCTTCATAAGACTTACCATGTCACCAAGAATCTGTGTCACGTGTGGGCTTGAATCACTATGAACTGGAGATGTCACACCAAAGGGGCAGTCATCATAATTCATCATGCTAGAAGCTCGAATCCTTGAACTTTATACCAACTGCTAAAACAATGGCCATGTCTCCCAAGGTGGCCTAGCCATAAAAGATCCTCCACAAAAAGCATCTATTGTAGCTTGACATGTTGGAGATAGACCAGAGTAAAAGGATTGAACTGTCTGCCACAAAGGGATCTCATGGTGTGGGAACTCTCTCAACCTCTTTTGAAATCTCTCTCAAGCATCGTGAAACCGCTCATCGCCCATTTGACTAAAACTCATTATGGCACACTGCATTTGTGTCAAACTTGCAATGGAGTAGAATTTCCTTAAGAAGGCATTCTTCATCTCTTTCTAACTCATGATGTCCCTTCTTGAATCATACCTATCTTTGGCTTGTATTTCAGTGAGAATGAGAACAAGACCAACTTTATTATGTCATCATTGGTTGTAGGTGGCCTGAAGGTGGAGCATACTTAAAGAAATGAGGGGTTATCACTTTTCAAGCCATAGAAGGTGGGAAGGAGCCTAAGAAGACTTAGATTGATTGTGAATTGATCCCATGGCATTTGATCAATTTTATTAGAAATAGGCAATTTTTAGTTGCTAGACACGAAGTAATCTTGAAGTGGCTTCTGAGGTGCATTTTGGCCTTCCATTTTCTCTTCCTTGAGTGGCGTGTCACATGCACTAAGAATAACAAACAAAAGAAGGTAAGTTAGAAAACCAATATGCATGAATAATACAAAGAATAAAGAACATAAATGATGAGTGCAGAACAAGATGATTAAATCAAAACTAACTAGCTAGGTCAAGCACCTTTCTCCCCGACAATGGCGCCATAACCTTTTCTCCTTGGGGCACACACTAACCAATTGAATGGTGACTAAATGCAACCCTAAGAGGTTTTCAAAAACACTTGGGATCTTTTGAATTTATAAAGCCCTAACAGACTCACTCGCATACACTAACACACTTACCTGCAAGTGTATGGGGTCGTTTCATAGTATAGGAGGGTGTCAAGTTAGGGGTCGAACCTAAGAGAGAAAATGGGGCACTAGAGTTGGGTCACTTTTAGTAAGGTTCCTACTATGGAGCCTAGGGTTTAAGGGTTTGAGGTTGATTTTCTTTGATTACACTATGGGTTGAACAAGCAAGCAATTAAAGGAGAACAAACAAGATCAAAACCTAAGCTTACCATAGATGGTTACTTTTAATGAGTAAGAAAAAGACTAGTTAAGCAAGAAAAGGTAGGAAAAGAACAAACTACATTAAGGAAAGCAAGGGAAAGATATACACTACACTAATCTAGCAAACTAAGTAAAAGAGTAATTAAATACCAAAACTAGCAAGAACTAGGTAAAAACAAGGTAAGAAACTAGCTAGACAAGTAAAAAGCTAATTAAGCTAACACTAGCTAAGAGAAGAGTAAATTAGGGTTTTAATGCAATAAAGGGTAGTGTGGGTTGTTTGGGGGATGAACTTATCAATTAGGTTGAGGGTGATGACATGCAAACATTATACTTTCATTTATATTACCAAATCAAATAACAAGCTAGAGGCTAATGAATTTCCCTAAACTACTAACTGGTCATGGATAGGATAGGTTGTGTATAGGGGGACTAGTCCCTAACACCTCCTACCTACCCTTACAAGGATCAATTGGGTTATGGTTTGGGAGTAATTCAATTAGGGTCTAGTTGAGTCTCGGATTATAGGATAGGAACTCTTAGGGTAATAAGGGGTCGAGGGTAGTAGTGTAAGGTGGAAGTAGGTTTTAGGCCTCACATCACCCACATTCTAGCCTTAAGAAGGCTCCAAGATAATTACACTAAATGATACAACACTATCTAGTTATATATCTCACCTAGGTGTAGGATAATTGATTATCATGTAGGAAGGTGAATAGCTAACTAGGGGTCCATTAATTGGACTTAGGAGCAATTCACAAAAAGAGCCACATATAAGAAATTTTCCTAGAATCCTAGGTGATTTCAAGCACAAACCATAAATAAATTCATGAGGTGTGAGATAGAAGTAGAAAATAATCATTAACATATGTAATCATAATTTTTACATGTCATTTTCCCCCCAACATGGTATCAAAGTAACATTTTGAGCCCCAAACAGCCCACCTAAGGGGCCTAGCTACTCATAGAATAAGAAAATACAAAAATAAAGGAAGAAGAATGAGTAGAGGATTAGAAAGTCATGTTAGATCAGTGGAGACTCCTCCTTCTCCACCTCCTAGTAGTAGAAACTCTAGCTCCTTACTCCAAGGTAGGTGAATGGCATAGATGTATGGTGGAAAGAGGCCAAAACCTAAAATAGGTGTTTTGGGGTGCAAGGTGATGGAATGGAATGGGGATGGAGTGGAAGGGGATAGGATAGGCTAGAGTGGTTGTAGGAGTATCTAACATTGTTCCCCATCCTCTATGTATGTATATATAGGTGGCGGGGAAGCAATAGGTCAAGTGCAGGTAAAATAGGGAATGCAATGTAGAAAATTGTAAGGTTTTGGTGGTAGCACGATGATGTTGGGTGGCACGGATGTTTTGGGTGGGTGAGTGGGAATGGCCATGGTGGATGGGAATGGGCGTGGTGGAAGAATGGAATGCACAAGGGAATTTTGGGCTTCTGGGCATGCCATCATGGCCGTTCTGGTGAGCAGGGCCGTGCTGGGCTCTAGCCAGCACATGCATGTTGGCTAGTACAGGCTTAGTGGGATTTCATGTGATTTTTTCAAGGTTGTGTTGATTGGAGCATGTCCCGGAACGGCCATTCCTTGGTAGAAAGGTTGTTCTGAGGTCCTCCCCATGCATTTGTGTCTTGAATTTTGTCATCCATGGAGGTTATTTCTTTAATGTATTCTTTGATCACTTAGGATAGGTTGGAAGTCATTTTGGCCTTGTTTTGGGCTCCTCCAAGCCTGAGGAAACCCTAGATTCAACCATCTTCTCTCCATTCCATCATGTAGTTGCCAAAGTACCTGTAAAACATAAAAAACAATCCACAACTGTATTTGATAGTAAAACACATATTGAGGGAAATAACATGTAATCTACCAGTTGTATATGTGATTGAAATGCAATATGACACAAGATGAAGCCCTAAAATAGAGTTGCATCTTTTCCTTCTCGTTCATGTATGAAATATTTCAAACCATTGTCAAAGGAGGTGGTTTATATCTTGTGCATGAATCCACAAGACCGATGGTCAACACATAATCACTGACGCATTAGTTATCCGAGCTTCTTGGCATGAAGAAAACATTTTCATCAAGCTTTCTTAGATATTGAGGTGCACCAGTGCAGTTGTGATGTCTTTGGGACTTCTTTTGGTCATCTAACTATACAATGAGGTGTCATGATATGTGGGAATGCTTGTTGTCCTTCAACATTACCTTGTTTAAGCATACTATATGTTGTGGAGGATGTCTTATAGGGTGAGTGCATAGTTCCACCAGTACTGTTAGATATGTACTAGTGTATTCTGAACACAAATCATAATGGTACCATAAATTGTGGACAAGTGAGATTGTTTCGTATATGGTTTGCAATACAAGTAGGTTGTGACCGTTCTTCCAACCATTTGGTCAAGATATCAACACCATTCATTTAATTTTTGCATCATCAAGGATTTTTTTCTATTGCCCTTTCAAAGAATTGGGGTCATTAGAAAATTATTTGGAAATTCATACTAACAAAGATATCTACCACAAGTGGGTGTGATATGGATTCAACTCTTAGGCATATGCTCTAGAGATGAAGGTATACCACAACCTTTTTGTACTTGATGAGTTGAAGTGGTGGACATACTATTATTGTGTGGATATTCTATTGTAGTGTGAATGTTCTGTTGCATGGCCTTCAATTTCATTGAAGTTGACAGTTGAAACTGAGAGTGTTATTGTATATGTAAGGCCACATAACATCTAAACAATACAAAAACACCAAAAAGTGTCTCTTTATGATGGTGACTTTTATGGATGAGGATAAGTTGAACGAGTGTGTTTTTCTGTAGAGTTTTACTTTTTGGTGATTCTCAGGGTCCCAATTTAGAGGATTTTAGTTATATATTTTGTTAAATTTTGAAAATATATGAAAAACCATGTTTAGTTAAGTATATGATTATTTTTCACACATCAAACATGGTCATCGATTGTGATATTCAATCATGGGATTCTTAGTATATTTCAATATGTAGGGCTTCAAGTTATAATCATTGGTATTTAGAGCCATTTTTCTTAGCAAAGTGTCCCATGTGGGGATATTGTATTGAATTTTGGAGGTAAGAGGTTGATATTGGTGGGTCATTCCTACATTCCTCCTTTAATTTCTAGACAATACCCTATTTACATATTGTTCTTAAAGAATTGATCGATCCACCCCTTCATACCTAAGCATTCCTAATTGGATTATTATCTCTTGAGGGAGAATACATACTTGGCTTTCTACTACCACTGAAAAATGGTGATACCATATATAGTGGATAGTGTCGACTTCCCTTTTTCACATGATAGTTTTCTACAAGTACTTGTGATAAAATATTGTTCAAACAGACATAATGCAACAAAATAATACAAACAACATCAGGATGAAGGTTGAGTCTTCACTCATTTATAAAACAAAAATTACCTTGATGTGGTTCTTTTGCATTTGAGGGTGTATATTTGCAAGCATGTTCTCTTCCATAGTAACACCCCTAGCGAATAGTGGTGCTCAAAACCTTAGGTCAAGGGCAAAGTTCTGTTAGTACAAAATACATGGAGGATGCTTAAGTTTGAATATATCAGACTAATTTTGGTAATGTGTAGCACAAATGCACCGATAGTTGGTTGGAAAATCCTATTTGTCCTCATGAACTAACCCTTTCGTGATGATTATAGTGTTAGGTTTTTGTTACTTATATGAAGGTCATGCATACCATACATAGAAGACTTGAATCTAGAATGACATACACATTTCCCATATTGAAGAATTAAAGGATGAGCCGTTCATGTTTGAATACATCACTTATGGTTGGGACCCAAATATGGTGGTGAAATTGGTGAGTGTACCTAATGAATCCTCTTATTCTATAATGTGAACAATGATTGAATATATTAGGTGATTTCTCTAGATAATGTTTATGTTAGTGTGGTTAACTTACAAGAATCATGGTTGTGGAACCAAAGTTGTTCTCATTGTTCAGGTTGTGAGTCCCCAAGGTAATACATCAACCTTGCATGTCTAATTTTTTCTCTTGATGTTATGATTGGTACATTTTAGGGTTTTTTATTAGTATTCAAACTATTATACATTAAATTGGTTTCATCTAAGTCCCAGAGTTCTAGATATGAACATTTGTATTCTTGGGTGACCCACATATAACACTATCTTAATTGAGAAAGGGTTTTCAAAGTGTAGTTTAGAGTGTATTCTTGTTTTTCTACTTCATCATCCACAATACTACGTCTTAATGAGGATGGCATTTATCGATGACAAGTGCATGTCATTGTACATGTTTTGTAATCACATGGTGTTTATGTTATACACCTCATGAATGATTTAGGTGTTGATTTCTCAAGAGCAGGAAGTGTAGTGGAATTAAACTTATTCTTGATAAGCCTATGAGCATGATCTATTTATTCAAAAAGAAGAGATTACAATTTACAAGTTTATACTTATTGTGGAAGAGTTTCCCACAATTCAACTTGTAACACTCAGTGTAGATCTAGACCTTCCAATCTATGTTTCTTTCTAATCTTGTGGGATCAAAAATCAAAACTCATTTGTGGCACTCTAAAAGTCACCTAGGGATGCACACAAAAAAACTAAATTTTCCATGTAGGAACGTAGAATTCAGAGATGACTATCATTGGCGGATTGTCTAATTATGTCGATGATTGGCATAGATCCTAAGGTCATTGAGTTGTCTTGATTGACCCCAAACCTGATCCCAAAGTTACCTCTAGTGGAATGCACTATACTCCGACTAAACACTTATTGTGGAACATGTTGTTATGAAGATGGTACTATCCATAAAACATGTCATTCCTTGGTGATAAATACACCTCCAAATGTGTTTGTCTAGTGAATTCACTCGTCTACAATGAATTTGATGTGCCTACTCGTCTCCATGGTATCTATGTCAGCATTTGAAGATAAAGCAATGTAGCCTCTATTCTCCCTCTCTTTCTCTCTTAGTTGCTCTTAGGGTTTACCAAACTGTAGAGGTAGCAATGAAACATGAGATTTTTTTAATCTAGAGAGCCGTATCATATCATAATATAGAGGACTTGAGAGATTAGCATTTCTAAACCCTAATATGACCATGCTTGTGGACTCCCTTATAGAGTTTTAATGCATTGGCTCTTCTACAGTGCATCTTTAGTGGGTCCTTATGCTATGAAGACTTCCCTATTTCCATTAGGAGTTGGTCCCTGACTTATGGAAACTAATTTGCAAAGTTTGTATCCACATTCAATTTTAGGTCCTCAAAACTTGCTTTAGGTCCTTGTATTTGTTACAGTTACAATTGAGATCAAAATCAAACTTTTTTCAAGCTATCTCTGTGTGTGTGGACCTTTGTAGGTTTGTACCATCATTTCATATAGGATTTTAGCAATATTTTTATACCATTATGCCACCTTATTGAGAAGGATGTTGAGTTCAATTTTGATGATAAATGCATTGAGGCTTTCAACCATTTGAAGAACAAGTAAGTTTCTACTCCTATTATACAGCGCCCCCCACCCCAACTTGTCTTTTCTATTTGATATCATGACTGATGCATCTAATACGGTAGTGGGGCTTGTGTTAGGCCAAAGGATTGTTCAGATACCTAATGCCATCTATTATTCAAGTAAAACGTTGGATGAAGCTCAAAGTAACTACACTGCCAGGGGGAAGAATTGATTGTCGTGATCTTTTCTCTTAATAAGTATTATAATTATGCTCTATTGTCTACACTGACCATGCAGCTCACAAGTATCTCATGTCAAAGAAAGACTTGAAGCCTATATTGATTTGGTGGATTCTATTTCTCTAAGAGTTTGATTTGAATGTTTTTAACAAGAAAGGGATTTAAAACTTTATAGTTGACACAACCGATCAATTCCCTTCAAGAGACTCTAGGGTTGGGCTCTGGCGATTGTGTAAGCTCCTTGGAAGTGGCTCCTTGCTTAAGGGGGGGGAGGTGTCAGGCGTCCAACGGTTGGTTGGTTGCGGCCTTATCCCATGGGATCTTGTCTTTCTTCCCTCATGCATTCTCACTACGGTGTTTGGTCACCTAGGGTCAGAGCTCACCAGGCCGATCGTCTTCTCTCTTCCTGTGGCATTTTGCGATCTGTTTACAAGTTGACTCCTTTAGATCCTGTCTCTCATCTATTTCCCTCATGGCTAGGTGGGTGACATCCTCCCCAGTGGGCTATGTGATTGATTTTTAGAGGGAGCTCTTCTCTTCTCCTTCCCCTTCCCCTCTACAGGTTTGGTAGTTGGTGCCTCATCTTTTGGATGATGAGTCGGGCACCCCTAGGTGTGTCGACATGAGCAAGATCCAAGCAGGGTCTGTTCTGCTGGCAGTGCCTTCATCCCTCTACGTGCTCATTCCTCAAGTTGTACTTGAGTGTGTAGGGGCCACAAAGGTGTGTGGTGGTGGTAGTGAAGTTCCCTGCTCTCTCTACCCCCAACCCTACAGTCATCAAGGCCCTCTTGCTCCCTGTTGCCGACCTATTAGTTTTGGCCCCCTTCCCGACAGACTCTACGGTGGTGCACACCACCTGCCTGAGGCTTTTCCTCTATGTGTTTGGTCAATGGCTTGTGGTGTCTTCTCCTCTAAGGGAGCACTCTAGCTATTTGGTTTTTTGTTTGTGAGGTTGTGTGCATGAATAAGACAGTGATCGTTGTTGCTTGTAATACTGACTCATCCCCCGATATACTCATGGACTCATGCAGATTGTTGGCTTCCATCCCAGATAGTTGCTTTAGACAGCCACAATAAGAGGTGGTCAGTTTGGAAATTTACCTATTGCATCTCAATCTGAGTCATGTGCTGTGTTGGTTTTCAAAAGGAGTTTTTTTTGGTACTATAATGTGAGATTTCTACCTTGTAGATGATGTATGGCTTACTTTTAATGGTATTGTGCCTTGTATAAAAACAACTTTGTAGTTGACCACGTATATTGTATTGAAGCACCTTATGAGGACGTAAATAAGATCAAGGTGACAATACCCCCTGAGAAAATTCTTTTTTCTAGATTATATTCAAAGATTGTTGTACAAGAACATAGTCAACTTCCTAGCTAGTGGACGAGTATCAAGCACTTGGACTAGGGAAGAAATTAGGATATTATTTTCTTTAGTGAAACATTACGTGTGGTACGACCCACATCTTTTCAATTATTCTATGGCCAACTCATAGGAGATGCATTCCAAAAAGTGAACATCAATACATTCTCTCCATGTGCCACTCCAGCATATGTGTGAAGGGCATTTTGGTGGAAATAGGACTGCGGCCAAGGTTCTTCAATGTGGCTTCATTTGGTCAACTTTGTTCAAATATTGTCATGAATATTGCACATCTTTATTTGAAACGCCAAAAAGTGAGTAATATCTCAAATAGTGAAATGATGCCTCTATCTCCTATTCAAGTTGTGAAGGTGTTCAATGTGTGGAGTATTGACTTCATGAGTTCATTTCCCCCTTCTTTTGGGTTTGTATACATCTTGGTGGTTGTAGACTGTCTAAAAATGGGTTGAAGCCATTTTGACATGAACCAACAACCACAAGGTGGTGTGTGATTTTGTCAAATTAAACATTTTAATATGGTTTGAGTGCCAAGGGCAAAGATTAGTGACAGTGGATGCCATTTTATTCACAGATCTTTTGAAATCTTGTTATAGAGGCACGGTATGAATCACGACCATCATTTATTTCTTCCTTGAAAGAATGATTGTTCTATAGATAGGGTGACCCCTAGATCCCTCAAATCATCCCAATCTCCACTCCCGATATCCATTTAAGTTTCCTCAAGCTCCCAAAGGGCTTTCCCTACCTCCAACTCCCCTTTCAACCCTTCTTCACCCCCATTTGTCCACCTCTAAAGATATTTGCCCAGTCCTAGTTTTAAGTCATCCACCTCTATTTTCCACCAAAAATCAGTGCAAGACAAAGAAGACGGCAAAATAGTGAAGAAAGGGATCCAGAGTGGTGTCCAACCCATCACCAGAATCAAAGCCCACACGAAGAGAGCTTCTTATGTCACCCAACCTTCCTATAGCACACTTTGTTGCTGTCAAACTCCATCTCGAGAAGTATTCAACAATCAGCATAGTCGAGCGGCTCCTGCCTTTGGTCCTCTTCTAGCCTCCATACCTCATATCACAACTACACACATCACGGGGAGGAGGAGAAGGAAGAATAAGAATAAGAAGAAGAAGAAGATATGGAAAATCTTATTGATTCAATTGACACTAGTACAAAAATGGGTTATAACGTCACTACCTGTAGGGTCAGTTTTACCAAATAACCGACCTTATATGTCTAAAAAAAATGTGGGCACCACTTAAGGCCTCTTGGGTCAGTTTTCTTAAAAAAACCGACCTTGTAGTGTAACTCTATAGGGTCAGTTTTCCAAATAACCGACCTTATATGTCTATAAAAAATGCGGGCACCACTTAAGACCTCTTGGGTCGCTTTTCTTAAAATAACCGACCTTTTAGTGTATCTCTATAGGGTCGGTTTTCATAAAATAAGTGACCTTATAGACAATTGGATTAGAAAGCCAATTACAGTTTCCTGCAGCAAAAATTTGCTTGATTTTGGCTTCGCGCCTCGATCTATAGGGTCGGTTTTTCCAAATAACCGACCTTATATGTCTACAAAAAATGTGGGACATCTTGAATCCAGTTTGCCTTCACACATGTATAAGCACCTCTAGGGTCGATTTTTTCCTTATAACCGACCCTAGAAGTCCCTTCGGTCGACAATATTGTCGACCGAGATGAATTTTGGATCCAGTTAAGTTCACACATGTATAAGCACCTCTAGCATCAGTTTTTTCCTTATAACCGACCCTAAAGCGTTCCTCGGTCGACAATATTGTCGACTGACATCAATTTTGGATCCAGTTTAGTTCACACATGTATAAGCACCTCTAACGTCGGTTTTTTTACTTTTAACCGACCCTAGAGCTCTTCTCGGTCGACGAATTTGTTGATCGATAACCTCTCAATCGACAAATTCTTCGACCGAGTAAGATCTAGATTTCACATGTATAAGCACCTCTAGGGTCGATTTTTTCCTTATAACCGACCCTAGAAGTCCCTTCGGTCGACAATATTGTCGACCGAGATGAATTTTGGATCCAGTTAAGTTCACGCATGTATAAGCACCTCTAGCGTCAGTTTTTTACTTTTAAATGACGCTAGAGCTCTTCTCGGTCGATGAATTTGTTGACCGATAACCTCTCGGTCGACAAATGCGTCGACCGAGAAGGAGCCAGATTTCATGTGTATAAGCACCTCTAGGGTCGGCTTTTTCCTTATAACCGACCCTAGAAGTCCCTTCGGTCGACAATATTGTCAACCGAGATGAATTTTGGTTCTAGTTTAGTTCACGCATGTATAAGCACCACTAGCGTCAGTTTATTTACTTTTAACCGACCCTAGAGCTCCCTCGATCGACGAATTTGTCGATCGATAACCTCTCGGTCGACAAATTCGTCGACCGAGAAGGAGCCATATTTCACGTGTATAAGCACCTATAGGGTCAATTTTTTCTTATAACCGACTCCAAAGGGCTCCTCGGTCGACAATATTATCGATCGACATGAATTTTGGATCCAGTTTAGTACTTTTCAAAACTTTATAAAGCATTGGGATCTCGATCCCTTATCTCATTGTTGGGAATTCACATCCCTCAATAACACCATCATCACATTTGCTGGATCTGGGTATTCAAACCCTTAGTTCATCACTAAACATGGTTATCACTTATCATGTAACTATTACCTTTAGGTCATCTGACTAAGGTATTCAGGATACTTGTTACACAAGCATCTCACATAACTCACTAGGCATATTCATATTCTTGTTGTCACCTCTCACTACGCAACAAATAAAATAATGGCTCACAAAGCCCATTACCATCATAGCTCATACATGGTTACACTTATTATCTCATGATACTTGCATGGTTAGTATACTTGATAACGACCATATCAATTTCATATCAACATCATGCAATACAAAAATAACATCACTATTCCCTCATTAGGGTTAGTGTTTCCCATCTTTATCAATTAGGGTTTCACATAACATCATCCCATATTAAGGTTTCACATAACATTATCCCATATTAGGGTTTTACACAACATCACCCTATATTAGGGTTTCACATAACATCATCCCATATTAGGGTTTCACATAACATTATCCCATATTAGGGTTTCACACGACATCACCCGATATTAGGGTTTCACATAACATCATCCCATATTAGGGTTGTATAAGCACCTCTAGCTTCAGTTTTTTTTACTTTTAACCGACCCTAGAGCTCCCTCGGTCGACGAATTTGTCGACCGATAACCTCTCGGTCGACAAATTCGTCGACCGAGAAGGAGCCATATTTCACGTGTATAAGCACCTCGAGGGTCGATTTTTTCTTATAACTGACCCTAAAAGGCTACTCGGTCGACAATATTGTCGACTGACATGAATTTTGGATCCAGTTTAGTTCACGCATGTATAAGCACCTCTAGTGTCGGTTTTTTTACTTTTAACCGACCCTAGAGCTCCCCTCGGTCGATGAATTTGTCGACCGATAACCTCTCGGTCGACAAATTTGTTGACCAAAAATGAGTTTGAGTATTTTTAAATAACCAGACACGGGCACCGCTTATCTTTAGCGTCGGTTTGTTTGTTTTAACCGACGCTATAGGTTGAGTCTCTCCTTTAAAATGGACGAAACCTAGTCTTTCTCTCCCATGAAACAAAATTTTCATTCTCTTTTTCTCTCCTGCGATGCCGATACCTTTTCCTCCGTGGATACCTTCTCTGCTTCTCTCCCGCGGCATCACTTTTCATTGTTGTCGCACCGCCAAAGCCTTTGCCAAGAAGCTCGTCGTCGTGTTCGAAGAGGATCGTGGTGTCCGTGAAGCCTTGCCACCTCTCCGCACCGCCAAAGCCCTTGCCTCCTCTCTGCGAAAAGAGCTCGTCGTCGCCGCCTCTCCACACTTCCACAAAGGTCGCCGCCTCTCCATGAAGGTTGTCTCATCCTCCACGAAGGTCACTGCCGTTTCCAAGTAAGGTCACCGCCGCTTCTAAGGAAGGTCACCGCCATTTCCAAGTAAGGTTCCCGAGTTCGTTTCCGGGTTCAGATCCACCTTTCTTGAGATTGTTTGGTGCTACCTTGTTTTGCTTCTTAGTCTTAGTAAGTGAGATCTGTCTCTTTTTCTTTGTTTTCTTGTTGTTCTATCTTCCCCTCTCTTCTTCTTGGCTGAATCCATGACATTCCATGGTGGAGCTTGAGATAATGGTTGAAAACATCTTCCCCTCTCTTCTTCTTACCTTTTCAACATAGGGTTTGCTTCCTTTTTGGAGAAGGAACGAGCTTGGTGAAGAGGAGTGCCCAAGCTAGGGTTTCTTCTCTCTTTTTCTTCAATCTACCTTGCTGTTTGGAGTTTCTACATCATCTCTAAGGTGAGTTATATAACTTTATCCATGATTATTGTTCACTCTTATGTTACATGTACATGATTTTGCCTTAAAATATTGATCCAAGTATAAAGATGTATAATCATAGACCTTGTTTGCATATGGATAATGATTGCTTTTAATCTCTCACAAGATGGTATATTTCTAGGATTTCAAGCTAATTTTGCCTCCTTATATTTCAAGCAATCTATCATTTTGTAAATTATGATGTGATTATGAATCATTTTTGTCATGAATGTGTGGTTTTGAATGGTGACATTTGAGCATCAATGCTCCCCTCTCCCAGAATATATGAATCTTCTGTTCTATTTCAGTTTCTGCAGAACATTTTAGTGTACCCCTCGGTCAAAAATTTTGTCAACCGAAATATTTTCGTTCGACAATTTTCTCGACCGAGGGGTACACTGAAATGTTTATTTAAATTTTTAGCGTCGGTTATTTAAAAAAAACCGACCCTATAAACTCTCTCGGTCGAGAAAATTGTCGACCGACAATATTTTCGGTCGACAATGTTCTCGACCGAGGAGTACACTGAAGTGGTTATTCAATATTTAGCGTCGGTTATTCCAAACAAACCGACCCTGTAAACTCTCTCGGTCGAGAAAATTGTCGACCGACAATATTTTTGGTCGACAATGTTCTCGACCGAGGAGTACACTGAAGTGGTTATTCAATATTTAGCGTCAGTTATTCCAAAAAAACCGACCCTGTAAACTCTCTCGGTCGAGAAAATTGTCGACCAAAAATAGTATCGGTCGACAATTTTCTCGACTGAGATCATTTACAGGGTCGTTTTTTTTTGGAATAACCGACCTTACAGGCTCCTTTTTTCTCACCTGGGTCAGATTTTTTACAACCTTTTGTGTCATCGTTTACTCTATAAGGTCAGTTTTATTTGTTCAAATAAACTGACCCTATAGAGCAAATTCTATAGCGAAGGCCACTTAGGCGTCAGTTATAAAGTGACGTTATAGGCTTAAAAAAACCGACGCTACATACCATTCTTGTACTAGTGTGAAGTTGATGATTTGGCTCGAGAAAGAAGGAGAAAGAAAGTTATTATCATCCCGTCTTCACACCCACCTCCACAACCCACTCTGGCAAGACAGTCCACTTGCTTGGTACAACCACATGTCACACAGAAACACATGAGAACAAGTTTGTTGATTTAAGAAGAAATGAAAGATGATGAACTTTTTGAAATGGTGCCCCTTAACTTGGACACAAGTTTCGGTTGTATGATCATCAAGAGGAGAATTTTTATGGCACTGAAGGTGAAGATATAGAGGATGAACCGATAGATATTCTATCAAAGTTGGAAGAGGAGAGAATAGAATGGCTAGGGAAGCCACCTGAGTGAGAAACCTTTGCGAGAGGATCAAGAAGATAAGTGTTTCTAAAGCCTTGGCACCTGAAGTGCATGAGAAGGAGAGTGATCCCTACGAGATATCTATGTATGTCTACTATGTGGGCTCTAGGAATTAGCTACAGTTCAAGCAATATATGGATACATGTGGGTTGTCTAAAGTTCTGACTAAGGTCCCAGAGACCTATATTGTGATTACCCATGAATTCTTTAAGTCATTAGAGATGGTGAGATATAAAGGAGAGGGTGCATTAAAATTCTAGCCGAATGATTCCATGCATGTTCTTACAACATATCAACTCAATAAGATTTTTGCACTAACACTTGAAATATCAAAGAAATGTGATGAAGGGATATTTGTTAAAGGTGCTCGACTCAATTTATTCAATAATGTGGAAGGATCTCACCGAATAAGAAATCTTTACAATAGGAAATTCCAAGATGAGTAGAACTTATAATCTCATCATGAGGTAGCTTCAAAAGGTTTTGGCTAACACAATTTCATTCGATATGATAATCAAGGTCCCTACTAACAAAAAGATTTGTTTGTGATAGAAATTATTACAATATAAAAAATATGCCAATCTAGGTGCAATTATGATTGATCATTTGAAGCAAAATCCCCTCAAAGAGCAAAAATCCTTTCATTATGGGCGTGATAGGTACTACCAATGATGAAGCCTTATATTTTTTATTTAGAAGGGATCACAAAAGCTAAAGGTACCAAGTACATTGATACAAACTACCATGCATGGTCCCAGATGATTTCCCTATACAATGATAAGATAATCTACAATATAAATATTGGGTACTCTAGCCTCACCATTGAGCTCCCCTACCATATTGGTGTTTTGATTTGTGATGTAGGACTGATGAAATACTTCGAGCAACTAATTACACAATGACAGGAGGACCATCCCAGAGAGGGCTTTAGAGCACCACCTCCAGACCTACCTGAGGGAGAAGGAGGGGCATACATCCTTAAGAAGCAACATATCCTTGAGCAAGCTCACTACATATGAGCGAGATGACATGACTTTGATGTGCATCCAACTCTAAAAGAAATGCATATGAAATGTCTTATATTCATGCACAATTGGTAGGGATTCAGCAAACACAAAATGTCATGTGGTTGGACCAACAACGAAAGCATCACCATATCAACCACATGTATGGTTTCCAGGATGTGCATGTTCAAAGAAACCTCCAATGGGGGGAGGACTTCTGGGGTGCACTGTCAGGCTACCAAGAGATAAATATGCCTCCATATGTGGATTATTGGGGTTGTTACTACTAGCATCATCTAGCATATGGGGAACCACAACAGGACACACCGCTACAATAGTGACATCTAGCCTATCATTCCTAAACTTCAATTTCATGTTGATGAAAACATGATTCAAAAGTTTGGGGTGGTAGGGAGATACACTCCCTTTTCTCAATTCCATTTTGATATGCCTATTTCACCATGGCTCACGCTGCTTTGATGGCTAATGAATGTGCCACCTTAACTAGATTAGATTTGTTCTTTTTTAGCATACATGCATATCATAGTTTATTTTCTTACATTTTTGCATAATTTTTCAAAAAAACTTTGTTTGCCATTCCATTTCATACATTACATTTCATGTAGATTTTTATAATTTCGTATGTGTTTTAGATTGAATTTTCTTGTGTGTTGTTTAATGATTCTCAATGTAAGTTTAGATGTGATTTAACACAATTTGGCACCATTTTAGACAATTTTCCCATGCTTGAATCTACTTGCCTAATAGTGTGTTCAATCTAAATCTCTATTTATTGTGATGTGAATGATTAGAGTTACGGTATTGTGGTCATCGGATGATATTTTTGGCTATATGAGTTCTGGGATGAAATTTTCCATGTGCTCCAAACCTCTCACAAGTAATTGACTATTTTAGTAAAAGTATGATTCTTACAAGCCTTGAGTGGATTATTCATTCTATGTGTAAAGAGTGTGATAATACCACATTTCTTTTGTATGCATGGTTTGGTGAATATTGCATGTATTAGCTTGCTTGATTAAACTATACATTGATCTCCATCACTTATGACCCCTATTCGACCTGATATTTCTCTTATCATTTCTTACCCCTCCGCCTCATTAAAATATGCTAAAGAGTGCATATAACTCTTAGCCACTCTCCAAAAGTTTGATGTGTCCATATCTATAACCTCATGCTTCACTCTTATTACCATATGCCCTAACTACACCAAGAGAAAAAATAACAAAAAAGAAATAGAAAATGCAAAAATAAAATAAAATAAAATATGCTCATGTGTAGTAACATCTATACAAAGAAAATATGTATGTTCCTATATAATAGAATCTAAACAATGAAAAGATAGGTACTCCTACTTAATATCACCCCACTCCCTTCCATAACCCATTCTTCTATTTTTATGCCTAGTAGGGCTATAGTGAATCAACTATAACCCCACACCTCTACACAAGCCAATCAGGTCATGAGGGAAGGGGTGAAGTGTATGATGGAGTTATAGAAATTGAAATAGAAATTATAACCATTTGGATGTATGCCATGCATGATAAGGTCTACCTAGAGCATTATACAAATTTCATCACTTACATGTGTGATTGGCATCCCATCTTTAAAGTTCTTGTGCTCTATGCTTGGATCACAATAAAAAATAGAAACATGAATGGAGAGTAGTGGACTACATGCCTGGTTCCTTATGTGAACTTCCTTTATATGATGGACATCATGATGATTGCATTCTTCCGTGTTTCTCTTGAATGAAGTGAAAATGATATTGAGTTGTGGCATACTTGAGAAGAAATATGAACTAAATTTCAAGTTGTGATATAGCCCTCATTTAGGGCTCTGTCCTGTGTCATTTTTTCTATAATCACATCTAAGCTTATTATAATGCATATCATTTCCCTCAATAAATGGTTTACTATGAAATACATTTATGTAAATTCTTTGCATGTTTTTAAAGTACTTGAACAATTCTTTGGATGGACGACAAAGAAGGAGAATGATATAAGGTTTTCCTTCAACTATGGAGGAGTTTAAGGAAGGTCCAAGAGCTCCCCCAACCTACGCCTAGTATACAATGGTCAAATTCGAGAAAATAACTCCATGGATTGCGAATATGAATATCAACTACAAAGAAAAAACCCCAACACAGTCATGATGACATAGAAGGTTTGTGCTACTAGTGAAGAATTTATAGCTAAATTCAAAGTTGATAAGCAACTACAACAAGTCCACCAACCCATCTGTGCTAGCCAGCACAACCATGCAAGGACAACCCAACATGATTGTGATAGCCAAAATGATCATGTTACCAGCTTCCATAATACCTATGTTAGGAGGAAGGACCATCATCCATGTCCCCCACCATAATTGTGCTATCCATAACAGAAGTTCCACTTTACAATCACATTGTGCTACCCAACACAACCATTCTACCTAGCCTCCATCATGGTTGTGCGCCCAGCATCCAAAAATCTACCATCAATTGTGATTTTTCCCATTCCTCAACACACCCATTCTACCTCAGCACAACCATGCTACCCTCCACCCACTATGACCATTCTGCCCATAATGACAGTGCTACCATCAAATCTTGGTTCATTTCTACACTAATATTTCTATTTTTCCCCCAATTAACCCTATGCTTCCCCATGCCATGATATATACATGGGTGGCAGATGGTATAAAAATGTTAGCACCTGTTGGCCACCCTAGCATGTACTACCACATTCATTGAGCTCCCACCAACTCCCACCTACACTACCACAAAAATGATTATTACAATAGTTCATTTCCCAGTTTACAACAAGTGTCAATTGTTGTATTAGGTCGTGTGGTCTTATGGGTATGTTTTGTGAGCAACAGTTGTTGCACATGTTGTAATATATATATATATATATATATATATATATATATATATATATATATATATATATATATATATATATATATATATATGTTGGCTAAATAGACATCATAAAATCCCTTTGTTTTGATGATGATAAACATTTCATTCTTGTGGATCTAACGTGCTATTTGATTGTTTTAGGAATAAGAATATAAGTTGGTGGATAGCAAAGCTTGGAAGATCAATATGTTACTTTTGTTTTCATGATTGTAAACAAATGTAAAAACTTGTACAAGTATATAATGTACATGTACTTAGATATCATGTAAATCAAGTGTTTAGATCTTTCCTATTCACACACAACACTTAGATAGGTCTTCTCCTAAGTTAGTGTCACAACTGCACATTCATACATACACTTAGTACATATTTAGATACATTGAAATAGAGACTATCTCGATCAAAATACTTCTCGACAGAGACACACTCGATCGAACATCTTCTCGACTAAGAATCACCTGAGTCTAATGCATGAGCACTGATGAAGAGCTTATACAAAAGCCTACAGAAGTAAATATTCGGTCAAACTATTTTTGACCGAGTCTACCCTTCTAGCAGGTTCTATAGTCATTAGACTTAGTGGGAAATGAGTAGTTGGGAGTTGAGTTGAACATTTCAAATCCACTAACCTCAGTCTCCCACTCGATCAAAGAATAGTCGACCGAGACCCTACTCGGTCGACAAAGAGTTTGACCGAGCTACTCTCTGACAGACATTTTTCAGCTCAAAACAATTAGCCAAAGCAATGTCATTAGTGGATACTTAACGGATAATTGCACACTATGAACACTCTAGAATGTGTCCAGAACGTCCCTAAGTACTAGTAGGACATTCCTATAAATAGGACATGCCTTAGGACACCTAGAGTGTGTACTTGCAATTGAGAATCAATACTTGTGAGCAATGGAGAAATCCTTCACTTGCAAAACAATTCCATAAGCTGAGATTTCATGTCCTATAGGCTATCATCTCCTACCCAATACACATTCATGTTCATACACATTGGATAGGAGATCAAAACACGTGATATAGAATTCAAGCCTTGTGCTAAAGTGGTAAAGTGTATTTTCCTACTTCTTTCTTGTTCCTTCTTATTACTTTGTATTCTCCTTTGCTACTCCTAGGTTGGAGGTTGCGGAAAGGAGGTTGTAGGAGCTTCTTTAGGTGGAGAAGGTATCTCGACAGACTTAGGATTACTTCAAGAAGGATGTCTCAATGGGAAGCTACTTTAAGAGGAAGGCTACTTCAAGAGGAAGACTGCTTCAGGGTTGGTGAGACTACTTCTAGGTGAAGGCTATCCTAAGGGTTGGGAAGGTATTTGCATCTTATGTAACATCCTTAAAAAAGGTAATAAAATACAAGTGCTTTCAAAATCCCAATTGGAAACAATTGGGTAGTGGACTGACTCCCTTAATTTTTGCTAAGGGTGGAACCACTCTAAATGCCTTTGTCTCCTTCTCCAATATTTTTGTGATTGTTTGGTTAAATTATTTTAAAATTATCATAAAACCCTATTCACCCCTCCTAGTGTTTTTCAATTTGTATCAGAGCTGGCTTCAAGGAACTTTAACAAGTCTTGAAGGAAATGGGTGATGGAGTATTGAACAACCTCAACTTGGAAGGAACACTTATAGCTCAACCTCCACCATTTGATGGCACCAACTACAACTATTGGAAGAGGATGATGTAATTCTACTTTCAAGGGATTAGCTGGGAACTTTGGAAAATGGTTTCAAATGCATACAATCTTCCTCAAGACGAGTATGCTACATGACACAAATATGGTAAAATTAGCTCAATTGAATGCAAAAGATGTAAGTATCCTTTACTGTTCAATTTTCGTAGGTGAGTTTAATAGAATATCAAATTGTGAAACTACATATGAAATATGGCATAGACTCTCTATTACTTATGAAGGAACCGTACAAGTAAACAATTCCAAAATTAGTATGCTTAAAAGCAAGTTTGAACAATTTCATAATCTGCCTAATTAATCAATTAGTGAAATGTATGCAAGGTTCTCTTCTATTGTTAATGGTTTTAATGCATTAGGTAAAGCCATCAGTGAAGAGGATAAAGTATCTAAAATTCTTAGATCTCTTCCTCCCAAGTACAAGCCTAAGGTGATTGCAATTGAAGAAGCCAATGACATCACCCGACTAAGGATGGAGCAACTCATTGGCAACTTAGAAGCACATGAGGCAACCTTGGAGGAGCAAGAAATATGGGAGCTTGAACTTCAACAAGGGAGAAAGAAAGACATGGCTCTAAAGGCTACAAAGGTCATCACTCAAGAAAGTAATGATAAAAGTGATGGAGATGAGGGAGAAGAAGCTCTAATTGTAAATGGTAAGAAATATAGAAGATGTAAATCTAACAAAGTTATTGGTTCCTCTTCTTCTTCCTCTCCTAGGTGTTTTGAATGTGGAAAGAAAGGACGTCTTAAGAATGAATGTCCTAAAGCAAAGAAGGGTAAGAAAAGATCATCCAAGAAGAAGGGAGAAAAAACATACAAAGCTGCATGGGATGAGTCAAGTGATAGTGAGAGTGGAGAAGAGAATGTGGAGTGTCTCATGGCCAAAGAAGATGATAGTGATGATTCACAAGAGGTAAGCCTTTTTGATCTGCCAAAAGAAGATCTAATCGCTAGTCTTCAAGAAACACATGACAAATATGTTGATTGCAAAAAGAAATTAAAGATAATTACTAAAACTAATGAGGATTTGTATGCTAAATTAAATGGTCTTGCTTTTGAAAAGGAAAGTAATATTTCTGAAAACTCTACCTTGAAATCATCTTTCAATGATTGCAATATGAAGTTGCTTACTTTAGACACAAACTATGATTTTCTTTCTCAATAAAAGGTTGAATTTCTTGCAAAACTAAATGATCTTCAAACTCAACCTATCTTATGTACTCATCTAGATTATGATGCTTGTTACAACCCCAATTTTTGGGTTCATTTGGTGATAAATGTAATTTCTCATATTAAAGATATTTGAACAAATAATGATATAATTTGTTTTGAATAAATGGATTTCATTTACAATAGTCTTGATGATTATTTTATGGGCTTTATTGGCTATTGGGCCCAAAAAAAGGAAATTCAATTAGTAAATGAATAATTGAGAAATTGAGAAAAGAAAAATGTAGAAACCTCTAGAAGGAAAGAGAATTTTATCCAAAGATGGATTTCGTGCCTCTTGGGTTCCTTGGGTTCCAAGGAGTCCAAAGTTGCAAAGATAATGCAATAAGAGAGAGAAAATATCAATTAAATATTGTTTTATTAAAGGAAGTATGAGATAACAATGATATTACAAGAAATATGTGGATTTTTGGATAATGGACCCATCTTGGATGGGATTTCGTGCCCACATGATTTCTAATGGAAAAAGGAATCAAAAATCAAAAGAAAAACCAGAGATAAACAATTAATCAAGAATATTTGACATAAAAGAGAGATAACGTAAGAAATAAAGAGAGAAGTGAGGGTTTGGTCATAATGAATGATCATTCTAACCCCACTTGATTCATAGGATTACAAGGAATGGAAATAATGGGAAATAAGAAAATAAGAAAGAGAAAAGATGGGAGAAATAAGCCTAATTAAGAAATATCTTGCACCTAAATAAAATGAACGTTTTATTTTATATAATGAGCCCACATTTGGCAGAGAGGTAGATTAAGTTTTTATCAAGTTTCCCTCAAACTTTGGGATTAAGCAGAGCCATGATTTGGGAGTTATTGTTTTTTCAAATTATCCTTAATAATGTGAATTATCTTGGAAAATGGGAAAAATTCCTTTCCTTTGGTTGAGTGCGTGCATTGATGGTCGTTGGATCTTGATCCAATGGGCACTGCTAATCATTGAGTCCTAGCACATCTCAGATTGTAGAACGGTTATAGGGGGATTTTCCCCATCATTTTTCTCACAAACCAGTGCATGTGCACTCCTAGTAATTGGTTCCCTGAGTCCAGGAGGAGGAGAGGAACCTTCTCGACCCTATGATGATAGGCTCCCATCGCGTCTACGCGAAATGCCCAATTGGGCTAAAGGGAAGTTGGCAGCGGGGTTGAGAAAACCCTAAAGGATCCCCCTACATCCTATATAAATGACCCCTCTCGCTTCCTCTCACCCACGCGACCTCGGACGGCTGCTTCCCCAGTCTTAGAACCCTCCCTCTCGCTCTATTGCTCTTGCTCCGGCAAAGGACCACCACGGTGCTGCCACGTTGTCAAGAAAAGAAAAGGAGGAAGATGAGAAGCAGTGACCCGTAGATCAGGGTCCATCATGGACTCGAGCGGGATCCAACGGACTAACGATAGCAGCAGGGCGCGCGTTTGAGTTAGTGGGTGCAAATAACGCGGAGCGTTTGATCAGAGTCCATCGTGGACCTGAGGAAGATCCGACGATCGCCAGCAAGCAGAAGAGTGTGCAACCGGGTTAGTTGGGACGATTGACATGGAACGTCAGATCAAGACACATACCATTGGCGCACTGATCGAACGACCAACTAAATTCGGTAATTAGCTCTCACTGCTTGAATAATCCAGAAAATTGTTTTTTCCTTGCAAAATTCATAGAAATAGCTAGGAATCTCCAATGAGAGAACTTTATACATGAAAGTTGCACAGAAAAATACGAGGAACAATATAAAAATAGTTTGGTAATCTAGTTCTTGCTCGTTTTACAAAAGTACATTATTTTGGTAGAAAATGTATTAAAAGATAATTAGAAACCCTAATTGTATACAAAGGGTGAATCCTTGTGGATTAATAGGTTGAGATGAAGAATATTAACCTTTAGATATTAAAATAAAGTTTTCATCTGTTTTGAATACAAAATTGGCTAATTTAGGGTTTTAATCTATAAATAAAGGGTAATACATATGGAAACCCTAATTTAGGGTAAAAGAAGAGAAAAACCTTGTTGATTTTGAATTATGGAAAAAGGTTGTTAAATAATGATCCTAAGTATGATTAGGAGTAGTAAGGTGAGAAATTTAGGGTTTTTATATAGTTTTGCTAAATAAGGATTCATAATGTTAAAAGTGGAGATAAAACCCTAATTTCAAAGGAAATCCTAAAATTGGAGTAGAAATCCTAAGGAATAAGATAAAGTTGGATAAATTTTGATAAAAAGGAATTGAATGTGATTTCAGGATTCTTGTACTTGCTTGATTGGATTTCTTGATTGGTTGAATTATTCTGTCTCAAATCAGCCTGACAGGTATGTGGTTACGATTATGGTTAATCACATTAGTTTCCCGAAGAATTTTCCGGATGATTCATTGCATTGAATGCAACTTATCAGTTTGAATGTTCATACTGGAAATCATAAAGTCACTATGATTATCACAATAATAATAGAAGTGTGTATTCTCGCACCTACATGCCACCCTGATGGATGATGCAAAAAGGTCAAGCCCAGGAGGGAAGACCTATGGGCACCATGAGTGGTGACCCCAGGCACCAAGCTCAGGATTGAGAAGGTGGCCTATGATATTGCATGACTAAAGGGCACCATGAAGGGTGACCCCAGGCACCAAGCTCGGGATTGAGAAGGTGGCCTTAAGTCAATGGCAAAAGAGAAACCCGAAAGGGGGTATACCAGGGTTAGGGCAAAAGCGGTGGAGAATGTCACATTGAAAGTGTAAATTGGCTTGTTAATTAACTTGATTGTGATATTTAGGTTGTTAGCCATATTTGCAAAATTTTGGTTGTCCCCACATACCGGCATATTTCGATATGCTAACCGACATTTTGTTTGTCGACGTTTTAGGTACAAGGTTGAAAAGGACAAACAGTAAAGTGGCATATGTGGAATTAAATAAGAAATAAAGTACAAAGGTGGATTAGTTAGAATAGACTCCAGATGTGGATAGAAGTAGATATCCAACTATTTGAAAAAGGTATGCAAAGTTTTATTTTATTACAACATTTTAGTATAGTTTGGTAGAATTTGATAATTGTTATTGATTATTTGTCGAACCTTTGATCCGAAAATTGGGATAACGGCTCTGACCTCTTGGTCTCCCTTAATTGGGGGCTATCGGGAGGCGGGGTCGTTACAATGCTATTGTTAAGGAAAGAGATGCTTTATCATCTGATCTAGATCAAGCAAAGTTAGATATCAAAAAGAAAATGGATGAGATTGCGAAGTTACAAAAAGAAGTTAGTAGCTTGAGAATAATGGTATTCTTGATAAGAGATTCTAAAGAATTCTTTTGGTCATATTGGAAGAAGAGGTTTAGGATATGTTCCAAAAGAAAATTCTTATCAACCTAAACCTAGGAGAACTCAAGCACCCAAGACCAAGATCATATGTGTACCCAAGAATACAACTCAAAATCCTAGAAAGAGAAATGAAATTGACTCCGTTTGTTGTCACTATTGCTTGCGTCTTGGACATTATTCCATCTCATGTCCTTACAAGAAAAAGGATGTTGAGTTGGTATGGGTTCCAAGACCCCCAAACTAAACATGAATAAATTGAGTTGAGATATGACCAAAGACTCTAATGTGATTATCTTTTTGTTCGATCTCAACTTAACATAAAGGTACAACAAATGGACTAAAGAAATTTAATCCATGCCTTGAATAACACATATTTCTAAACAAACCTATAGAGACACTCAGTCGACGAATAATTTGACCGAAAGAAAGTCGGTCAAAATAAATCTTCGATCAATAAAGGTTCTAACTTTACTGGAAAAAATAGTTAAAATCTTGATCGAACTATACTTCGACCGAGTCTTCATCTGATCGAACTTTATTGGACCGAATCTAATCTTGCTACAACCTGTAGAAATCTGGAAAATAGTAACCATGCTGGTCGAAAAAGAATTCAACTGAGTAAATATCTGGTCGAAGATTAGTGGATCAAACCTAACACTGTTTTAATTGATAACAACAACTCACTCGATCGAAAAGAACTTCGACCGAAAAGAAGTCGATCGAGAAATACTTCGACCGATGTAAGTTCTGGAAAACATGTCTATATGATTCAGTTTTCTATTAATGTACCTAACCATAATGGACCATCACATGGGTACCAAAACCTATATTTTGTTGCAGGATTGGGTGGTTTATAGTGGATGCTCCAAACACATGACCGGCAACAAGGATGTTTTTCAATCTTTTGAAGAAAAGAAAAGTGGAACAGTCACTTTTGGAGACAATGGTAAAGATAAAATTAATGGAATAGATAATATTGGTTAAACCTTGAAATAAAAATGTTTTACTTGTTGATGGATTGCACCATAACCTAATAAGTGTCAGTCAACTATGTGATAGTGGATATGATGTTTTATTCAATAAAAATTGCTACAAGTTATTAGTAGATAACACTACAAATGTTGTGTATGAAGGAAAAAGAGTTGGAAATCTATATATTCTTAGACCTAACTCTATGAAATTTGTAGTTGGAAAATGCTTACTTGTAAAAGATAATTCTCTACAATTATGGCATAGAAAATTAGGTCATGCTAGTTTGCATGTTATTAAAAAGTTAGTTAAATATGATCTTGTTTGTGGCTTGCCTAAGCTATCTTTTGATCAATCTGAAAAGTGTGAAACATGTACTTTGGGTAAACAAACTAAAACTTCATTTAAACCCAAAAACATGCTTAGCACTAGTAGATCACTAGAACTCATTCATATGGATTTATTTGTACCTATGAGAACACAATCTATTGGTGGAAAAAGATATTGCTTTTTTATTGTTGATGACTACAGTAGATATACATGGGTTCATTTTCTTGCAAATAAAGATGATACCATTCAAGTGTTCATACAATTTTGCTTAAAGATTGAAAATCAATTACAAAATATTATATGTACAATTAGAAATGATCATGGTGGAGAATTTGAGAATCATATATTTGAAGAATTCTACACATCTCAAGGTTACACTGATAATTTTTCAGGTCCACGCACTCCACAACAAAATGGCATAGTTGGAAGAAAGAATAGATCCTTACAAGAAATGGCTAGGACTATGATGCTTGAACATAATACATCTAAAATCTTTTGGGATGAAGCAGTAAACACAGCTTGTTATGTGCTAAATAGAGTAACAGTACACTCTCATTTAAAGAAAACACCATATGAACTCATTTTTAATAAGAAACCAAGGGTTGATTATTTTCATACTTTTGGCTCAACTTGTTATATCATAAACATAAAAGATGATAGAGATAAATTTGACTCTAAATCACAAAAAGCCTTTTTCTTGGGATATTCATCTTCTAGCAAAGCATTTAGAATTTACAACACTATCTCTAGAAAAGTTGAAGAATCCATTCACATTACTTTTCATGAAGAATTCCAACAAAATGTTGAAAATAAAGATATAGTTGATATTACTCATCAAGTTGAAGATCTAACCATATCAACTAAGGATGACCAAAATGCTAAAAATGATAAACAAATTGAGACACAACAACCCATTCCCAGACTAATTAAAGATCATCCTCAAGAACTAATCATTGGAAATCCAAATGATAAAGTAAAAACCCGATCTTCTTTTAGAGATGTTGCAAATATGGCATTCATATCTATTATTGAACCCAAAAAGGTAACAGAAGCTCTAAAAGATGACTATTGGATAATGGAGATGCAAGAAGAGTTAAATCAATTTACGAAAAATGATGTATGGGACTTAGTTCCTAAACCTCAAGATAAAACCATTATTGGAACTAAGTGGGTTTTTCGTAATAAATTAAATGAAGCTGGGGAGGTAGTAAGAAATAAAGCTAAGTTGTTAGCTCAAGGATATAATCAACAAGAAGGAATAGAATTTGATGAAACTTATACACTCGTGGCAAGACTTGAAGCTATTAGAATGCTACTAGCTATAGCTGCCCACAAAGACATCAAATTATTCCAAATAGATGTAAAAAGTGCATTTCTAAATGGAATAATACAAGAGGAAGTATATGTTGCCCAACCACCCAGCTTTGAAATTATGGGAAAAGATGATCATGTATACAAACTTAAGAAAGCACTTAATGGTTTAAAACAAGCACCTAGAAATTGGTATGAAAGGCTCAAAAATTATCTCTTTGATAATAGTTTTTCAATTGGAAATTCAAATTCTACTTTATTTTTCAAAACATATGAATTCGACTTTCTCCTGGTTCAAATTTATGTTGATGATATTATCTTTGGTGCATTAAATGAATTTTTATGTAATCAATTTAGTGATATTATGCAAAAGAAATTTGAAATGAGTCTCATGGGAGAATTGACTTTCTTTCTTGGTTTTCAAATAAAGCAAACGCCTGCTGGGATTTTTATAAGCCAAGAGAAGTATACAAATGAACTTTTAAAATGATTTGGAATGGAACATTACAAACATGCTACCACACCAATGGCCACTTCTACTAAAATTGACAAGGATGAAAATGGGGAATCCATTGATGATTCTTTGGATAGGGCCATGATTGTAGTTTACTTTACTTAACCGCTTCTAGACCGGATATCATGTTTTTCATTAGACTTTGTGCTAGATTTCAATCAAAACCCATGCAAACTCATTTTCAAGCCATCAAAAGGATTCTAAGATACGTAGCCAGCACTACAAACTATGGTTTATGGTATCCTAAAGGACAATCTTTGGATTTGAAAGCTTATACCGATGTCGATTACGTTGGTTGTCAATTTGACTGAAAGAGCAAAAGCGGTAGTTGTTTCTTATTAGGAAAACCTTAGTATCATGGTTTAGCAAGAAACAAAGCACGGTTTCCCTTTCTACCACTAAAGCTGAATATATGGAAGCTGAGTCTTGTTGTGCTCAAGTGCTTTATATGCAACAAGGTTTAAATGATTATGGTTTCATGTTTTCATCTACGCCTATCTACTGTGATAACACAAGTGCTATAAACTTGGCACATAATCTTATTCTACACAGCCGTGTTAAACATATTGAAATTCTCCATCATTTTCTAAGGGATCATATTTCCAAAAATCATATATCCTTTCATCATGTTGATATGGAAGATCAATTAGCTGATATAATTACAAAACTACTTCCATTAGATCAATTCAATAACATAAGAAAGAAATTACTTATCACTCCCTTAGAAGATGTTTTCTTTGACATTTGTGCTTTTCGACTTGCTTTTCCAATCTTTACATTTTGGTTGTAAATGGACATCTTTTGACTCTCTTTTTTTATCATATTGAGGGGCAACATTAATTAAGGGGGAGTCTTAAAAATTGCTTTTAATGGTTATCTTTCTGAAATGACAAAGGGGGAGAAATAATATAAATCTTAAATACTCAATCAATGAGTTTCATACATACTCTCTTGGCTTCACATCAAATGTTGATATATTCCCTAAAGAGTTGGATTTTATGTTTCATACTTCTTTAGGAATTATAAGCACACATTCCATAAATAAGAGAATGTACACACAAGGTAAACTTCAGGTATGAGACTCAATATGATTTAAAGCTTATTTGATTTATATTTAGAAATGTTTGTCATCTTCAAAAAGGGGGAGATTCTTGGATAAATGGACATCATTAAAATCCCTTTGTTTTGATGATGAAAAACATTTCATTCTTGTGGATCTAACGTGCTATTTGAGTGTTTCAGGAATAAGAATATAAGTTGGTGGATAGCAAAGCTTAGAAGATCAATATGCTCAATTTACTTATGTTTTCATGATTGTAATCAAATGTAAAAACTTGTAAAAGTATATAATGTACAAGTACTTAGAATTCATGTAAATCAAGTGTTTAGATCTTTCCTATCCACACACAACACTTAGATAGGTCATCTCCTAAGTTAGCATCACAACTGCACATTCATACATACACTTAGTACATATTTACATACATTGAAACAAAGACTATCTCAGTTGAACTACTTCTCAACCGAAACACACTCGGTCGAAGATCTTCTTGATCGAGAATCACCTGAGTCTAATGCACGAGTACCTGATGAATAGCCTGCACAAAAGCCTACACAAGTAAATATTCATTCGAACTATTTTTCGACCGAGTCTACCCTTCTAGTAGGTTCTATAGTCGTTAGACTTGGTGGGAAATGAGTAGTTGGGAGTTGAGTTGAACGTTGCAAATCCACTAACCTCCGTCTCCCAATCGGTCAAAAAATAGCTTAGTCGACAAAGAGTTCGACCGAGCTACTCTCTGACTAGCTTGAAAAAATTAGCCAATTCAATGTCATTAGTGGATACTTAACAACTAATTGCACACTAAGAACACTCTAGAATGTATCTAGAACGTCCCTAAGTACTAGTAGGCCATTCCTATAAATAGTACATGCCTTAGGACACCTAAAGTATATACTTGCAATTGAGAATCAATACTTGTGAGCAATTGAGCAATCCTTCACTTGCAAAACATTTCCATAAGATGACATTTCATGTCCTATAGGCTAGCATCTCCTACCCACTACACATTCACATTCATACACATTGGATAGGAGATTAAAACACTTGATATATGATTCAAGCCTTGTTCTAAAGTGGTAAAGTGTATTTTCCTACTTCTTTCTTGTTCCTTCTTATTACTTTGTATTCTCCTTTGCTACTCCTAGGTTGGAGGTTGCGGAAAGGAGGTTGTAGGAGCTTCTTCAGGTGGAGAAGGTAGCTCGGTAGACTTAGGATTACTTCAAGAAGGTTGTCTCAATGGGGAGCTACTTCAAGAGGAAGGCTACTTCAAGGGGGAGCTTGAAGTTACTTCAAGAGGAAGGCTACTTCAGGTTTGGTGAGACTACTTCTGGGTGAAGGCTATCCTAAGGGTTGGGAAATATTTGCATCTTATGTAACATCCTTCAAAAAGGTAATAAAATACAAGTGCTTTCAAAATCTGAATTGGAAACAATTGGCTAGTGGACTAACTCCCTTAGTTTTTGCTAAGGGTGGAACCACTCTAAACACCTTTGTCTCCTTCTCCAATATTTTTGTGGTTTCTTGGTTAAATTATTTTAAAATTATCATAAAACCCTATTCACCCCCCTCTAGTGTTTTTCAATATATATATATATATATATATATATATATATATATATATATATATATATATATATATATATATATAAGAGAGAGAGAGTCAGGCTAGAATACACTCTAGTGTACATATCATGTTGTACACCCCAATGGTGTTTTCCTATCTAGACCATATTTTTCTAAAATATAATCCATTGATTTTCATGGTTACAATAATAATAGGCCACATACAAAATTTGAGCTCATTTTGATGAGTGTAAGTCACTCATCCAAGGACAAAAAAATTGATGCACAAAACTAATTTGAATGTCATGATTTTTGTCTCCTTTAGATGAATGACATGTTAGTGCCTAAATGAGATGAAATTTATTATATATTATGTTCTTAAGATATTTAAGAAGATCAATAGTTTAGATTTTTCAAAAAACTACTACACCTTTGAAAATGACTCAGGTGTACAGTGTCTCTGGTACACTCGAGTGTACACTATCCTGACTATATATATATACATATATATGTATATATATACACATATACATATACATATGTATATATATTTATTTATATACATATATATATGTACATGTATGTATGTATGTATATACACATATACATATACATATATATACATATGTATATACAACATGTGTTGAATGTTGTAATTCAGGAAACACACCTATTGTAATAGGAGTGTATTTTCAGGAGATACCCGTTGTAATAGGGTTGGTTTGCACAACATGCGTTATTTGTTGTAACACAACACCCATTACAACATATCATTAAATGTTGAATTTGAAGTTTGGTTGCTCCTATCAAACCAATTTGATTGATCAATTAAATATATATAAATATTATATAATAAATAAGAAATTATACTTTTTAAATTTCATAAACAATCCCAAATGAAGGGACCCTAGTTTGACTCTAGTTGTTTCCCTCAGGGTGCAACAAGGCCCCACCTTAATGAACATGTTGTGGTACCCCCAAAGTAAGCAACTAGTTTTGAGGTTTACCCTTGGATAGGTTGGGCCTAATACTGGCCTTTTCCAGGAGGGGTTCTTCATCATCAAAAAAAGCATAAACAAGCATACAATTGAAAAAACAAATTGCATTAAAATTTGCAAAAAGTTTGCAATAAAATTTATGAATAATTCATCATAGATATAAGTATTTAATCATACAAACTAGTGAGTACACACTCTAAAGTCGAATTGAAAAATACCTACAAAAGATTCACACATTGGTCTATGCTAAAGATCATATGTCTCCTACTCATGTCAGATAAACTAGTGTATGCTTAAGAATACACATCGCCCACTCATTTCAAACCTCATTGATCTCTTCTTAGTTGAAGCAACAACTAATATACTTCAAATAATAATGCAATCATATGTCATATATATCAACATTCAGATGATCCCTGGTACTTTACCATCTTACCCTCATTTTTGTTAGGATTATGTCATGTCATCGATAGGCTTTTAAGTATGTTCTTCCTTTTTAATTCATTTGATGTCTGACTTGTAGACCTATGTGAAACTACAAGATTACACTATCACACAATATAATATGATAATCATATGTCTGGGCAAATCAGTGATTGAGTAATTGGTTGTGTCTAATAATTCAATAAAATCAACTTAGCTGACAAATTCATAACTAAGTATTTGTCAGTCACACAATTATACAAAATACCCATTGAAATTAGAAAATGATTTTCCACCTAACTAAATGTAATTTACAACATGAGTCTTGATATAACAATATTTGATAATTTAAGGTTTGATATATACACATATTAATTAATGATATTGATATTCCCATGTTAGTATAGATGACAAAATACCCTGATGTGGATCTAGGGTTTGACCCTGACCTGTTGAGATATGGATGAGGTATGTTGCATTCTACTATCTGTATTGAGAAATTGATCTAATTACTCTCTCTCTCTTGTTGTATGATGTATTCCCTAAATCACATTGAGCAATTAATCTAAATTCTCTCTCTCTTGATGTGTGTTGCATTCTTCTATGAGTCATATTGAGAAATTACTTTCTTTACTCTTTCTCTCTCCTGACCATCTTTGAGGTAATTTGGTAATGGATTTTCTCTTTCTTGACTTGATGACATATCTGAATCTAATCTTTTGAGCTTGAGTTTGTGAAATTCTTGAATTGACTATAATTCATGTGGGACTCAAAAATTGTGCTCTGCTTCATGATGAAACCCCCATTTGTGAACTTGAACCAAGTTGTTTTTATTATGGGATGGAACCTTATTTTTTCCTCTTTTGTGGTGGATGTTTCATAGTATCCATTTATGTGATGAAAGTTTTATTAATTTGGTTTACATGATTGAACGTCCACTTGCCTCTATATTTATGCATGCTTTTTTATTCAATAGCCCTAGAGTTATATAAGTGCTTTGGTTTCTATGGGTTTATGTGCCCTTCATGTCTTGGGATGGAGGTTAAGTGCCCCATACCTAGGGTTGGTGTCCACTTTTTATATTTGGGATTTTGGTTATGTGCCTACCCTATCAGGTATTGGGTTATGTGCCCTAACCACCATTTTTTATCTATATTATTCTAGTTATATATTTATCTCACATGCATGCATGTTGACTATTATTGTTGATAGGTCATGTGGCCTAAATTATTATGTATTCCTGGTGGCATATCTTATTTTCATTAATGGCAAGTGTAATTTCTAAACATAATCTTATCGATGTTCGTATTCTTTTAATATCCAATTGGATGGTACTTTCCTCTTGGATGGGAGGCCTTGTTATGTTTGTTTTCCTTGTTACTAAAATTTCTCAAGGCATTTTTGTGCTGATAACTTCCACTTTGTCTTCTCTTATGGGGTATGCTTCCAACCCCTAGGTAAAGGACAAAGAGGATTTGATATGATGAGTTGTACTCAACTAGTGGAACTAACTCTTTTGATGTGGGATAGCTTGGATATCAATTTTCCTATATCGTGGAGTTGTCTTCATGTTAGACCTTAATGGGATATTATTTTGTAATCTTGATCAACTAAGTATGGTCATGATACTTTTCTTCCTCTTCTATACTTTGGTCTTTATGATATTCATTTTTGAAATATCAAGTAAAAGTTATTCATCCAATTGAGAAAAAATTATGTATGTTTGTTATGGACAGATTACTCTTATTTGATTTTAGTAGGGATTGGATCCCCTCTCAGGTTCTACTACTTACAAGATGGTATTAGAGCCATGGAAGTCATATTCTAACTATTTAAATTTTATCCCCCTTAAGTTCCCTATCTTGTCCCATAAGTTCTTAATATAGCCCTTACCTTATGTACATGATATGTTTACCCTAGATAAAATGATAAATGAAGGGTAGTGAAAGTGACAAAGTACATATGAGGATTTAAAGTTCTTAACTATAATGTGATGAGACTCTAGTTGTTCATACCCTATGATGTAGGTTAGTTACAACTTGTATATTTAGATATTATGAGGTTTTACTTGAGTGTGGAGTTATGATATGAGGATGTTGAAGTAGTAGGGTAAGGATATCTTAAATGGAAAAATTGTGACTTGGTTCTCGCATTGAGTTTGGTACCATCTTTGTTTTTCATCGTGTGGATGTTTACCATCAAAAATTATTTTCTCTTGTATTGTTATATAAAACAAAACTAATGGATTTTATTGATATCTTTTTAAATAAGTCATGATTAAGAGATATATGAATTTTTGGTATGTGAACCCCTAGAAATTGTCAGAATAGAACACTTAAACCATAGATTGGAGTATGAAGTGATGACTAGGAAACTCATGGCTTGTGATAACAATTTAGTTGACCTGCCCTTTTGTACCCTATAACTTTTTAGATGCTCATGTGAACCTTAGGGTAGTTAGGTTATAAACACAAGGACCTAAAATACAACCCCATGTGGCTATGGCATGCTAATTGAATTCTTTAACTATGAGAAACATAAAATTATTCAAAACGAAAACATGTATATGTAATTGTAATATCTGTAAGAGTTGTTTTATTAGTTTGAAACTTTTAAGGGGTGGAGAGTCTGGTTGATAATGTATGGATGATTATATTTTGAGGACGAAATCCGTTTAAGGGCTAGAGTGTTGTAACATGTAGAAGCTTATCATCTTGAATCTAGAAACCCTAACTCTTTGTTAGGAGGTTAGTATGTTTGGTTCCTTAGATTTGACCAAACAAGTATGAAGTTATACCTTGATTTAGTAATTTGTAATCCTAATGAACATAGTTAATGCATCTAACCTGAATAACTCACCTTCACATGCTTGTACTTGAAAACAAATATGTTATGTTCTATAATCAACATCACATATGGCAAAATCGTGATCTTTGGGTCTAATTTAGCTTGGATGCCAAGCTTGATATTAGTTGGATAACCCTAGCTATCCTAATTCAATTGGGGAAGAAAACACTTATCATAATACCTTCCTAACATAGTCCAACCATGTTTTTTTTATTAAATTACATGCCATGCATTCAATGTATGTGCCATGCACAACCTCTCTCTTCTTTCTTTATTGTCTTGGCATTGCCTTTTGTTTTCTTATTTGGGCTATATTGTTGGTCATTGAATTTTTATCCAGTGATCCCGACTTCATCTCCTACCTTGAGTGGTAGAGTGCGGGTGTAAGATCCTCAAATTTGGTAGATTTGAATTCTATGAATATAAGACTTGATTTGATAATCAAATTCCTTAATTGTTATTTCTAGAATAATAATGTTATGGATTCAACCCATGGCCCAAGTAAGGTCCATGAGACTGTTTGCTTTGCAAATATGTGCTTGTGGCACAAGTTTAATATTTAAGATATTTTGTACATAAATAAAGTATAATAGCTTAATGGTTTTTTAGATAATTGACATATGGAATAATAAGCAAGTTTCCAAAATATTCTAATATAATTTGTGATCTAGATAATTAATGGAGTAATTATATAATCTTGACTTGCAACACGAGTTTGGAGGCATCAAATAAATGTTATTTGACCTGATTTTTGGAGCACTTAAAGATAATGCAGAAACTAAGATAATTATAGAATTTGAGATAAAAATGACTTTCCATATGATTTGAGTAATTATATAAAGGAAATACACAAAGGGCAAGTTTAGACTTCGATATTTATCCCAATAAATCCGAAAATTTAGATATGAGTTCCCCTCCAAGTTTCATAGAAAAAGGATGCTCCTAGTAGCCTATGGAAAATTGAGAAGGAATAGGGACTTGCTTGCAATAATTAAATTTTCTTTTCCTTGTTTGAATAAAGACAAAAAGTTATCTAGAAACATCTCTTTGTACCAAACTTGGGTCAATATTATATTATATGATAATAAAGGAAGTATCCAATTTTGGGACCAATTGGAGTAAAGATGAGAAAGAGATATGAATTAGTTAATTTTTGCATCAAGGTTTATAAAGAGGTTCCTGGAAAACCAAATAGGAAAATAAGTATTGTCATTCTCATGACATATACTCAAGATAATTTATGAGATAGATAACCCAAATATAGGATTATGGAAGAAAATCTAGAAAGTTCTAAGATATTTTGTGACCAATATAGTTTAGTTGGTAATAATGTAGATTTGCTTTTGAAACCAAGTTTTGCTTAAAGAAGGGAATAATGAAGGAGTTCTCCTTTTCAAAAGGAAGGTAATAGTATGAATAGAGTTTTTCCAAAAATATGAGGGGTGGTTTCCTATATGTGACATTTGGGTCTATAGGGTAAAAGATATAAGATTTTTATTATATGGAAAGGAGGGAGGAATATAGTTATTACTTTCCTAACATCATGTTTTGCCATTCTCCTAATTTTATTTGGTGTTAAATTGTTGAAAAAGAATGGTATTTTTTAATACTTATGGAGAGGATATAATGGTGTGTTTATATAGAATGTCACTATGCCAAAATCATGCCTTGCCACTTTTGGATATTCCTTGAATGCCAAGGAAAAAGAACGAAGGGAATCAAGAAAGGAGGATGTGAGAGGGTATCTATATATAGGGTTTGCAATGTATTTGATTCATACAAAATCGTCCAACCCTTATCCCCTCTCCCTTATCTCTCCCTCTTGATCTCCTGATGACCAACCAACTCCATTCTCTTCTTCAAATTCATCCTAAGATCACACCACAACAACAAGGTGGCATCATCATGGATTGGATCCACATGATAATAGAACAGTTGCATGGATTAAGGATGTGTTGTATATGTCAAGATGGCTCACCATGGTACCTATAAAAGGCACTAAAGATTCAACACCCACAGAGGATTATGGACACTTCCCTAACCAAGAACTCAACGACATGCAGAAACCCCAAAGTTGTGATTTATCTTACATCATTGACATGATAGAAGAGAGTTAGGGATGATCTCCTTACTTGATGATAGAGAATGGGAAGAAGTATAAGGCACCTATAAGAAACTCTACCTTCAATGGAAAATCCATGGTGCTTAGATAATGTTGGTTGATTATGTTGAATGCTTGGATATATGCTTGGAGTACATGTTACATGGTTTCGACATGGAAATTAGGTGTGTTGTTATGATTATGAATACTCACACTTACCGACTTGTGATGCTTCCTAGAGTTTCTCAAATAGATTGCAATTGAACTTCTTAGTTTTTTATTTGCTTCCTGCAAACTATAAGGCCCTATGTGTAGCACCTTATATGAACATAACTTGCTCGAATCAAAGATGCTATCTCTAGAGGGTTAAATATGTAGAAATAGATAGAAAGTGTAACATACTGAATCTCAAACCCTACCCTAGAAGTTTGATCTTTTGGGCTTAGCCAAACATGGTTAGAGGTTAGACTTATAAAAGTTTAGAATGACCAATGTGAGCTAATGCATGTAAAATCACCCTAATAAACCTAATTGAATGAGTAATTATGATAATTGCCACTAATGGGCCATATGACATATCTCATAAAAAGAAATCCCAAAAGAAAAATCTAAGTTTAAAATCGTGTTCCTTGGGTTCCAATTACCTTGGGAGTCAAGTTTCACATTATTCACATAATAATAATTCATTTAATTCAAATTGGAAAAGAAGATGTGTGTTTTCCCCAAAAATATCAAATAAAATAATAAATGAATCCAAAAGAGGAAAATAATATTAGATTCGTAATCTATATAATTAATATAGCCTTTGGGTGAATTTCCATCTAATTTGGAGAAAGTTTTCTTAAAAAGTGAAATTAGGAGAGAGAAAGTGTGTAGAACCTTCAAAATATTAAATAAATACTCAACCAACTCCAACATGTAAAATTGATGGCAAATTCATATCCAACACATTAAATATGACTTATGGGTCAAGTTTCATCAAATTTGGATAATCCTAATACCATTAATGAGAGAGGAAAGAGAAAATAGTAATTGATTTATTTAACACATTAAAAGTTTTCAAAAGACAAATCCAATTTTATATTTAGAAATCACATGCTTTACTTAGTGCAAAATTCCATCCAATATGAGATTTGTTTGCACCGTAAAAAAAGAGAAAAAGCTAATTAAATGCAATCCTAATCATGTATGGACTATAGTTTCTGTATTTAATGTTGCCACACGGATCTTCTTTTCACTTCCTCATCTTTCAGCTCGACCGGGTGGCCCTCTTTTAATATTGAAGTTTATAGATTCATCAGACGGTGACTCATCTTCTCTCTCAACCGACCGACTCCTATTCGGAGTGCTACAGTGGTACCGAGCTGGGCGGAGTTTCATTTGTGATTTTCTCGATTGATTCTCCACCAAATAACACGATTTCTTGGCCTACAGTTTCAAATTTGGATTCCAAATCTAACAAGCCCTTACTTGTAATCTCTCATGGCGTATACAAGGCTTTCCCAATCTGATCTCCATGGTTCTCGAAGCTCCTAACACCCTATGGTCTTACACCCATCCTCGCCTATATATATCGTTACACCTGCCTCTGTAACCCTTTGCATGGATTCTCTCTCCGCTTAATTTTGTCGCACATCCATGTTTCACTTGTCAAATGAGTTGGTTTTCTATTCTGGGATGCGACATCTATCTGTGGCCCTCAAAAACACCGGCACCTCGATTGTGGCTTTGGGTAAGTTCGGTTGGCCTTTACTGTTCTCTGCTCTCAGTTATTCACATCTTACTTTGCTTCGATTTTGCCCAAATCTATTGTGAGCTGCTGCTTCTTCTCGTTGCCATGGCGTGAGCACAAGTTGAGGATGATTGTCCTATGTGTTTTCCCGCTCCTACCCTCCGTGTTTTCTCTTTTCATTTGTTTTCCGGTTAGGGGTGTTTTCATCATTTTTCCCTACTTTGGTTTCCTTAGTCGTGTGCCTAGTTGGCCACTGATTGGTTTGCTTAACCATTATCGATTGGGCCAGCTCACAAGTGAGTCACTCTCCCCCCCTGTGAATTTCTGCCTAGTTGGCTTTTTGGAATTTTGTGACTGGTCGAATTTCTAAAATTCATAACTAATTATTTACTCATAAAAAATATAAAAAAATACTCCTTAGAATCAGAAAAATAAGCTCTATCTAATGATTTTAGTTTTGATAGATAAATATGATGTTTATTAACATGGGTTTTAATGGATCTAATTAATGATGAAATAACTTCTAAAATTCATAACTAAATATTTATAAGTCATAAAAATATAATATAATATGTTTTGGGCTCCTTATAATATAACCTAAAATATGGAACAACCTAATTCACCGATAACAAAAAGGAAATTTTTAGGGTTTTGAATAATTAATGGAAACCTAACCCTAATTCCACGTATATGCTTAATAGGTTCTTTTGATGCCTAGGCTTGAACCTAGATGTGACTTTGGACTTTGGACTCTAAAGTTGATGTATGTTTGCATCCCCTATTATTCCTTTGAGAAATTAACCTATGTTTCATCCTTCTCTTGGTCCTATGGACAATAACCAATACACATTGCTATTATCTTTTGATATCATGGTTATTGTGAACTATCTTGTTTGTAGTAAACTTGGATATTCTCTTGAGATCTATATTGTGCCTTGGTGCATGCTTGGTCTTATATAATGTTATGAACCCACTTTGAAGTGGACGTTTATATGTTATATTATTGTCCACTGTGTGATGGCAACATTGTATAATTCTGACTATACGTTTTACTTGCCTCTAAATTAAACATGCTATGTGATTCAATAGCACTAGAGTAGTGTAAATTGCATTGGTTTTATTTATGGAATATGTGATATTTCCTTCTCTTTTAGGACGGCAAGGAACCTCATACTCAGGGCAAGATGTGTGATTCTCGGTCCATGTTTTTATATCAGGTTTTAACTTTATGAGGGTTGGCTTCCAATTGTGTTTATATTGTTCTAGGGCTATGCGTATCTCACATGCATGTAGGTTGATGATGTTTATGATGGGTTATGTGCCCAAATTGTTGATGGGTTATGTTCCCAAATCTTGATATGTGCTTATGTGGCACTACGTTATTTTTTTGTTTATGGCAAGTATCCTCTTTTATCATGTGATGATGATTCTTTTCTTTTATGCCCGATTGGGTAGTCCTTATCTCTTGCATGGTAAGCCTTTTATTTTGATGTCCCTTATTCTTTATAAATTGCTCAATTTGCTTTTTAGTATGCACATACCAACCTTTGTTGATGTCTTCTATTGTTTCTCTTTTGTTGGGGTATTCTTCCAACCCTAGGTGGAGGACTTGGATGACAAGGCATGTTGACCTAGACTTAGATTGATATGATGAGGCTTGGAGACAATATTGAGGTGGTTTATATTTCCTCTACATGGATCCTTATGTCATAAGTTTAAGATGTTCCCTTAATTTATAATTGAATTTAGTCATGTTTCATTCTGCTGCTATACTTTGGTCTTTTGATCACCATTATATAAAGATTTGAAAATTTTACACCCACTCCATCATGCCTTCTGAGTGTGTTTGGACTGGAGGTTTTATTGTTCAAATTTTTAGTAGAGAGGTGGTTTCACTTCTTTACAACATGGTATCATATCCCATGGTAGTCAGAATCTGACTATTTCAATTTTGTCTCCCCAGATAAACCCTTGACTTAGATAGTTGCCTTTAGGTGAGATGTTCACCCTAGTTTTAATCAATGATGATCTTTTTATGCAATAAGGTTTGATTTAAGGATAAAATTAGGTTGTGAAGATATCTTATCATGGATAAGTTGTGACTTGGTTTATCACATTGATTTTGGTACCATCTTTGTTTTATCTCCAATGTCTCTTATCCACAAAATTATTTTCATTATACTGTTATATGTATAAAAAAATTCTTTGATTTATTGATGTTTTCTTGAACATAGTCACAATGAAGAGAAACCCTAGAATTCGTTGATTAGAATCTAACCCTAGTTTTTGTGACTAGGATTGATATAAAGGTGTAGGTCACTATGACTTATGGATGTTCATGTAGGGTTGATAGGTTAGAGATACAAGGACCTAAAACTCAACCCTAGATGGTGACTAAATAGTTGGAAACATGAGACATATAAATCTATAAAACTTTCATAACTAAGAGATGTGGGTAGCTCTAAAAAGTTGTTTAGTTTGACTTGTTAGGTTGAACCCATTAAGGGGTGGAGAGTAGTTGGTATTTGATGTTTGAATCTATAGATTTCGAGGATGAAATTCTTTTAAGGGGTGGAGTGTTGTAACATACTAAATCTCAAACCCTACCTTAGAATTTTGATCTTTTGGGCTTAGCCAAACATGGTTGGAGGTTAGACTTATAAAAGGTTTATAATGACCAGTGTGAGCTAATGCATGTAAAATCACCCTAATAAACCTAATTGAATGAGTAATTATGATAATGGGACACTAATGGGCCATATGACATATCTCATAAAAAGAAATCCCAAAAGTAAAATATAAGTTTAAAACCATGTTCCTTGGGTCCCAATTACCTTGGGAGTCAAGTTTCACATTATTCACAAAAGAATAATTTATTTAATTCAAATTGGAAAATAAGATGTGTGTTTTACCCAAAAATATAAAATAAAATAATAAATGACTCCAAAATAGGAAAATAATCTTAGATTCATAATCTATATAATTAATATAGCCTTTGGGTGAATTTTCATTCAATTTCGAGAAAGTTTACTTAAAAGGTAAAATTAGGAGAGTGAAAGTGTGTAGAACCTTCAAAAAATTAAATAAATGTTCAAACAACTCCAACATGTAAAATTGATGATAAATTCATATCCAACACATTAAATATGACTTATGGGCCAAGTTTCATCAAATTTGGATAATCCTAATACCATTAATGAGAGAGGAAAGAGAAAATAATAATTGATTTTTTTAACACAACTAAATTTTTCAACAGACAAATCTAATTTTATATTCGGAATCTACATTCTTTACTTAGCCTCCGTGCAAAATTCCATCCAATTTGGGATTTGTTTACACCCTAAAAAGAAGAAAGAGAGGCTAACTAAATGCAATCCTAATCATGTATGGACTATAGTTTTTGTATTTAATGTTATCACGCGGATCTTCTTTTCATTTTCCTCATCTTTCAGCTCGACCAGATAGCTCTCTTTTAATCTCAAAGTTTATAGATTCATCATATGGTGACACGTCTTCTCTCTCGCCCGACCGGCTCCTATTCGGAGTGCCACAGTGGTGCCGAGCTGGGCTGAGTTTCATTTGCGATTTTCTCAATTGATTCTCCACCAAATCACATGATTTCTTCACATATAGTTTTGAATTTGGGTTCCAAATCTAACAAGCCCTTACTTGTGGTCTCTCATGGTGTATACATGTTTTTCCAATTTGACCTCCATGGTTCTCGAAGCTCCTAACACCCTATGGTCTTACCCCCATCCTCGCCTATATATATCGTTACATCTGCCTCCGTAACCCTTCGCATGGATTCTCTCTCCTCTTAATTTGTCTACACATCCATGTTTCACTTTTCAAATGAGTTGGTTTTCCATTCTATGATGCGGCGTCTATCTGTGGCCCTCGAAGACACCGGCACCTCGATTGAGGCTTTGGGTAACTTCGGTTGGCCTTCCTTTACTGTTCTCTGCTCTCAGTTATTCACATCTTTCTTTGCTTTGATTTCACCCAAATCTATCATGAGGTGTTGCTTCTGCTCATCGCCATGGAATGAGCACAAGTTGAGGATGATTGCCATGAGTGTTTTCCCGCTCCTACCCTTCGTGTTTTCTCTTTTCATTTGTTTTTTATTAGGGGTGTTTTCATCTTTCTGCCCTACTTTGGTTTCCTTAGTCGTGCACCTAGTTGGGCACTGACTGGTTTGCTTAACCGTCACTGATTGGGCCATCTCACAAGTGAGTCACTCTCTCTCTCTCTTTCCCCTCTCTTGCGAATTTCTACCTAGTTGGCTTTTTAGAATTTTGTGATTGGAAAATTTTCTAAAATTCGTAACTAATTATTTACTCATCAAAAAAATACAAATAAATACTCCTTGGAATAAAAAAAATAAGCTCTATCTAATAATATTAGTTTTGGTGGATAAGTTTGATTTTTGTTAACATGGGCTTTTAATGGATCTAATTAATGATGAAATGACTTCTAAAATTCATAACTAAATATTTATAAGTCAGAAAAATATAATAAAATATGTTTTAGACTCCTTATAATATAACCTAAAATATGATGTGGTTTTAATAACCTAATTCACCAATAATAAAGTGGAAATTTTAATAATTAATGGAAACCTAACCCTAATTCCACATATATGCTTAACAGGTTCTTTGGATGCCTAGGCTTGAACCTAGATGTGACTTTGGACTTTGGACTTTGAAGTTGAGGTATCTTTGCATCCCCTATTATTCCTTTAAGAAATTAACCTATGTTTCATCCTTCTCTTGGTCCTATGGGCAATAGCCAATACACATTGCTCTTATCTTTTGATATCATGGTTCTTGTAAACTATCTTGTTTGTAATAAACTTGGATATTCTCTTGAGATCTATCTTGTGCCTTGGTGCATGGTTGGTCTTATATAATGTTATGTGCCCATTTTGAAGTGGATGTTTATATGTTATTGTTCTCCACTGTGTGATGGCAACATTGTATAATTTTGACCATACCTTTTACTTGCCTCTACATTAAACATGCTATGTGATTCAGTAGCACTAGAGTGGTGTAAATTGCTTTGGTTTTTTTTAAAGGTCGTTTCATTACTAAATAAAAAGTTTTTTGACAACATACAAGCTAACACCTACAGTGTCAGATGTTATAGTAAACTGATGAGAAGTAAGAAGAAAAAAACGCAAACAAGATTTAGCAAAATAAAAGTCTGTGGGGGAGGCACCCCATAACAAGCCTCGACAAAATGATATAAATCAAGTTACGGCTGAGATAACATCTTGGAAGCCATGTGGTGAAGCTCCATCCCCATCTCTTCATCGAGCATCGCCTTTAGGTGGTAAAGATATTCCCCTTCACCAGCATTGGATTCTAGAATACCCTCTGCTGAAGCAGGCTTATTGGTGGATGTTGATTGACCTGTAGAGTTGAAGAATGTTTAGATCCATCTCAATATATTTTATGATGATGTTCCATGGTTTTCTGTTGTTGTTAAATCTTCTGTTGTTCCTCTCTTTCCAAATATGAAAACAAATGGTAACAATGAAGTCATCAATATGTAGTTGGTATGCATTGTTAAGTAGGGTGAGTGTGGAAGGGAAGGTTGTATACATGTGATCATGTTGTCCATATTCTATGAATTTTTGGAATATATTAGTCGATTATTTACATAGGTTAAAAATGTGTTCGGTAGTCTCAGAATCCTCCAGATAGAGAATGCATCTTGATGTTCCATGGAAACCCCTTTTGTACATAGTTTGGTTAGTGAGGAGTTTGTTGTTCAGTAGAAACCAATGAAAGATTTTGAGTTTCTGCGGCCATTTGTGCTTCTATATTTTGGAGTATGGAGGGGAGATACCTCTGTACATGAGATGTGAGTAAGCCTATTTAGGAGTATAGTTTTCCCCCCATCTCTAGGTAATGTTGTTAGAAGAATTGTATTCTATCTCGTGAATGATGTTGTTTAATTTTGTTTGATTTAGATGTAAAATATTCTATCTTTTAAGAGTGTTTGGTCTATAGCTAGTTAGAAATCCAAGAGCTTTGGCCGTGGTGATATTTACAAGATTTTTTGGGATGGACCAATCTAGTTGCATGATATTGATGGGGCTGTGTTTATACCACAGATCATCCCAAAATGATATGTGATTATGAGAGTGTGGAGGGGTATAGATGATTTGCCTGATGAGGGGGATGTGTTTGTTGATATACTTCCATAGCAGTATGGTCATGCTTTTCTTGGTCTTATGCCAAGGGGGGATTTCTGGTAGTATTTTTTTAAGATTAGTTTTCTCCAAATCTTGTCCTTGTTGTTGGCTAGAAAATTTATAATTTTTGTGATCGGACAGAAAGAATGTTTTTCAAGATCGATGATACCCCATCCCCCTTGATCTTTTGGAGCTGTGATAGTATTCCAGTTCACTAAGTGGATGTGTTTACCTTTGTTTATAGAGTTGTGGTTGTTCCAAAGAAAATTCCTTCTGATTTTGTCGATGATATTCCTGGTATTAGAAGGAAGGGGGATGCAGCTGAGATAGTGGATGGTAATTGGTGTGATAACACTGTTAAGGAGTGTGAGACAACCAGCCAGATTTAGGAAATTATTTGTTCATGAGCTGAGGCTGTTATTGATTTTGTCAATGATGGGGGACCATGTCATCTGAGAGATGTTTAGGGGAGAGATAAGCAGACCAAGGTAGCAGATTGGAAAATTTTCAATTTTGCATCTCAGAAGGTCTTTGAATCTGTTCATCTGGTGATGATTCGTGTGTACTCTGAAGATTGAAGATTTTTGTAGATTTATTCTAAGACCTAAGATGTAAGAGAAAATATCAATGATCCTAATGGTATTGATGATGGAGTTGTCTTCGGGTGTTATTAGAATGATAGTGTCATCAGCAAATTGAATGGTGTTTTCCAAACACTCAGGTGGAGAAGCAATCAGTCCATTTCTGACCCCTAGTTGAATCATTCTGGTTAGAATAGAGGAAACAATGATGAATTGATAGGGTGAAAGTGTGTCTCCTTGTCTGAGGCCATTAGTGTTTTTGAAGTATCCAAAAGGAGCACCATTGATGATCATGGAGAAGTGGTTGGTAGAGATGCATGTATGGATCCAGTGGATCCATTTATCTAGGAATCTGAAACCAGCAAGGGTACTAGTGAGACAGTTCCAGTTGATAAACTCAAAGGCATTTTCAAAATCCAACTTAATTGCTAGGATTGGAGTTTGTTGGTATGGTAGTAGTGGATGGTCTCGTTCACCATGAGATAGGCATCTTGGATGCTTCTTCCTTTGAGGAAGGCATTTTGATTGAGAGGGATAATGTGGTTCACATGTGGTTTAAGCCTATTAGCCAGAGTTTTTGCTATGATTTTATATGTAGTATTTATAAGGCTAATAGGTCTATATTGGGTGATGGGATCAGGATGATCAATTTTCTTGATGAGAGCTATGAAGGTTTTGTTTAAGTGCACTACTACAGAAATGGCTTATAACGTCACATCTAGAGGAGTCGATTGTATCCCAAAAACCGATGCCTAAACCCTACAACGACGACTGAAAACACAAACCGACATCTATATGTGAAGATCGGCCAGACACGGGTATCGATTTTTATTTAGCGTTGGTTTCTCGGTAGGAAACTGACGTGTAAAATCGCCCGCCAAATCCAATTTTTCCAGTGCAAAAAATTTACCTCCAAAATTTCACATACAACGTCAGTTTTTTACCAAGTAACGGACGTCTAAAGGTTTTTCGTGAGATAGAAATCGACCCCATCGCTGTCATCAGTTTTCTTACAATAACTAACATAGATGTGTGTTCATGTGCTTTTCCCGGGAAAACTCTTACCCCCCAAATTGCCTAATTGGCGTCGGTTTGTTATGGAAACTGACGAATATGGTCGTAATTATTTTTTGTCAGCATATGTAGATAGACGTCAGTTTTTCTAGTTGAAACTGACGACTATGATTGAACATAGGTGTCCATTTTTTTAGGTTGACCAATGCTTTTGGAACTTAGGTGTCAGTTTGTGAAACAACCGACGAATATGGTAAATTTAATGGCACCCGCAAAACAGACTCTTACCTATTCTCTATTTCATCGTGATTTCATTTAGGTATGGTGATTCTATACTCTGCCGTTGTTGTTGGTTGTCGGTCCTCCTCTTCCTCATCGGTCCTCTGTGATTCTCTGCCGCCAGTCCTCCTCTTCCTCGTTGGTCCTCTGCGGTTCTCCACTGCCGGTCCTCCTCTTCCCCGTCGATCCACCTCTTCCTCGCCGCTGCTGCTGGTTCTCCACCGTCGGTCCTCTGCGGTTCTGTTCTCCTCCAGACAGAGCATCACCGCTTCCCCTCTTCCTAGCCGGAGCCATCGCTGCCGCTTCCCCTCTACCGAATGCTGCTCCTCCATCTGCTCTACAACTGTTGCTCCTCCATCTACTCTAACTCTGTCACCTTACATCTCTTCACACGATAAGGTATGTAGAAAGATCCCTCTTAATGAGCAATGTTATCGAATAACCATGGCCTCCGTATCATGCATCATTTACTTATCTAAGACCTTAGGAGTGAAATTGACACTAGCAATGCTTCGTTCATTGGCACGGCCGTGTTGGGTAGCACAGTCGTGGTGGCTGATTTTGTGTTGTGAATCCATATTGTATGATACAGATTGATGATGATAATGTTTTCTTTCTCTCTAGATTAACTAATGCAAATGAAATGTGACCTAATGTGCATGTTTCTATATTTGAGACCTAATCTTGTACACATTTCACCATAATATTGTATTAACTATATTTCTCAATTATGAATGATAAGATACCTACATTTGTGTGTACTGACTATCTTGATGATGAACATGCATGTACATTGGAGATGATGAAATGAATGTTATAGAATATGATACCTAGACTAGGGTATGATTAATATTTAAATATGTTTCCATTGTAAATCAACCTAGGATATGAACAAATCTTGTACTTGCATATATTTATGCTTCTAATCCTCATGCTTGACCTAATTCAGTAAATTTGGATGCATCTTGAAATAAGATTCAAACTTGTCCATTCTAACATCCTAATTTGATTTGATTATGTGTTTTGAACCTTGAATGTAAGTCATTAGGAGTAAATCTTAGATAGTTCCCAGTTTGGGACCTAGGATTGTAGGTATAAGAATGACAACATACATGTATTTGTTGGCCTAGAAACCCATCCAAGATTTACTCATTAGGAGTAAATCTTGAATAGTCCCCAGTTTGGGACTGTTCTCGAACACTTAATCTCACTTAGGATGTAAGTGTATAATGTGATTTGGGTTTTCAAGAAAATTTCGGCAGCATTTCCCTATTTGTTCTCTAAGTACACATTGGGGAAATGTTGCCAAAATTTTCTTGAAAACCCAATACACATTATACACTTACTAGTGAGATTAGGTGTTCAAGAATGGGATAGGAGGTACACATTTATTATATATAAGACCTAATCTTTTAACCCTAAACCCTAATATATACTTGTTTTCTCTTTGATCATAGAATGGATAGATCATGGATGTCCATTCCAAATCACTGCACCCCAAAGTTTATTTCTGGTCTTGATCAGTTTATTAGATTTGCCGAGGAACATAGGAAACAACCTAGAGATAGGTTCTACTGTCCATGTAGGCATTGCGGTAACAACTTGAAAGTCAGTATTGGTGATGAAATCAAAAGTCATGTCATGTGCAACAGGATTGTACAAGGCTATACAGAATGGCACTGGCATGGAGAGATTTCGAACCTGAAATCAGTGGATGTCTATAGCAGTGCTTGTGTGGAAGATGAAATTGCCTCTGATGATGTAGATGTGAACGAACCAGTTCCAATAGACATCGTTGATGTGATGCTGGATATTTGTGGGGTAGAGCACATTGGTCCACCTCTCATGTTTAGAAACATTGTGCATGATGTTGAGATATCATTATACATAGGTTGTACTAAGTTTACGAAGCTTAGCGCTGTGTTGAGATTGTATAAGTTGAAAGCTAACAATAGATGGAGCGACAAAAGCTTCACGTCATTGTTGTCTTTTTTGAAAGAAATTCTTCCTGAAGGAAACGAGCTTCAAATCCCAACATACCAGTTAAATAAATTGTTGTGCCCAATGGGAATGGAGGCCAAGAAGATACATGCATGCCTGAATGATTGTGTATTATTTAAAAAGGACTATGTGGATTTGAAAGATTGTCCAAAATGTGGTGTGTCAAGGTATAAATTGATGACATTGGGGGAGTCCAAAACTGGTTCTCCTTCCAAGGTAATGCGGTATCTACCTATAATATCCCAGTTTCAACGCTTGTTTACCAATCTGATAGAAGCGAAGAGTTTGAGGTGGCATGCAGATGTTAAGAAAAATAATTATGGGATCCTACGACATGCGTCTAATTCCCCACAGTGGAAGAAGATTGATTTGTTGTACCCAAAATTTGGTGAAGAAGTCAGGAATCTAAGACTTGGGCTTTATACAGATGGGATGAATCTGTATGGGACATTGAGCAACCAACATAGCACTTGGCCAGTTATGCTTGTTATATACAATCTTCCTCCCTAGTTATGTATGAAAAATACATATGTTATGTTGTTGTTGTTGATATCGGGCCCTAAACAACCTAGAAATGATATTGATGTTTATCTTGAACCTCTAATTGATGACTTCAAGAAACTTTGGGGTGAAGGTGTGATGACCTATGATGCTTCACGAAGAGAGACATTTCATTTTCACGCTATGTTGTTTTGCGCTGTTAATGACTTTCTAGCATATGGGAATTTGTCTGGATATAGTGCCAAAGGATCTAAAGTGTGTCCTATATGTGAAGAGAACACTGATTCAATACGACTAAAACATGGCGGCAAGACTGTATATCTTGGTCATCAAAGGTTTCTTCCAAAATTCCATCTGTATCTAGGTTGCACAAAGCGTTCAATGGACAGAGTGAGGAACAGAGTGCACCTAAACCTATACCAGGGGAGGTTGCTTATGAAAGATTAAAAGACTTTGTCAATGAATTTGGTAAGAGATCACAATGTACCATGGCCACACAGAGTGACAAATCTTTATTCAAGAAGAAGTCAATATTTTGGGATCTTCCTTATTGGAGTTCTTTGGCAGTCGGGCATTGTATCGTTGTCATTCACATTGAGAAAAATGTCTGTGATAGCGTCATTAGTACTCTATTGAATATACCAGGTAAGACTAAAGATGGGATAAAATTTAGAATGGACCTACGTGAAATGGGAATAAGGACAGAATTAACAGAAGTAGTTAGTAGCAATCATAGAACATACTTACCTCCCGCTTGTTACATGTTGTCTAGAAAGGAGAAGAAAGCTTTTTGTGAATGCTTGGTAAATGTTAAGGTGGCACAGGGTTACTCATCCAACATCTATAGATTGGTATCAATGAAAGATCTAAAGTTGATAGGTCTTAAATCTCATGATTGTCACTCTAATGCAACAAATATTTCTCGTGGCAATTCGATCTATATTGCCAAAGCATGTAAGGTTTGCAATCACCAGACTTCATTTCTTTTTCAACAGTCTGTGCAGTAAAATTATTGACCCTGATACTCTCGATAAATTGCAAAGAGAAGTGATTATTACCCTATGTCATCTTGAGATGTATTTTCCTCCTTCGTTCTTTGATATCATGGTACATCTTATTGTCCACTTGACTAGGGAAGTGAAAATGTTGGGACTAGTTTTCTTGCTTTGGATGTATCCCTTTGAACGATACATGAGCATTTTAAAGGTGATGTTCAAAACCGTTATCGGCCTGAAGGGAGTATTATTGAGGGTTATGTGGTGAGAGAGGTTATGGATTTTTGCAATGACTTTCTAAGTGGTAATGACACTCCTGTTAATGACAAGAATATTGAGGAGAATTTTGGAAAAGGAATTTGGGGATCACATATGAAAGTAATCAGCCATGAGCAGTTGGAACAAAGTCACTTGTATATTTTACACAACATCGACGAAGTGAGTGTTTATATCGAGGAACATACCAATTTCATCAAGAGACAATATCCTCGAGCCAATTCAATGTGGCTTGCTAGAGAGCATAACAAGATATTTACTAAGTGGTTTGAAGATAAAGTCTTACATCAACTATCTCAAACACCAGATAATCTTACTAAAACTATCAAATGCCTTGCCTTTAAACCAAAATTGAATGTTATGTCTTATGAAGGGTTTGACATAAATTGATTCTCATATTACACAAAGCGTCAAGATGATAAGAGTGTCATCCAAAACAGTGGGGCCACCCTTCAAGCGTATTCATTTTTTTTGCAAGTGCAAAGGATAAGAGTCCACGTGAAGCTAAAATGTCATATTACGATGTCATTGAAGACATATGGGAGTTTTACTATGTAGATTTCAGAATTCTTCTCTTTAAATGTAATTGGGTTGATTACACCAAAGGAGTTATATTGGATGAATTAGGTTTCACATTAGTGAACTTTGAAAAGATTGGCGAGAAGGGTGAACCATTCATATTGGCATCACAGGCGAAACAAGTATTTTATATCGATGATCCTGCAAATGATAAATGGTCAGTTGTTCTTCATGGTAAAAGACAGTTCATCGAAGATCCTATAGATGAAGAATAGTACTATGATAAGTATGATGACCCTAGTCCATTCTCAGTTGGGTTGCCAACACCACCAAATATTGAAGCTAATGATGACTTGTATGAGCACGGAGATCACAATGAAGGACTGTTAATTGATAAAAGATCACAATATTAGAGGCATGCATGTTTATATTTTTTTATATGTTTTATTTTTCTGAATGTGAACTTTACAATGTGAATGTGAACTTTATAATGTGAATTACTTTACAATGTGAATGTGAACTTTACAATGTGAATTACTTTACAATGTGAACTTTACAATCTGAATGTGAACTTTCAGATGTATGAGCATTCATATGATGACTGTGTTGATGATTACCGTGAGGGTGAGGACGTCAATGCGCCACCTCACAATGTAAGTTTTAAAAATATATCCCTGAGTTTTCTATCTATATGTTCATTTATAGTTATATCATGTAAGTATGTTTTTTTTTTGTCAAATTTTAGGTTGGTGATGTACCCTCTGAAGAAATTGGGGCACTTGATGAGCAGCAAAAAAAATTGAGAAAGTGAGGGGGATCACAATGATGTGAAAGTTGCCACAGCAAAGGTGCAATGGACCCAAACTGGTTGTGGATTTCGATCATGCAGGAAATCTAGTTGGAGTGAACTGCAACTCATTTATTTCATATCTTGGGGTTCTTACTCGCAGCCATTGTAGTCCTAAAGTAGAATCCTATCATAAAGTTCCTAAGGGGAAGAAATACTTAGTATGAAAGGAACTATGAGTGAGTTATTATTATTTGCAATTCTATTTTTGTAGATTACTAATTTCTAGGATACTGGTTAATAGAAATTCTATTTTGCATAATATATTTGATCTGGATAAAAAGTTGCATCGTAAATGTGTGATGCAACACTGTGGGAGGGTCCTAAGGAACTATAGGACAAATCTCACCTGAGATTCACTACAGAAAAAAGATGATTTAACTACAATTGTTTGGGTTACATTTAATTTATGTGTAGCGAGAACTATTTTAATTTACAAAATATATTTGTATAACTAAAATAATTGTAGCTAGTTCTATAAATAAGATATAGCTACAATTTTGTCTCCCTTTGATTGTATCCAGAATAAATGTAGTTACTTGGCTTAATTAAAAGCAAAAAAAACCCAAAATTTCCCTCCCCCGACGCTCACTATCCCTATTGTTTCTCTGGTTCCCCCCGTCCCCCGCGCACGACGCGCGACGCGATCAGAAACTGTCTTCTAGTGTCCCCCTCCCTCCTGCTATCGGCTTGGAAGGTGGTTCCTCACCGTCCACCCTCCCTCCGGCCGGAGACCGCTTCCTCCGCTGGACCTCCGTAGCTCTTCCACCGTCGATGCCCTCCTCAGGTGCTTTCTTATCCGACAACCTCCGTAGGCGTTTCCTCCATTGGCGCCTCTACAGTTGGTTGCTCTGTTGATGCCCTCTGCAGATGCCCTTCACAGCTGCTTCCTCCCCCGGCGCCCTCCATAGGTGCTTCCACTTCCGATGCCCTATACAGTTGTTCGAGTGAGTAGTCTTCTAGTTCTGTTTTTTTTCTATATGCTTGATTCAACCAGTGGCAGAGCCACATGAAGGCACGGTGAGGCACGAGCCTCACCCACCTTTAGGGAAGACAATGAGAAGGCAGAGCCCCAGTCAAAACTTATTTGTATATTGATTAAACTAGGTTGATAACCACGCAATTCCTGGTTCCTAGCAGGAAGGTGTGTTTATGCTTGCAATGAACGTGCATGCGTAGCAAGTAAGAGACAGATCTATCTATCCATCGGTCCTCACATCCACGCAGTAGATACAAGTTTCAATTTTACTATCACAATTATTACTAGGCACCTAAAAAAAGATGGCAATGTTGGTAGATATGGAGCGTACTGTGCCCAAGGAAATCAAGAAGATAGAGGTTCTGTGTGATGCAGAGACGATAAAGGTAAGCAGGAAAATAAGGCCACTGCAAGACTACAGCAAGCCGGCAATGTCTACTTCAATATTGCTACTGTCGTCACTCTACAACACCATCTGCACAACTCGATAGTGAATATGTTTATCTAGAATCTATGATGAGCAAGAAGCCTTCATTTGATCTACGTTATAATGATTCCACGTTGTCATATTCAACTTGTTTCAATGAGACCAACTAATCCTTCCCATCTGGCAGAAAACAGAAGCCTGCTCATGACACAAAAGACTATTTCTTTGCACTTGATCTTTTGTTGGCTAGTGCACAAAAGACTGTTCTCTTTAAATGCAGAATCATACACATTATTCTTTTCATTTTAAGTTTGTGTTGCATTCTATTACAGTTGTATCAGAACTCTACAAACCAGAACACAAAGTGCCATTGTAGGAACTTGGGAAGCTTCTAGCAACAACCTTTCATGTTTATAGCATTGAGAATTTTTCTAATAAGTTTCCAGCTATCTGTTTGTGAGATAAAAGCGAATATGACGCTTGCATTTTCCTTTTTTCCTTACAGGTCTGGTTGTTTAGTAGGTTGAATGCTTATAATGTTGAGATATGACCATGTCAAGTTTTCCACAGGATATTCTATTCATCTTGAGTTTGTTCCAACTAATGGCTTATTCTTTCACAGTGCCCGGTTTGCTCCAGTTATCAACTAAGTAGATGGAAATTGCTCAGTAATAATGCATAGGCTAGCTAACTACATAGATGAATTAATACTCACAAATAGAGACTTGAAGAAAGAAGTGGACCACATGCGTGCTGTTGAGGTTTGCACAGTAACTGAAGTTATATTAAACTAAATGTATTGACTATATCAAAGGCTTCGATTTGCATGATCTGTAAGGAGCTGCTTGGGTCGAGAATTTTAGAGTACTAGTAGTTATGTACAAAAGTCATTCTAGACTAATGCCTAATAAGAGCAGCTATATTTTATATTGCTATCTACTATACAGATTTGCACAATTGGGAATCACGCCTATTTTTGCATGATTGAGAATTGTCGTTTCTATCAACTCGAGACAGGTTGATGAGCAGGCCAGCTAATACTGATCAGTTATATTTGTCTGCTTTTGCTACCCCACGGGTGATTCGACGTGGTATTTTCTACATATATAACTACTAGAATTTGTGATGTTGGCCCCTAAGAGTTTCTTGGTGCCTGTGTCTTTTTTTGCTTTCTTTCATTTGTCCAAGAACTAGCAAGGTACACACTACAAGAGAAAGGATATTTTGTTATGGGTGGCTACATGTCTCTAGTCAATGATGCATATATAAAGAAGGTTTCTCTTAAATACTCCACTGGTTTGAATCTCGTGCAGTTAGGGCCTCTTACCAGCAAGCCACATGATGAGATTATGTGAACTGGCAGCTAAAAGCTCTTCCTTTATGGTACTATGGGTAGATACCAAATGAGTAAGTTTCCAAGAATCACAATCTAGCTGTCTTACTATGATTTCTTGTTGCTTTCATAGTATTTGTTATAGGGTAGTAACTCTGCATACAAATATATAAAATGGAGTCCTGCACTTGACTGGATATACACATGATTCAGAGAGCTTTGGTTGCTAGGATTTCGTTGCAAGAGCTCCACATGAATTCAGAGAGCCTTGACGCCCAAGGTTGTTTCCAGAACTTGGTATTTCCCAGTAGGGAAAACCAGTACGCTATCTTCACTGTGAAGTAGCCCCTTTTGTCAAGCTTCTATGTCATTGTGTCCCTTGGGCATCATTTATGAGCAGAATGCACATAATTCTGCTAGCTTGGTCAAAATTCTCTAAAAGCAAATCTTTGATCCCATATTTTTAAGGTGCAACTAAAGTTTGAAGTAGCCAATATTTTTCTCTGCTTCCCTGCATTGTTATATTTTTGTTTATATTCATTCATTTTTGCACAAGTTAAATGAGTTGAATGCTAGACCAGATGCTTCCAAACATGCTAGAACATATATAATTGAAGTACTAGAGATATTGCATTTCTATCCACTTTTTGTTTGGGATTAATCGTTCTTCCACTAATCAATCTCTTATGACAGTATGCAGATGATGCTTCCTTTTATTCTAAGAACCCTACATGATGTTTGTACTCATTGTCTAATTTTTAGGAAGAATCCAGGAAGCATCTATTGGTCCAAAATCTCTGCTCTAGTGCTCTGCAAACGTGTTGCTGGGCTACAACCCCCTAGTGACCTAGTAGATAGAAAGGACGAGCTCGATGCTACATCAGAACTTGTATAAATACACAACTTCATGCTAGACCATCTAAATAAAGACCAATAACTTAGCCTTTTCAAGTGCCTGGACATGTTTCTGTTCTCCTCAAGGTTAAATTCTCATTATCTCCTCAAAGAAGCACCATGTCAAAGAAGGACAATGTCTCAAAAACCATGTAAGGTATTCTGAACAAACTGACTGCAAAGAAGTATGATCTTTTGAAAGCCCAATCGATTGAGATGTTGTTCATATCTTCTTTTGTGTTTATGTTGTCAAACTTTCTCAGGTTTTAGTGTTTATATCTGCTTGTTAAACTTATTCTGATAATACATTGTTCCAATTATGTAAATACAGTAGAAATGAGATGTGGCGTTCCCCATTGCAGTAGCCAATATGCATCTACCAATGCGTAGCTTTGAGGTCAAGCTGAGGTATGCAATATACATGAATATAAAAAATACTGTGCATCTTTCAATGATCACACGATCTACAAACAACTTTTGAACTAATTGCCTATATACTATATTCTGATCACTAATTTATATTTTGGCATTATCGGACCTCTTCAGATGAAATCAAGAAGCTAAGATTGATCACAACAGTCAAGACCCCTTATCTACATGATCGAAGGTTTGATATCAAAGCATATGACAACCTAATCAATTTGCAAATAGAAAATGACGTTGAAGGTGTGATCATTGGGGTAACTACAAGGGAGGTCCATCTCATGAGTTGGGATGAACATGTTATGCTCATTGGACATAATGTAAATTGCTTTGGGTTATCTATCAAAGTCATTGGAAACACCGGAAGCAACTCAACTATAATGTGGGATGAAATTTTGAGAGAGATGTAAACTTATATTCTCATAAGGGTCATTGTAGACATGTATCTTCTTTCCATGTTGCATGATTGGGACAAGGTTTATGTCCTCCCCATGTGTACTCATGTTTTAATATAAATAAAAGTATGATTATTGACATCACAACTAGAACTTGATCTGAATCACTATTGATTTCAACTTCTTTCTGAAAAGTGCTTTTGTATTGATAATTTAGTGAATGTATACATAATCTAACTACATATTCATGCATATGTAGTTAGTGATGTCTCTAACTACACACTAACTACAATTACAAGTGTAGTAAGTGCTTTTTTTTGCTACACATGAACTACATATACAATTGTAACTGATAGCATTCCCCCCTACATATTATAGCTACAAATACAATTGTAGTCATCTATTTAACTACAATTGTAACTACATTTGTATGTGTAACGAAAACCTTTACCTACAATTGGGGTTACATATAAAATTGTAGCTAGATGAATCTCTAACTACATTTTTGAAAAATGTAGTTAAAACAATTAGCTACACGGGTATTAGCTTCATATTCTAAATGTAAGGATAAATGTAGCTAAAGCTTTTAGCTACATATTTTTGGGTTTTAACTACACTTTTTTTTTGTAGTTAAAGGCCATTTTTTTGGTAGTGATTACATATGCGATGCTGAGAAGAGGTTCTTGATTGATTTCCAATTCTAGACATTGATCACTTTTTGACTAACTCTACACTAATATTTTTTGTTTGTATTCTCTTTAAAAAATAAATTTAAGAAGAAGGCATCCACTGAGAAATGGAACTACATGGACCCCAAAGACAGGGAGGAGTTTGTTATGCAAAGAAAAAAGGATGAATTCAAGGTATTAAGCACCACTCCCAATTTAATTAATATACATTTTTATTTATTCACTTATTCGAGATTAACATTTAGTGTTACTAATCAAATCAATGTGCTTACTAACAAGGCTATCAGCGATGCTCAAAGAGTAAGGCGTGCACTGAATGTGCATGACCACACAATGGGTTCAAGAGGCTATACAGGTGTTCGCCAAAGACTACAGGCTGAGTCTAGTGCTTAGTCTACTGCTACTCAAGAGACTACAGAGTCCTCTACTATTGGTCCCACACCTCTACCTCGCCATGATATGTGGATAGCTGGGAGGCAAAACAAGAAGGGAGATATAACGAAGCCCGCAACTTCTGAGGCGACTGAAAAAATGGTAAAATTCAACTCTTAGAGCAATCGATCGATATTGATTATTGCTATTTTTACTTACCAATTGCTATTGATGGCAATTAGAGGGAGTTGCATGAGCAGAGGAAGGAAGGCAAATTCATCCATCGGGGCACAAGGGATGAATTGACAGTTGCTCTGGGTAACCCAGTGCATCCTGGACGTGTTAGGGGTGCAGGCACTAGTGTGGGCATCAAAGCATTCTTTGGGCCATCCAAGAGCAAACCTATTCCAAAAGTGGGACTTTCACAAGCTGACCTATTCTGTTTTTACAATGTTATTGTGAAAGAGAATTCAACAATCAGAAGCTAGCATTTCTTTTATCCATGTATAGGTAGATGAGTTAATTAATAGGAGAGTCGAGGAAGTACTTGATAAGAGACTCCATGAAGCAATTAGTAAGTGGCAAGCGTCTCAGACTGCCACTCAGACAATACCTGTGGCGGGCCGCTCTTCTCCTACTGCAGAGGTTGGGAGTAATTATGTAGACCCACCACCTAGCGCGTCTGCTGTAAGTATTTTTATGACATAGTAGCTAGTATTTTTAAGATGATATGTTTATGTATATATGTATATAACATTCTTTACATAAATTTGTAGGGGTTGAAGCCATGTCGTCTAAAAAGTCAAGAATATGTAATTGCAGAGGCGTCATCTTACCCACTCCTTCCAGGGGAAATGTTTCATGGGACTCCAGTACCAGATGGTGTGGTTCGTGTGAGCCCGATACATGTACTCTCCGATTGGAGGGATCTTCCATTGTCATATGCCCACCCAGATTCTAAAACGCTTGGTGAGGCAGAAGGCATAGTGATATTATGTCCCAAAATGGATGTCGTTTATACTAATATTGTATGGTAAATTTACATTACGTTAATTTGTTAGTGTGTATGTATATATGAGTCAATTGATCTGAAACTATATATATAGGTCAAAAGAAAGACACCTGCTACATCTCGGCCTCCACCTCCACCTCTTGAAGTACCAAGTTGGCTTCCAAGGGACCTACATGCCTCGTTAGGTCCTAATTGTAGGGGTATGGCAGTATGGGTAGGCTAACATGATCCAAATTGCCCTATAAATATTACTATTCCGAAGGATGCTGCAGGTCAATCATATGATACCAATCTATTTATACAAGATAATTTGGAGTTGTTTCATTATGATTGGTTGAATACATCTATTATAGAGCTATGAATATGGTGAGATCTTGTTTATACATCCATATACCTTGTTTTATATATGGTGATCTGGTTTCTTATATATTAATGCATACATAATACATGTTTTGCATCCACTTACACACGATATGTACAGATTTTTCATTTCTCCATGTGGGATTTTTGGTTCCGTCTTTGATTAGTCTTGTAGATAAAGACCCTTCATCAGTTACTTCATACTGCTCTGATGCTTTTAAATATTTTGGTAAAAACAAGAAGACGGTGATAATAGCTCCATTCAATGTCAAGTAAGTTTACTTTGCTTATAATTTGGACTTAAGAAAATTACATTTTTATTGTGGATTTTGAGTTATTAATTTTTAACTTTCTTACCTCTAGTGGTAGGCATTGGGAGTTACTAGTTATTGTCCCTGAGACATTCATTGTCTATTATCTAGATCCTGTGGGGAAGGAATTGAATACATTATATGGACACACAATGAAAAGGTCATTATTCTCATGAGAAATATTTCATATTTTTATATCTGTTAGCATATGTTATTACATTACTATTTAATTATGCAATTTAATGTGTTACATTAACATGTAGGGCTTTACATGAGTTCAAAAAAGTTGGAGGAAAGGTCCCCAAGAAAAAGAACCAGCCACTAATATGGGAGAATGTGAAAGTAATTTCCCGACTCTTGAATATTTTGTATGTTTCAATTTATAGTGTGCTACAAAAGACAACAACTGGGCATGTACATACTATGTGATGTGATTTATGAGCATAATTATTGAACATGCCGCAATGGAAATCGAAACCATACATCAGGTATTATATATAGTCTCATTAGATAATATGAAATATATCAATCTTATTATATATTATTAATTTTATATATACATCATTGTCTTCGTAGGTGTTTAAAATTGACTTCACTTTAGGTGAAAAGTTATTAGATGTACATACTCCCTATACGAAGGAAGACTTAAATGATGTAAGAGAACGATGGACAAAAGCCCTATAAGTAGTGGGAATTTTTGAATATAATTGGGATAGTCATGGCAATAATGATGATGATGAATAAAGAATGATATTTCTAAACTGTGTTCTCATAATTATTTTTGTGTGAATGTGAATGAATTTTTCTGAATTGTCATATGTGTGAATGTGAAGATGATCAATACATGAATATTTCTACATGTGTCTGAATGTGAAAAGAGATGAAATGAATGGAACTGCAGGTTGCTAAATGTGTGTGAAAATTAAGAAAATTTGAAATGGAACTACTGGTTTCTACATGTGTGTGATGAAAAATAATATGAATTAAATGTGCTTATACATATGTGTGAATCACATGATCCATATATAATATTTTCCATCTTGTTAATTTTGCAGGTTTGTGGCCTGTTGTTGGATGATATCAATGGATGTTGTAAACCTACAGTTCAGAACTGAACTGTAGGTTCTGCATCCTGCTGACCAGCCATACAGCAGGCCTACAAAATGATAAGAAAAAAAATCCGAATATAGGCGTCGGTTATTTGTAAAAACCGACAACATATAGTTATAGTGTCAGTTATATATATAAAACCGACGTCGATGGTGCCCTTGCTGATGCCCTTTTGTTGGTGGCGGGAAGGGTTATGTCGTCAATTTTTGTGAAATGTCGATGGCTTTGACCTAGATATAGTGTCAATTTTTATTAAATAATCGACTCCTATAGAGCCCTTGTTGGCACGTTTTTGGTGGCAGGGAGGGTTATGGCGTCGATGTTAAAATTGATGTTGAAGGCTTCGACTTTTAGCGGTGCCCACTTGGGTGTTACTTTGAAACCAATGCCAAATGCCTTAAATAACTAACACTAAAGGCTGGTTCTTTACTAGTGGTGCCTGAGGATGTGGTGTGCATTGTTGTTGTAGTATAGCTCTTGGAGTAGAGCGAGGAAGTCATTTCTGAAATGATTCTAGTTAGCAAGGTAAAATTTAGCATTCAGACCGTTAGGTCCAGGAGATTTGTTCTGACCCAGGGATTTCAAATCCAGATCAAGTTCATCCCTATAGAATGGTTGAATCAAAGTGTTGGGCTGTGTAACTTTGGTAGGACAAATCTTCTACCAATCAAGAAGATCTAGACAGGTGGGCTGATGATGAGTATTAAGATTTTTTTGAAGTATTTGACGATATGAGAGATGATCAAGTTTTTGTTTTTAGTGATGTTGTCATTTATATTAAGATATGCTATTGTGTTTTTTCTGTGATTGTTGCTGCAGATTTTGTGGAAAAAAATTGTGTTTTTGTCCCCATCCTTGGCCCAGGTGGTCTTGGCTCTCTGTCTCCACTTAATATCTATACATATTTTGATGTGGTCCAATTCAGATTTGATGGTAAGAATAAGAGTTGGATCTACATAAGGGTCCTTGTCCACGAAGAGGTATTGTTGTTCGAGGTCCCTGAGAGAGTTTGAAAGATAGTGGGGGTGTTGATGAGTCCAGTTCTTGATGAAATTTTTGATAGATTTGGTGTTCCTATGTATATGGAGGCCAAGATTATTTGAGTTGGGTTCTGCGAGGGACCAGTGCTCCACAACATTTTGTGAAATGTGGAAAGGTGAGCCAAAATTTGTCGAAGTGAAAAAGTCTGCTTCCCCAGTGTTCAGTAAAAGTTTTGATAATTATAGGGAAGTGATCAGAGATAGATCTGTGAGTAATGTGAATAGAAGCTAGGGGATAATGATCTTCCCAACATGAGGAACATATAAAATGATACAGTCTGGCAAATGATTATTTCCTGGACCATGTGAAAGAAACGTTGGATGGTTGGATGTCTATCATGTTGAACTTGGACAAAAAGGAGGTGAAAGTTTTGTCTACAGAGGAAAGTTTAGATATGGAGTTTGATGTGTTGAGTCTATCAGTTGAGCAGGTAATGAGGTTAAAGTCACCTTCAAGAATCCAGGGTGTGTTGCTAAAGGTTGTCATGATGTGCGAAAGTTCTGTTAAAAAAATAGCTTTGTTATGTCCAGGTTCTCCCTAAATACCCAAGAAGGTCCAACTGAAGCCATCAGAACTGTTTGTGAAAGTGAGTGTAATAGAGAAGTTGTAGATTACCTTGTTTGTGAGAGAAAAAACATTGTTGTTGTAGCCCATCAGAAGCCCCCCCTTAATAGAGAAGTTGTAGATTACCTTGTTTGTAAGAGAAAAAACATTGTTGTTGTAGCCCATCAGAAGTCCCCGCCTAAACCCGGATGGTGGGATTTGGATCCATTCAGAAATTTTATTACCACCTATGGTTTTGAGTGCAAAGGGGGAGAGAAGAGTTTTGGTTTCTTGGATTGTAATTAGGTCAATGTTGTTTTTGTAAATGTGGAATCTGATTTCTTTACATCTATTTAAACTGGTCACCCCAGAAACATTCCAAGAAGTTATTTTCATTTTATTTGTAATTTGATTGTTCACTTCAAGGTACCTCACAGCAAGCTCATCAAGTTAAAGTTTGTATTTGTTTCTTCTATTTTCCTACAGTTTGACCAACCCATGAAATTTTCAATGTTGTTAAGAGCTTGATGGGCTACTGGCTCTTCTTCGAATTTTATTCCTATTTTATCAGCAAAGGTGGTGAAACTAGATATATTAGACCATGATGCTAAATCTTCTGTGTTGTCCAGATCATGGTCTAATGAAACAGTAGGAGATGGCAAAAAGCTTTCATCAGAGATATTAGAAGAACTAGTTTGAGAAAAACCTATTCCGAGGAGGCAGTGAAGATGTGTCTTCTCTTTACTCCTTCTGGACTGGACCACATCGGTTGGATTGACTTGATGATGCTGACCTCCTTTCCTTTCCCTTTTTTCTTAGGACTCTGTGAAGACCTAATCTCATCAATGATCATAGATTTAAGCTTGTTCATAGTGTCTGAACTAATATTTATAGATGAGTTGTCTTCTTTGGTTTGAGTTGGGAAGTTGTGGCTAGGGTTGATCGGAGAGGATGTTGAGTGGTCTTTGGGAGGGGAAGCAATTCTAGGTCTTTTCATATTTTGGGATTTATGTGAGTTTCCAGATGAAGTAGAAGATGTAGTTTTTCTTTCCCAGACCAGGTGTCTATCACCTAGTTTGCGTATGTTGCTCTGGGGTTTTTGGCTCTTCACAGGATAGTACTAGGATGGTGGATGAATGGCAAGGTCTGAGAAGGTTGTGTTAGTTTTTGTGGGTTGTTCGGCTGATAGTTTGATGTTGTAGATGGACTCTTCAAGTCTAATGTTGATGGAGGCAGGGAGGGAGATGGCTTGTTTGACAAATAGGAGGCAGTAGGCTTTGATGTATTGAATAGGATGTAGAGTATCTGGGTTGATGTAATGAAGGGTAGCACCTCTGGAATGTGCAATAGCTCTGAAAATCTCAACTTCCCAAAGATGTGGGGGAAGGTTAGAGATGGAGATCCAGTTAGACCCCCCTGATGGTGCCTCGAAAGCACCCAGCTCAGTGGACCATTTAGAGAGGTTGGCTTGGACAAAGCTGGTACCACTTGGTATAGTGAGAACTTGGCCAAACAGGTGATCGATCTTGGTCCCTTCAGGAACCAAGTATAGGAGTTGAGAAGGTGAAAGAATCTTGGGTTTAAGAACAGTGTTTCCCAGAATCAATAAGGCAATGGCTCTTGTGACATCCAAAATATTTACAATGTTGTTATCAAGGTTGTTTTCTACAGTATCAAGGACACTATGCATCGAAAACACCTTGAGGAGTCTCATGGAGTTTGTAGGGAGGTCAAGGTGGATGGTGTATTCAAGATCAGCACGAGCAACCATAGGGATGGATGGGCTGGGTGGGGGGGTCAAAGGTATCAGTTTGAGAGAAGATGGGAGGAAGTTTGGTGTGTTTAGAAGATGAGAGTTGAGGGGGATTATGTAGTGGTCAAAAATAGTGGGGGATGTGTACATGGTCAAGAGGGAGGTTATGTTCATCTAGACATACAAAAGGGTTATTGGATAACGAGAGGGAATGATTTGGTTTTCTCTTGAGAGTATATTTGTCCTACATGGGTAATTGAAGAGAGGGTCGAAAAGAGGAGATGTTTGCAGGATTTGATCTGGGGAAAGGAAGCCCCTTTTTAGGGACGGGGCTGGGTCGAGATGTGCAGAACCTTTTGGTATGGCCTTTCTACAGACACCTGAAGCATGGGACTCGTCTGGGGCATCTGGAGAGGGAGTGTGTTCTGTTGTAGTAGATGTTGCAGTGTAGGGCCCGAAAAGGGCATCTAGGGGGAGCTGGAACCCAGGGCTGGGAAAGATGGTGTTTTTTGATACACTTTGCAACCAGAGTATGTGATGGTAGATTCCCAAGCGGAGGGGAAACATGATCTAAAAGTTTTTTGTCTTTCAGAATCACATCTCTGTTTGAACCCAAAGAATAACGGGAAATTGGGTGTGACATGGAACCCTTAAGGGGGGGGAGATTCATACCTGGACGTAATGGCATCCTAGGGTGTCATTGTTGATGTTGTGTCCTCTGTATCTTCCTCCTCTAGACTAGAAGAGATGGAAATTGGCCAAAATTTTGTCCTGGTCGGGGGCTGGTGTTCTTCTCTTACAAAAAGCTGGTCTGCTGAATCAGAAGATGAGGATGGGGTGTTCTCCTTCTGGCTAAAGAAGAGGGGGTAAAGCTCGTGAGGGGTTTCATTGTTAAGGTCACAAACCCAGGTTGCGAAGGTTTTATGGGAAGAGGGTTTTATGAAGATAGTCCAGTCCCTCTGTAGTTTTAGCTTAGATGTCATGGTGGCCCAACCATTAGTGACGTATAGGGTCGACTTGTCGGACCATTCAACGGAGACTGGAGAGGATTTGTTAGACCATTCGACGGTAATTGGAAATGATTTGAAGCCTATATTAACTGTTCTTGGACCAGGTGATATGTTAAAATTATGGTAAATCCAAGCCCTAGGAAGTGGGATGCTTGAGAAGTATGCAGGGTTTGAAAGCTGGTAGTCCATAAAGGAAAATATGGTCACTATCTCGATAGAGATCGGTGGGGAAGAAGCAGTATTAGATCAGGAAGATGGTTTTTTTTAGAAGAGCACGCTTAAACATCAATGGTTTGCCTGACTGGCCCCTGATCCTTTTATTGTTGCACAGAGTCATCGTGAAGGATCCTCTTGTTCTCATGATGTGATCGTAGGGGTGTAGGAAGCTGGGGGTAGGAGCCCTAGAAGTATAGATCCCTGTGAAGATTTGGCATGGAGAATATCAGGGTAAAGTCTTGTCAGTCAGTAAATGAAAGAACGGGCTTTCAGTGGGAGGGGGTGTTGCAGGTGATTTACTAGACAATAAAATGAGACCTAGAGTGAACCAGGCACCAACTAGAGGCGGCTAGAACTTGGGGAAGATCAACAGGTGGTGTATGTTATGTGGATGTCGTCACATCTAGATTAGATGGTTTCCGTAGAGAGGTTTTAGCATTTAATGTTGTACAATATCACTCAAGCTCCAATAAAAGCAAGCCTCAGTTGTCAAAGTTCATCATATGAAACTGGGCCGAAGGTGTGGCTGAAATCACAAAAACTTGAAACAATACTTAGGATTCGGCGTGTGGAAGCCTCTGATGCGATGATTTTGAGTCACATTTATAGACTGGTTTGATATGTGTTTTATGCATTTATTAGTCATTTTCATGGTTAATGTTGCATAATTCATCTGCTTTGGTCTATGCTACTTCTCAATGTCAAATTTCCCTTATTTCGGCATTTTGATTATTATTTATCAAAAGAATACGTTTTGTGTAGACTTATGTGGTTTCGTGTGTTAATTTCAGGAAAAACAAGTATCTGCTACTGTCGATACCATCGACAGTGGTCGATACCATCGATCGGACCACAGGTTGCTAGCCGCAAAGACCAGAAGAAAGTCGATACTATCGACAGGGATGTCAATGGTATCGAGATACCATCAGGTTGCTAGCGACCCATATGTCGATACCATCGACTAGTGGAACTTCAGCGACGGAAGAAGACAAAAGCGACACCTAAGAATGTCGATACCATCGACCCTCATCGATGGTATCGAGATGGCATCAGGCGCAAAGACAAAAGAAAAGAAGAATTTCTGATATCGCGCTAGGTCGATACCATCGACCCGCGTCGATGGTATTGACACCGTCAGATATGAGTTTGCTTCAGATTGATCTTAATCCGACGGCTGTGATTAATTGGCGACCTAACTCGGGAAATATACCTAATGACGGTGCCCAAGAGGGGATCATCATGTCATTAGCCGCGGCACACATCCCAAGAAGCTGTGGAGAGAAGAACGGAGCCCAGAAGTACACCCCAGCCGATCCGGACGCCGATGAAGACGATTTCCACCACCGAAAGGCGGGAGAACACGTATTCCACGCCAAGGATCGCTTGGATCTTCTCCGTTCATGGGTTTCACCACTCAATCACGTTTTTTCTCCATGTTTCCCTTTTTCTACTCCACGTTTTGCTCTGAGATGAACATGCGGGGCTAATCCCCTTTATCTTTAGGACCGGGAGTAGCCCGGGAATTCATTGTATGACAATTTTATCATAGTAATTCATATCTTAGCTCTTAAATCTATGGTATAATTTCATTTTCTCAATTATATTGTAATGCTTGATCACCATAATAATAATCTAATGCCCTTAATTACTTTGAAAGAAGAATTAATGACTGAAAAGAGACGGAATTTACATTAATTGACAAATCCCTTGAACAAGGCGGTGTAAGGTTAATGGTGGATACTGAGAGATTGTTTTTAATGCACCTAGTTTAGGGTATATGTTACTACGATGGTGGAACTGACCTAGACCTAGGTAGTGAATTGTACCACGACAGTGGGCAATTCTGATTTCAGGCCACTACCCAGATAGAGAGATAAAATTGAGTGATTGCATAGAATTTGATACAATGAAAACCCGCGGTGAAACCGCAATCCTAAAGATCTCATTTTAAATTGATTAAACCAAACATTTAATCGATTGCTTTGTTTTGTTTTATTTTTATTTTCTTTTAATTTTAACAACAACTCTCAACTATTTAATCGGTGTAGCTGATCGCGAGTAGTTAGTAGGAGTCTCCGACAATTTCATGTATCCCTGAGTTCGACTCGGGCCTCCAAAGGCCTATATTACATTGACGCGTTCACTTGCATTTCTACGCACGGTAAATTCGTGTCAAGTTTTTGGCGCCGTTGCCGGGGATACGGCAAGTTGTCGGCACTACGAGTGCTGCAAGCAGCCACTCTAGGCCACATTTTATTTTTTTTCTTATCATTTTAAAAATTCATAGCTTAGTCTTTTTCACATCTTGTAGTTGTCTAGCACTGTACTGAATTTAATTTACTATTTTGCAGGTACTGTGCATGGTGTAGACGTGTAGTACCGACTACACACAACAAGCACCAGAGGTTCCACTAATGGGACCTGACGACGAGGAAGGCCACAATCAAGACCATTTAGAAGAAACAGATTCAGAATCCGAACAAGAAGAAATGGAAGAGCCACAGAGAATATAGGAGAAGATCAAGGATCCTTCCTCATCCGCTTCCAAGGGGCCGATCAAGAAGCAGGCGGTTAATATTCCGACATACAAGATTGATCCAGCTTTAATCAACTTGGTGAAGTCAAATGCTTTCCATGGGCTCAAGAATGAAGACCCCGTCGCGCATATAAGTCAATTTGTGGAGAATTGTGATATGATAAAAATAGACAGATTTCCACAAGATGTGCTCTACTTGAAGCTCTTTCTGAGTTCTCTAGCGGGAAATGCGTGAGAGTGGTTACATAACCTGGACGATGAATATGTGGAATCTTGGGACCACATGGTGGAAGTTTTCTTTGAACGGTTCTTCCCGCCCGAGAAGACCAATGACATGATCAGGAAGATCCACAATTTCACCCAAAAAGCAGGAGAGACCTACTCTGAGACCTGGGAAAGGTTTCAGATCATGCTCAGGTGGTGCCCGCATCACGGGCTTGACAAGGAGACACAGGTCAAGATCTTCTATTTTTCTCTCTCCGAGCATGATAGAAGCAACCTCTATTCAGCCGGCTCAAGATTCTTCTTGAACAACACAGACACCAGGTTTTGGGAAATCCTAAAGAACATGGCCAAGAAGCAATCGTGGGGCGACATGGATGTTGTTGAGCATGTTCGAGTGGCAGGGGAGTCTAAAGCAATCAAGGAGTTGAATGAGAAGATGGATCTTCTCGTGAAGAAACTGCTTGCAAAGGAGGATACTGAGTCTGAGGATGAGGCTCAAGTTAAATTCATGAGGCACCAGCAACGCTACAGGAATAATGACTATTCATGGAGGAAAGACAAGAAGTTCTCCTGGAAGGATCCAAACAACTTCTTGTAGGATCCAGATGCAAAACCCCAGCCAGTAGCAGAGGATAAGAGCACAGAGCTGCTCAATCAGGTGATAAAGCAAAATCAAGAACTCATGACTACTTTCAGCCAGCAAATAAAGCAACAAGGGGAGTTTATGAACCAATTTGGGTAGACACTGCAGAGCCATGGGGCTCAAATGAGGACAATAGAGACATCCATGGCACAGATGGTAGCGGAGATAGCCAATTTGAAGAAGCTGGCGCACCCAAGTTTTCTGGGTAATACTAATGTTCCAGGAGAAAACCAACAGGCAAAGGCCATCTTGCTAAGAAGTGGCAAGAAACTGTTAAACCCCAGAGCCGATGAACCAAGCAAACCCCAAGCAGAATTTGAAGGTGAGGCCACTGAGGATCTACCCATACCGGTTGCAGAACCAGTTGCAGACATAGCAACGGATGCTACTGACAATCCTATTTCAGAGGAGGACACCTTATGTGCCACCGCATCAAAGGGCACAGGCTGTCCCGATCCCTTATCCAAATAGTGCTAAGGCAAGGAAAGTGGATACTCAATTTAAAAAGTTTCTAGATAGTTTCAGAAAGCTTTCAGTCAATATCCCTTTATTGGAAGCTATTGAGCAAATCCCTTCTTACGGGAAATTTTTGAAAGACATCATCACCAAGAAGAGAAAAATTCCAGACACAGAGGTTGTGGTGCTTAAGGAGCAGGTGAGTGCTTTCATCATGGGCACATTGCCACCAAAGAGGCAAGATCCGGGCTGTTTTAACATCTCATGTTACATTGGGAAAGTTAAGCTTGGTGAAGCGCTATGTGACTCAGGGGCGAGCATTAATTTGATGCCCCTCTCTACATTCAAGAAGCTAGGGTTAAAGGAGTCACGGCCGAGAAACATGACAATCCAATTGGCGGATAATTCAGTGGTAAAGCCATACGGGATTTGTGAAGATGTGCTAGTGAAAGTGGATCGATTTGTTTTTCCAGCAAATTTTGTCGTCATGGAGATGCAAGATGAACAAGGAAATGAGCTACTACTCGGACGACCATTCCAAGCTACAGCCGACATGATACGTGAGATGGGGAGAGGTCGGTTGACCTTAGGTATAGCCAATGACCGATTTGAAATGGTCATGCCTTCCAGCGCCACTTCACCTAAATCCAAGGAGCAATGCCATATGGTAAAACATTTTGAGCATAATATATCACTTTGTCTAGGGAAGCCATTTTTAGATATGGCCCATGTAATGACCAAGGTGGAAAAAGGGATTTTGGCTGTGGACATCATGGAGCAGACCAAGGTGGTATCTCTTTGCAAGGCTGTAGGTTTTCCAAACGACGAGGATGAGGACATTCCTCCCTCTACTGAGGATGAGGCTATGGCAAATTCAGTTTTTGATGCATATCCAGAATTACCACTTGAGGCCTATTTAGTCAATATCACTCATGATTGGATGAGAAGAAAATCACTGAAGGAGTGCGTCAAGATGCTTCAGATGTTGCCGTTCTTCTATGTGAGGTACTATGAGGATTTAGGCAAACTACCACCTCCGCTTCAATCATCCTTAATCAGCCCGCTGGAATTGGAGTTGAAGCCGCTGCCACCGCACCTCAAGTATGCATTTCAAGCTGAGGAAGAAAAGTTGCATGTGATTATTTCTGCTTATCTGAGTGCTGAGGAGGAGGACCAGTTGCTGATAGTGCTGAAGAACCACCGGGGAGCATTTGGGTGGTCTGTTGCAGATATCCAGGGGATTTCCCCTACTTTGTGCCAGCATAAGATTCGGCTCGAGGAGGGAGCCAAGCCGGTGATTCAACCACAACGTCAACTGAATCCGAGCATGATGGAGGTTGTGAAGAAGGAGGTGATTAAGCTTCTTTCCGCAGGTATCATCTATGCAATTTCAGAATCGACATGGGTGAGTCCCACGCAGGTAGTGCCTAAAAAGGGGGGAATAATTGTTACTCATAATCTCTTAAATGAACCAGTTACCACCCGCTTGGTAACCGGGTGGTGAGTTTGTATAGATTATCAACGACTGAATGCCGCTACGCTAAAGGATCACTTTCCTCTTTCGTTTATTGATCAAATTCTAGAGCGCTTAGCCGGCCGATCACATTTTTGTTTTTTGGATGGGTATTCGGGGTACAATCAGATTTCGATTGATCTTAAGGACCAAGATAAGTCCACCTTTACTTGTCCCTATGGAACGTTTGCGTACCGCCGTATGCCCTTTGGATTATGTAATGCACCGGCGACCTTTCAGCGTTGTATGCTCACCATTTTTTCTGATATGGTAGAACGCTGCCTAGAGGTCTTTATGGATGATTTCTCAGTTTATGGTGCATCTTTTGATGAATGCCTTTACAATCTGGATAAGGTATTACAACGTTGCGAGGACACGCATTTGGTCCTCAACTGGGAGAAATGTCATATGATGGTGAGCGAAGGGATAGTGCTAGGACATAAAGTGTCTAGCAAAGGTTTGGAGGTAGATCCGGTAAAAATTGAAGTAATTTCCAAATTGCCCCCACCAAATTCGGTAAAAGGGGTAAGAAGTTTCTTAGGTCACGCCGGTTTCTATCGTCGTTTCATAAAAGATTTTTCAAAAATCGCCAAACCTTTATCCGAGCTTCTAGAAAAGGATGTTGTTTTTTATTTCAATGACAAATGTTTACACGTGTTCAATGTGCTGAAGGAAAAATTGATTTCTGCACCGGTTGTTCAAACACCAGATTGGACCAAGCCGTTTGAACTCATGTGTGATGCATCTGATTTTGCTGTTGGAGCTGTGTTGGGATAGCGGGTGGACAATAAACCCACTGTGATTTTTTATGCCTCTAAAGACTTTGAACGATGCCCAACTCAATTACACGACTACCAAGAAAGAATTGCTTGCCGTTGTTTTCGCTTTTGAAAAATTTCGGCAATATTTAGTTGGATCGAAAGTCGTAGTTTGGACTGACCACGCCGCTATTAAGTATTTGATGGAGAAAAAAGATGCCAAACCTAGATTGATTAGGTGGATCTTGCTTTTACAGGAATTTGATATCGAAATCAAAGACAAGGCGGGGATTGAAAATGTTGTAGCGGATCATTTGTCTAGGTTAGAGAGGGTAGATGAACTAGATTTACACATACCCATTACCGAGACATTTCCGGATGAACAACTTTTGAAAGTGAATTCTAAAGATCTGTGGTTTTCATATATTGTGAACTATCTTTCTTGCAGGATCATCCCGAATGATTGGACGTATCAAGAGAAGAAGAAATTCTTCCATTCTCTACGATATTATTTTTCGGATGACCCTATTCTCTTGAAGCAGTGCATGGATGGTGTCCTACGCAAGTGTGTACCTGAGGTGGAATACGAGAGTGTTCTTCGTCATTGCCACACACTATTGATAGGCGGACACCATGCAAGCTCTCAAACGGTAGCCAAAGTACTGGAAAGTGGCCTATACTGGCCTACTTTGTTTAGGGACGCTTACGAGTTCATGAGGCAATGTGATTCCTGCCAAAGGGCGGGTAACATTTCGAAGAGACAAGAGATGCCCCTAAATGTTTTCCAGGAGGTTGAAGTATTTGATTTATGGGGTATAGATTTTATGGGACCCTTTCTGTCCTCAAATTCTAATTTGTATATCCTTTTAGCTGTTGACTATGTGTCAAAGTGGGTGGAGGCAATACCCACGAGGACTAACGATTCCACTGTAGTGTGCAAGTTCGTTAAGGAAAATATCTTCTGCAGGTTTGGTGTGCCCCGAATGATCATTAGTGATGGGGGTACGCACTTCCAGAATCAAAATTTCTCAGAATTATTAAGAAAATACGGGGTCAAACATAACATTGGTACCCCATATCACCCGCAAACTCAAGGACAGGTGGAGTCTCCAATCGAGAAATTAAAAAGATATTGGAGCGTACTATGGCTTCCATGAGAAAGAATTGGAGTGCCTTACTACCGGATGCGTTGTCGGCATACAGGACAGCATACAAGACACCTATAGGCACCACACCTTTTAGGTTGGCGTACGGTTGGGCCTATCACTTACCGGTGGAGTTAGAGCACAAAGCACATTGGGCGCTTAGAAAGCTAAACTTGAGTTATGATGAAGCGGGGAAGAAGAGATTACTTGAACTAAATGAGCTGGATGAGTTGTGAATGAATGCATATGAGAACTCTCGGATATACAAGGAGCGCACAAAGTTGATCCACGATCGCCACATTCAGATGCGCACCTTTAAGAAAGGAGATCGTGTGCTTTTGTTCAATTCGAGACTAAAGTTGCATCCCGGGAAGCTAAAATCCCGATGGAGTGGACCATTCACAGTAGAAGAGGTCAGACCACATGGCGCAATCATGGTGCGTGATGGGGAGACTACATTTTTGGTCAATGGGCAAAGGTTGAAGTTGTATTTTGGTGAATATTACACGAGGAAGGTGAATGAGGTCAAACTCATTTCGCTTTCGGATGCATGACGTGCTTCAAGTCGTCTAGCCTAAGACATTAAATAAGGGCGCTTGTTGGGAGGCAACCCAACCATCGGTACCTTAGTTTAGTTTCTGTTACATTTGTAGTTTGATTTGTTTTGACTTTGTTTTTAGTATTAAAAATATAATGTGATCGTTTTCTCACTGTGCAGGACTGAGGTAGAGTCGATACCATCGACCCTTGGGTCGATGGTATTGACCTAGGTACAGGTTGGTGACTGCAGAAATCGCACTGCGTCGATACTATCGATGGCCTCGTCGATAGTATCGACACACCAACAGGTTGATCGCAAAGTCCAAGTCGATAGTATCGACATGCCAGTCAATACCATCGAGATCTCTGGAGATTTTCAGAAGAAATCATCTCAGTGAAGTCGATACCATCGACGGGCCTGTCGATGGTATCGACACAATCATATACAGAAGGTGGCGGCCGGCCTCGCGAGGGTTTGCCCTAATCAGAGAGTCGATACTATCGACTCGCGTCGATAGTATCGACACGCCGCGTCAACAATCCGTGAGGAAAGATCTACGGCGATCGCAGCAACCGGGAAGTCGATCCGGGGGACGAGTCGATACCATCGACTCGCATCGATAGTATCGACGCGTCAGCAATCCGGGCCCCACAGATCCAGCCATCGACGACCGTCGATACTCACAGAAGTACGGATTGTGCTACCCGTGTCGATACCATCGACTCGCGTCGATGGTATCGACAGGCAAACACCAACGCCGGCCACAACTATATATGAGAAGGATTTGCGTCAGATGACATCACAAATCCAAAGCAATCCTCCTCCACCTGTGCCGAGCGTATTCCAGAGTGATCTGAGCCTGACGACGAGCATCACTGAGCACCTTCTTCATCCAGCGGAGATTCCTTTCTCCGATCTTCACCGAGCTCTCTCTCTCTATTCCTCTTTCTGTCGCGATCATGGTGCATGTTGCTGGTGCATCGTCGTCACGCGCCGACCTGATGGAAATCCCAGAATTCATGCCACAACCTACCGCGTCGATTGCACGCCAGCGGCTGATTCATCCATCTGCGGAGGTTAGGAAGATATACGAGGAGATCTTAAAGAGAAAGATCGAGCCGACCCGTTATGTTGAACGGGAAACCATCCGCAACTTGGGGTTTGAAGCTAACCTCGACTACATTCTGAAGGGACAGGCCCGACACACGGGAAGATGGCCTGACGAGCTGGAGTTTCATGCAGATGGCCAGCCATTTTTCGGCGAGTGGCCTACGTACAAGGATCTGGTGGCTGAGTTTATGGCGTCGTTGGACGTCTGCATCATACCCAATGACGTCATATCCACCGACCGCAAGTGGATGAAGTGTCGGGTGTCTTTCCGGCTGTACAACAATGACTAAACCCTTACACTCTAACAGTTCAACAAGATCTTCAACTGGAATCATTCGCGGTCAGACTACCGGCGGCCGGACAACCGCACCGACTACGATGCAATCTTCGCCGAGCTTGTGACGGTGCCGCCGGGCAAGTCAATGAGCTACCACAATGTTGCGGTAGCCAACTTTGAGCATCCATTTGTCCGGATACTCCATCGGATGCTGAGTTCTACGTTGTTTGCTAGGGGTGATCTGGCTCTCAGCAAGTTTCAGGAGACGGACCTATTTTTCTTGTATAAACTCCTGAAGCGCCAAGAATGCAACTGGGGAGCTTTCTTTTTGCAGCGGGTTTTAGCGGTGAAGAGGAGTACACGGAAAGCTCCAATTCACTTTGGCGGGCTTATCACCAAGCTGGCCTCCTTCCTTGGGTTGAATTTCCAGCAGCTTACTCCTCTCTCCAACAGGAGCAAGGTGAACTTGCAACATCTGCACCGCTCCAACCTCATCCTTCTTCGATATGGCTTGGCGTATGCACACTGCCACGTCAACCATGATTACCAGGAATGCTCTCTTCCCGATCCGGTCTTCAACATCGAAGGGGTGCAACACTTCCGATGGCCTATCATAGCCATTGCTGACTCCGATGAAGACGGCGGAAATGACGATGATGAAAACAATGACGATGAGGCTGAAGAGGAAGAGGAGGCCTACACCCCTCTTCTGGCACGAGTGGCACCACGGAAGCGTCCTCGCATGCATTCGGGTGCATCTTCATCTTCACAGCCTCCATCACCACCACCGCCCTCGTAGCCAAGCGAGGATGTCTATTCTATGCAGGGCATGTATGCTATGCTGCATGACATACATCAGACGCAGCAGCATCATACTATGACGTACACCGGTATTCAAGAGACTACAAACCGTCTACTCGACAATCAAAGGGCAATGTTCGAGAACGAGCATCTTCTCCTCGACAACTAACAATAGATTCATGACCGGTTGCATAGGATGGAGATGCAACATCATCCCTTTTACGATCACTATTGGAGCCAAAACTACTTTGGAGGCTATCCACAACCTCCACCTAGGGCCCAGTTTGATCCGAGCTTCCAGGGGGAGTACCCATCTTGGGACCCCACGGCTCCACAGTACCCGCCTCTGCCTGAAGAGTAAATCGGTATCTCTATTCTAACCTTTAAGATTGTTTTTGACTATGAGGCCATAGTCGAATTCAAGCTTAGCGGGGGTAGTTGGAACAACTCTATCTTTTATTTTCACTGTTTTTTTAGTTTTATTACTTTGCAATCTTAGTTTGTTTATAGGATCCACATTCTATCTTAGTGTAATTGTGGATGTCTTAAGTCTTATGTCATCTCAGTTGCATGTATATGGGAATTAAGGGAAAATTAAAATTTTTGAGTGTTCGCAAGCTTGAGTGTTGTTCAACTTTGATCACTTAACTTAATAAAATGATTGGTTTCGTCAACTTTAAAACAAAAAATCACAACTGTACATTCCTAATGATTCATGAAAGTGGACGGAATTGGTTGTTTGAGCCTAAACTGACCAAATGATAATGAGATTCTAATTTGAAGTAAGAGAGAGAAACCTCTTAACTGCTACACAGGTCAGTAAGGAGGGACACATAATACTTTTCAGAGGTTCAGTCAATTAGTCTTGTGATCTGTCCACCTCATTGCTTTTCACAATCCATCATAAGATTTGGAAGTAAAGTACGGTTTTAACCTTTTTGATTGCATGTCATGTAGATAGGACTTGCATTGCAACCACTTACATATGTTTTGCATGAAAAATAAAAAAATATAGAACAGTATACATGCACATTACCCTTAGGTGCATGTCATTTAGTTGCATTCATAACTTTTATGCATAGAGTACATCATGTACCTCATTTTCTCTTTAATGGTGAATTAAATTGTTCCATACCTTCTAAATAGTTCAACTATTCGAGTTATGCAGAAAAAGTAAGCCCAATAAAGTATTCATTGTCAATTGTGGATATAAGGGCTTTAGAGAAAAAAAATGAAATTGAAAGGGAAAAAAAAGAAAGTTATTTAGAAGCAAGTAGAATAAGAAGGAGAAAGGAGCATAATCTCACCTGCATTTTAAGATGAGTAAGTACATGATGTAGCTCAATTAGATATCCATCTCATTTTGAGATGGGATGTTAGTACATGCATCATTCCACCCAATCTTAGGCATTAGGGCATTTTTCATGTGCATTTGCATCATTTAGGGAATTTTTGTTTTATGCATGTTGAAACCGTATAATGCTTCCACTTCTTCCATTATCCACCCATTCCATCCACCCGTTGCTCGGATTGGTAGGCCACCGTGATTTTCTCCTCACTTGTGAATATCAGGAGAACTGCTTCCATGTAGATGGTAGTTAGGGCGAGCAACGTAGTATAGGAGATCACAAGATGCACTAAGTCTGGACCGGCGAATTCTATTATGTTAACTGCCTTATGTGATAGTGTTCATCAGTTTTGAGGTAGACATCTTTTATGGATGATTACTGTCGCCTTTAGGGTAGTTATCATTCTGTGGTTAGCGAAGGTCGGTATGCGGATGTCCGGTGGGAGTCATATGGGATGTTTGTTGTGATGCTTTGTTCTTTAGTTGACTCTGGCAATTCTATTCTAAGGTTTAGTTGCTCGAGGGCGAGCAATGTTCAAGCTTAGGGGAGTTTGATGCGATGATTTTGAGTCGCATTTATAGACTGGTTTGATATGTGTTTTATGCATTTATTAGTCATTTTCATGGTTAATGTTGCATAATTCATCTGCTTTGGTCTATGCTACTTCTCTATGTCAAATTTCCCTTATTTCGGCATTTTTATTATTATTTATCAAAAGAATACGTTTTGTGTAGACTTATGTGGTTTCGTGTGTTAATTTCAGGAAAAACAAGTATCTGCTACTGTCGATACCATCGACAGTGGTCGATACCATCGACTGGACCACAGGTTGCTAGCCGCAAAGACCAAAATAAAGTCGATACTATCGACAGGGATGTCGATGGTATCGAGATACCATCAGGTTGCTAGCGAGAAGTGAGTCGATACTATCGACCCATATGTCGATACCATCGACTAGTGGAGCTTCAGCGATGGAAGAAGACAAAAGTGACACCTAAGAATGTCGATACCATCAACCCTCGTCGATGGTATCGAGATGGCATCAGGCGCAAAGACAAAAGAAAAGAAGAACTACCGATATCGCGCTAGGTCGATACCATCAACCCGCGTCGATGGTATTGACACCATCAGATATGAGTTTGCTTCATATTGATCTTAATCCGACGGTTGTGATTAATTGGTGACCTAACTCGGGAAATATACCTAATGACGGTGCCCAAGAGGGGATCATCACGTTATTAGACGCATCACACATCCCGAGAAGGTGTGGAGAGAAAAACGGAGCCCAGAAGCACGCCCCAGCCGATCCGGACGCCGAAGAAGACGATTTCCACCACCGAAAGGCGGGAGAACACGTATTCCACGCCAAGGATCGCTTGGATCTTCTCCGTTCAGGGGTTTCACCACTCAATCACATTTTTCTCCATGTTTCCCTTTTTCTACTCCACGTTTTGCTCTGAGATGAACATGCGGGGCTAATCCCCTTTATCTTTGGGACCGGGAGTAGCCTAGGAATTCATTGTATGACAATTTTATCATAGTAATTCATATCTTAGCTCTTAAATCCATGGTATAATTTTGTTTTCTCAATTATATTGTTATGCTTGATCACCATAATAATAATCTAATGCCCTTAATTACTTTAAAAGAAGAATTAATGGTTGAAAATAGACGAAATTTACATTAATTGACAAATCCCTTGAACAAGGTGGTGTAAGGTTAATGGTGGATACCGAGAGATCATTTTTAATGCACCTAGTTTAGGGTATATGTTACTACGACGGTGGAACCGACCTAGACGTAGGTAGTGAATTGTACCACGACAGTGGGCAATTCTGATTTCAGGCCACTACCCAGATAGAGAGATAAAATTGAGTGACTGCATAGAATTTGATACATTGAAAACTCGTGGTGAAACCACAATCCTAAAGATCTCATTTTAAATTGATTAAAACAAACATTTAATCATTTGCTTTGTTTTGTTTTGTTTTTATTTTCTTTTAATTTTAACAACAACTCTCAACTATTTAATCGTTCTAGCTGATCGCGAGTAGTTAGTAGGAGTCTCCGACAATTTCACATATCCCTGAGTTCGACTTGGGCCTCCAAAGGCCTATATTACATTGACGCGTTCACTTGCGTTTCTACGCACGGTAAATTCGTGTCAGCCTCAGAGACAATCAGTTGGTGATCGGTTTTTGTTTAGAGAAATCAATGATTTAAGGTTGAGAACCCTAGAATCTGCATGAGAGATCAAGTTGTTGGGGAAGACGGATGGGAGCCGCTCAGGATGTTTCTAGAAAGAAGTTGTAGCTTTCTCTCTCTAAGTTCAAAATAATACCGTTGGAGGAGGCCGATATATCCACTCAGGATTTGCTTTGGTTTTGTTTATAGTAGATGTGATATTTCCTGCTCTTTTGGGATGGCAAGGAACCTCATACCCAAGGCAAGATGTGTGATTCTTGGCCCATGTTTTTATATATATTTGGGAAATTGGTAGTATTTCTTTCTCTATCAGATTTCAACTTTATGAGGGTTGGCCACAATTGTGTTTATATTGTTCTAGGGCTATGCTTATCTCACATGCATGTAGGTTGATGATTTTTATGATAGGTTATGTGCCCAAATTGTTTATGGATTATGTGCCCAAATCTTGATATGTGCTTATGTGGCACTACTTTATTGTTTTGTTTATGTCAAGTATCCTCTTTTATCATGTGATGGTGATTCTTTTCTTTTATGCCCGATTGGGTAGTCCTTATCTCTTACATGGGAAGCCTTTTATTTTGATGACCCTTATTCTTTATAAATTGCTCAATTTGCTTTTTAGTATGCACATACCAGCCTTTGCTGATGTCTTATATTGTTTCTCTTTTGTTGGGGGATGCTTCCAACCCTAGGTGGAGGACTTGGATAACAAGGCATGTTGACCTGGACTTAGCTTGAGATCATGAGGCTTGGAGACAATATTTAGGTGGTTTAGATTTCCTCTACATGGATCCTTGTGTCGTAAGTTTAAGATGTTCCCTTGTTTTATAATTGAATATAGTCATGTTTCATTCTTCTGATATACTTTGGTCTTTTGATTACCAATATATAAAGATTTGAAAATTTTACACCCACTCCATCGTGCCTTCTGAGTGTGTTTGGACTGGAGGTTTTATTGTTCAAATTTTTAGTAGAGAGGTGGTTTCACTTCTTTATAGAAAGTCATTATGGGACGTTTCCCTATGTTTCTCATAGTAGATTGCAATTGAACGGCTTAGTTGTTTAATTACTTCCTACAAACTATAAGGTCCTATGTGTAACACCTTATATGAACATAACTTGCTCAAAACCAAGATGTTATCTCTGTAGGTTTGAATACATAGAAAGAGATTGAAAGTCATTATGGACATTACTGGTGACCAATCCTAAAAAGGAAGGTCACCAAGTGGTCAAGCCTGGATGGGAAGTCCAGTAGAATACCAAGATCGAAAGGGAAGGTCACCAAGAGGTCAAGCCCATATGGGAAGGCCAATAGATACCCAAGCCCAAAAGGGAAGGTTATGTGTGTCCACAACATGGATAAGACCCCATGAGAGGGTATACCATAGAGATTGAGCAATTAAAGGCTGAGAAATTATAGCAGAGAATGTATGTTTGATTATTTAATAATAATTGTTGATACGGTTGATATGTTGTTACACCTACTTTGTTTGCACCATGTGCACAACATAGAAATATACTGATAGCGTTTTGGATTGTCGTTGTTTAGGTAATTGCAATATATGAAGATCTCAAGACATGGGAAACTGACCAAAGACATTAAAGCTAAGAAAAGGAGGATTAGTTAGATGCTTCTTCTCATATGTAATAGTTCTTATGTTAAAAGTTCATGTAACTCCTTAGAGGAGCATCATTTTACATCATGTAAACAATATTTGTGAAATATTGGAAAGTATTTTCTATTATTTATTATGTACTAAATTAGAATCTTGAGGATTTAGTTCATGGCTCTCTACTTTGAGGTCCTTCCTTAATTGGAGGACACTAAAAATTGAGGTTGTTACATTTGGTATTAGAGACCCAAATTTTTTAAATGATACTTAATAGTTGAAAATTTCAAGTAATCTGTAGAAGTATAAGGAGAATTATTAGGGCATAAACTAAGGGCAATATTGTCTAGAAAGGATCACAGTTGGGGGGGTTGGCAATATTTTCCTCTACAACATATTAAGTTTGTATACAAGGGCTCTCTTAGCCAATGTGTTACCTTCATGGACACAACCTAGGGTTTGCCTGAAGTAATATCCCCTATATGGTTCTCATCTCTAAGTTCATCCAATTCTCATCTCCTTGTTAAAATAAACCCTAAAAGGAACTTCCCTCCTCATCTCAAGTTAGGAATTTTGATAAGAAGTAGGATTAAGGCATCCTTACCCAATTAATGTACATGTAATGTGGTAATAATGATAGAGTTAAGAAAAAGTTCTTATGTGTTTGTCGTTATACGGGTGAACCCTAGATGGAACTAGGGTGGGTTTAGGAAAACCCAAAGTGGTTCAAGGGATATCAAAACCCTAATATGTAGGGTGTACACCCTAACCTTAACCTTAAAACCTAATCTTGAGTAATGGGTGTGGGTAAAGTTATAACCCTACCCAAATAAGCCATGAGCAATGGAAAGAGAAAAGAGAAAACACAATGAGTTTGGACACCCTATAATCCCCATGAATGGCACGTGATGTATGTCAGAGGTTTTGAATATGTAAAGAAAAGACAAAAGTAATCTTGCTTACATGAAAATGAAAATGTGAGACCCTTAATTCGACTTTTAGGGTTAGCATCCCAACCTAGGGTGGGTTAAACCAAGGATTGGAAAATATCTATAGCAAAGTCAAAACCCTAAACATGTGAGGTCAGGGAGTGGCTAGAAAGCCTAATATCCTTACTTTAGGTGTCCTTAAATGAAGTGTTCCCACACATGTATGAGTAGGAGGTAGTCATGCACCTAAGTAAAAGTGAGTGGCATCATGCCCGTAGAGAAATTGGTTGTAGATTAGATGCCTAAAGCCTTTTTGGAACATGTGATAGATAGAATAGATGAAATGGGTTTGTATGATATGATCTATGTTTGATATAATGAGATAATATGGTTTATGATAATCTCAGTCAGATTTAAGGATTTCACATGAGATTTGATGATGCAAGTATGCGTGCCTCTCTGAGGTGAGAAAAGCTAAGTTAAGATAAGATGTGAAAGAGAAAGAGGTTCAATCCTTATTACAAACAAAGACATCTAGTGCTGGGATTAGTTATAGGATTAACTACAGGGAGAGTGAGACCAGAGAGAGCTGATTAGAAACCTAAACTACAAGATGTGAGCAATTATGAGACATATTTGTTGTGATATGTCCTAAAATAGACTACTCGTAGGTGAATTAGTTGAGTTTCTTTATGCATGATTCCTATACTCTTGGTGTAACCTAGATGTCCTTAGAGGACCAGACTCTAGAGATAGAGAAATAGGTTGCTTGCATATATGTGAAATGATATGAGTACCTACCATCTAGGTGAGGGAGAGAGAGTCTCGAGATCATGAGGAGGTAAGGAATGTTAGTATGTTGTGAAGCCTCATGCTCGGGTTGGTGGTTTCCTGCATAGGACTCTAGTGGTTGTTTAGAGAAAGAGAGAGAGAGTTTGTTAAGAATACTTTATGAGTAGAGATCTATAAATAGAAATTGATGTCATGTTTTGGTTCAGCTTGTGCTTCCATGGCTCAATCTTGCAAAGTGATGATTGTTGCAAATGAGGTAGACTTGGGAATCCTAGACCAAAAAGGGAAGATAGAGATAGTGCATATAATACTCATAGAGTTGAGTGAGCTCATGGAGATTGAGTGTGGCACCACCCCCAAGTAATGGGCTAGGGGAACCACAATCAGCCTTTTTGATAATGTTTGACAAGCCACTCATGTAATTTTGTTAGCACAACCACAATATAACATGTGTATGAAGATGATCTAACACTGGGATATGATATATGGATATGACATGATGGGAGGCTCAAAAATGGTTTAATAGTTCTCTATCTAAAATTGGCTAGCCATATGCATGAATTATAATAATTTGAAATAGATGGATAATCTCATAATGAACCTTTACTAAAGTTTATAACCGAATATGAGAAAGTGAAATGAGATAATATTCATGATAACATTGAATGTGGTTGTAGTTGACATCAGGATTGTGTGGTAATTAAATTTATCTTCTTTAAGGTATGATTTATCTCTTAGTGGCCTACTATATAGTATGGTTTTCATAATGAACTAGAACCTAGAATTCTACCCTATTCTATGATTAGAAGGCTAGTGAGGTTAGTTCCTTAGATTTGATCAAACAAGGATAAAAATTAAAACACATTTACATGATAACTTAATTATGTGACAACATGTAAATAAAATCATGATATATATTATGTATATTTTCTTTACTAACATAATGGTTAAATAAAAATGAACAATATGTTTTGGTGTGACAATTGGTAAATTAATGTTCATAAATATTAATATTATCTCATAATTTAAATAAATTTGGAAAATAATGGATATAAATGTAAAATAAGAAAAATGTAGAATTTGGTGCAAAATAATAATATATAGCTCTTTTAAAAATGTATTGAAGATAATAATACTCAATTAAGTAAGTGTTGATGATTAAGATATAATATTTTAATAAAAATAATGGTAATATGTCAAAAATACAAATGGTGTCATAATTCATAAAAGGAAATCTTAAAAGTAAAATATAATCATAAATGTGTGTTCCTTGCATCCCAATTGCCTTGGGTTCCAAGTTTCACATTATTTGTATAATGATAACTATTTTAATTCTAATTGGAAAAGAAAATAAGAATAGGAGCCAAAAGTGTTAAATAAATTACTAAATATATTCAATAGTAGAAATAAATCTCAAAATTCAAAATCTACATACCAAAATTAGTTTATGTGTAAATTTCCACTTTATTTGGACAAACTTATCTATCCTAGTGCAGTTTAGGAGAGAGAATGTATATTAAAGACCAAAATATTAACTAAAATGCTAAACAATCAGAGTAATAAGAATTCATTGTAAAATCATTTTCCCCATGATCAAGTTTGCTTGTAGGTTAAGTTGCACATCTTTTAGGAGTTTCTAGATGCCTCAAATTCCTTAAGAAAAGAAAATGATTGATAAGGCCAAAAATATTGAATGTATTATTAAAAAGAAAACATATAATGAATAATGTAAACCAACTTGTATGCATTGTAATAAATAAAATTGTGATGTAACATAAGGAGAAAGTACATGCATGTTAAGTCTATGAAAATATTATCATAAAATATATAAGATCCCAAATTTATGTCAGAAATGCATTAATAAATACATATGTAAATAATAACATCACACTCATATGTACTAAATAATTATTAGTAGTATAAAGAAGTAAGATAATAAAATTTCCCCTCTTTAATTATCTTTATTGGGTGTTCTTAATATTATGATAACAATTAATATGTATTGGGAAACTAAGTTACTATTATCTGAAAGAAAATATAAATAAACATAGTTGAGGATAATGAAGAGAGATTGAGGAATTTAAGTAAATATAAGATATTCTTTACTTCTCTCATGGGTGGACAGTTTTGAAAGTATCATAAATACACAATATAGTAACAAAAAATATTCATATATATGAAATAATTCACTATACAATTTTTAAACAAGAAAGCAATGTCAAAATTATTTCTAACGTATTAATTGGTCCAATTACCAAACTCCATTTTACTTGGATAATACTACTACCCATAAACAAACTATAAAATAAATTAATAAGATATTGATAAAAGGATTCAAATAAAGTAAATGACATTTGAACATTCTAAAAATAAAAAGTAATGTAAAATTCGAATTCTACATATCTTAATTAACATATGTGTGGAATTTTATTTTATTTTGAACTTTTTTTAGACCCTCAAATAAATTTGGAAGGAGAATATATAATTGGAAACATTAATTGTTAATTGTATAATATAATACATTCCATTTGAGATGATTATAATTGTCTTCCTATCATGTTTTATTTTCCTTGTTCCTTTTCCATGTGGTATTCTCTTTTCTCTCGATTTCTACTCCTGCTCTCCTTTCCTCTTTTTCCTTTATTAACCTTTCCTTGTTTTCTCCCGCATCCCTACATTGATATTCACATTTTCATTTATGTATTTTGTCCCTTATCTTTTTTCATTTACAATATCCTATTTGACTAGCTAATGATAGTAATATATATACTACAAGATATGCACTCTCTGTACCATAGACAGTGACTACCATCCATCGCCATGCCTCTCCTAAAAAAAACCATGCATGTTAACCTACATAATACCCATGAAAACTTTGTCTCCAATATGCCCATAGATACCTGGTTATCATCAGTCATCAACTCTTCACAACGGCGGGTCTCGAACCCTATCACCACATCAAATCATCACGATTGGCTCCGGTGGAGGCCTTTGATGCTTTTCCAATATCATGTTTCTTTATCACATCACAAAGTGCGTGTGGACTGAGATGGAATTAGTGTTTTGACTTTGGGCATATGTAGACTTCTTGATTTATGTTTGCATCCCCTACCATTCTTTTTGAGTCATTCCTCTCTCTTAATGTATGTTGCATCCACCCATGAGTCATATTGAGCAATTGTTTTCTTTACTCTTTCTCTCTCTCTCGACCTTTTTTGAGGTATTTTGGTAATAGATATTATCTTTCTTGACTTGATGACCTATTCGGGTCCAATCTTAATGACTTTGAGATCTTGATCTATGTTGGACACTTACTTATATCTTGTTCTTCTTAATCCTAACAATTGTGATCCTGTGAAGCATATTATTGTGGAATTGATTGTATATTAGTTTATTGGTCTTCTGACCCAATTAATATAAGTTGGATGATCTCATCCTTTATTTTGACATGACTATACTTTATCTTGTCTACCTGATTTGCATGTGTGATTGACTAGTCATAACTAGTAGTGACACCATTTTATTTTTGGCATTGAGGTTTTAGTCCTCCTATCGTTGTACTGAGGTTTTAGTCCTCCTGCATTATATTATATTCTGGGCACTGAGGTTTTCATCCTCCTATCATTGCACTGAGGTCTTAGTCCTCCTACAAAATACTATTTTTGTTTGGCACTGAGGTTTTAGTCCTCCTCATGCCTTTAGTATGGAATATATGGGTTTATATCTTGCTTTGTAGTATATGCTAGTCTTTTTATTACTCAACATGAAATTGTTTATGAAATTGTGATATTATTATTGTGGCATGTTTTAAGGAAAGAAGTCTCTTATTCTATATCATCATTTTATTGACTTCATATTATTTTATCCACGGTTGGGTGGTCCTTTCCTTTTTCCATGGGAAGCCTTGTTTATTTGACGTCTTTTATTTCATAATGTTGCTCAATACTAGATTTCATATGCTCATAACAGCATTTTGCTAATATATCTACTTTTTTCCTCTTATTGGGGTATGTTTCCAACCCTAGGTGTAGGTCAAGTAGAAGTTAACCAAGTTGAACCATGACATCAACAAGTGTAGTTGAACCTTTTGGGAGACTTTCTTGAGGTGGTTAGATGACCCCGTGTTGACTCTATATTTCGTTTAGTTTTCATATGTCTCACCCTATTTGGTGAAGGATAGTGATAATATCTAGCATTGCAATAGTTAGATATTTTGTATTCCACTACTATATTTGGTTTATGGTACATACATTATGAATTGGTTATCATCCCATCAGCAAAAAATTATAGTGGTGTTTGAAATATGGGATGTTTCCTTTTTATTTAATTTAGTAGGGAGTGGATCCTCTCTCGCATCCCACTCATTATAGTACGGTATCAAAGTCATTAGCATTCAGTTAATCTAACTATTTCTATCTTGTCTCCCTTAGTATGTTTACCCTAGGAAGATATGGCATCTACAAAAAAAATTGGTGAACCTACCCTCCTTACCCCTCTAATATGTGGAAGGTTGTACTAGGTGAATCTTTAGTTTTGAGAGGTAAACCACAGGGTTTCTAGGTTAGAATCACAAGGACCTAAAATTCAACCCTAGGTGTATTTGACATGTCATTTGGATGCATGAACAACATAAACCCCTACAAATATTCAAAACTTAAACATGCATAAGTGACTATTGTACCTTGGTGATGTTCAGTTTGACTTATTAGGTTATACCATTTTAAGGGGTGGAGAATAGGTGATTGATAATGTATAGATGTTTAGATCCTTTTAAGGGGTGGAGTATTTTAATGAATCACAACCTAGAATTCTACCCTATTCTATGATTAGAAGGCTAGTGAGGTTTATTCCTTAGATTTGATCAAACAATGATAAAAATTAAAACACATTTACATAATAACTTAATTGTGTTACAACATGTAAATAAAATCGTGAAATATATTATGTACACTTCCTTTACTAACATAATGGCTAAATAAAAATGAATAATATGCTTTGGCGTAACAATTGGTAAATTTATGTTCATAAATAATAATATTGTCTCATAATTTAAATAAATGTGAAAATAATGGATATAAAATTTAAAATAAGTAAAATGTATGATTTCCTACAAAATAATAATATATGGCTCTTTTAAAAATCTATTGAAGATAATAATACACAATTAAGTGAGCATAGGTAATTAAGATATAATATTTTAATAAAAATAATGGTAATATGTCAAAAATTCAAATGGTGCCATAATTCATAAAAGGAAATCTCAAAACTAAAATATAATGGTAAATGTGTGTTCCTTGGGTCTGAATTGCCTTGGTTTCCAAGTTTCGCATTGTTTGTATAATGATAACATTTTTAATTCTAATTGGAAAAGAAAATAAGAATAGGAGCCAAAATTTTAAATAAATTACTAAATATATTCAATAGTAGAAATAAATCGCAAAATTTGAAATCTACGTACCAAAATCAATTTATATGTGAATTTCCACTTTATTTGGACAAACATATCTATCCTTGTGTAGTTTAGGGGAGAGAATGTATATTAAAGCCCAAAATATTAAATAAAATGCTAAACAACCACAATAATAAAAATTAATTGTAAAATTGTTTTCCTCATGCTCAAGTTTGCTTGTAGGCTAAGTTTCACATCTTTTAGAAGTTTCTCAATGCCTCAACTTCCTTAAGAAATGAAAATGAAAGATACGACCAAAAATATTGAATTTATTATTAAAAAGAAAACATATCATATATTAAATTAATAATGTAAACCAACTTGTATGTGTAATAAATACAATTGTGGTGTAGAATAATGGGAAACAATGATGTACATGCATGTTAAATCTATAAAAATATTATCATAAAATAAATAAAATATGTAATTTATTTTAGAAACACATTAATAAATACATATGTAAATAATAGCATCACACTTGTATGTACTAAATAATTAGATGTAAAATGTCAATAGTAGAAAGAAGAGAATACAATTTCTCTTCTTTCATTATCTTTATAGGATGTTATTAATATTATGGTAACAATTAAAATGTATTGGGAAACTAAGTTACTCATATCCAAAAGAAATTAGAAATAAACATAGTTGAGTATAATAAAGAGAGTTTGAGGAATTTAAGTAAATATAAGATATTCTTTACTTCTCTCATGAGTGGAAATTTTTGAAAGGGTCGCAAATACTCAATATAGTCGGTAAAACATTTATTTATATCAAATGATCCACTATACAATTTTTAAACAAGAAAGCAATGTAAAATTTATTTGTCATGTGTTAATTGGTCCAATTATCTAATTCCATTTTAGTTGGATAAAACTAGTACTCGTATACAAATTATTAAATAAATTAAAAAGACAATTCTAAAAGGATTCTAATAAAGTAAATGACATATTAAACATTATAAAAATGAAAACTAATTTAAATTTCGAATTGTACATGTCTTAGTTAACCTATGTGTAAAAATTTGCTTTATTAAGCTTTGTTTGGACCCTCAAATAAATTTGGAAAGATAATATATAACTAGAAATATTAATTGTTAATTTTTTAATTTAATACATTTCATTTGATATGGTTTCTAATTTTCTTCCTGTCATGATTTATTTTCCTTTACCTTTTTTGTGTGGTAGTCTCTTTTCTTCTGATTCTCGCTCTCTCTCTTCCTTCTTATTTTTCCTTTCTTAACCTTTCTTTGCTTTCGCCCACATCCCTCCATTGATATTCACATTTTGATTTATTTATTTTTCTCCCTTGTCTTTTTGCATTAATAGTATTCTATTCAACTAGTTGATGATAGTAAATGTATTCCCCAATATATGATCTCTCTGGATCATAGACGGTGACTACCCACCACCACCATGCATCTCACCAAAATGAACCTGTCGGGACCTGTTACACTAAATGATATTACTCAAAACATAAAACACAATCAATCACTAAATAATCACATACCCAAAAATATGGTAAATTAAAACCAATTTCAACGTCAACACCCACTCAAAAACATTTGCATGAGAGACCTAAATCTCTTATATCCATACTATGCCAAGAATTTGATACAAATTGTTCTATTGCCTTATCCACAACATATATACACATGAGAACAATATTTGTATATGCCACACAAACAAGCATTAATATGATAATAAAAGTTTGATTCGTTTCAAACACCATATACAAACTTTTCCTACCCAGACCTGAGAGTACATGGACGACTCTAGGACAAACTAGACATCTAATCAACTTTATCAAAGATTTATTATTGTAATTCCTCTTTACTTCCATGGTTCTATTGTCGTCACTGCCGATTATCTAAAAAAAATGTGGCGAACCACAAGGGTGAGACCCATGTCCCAACAAGAGATATAACCTCCAACAATGTTTATTGATTACAACATTTTTAAGTAATCAAACAGTTAAGAAAATTAATCAGATTTAACAAATAATCTCAGCAGCACTGATGATTAACAAAATGCACAAGGGAGCAGATAATAACTATCATCATTAGCTAGACTATCATCCTTTATCTTGTTGATAATATAAGCAATTCAGTAGCATATGCATATCTAGCATCATGAGCAAGTATAGTAACATAGCATAGCTAACAACATGAGCATGTCTATTGGTTGAGCATATCAACATTATAAGAAGAGCTAACAACATTAGCACAACTATCTGGATAAGCATGATCAATAGTATATGCATCTCTAGTTACAAAGGCATGGCTAGCATGCTAAACATAACTAACAACATGAGATAGCTAGCGTCATGATTATAATCAGCAATAGTAGTATAGTTATCAACATAAGCATGACTATTGTATGTATGAATCTACAATCTTAAGCATATCCAAAACATAAGTATATCTAATATCTCTTAACTGCTCTAAGCATCATCTTTATGTAAAGAGAACAAACAAGGGTTATCATCCAATGTGAAACGTTGTGTATAATCCTAAACAAATATGCTACACGGTTGTATTACATCTTTTATTACACCCTGGGGAATTTGAATTGTACCATTCAAAGTCCAACTGACCCCTGCAAAGGGCTATTCAGTTCCATACAAGATCTAGCAGTGTCAGTATCCTAAGATCTCTTCCCCTCGGTCAGTACGAGTAAAAAGGCAGTGACATATCAGTCAAAGTTGCCACCACAGTGACATATAGTCAAGCTAAAAACCACTAGTTCGACCTTGGTATAGGTCACGACACTAGAAACCAGGGTATTCAAACCCAATCAATGAGGTACAACCGCAGTTGTCCTCTAATCACATCATGTTATAATCACCGAGACACAACTGAAGCCATTCTCAATCACATCAGATGTATGAGGCATGACCATAGCCAACCTCCACAATCTGCATTGTGGATGACAAGGATATATCCTCAACCTGCCACCCCCACATACTCAATAGTATGTGCTCCTAGTTTCCTTTAGGAATAATCATTTCACCATCCAGCAAGTTCTGACACTGAAGATGGTTCTACGGCACATGACACTACATGATTAGAGTCGCACTTGATTAGTTATGCCAGTTGGGTGAATTAAGGTTGCATCAAACAAGTGGACATACAAACCCTAATTCACTTCTAGCAAGCATATAAATATCAAAACTTGAAAAGATATAAAATGTATGAAAAAGAATTTCTCATCCCATCATCACATGGTACTATTCACTTGCCATCCATGAGACTACACTAATCATCATATTATCACAAGATATAAATTCTTTTTACAATATCACATGGTATCAACCCTTATCAATATAAGAGGATTACACTTCATTTAGGGATCAACAATGCCCAAAGGTCATTAAGACCATCATAATATCAAAGGATATAAATCCTTTTCACAATATCACAGGGTATCAACCCTTATCAACACAAGAGGATTACACCTCATTATGGGCTCAACCATGCCCAAAGGTCATTAAGACCATCATAATATTCCCTGAAAGATCATCATTATCTTTGCATGCCTTATAACAAGGCTCAACAAAATCACTTATATATAATACACCGGATCAACACAATATTGCATTTATGAGCAAGGAGATGTTCATAAACAATCATAGTAGTGTTATATCAACATTAATAACATTCCTTTAATTCATCAACATGCAAGGAATCTAGATATGATTACCCTCATCATATTCATAATGCACATGTTTAGCATAACAAAGTATCAACCATGTGGCTATGATAACCACCAATTAACACATTAAGGTTATGATCATGTTAAGGGGGTTATTCCACCATCATTCCATCATATAAGAATGTTAAACATGAATACTCATCTTTATCTAATTGCATTAGAGTTAGGTTCAACGTGATAAATGATATCAATGTTACTAATAAGCACTTATACCCAAACCCTAACTCACAACATCCCCATTGGATCATGGATGCATAAGGTGAAGCATCACCATCACATTCCATACTATTCTAAAGTATGAACCCACACATAAATCAAGGTGTAACCATCACGTTATAGCATACTAGGGTTTCAACAATAATAGAGTACTCCATGATTGTATTAGTCATTCAAGGACTATTCATACCCAATTACCATCATTTAGTTATATTAAATCTAGGTATAACAAGATATACCTCATTAGGGTTACATATCAACACAATATGGTTATAATCCCTTCTATTAATATGAGTTAATAGGTAAGAATACCTTATTAAGGGTAACCCTCCATTTTTTCATCATCATTCAACTTGTATCACCATACCACAATGTCACCCAGAACCATTGGATGTTTAAAAGGTAATACCTTTGGCTGTTTACATAAGTAAACACCTTGGATAAACCACCTATGAAGTCCTTGATTTGTTCTTTATAAACAATCACCATCTAACCCTAGGCATCCCTTGATTAACAACAAAAAAAGTTCCATTGGAAGTAGGGTAAAACCCACAATCGACTGTTTATTTAGAACACGCCATCCATTGTCAACAAGTAAGATCCTTAAGTTGATCATATAAAGGAAACCATTTAAATCACATTATTAGGAACAACATATTACATTAGCCATCATTTCAATTTATTGGAGGAATAAACATTAGATCTTGACCATTGGGTCAAGTTCATATGCTAAAACCATCAATTATAGTATAGGTCTGACCATTGCATCAAGTGACCCCAGAAACCATTGGTATAAGGCTTAATTGATGATACAACTACAATGATTAACTCAAAATAGGTTGTAGAGACATGATACACCATCATTAGTGATCATGAAATCACCATTGGTTGTTAGATCAACACTATATTCATTAATCAACATCAAATATTAAGCTAATGTCAACATTGATTGATAGCATCAGTAAGGTGCTTAATGGTTGATCATTATACTTCTAATTGATCCAAAACCTGACCTAAGGGGGTGATCATAGGTTGTAACCATCATTTGAAACCCTTGATAACGACCATTAGTTGTTATTAAGACAACACCATAGGGTTGTTACAATGGTACCATCATCGGGTCATGGTTTATAGAAGAAATCAACTTTAAACCATAAAATTGACCATTGGTTGATAGGTGCTTAGCACCATAGGTTGTCAAAACAACCTGATCCAAGTCATATAATAGCTTAGTAATAATGTAAACATGATCACAGGTTCATATATAACTGAAATTAGAACAGGAAACATGATAAAAATTGATATCCAAATCAAGCATAGCTTTTTAGTGCATGGATCATCATTTTCAAGCAAGAACATGATCTAAAAAGTTTATCGTAAGCAATAAACGTGGAGCAAGTTATAAAACTTGCCTCTATAGAGTAGGTCAGATATCCAGCAGCAAGAATCTCAAGCAAATAGGGCAAGAAAACCTTGTATTTAGATCTGAACTTGGCCAACTATGCAATTCTCTCCACAAACAAGAAAAACCCTAGAAAAGAAACAAGAAGGAAGGATTTTTGAGTTCTAGGGCCACTTTCCCCATGGAAAACCATGGTTCCGACCTGGAGAGATGTAGGAGGAAGATTAGAAAAGAATTAAATGGAGGAAATAAGGAACAACTTACACTTTTAGGTCAATATCACTAGGAAGAAGCTTTATAGACCCAAAAAGGGAATCAATTGCAACCCTAGAATTTTTTCCAAGAAGATCCCCACTTTCTTCTTCCTTGAGCAGACAAATCGTAGATGAACAGAGGGAGAACGAAGTTGGGAGAAGGAGAGAGGTGTTGGATAGAAAGTGGCTCGTTTTGGTGCTTGGGGATAAGTATATGACACTTTAACATTAAGAAAAAGAAAAAGTTGAAACTCTAGTATATATCCAAGTGTCCATGACTTTTAATTATAAAGAATATACAAGCACACACACAAGCAGCTCTCCCACTATTTGTAGATACCTTCTTGGCTTGCCTTTGTCTAAATTCCCAGCCAATCACATAATTTCTTAGTTGATAGCTACTAAAGGTAGCTCATCCATGAAGGGGAAAACCCTAAAATACCCTTGGAGCAAACACCTTCAAACCAAGGTTTAAATAGGCTCCCCATGGCTCAAAAAGATCAAGAATTATGATATAATATACAAGGAACATAATGCAAGTGATAAATTGCAAAGAAAATCTCTCAATTGGGTAAATTGTAGAAAAGTCCAAAATGTGCATAAAATTGCAAAACTTGCTCAAACAGTGTTCAAATTGGACCAAATTTGAAACTTAAGCTTGTACTATGATTTAAAAGAATATCACAAGGTTATATTAGGGTTATAAGCATTCAATTATGATAATTAATCTTATTCAACTCATTAATCAAGTTTAGGGGCCTTACAGAACCCATGCCTATTAACCTACATAATACATATCCAAAGACTTGTTTGATTATCTACTTTGTCTTTGATACACCCATTGATACCCAGTCATCAACTCTTCACAACGGAGGGTCTCAAACCCTATCACTACACCGAATCATCAAGGTCGGTTGTGGCGGAGGCCTTTGATACTTTTCCTATACCATGTTTCTGGTCACATCACAAAGTGCTTGTAGACTGAGATGGAATTAGGTTTTGACTTTGGGCATATGTAGACTTCTTGAGGTATGTTTTCATCCCCTATTATTCTTGTTGAATAATTCCTCTCTCTTAATGTATTTTGCATCTCCCCATGAGTCATATTTAGAAATTATTTGCTTTACTCTCTCTTTTTTTACCCTCTTTGAGGTATTTTGGTGATGAATATTCTCTTTCTTGACTTGATGACCTATTTGGATCTAATTTTAATGAATTTGAGTTCTTGATCTATGTTTGACTCTTACTTATATTTTTTTCATCTTAATCCTAACTTTTTTGATCATGTGAATCATCTTATTGTGGAAATTATTATATATTGGTTTATGGGTCTTCTGACCCCATTAATAGTAATTGAATGGTTTCATCCTTTATTTGAACATGACTATACTTTATCTTTCTCATCATATTTGCATGTGTGATTGACTAGTCATAACTAAAATTAGTGACACCATGTTTATTTTTGGCACTAAGGTTTTAGTCCTCCTTCTACTGCACTGAGGTTTTTGTCCTAATTCACTATATATTCTAGGCATTGAGGTTTTAGTCCTCCCACCGCTGCATTGAGGTCTTAGTCCTCCTACTATATTTGTTTGGCATTGAGGCTTTAATCCTTATTCTTTATCATAATTTATTGAATTCATATTCTTTTATGCTTGATTGGGTAGTCCTTTTCTTTTTCCATGGTAAGCCTTGTTTATTTGACGTCATTTATTTCATAATGTTGCTCAATACTCGATTTAGTATGCTTATACTAGCATTTTGATGATATATCTACTTTTCTTCTCTTGATGGATACGCTTCCAACCCCAGGTGTAGGCCAAGTAGAAGTTAACCAAGTTGAACCAGGACATCAACAAGTGTAGTTGAACCTTTTGGGAGACTTTCTCAAGGTGGTTAGATGACCCTTTGTTGATCCTATATTTAGTTTAGTTTTCATATGTCCCGCCCTTCATGGTGAAAGATAGTGATAATATCAAGCATTGTAATAGTTAGATTTTTGTGTTCCATGATTCATTTGGTATCATGATACATAGACTTTGAATAAATTATTATCATCCCCTTTGTGAAAAATTATAGTGGTGTTTGATATATGGGATGTTTCCTTTTTATTTAATTTAGTAGGGAGTGGATTCCCTTTCAGGCCCCACTCCATACAATTGTATTAGGCGTGTACCATATACTTGGCATGTGATATTGGATGGAATTATTGTTGTTGTACGCTATGTTGCTTAAATTCTAGTATATATAGTCTTGAACACATGAAAAATAATATATTTGTTCCATTATATCTAAGCACTTCAACTGTTTGATAGTAAAGTGCTAAATGGTAAAGTACTTCAAATCTCAAATAGTGAATGCATGGATTATATAATGGAAAATATGCATAAAAGGCATGTTCTCTTGTGGTAATATAAATCTTGGTTCAAGTATGTTTTTGTTATCTTTTGTTGCTACCAAGTATTAGTTTTATCATGTCATGGGTTAGGACCTTCCCTAAAAGGGTGAGTTCACAAATCAGTTTAAGAAATGAGGTAACATTATATGTTACTTAAAGCTTGAAAAATTAAGTACATTGATCATGAAAGCACATATATTGAATACAATTTTTTGAATCTAAGCATTCCATTTCAAAGGCACATGAGGACAAGTTGTTGTGGAAGTGTTTGGCAGTATGGGACCAAGCCCAAAAGGGAAGTTTTCCATGAGCCTAATGTAGGAACATAAAGTGAATAATGTGCACCATAAGAGATGGAGGAAATATGGGTTAACGAATTATAACATAAAGATGATTTGCTCGAATATTGGTAGAGGAACCTTAAGAAAATGTGTAATGAAATAAAGTTATGACATCTCAATAGAACCCTTGGGAAGGGTAGATCCCTAAGTCAACCCTAAGATCATGTAGGGATGGTTAAAGGTACATAAGACTTATGAGTTCAAGTGGTGATCATGTCCTAAGTGCATAAGTACGTGAGACCAAGATATAACCATCCATGTGTACCGAAGGCCCATGTGGTCACGAGATTGGTCACCGTCATGAATTCATGAGGCTCATGGGGTCAATGTGGAGGCACTCCATAAGTGCATATGACCCTTGGGGTTCAAGAATAGATCACTCCTAGAGTACCTATATCCCTAGTAATCCTAAGGGAATGACTAAGGATAATGATACACGAGATGTAGATGTAAATAATACATGAAGTCATCTAATGATGTTGCATAGAATCTTAAACAGAGTTGTGTGGAAGCTTGGGAACTATGAGAAAATAACTTTCCATGTGAGGGCATGAAATTTTAAAAAAAATGTGGAGCCAAAAGTAATTATGTTCTGAAGTCATTTTTGAGAGTTATTCAAGTTAAAATTCAAAATTAGAAGATAATGTGTGAGTACACCATCTCTACTCTTGGAATGGGATGGGCGTTGGGTTTTAGCTCTGTTTTTACTTTTTTCCTCTATTCCTCCCCACTCTGGTTCTCTGAACCTCCCCTAGTTCTATATAAACCGACCATTTGGATTTGATGATCCTGTTTCACCAAGAAAATGATATTTGTCTTTTGTTTTCACATGTGGCTCCCAGTTGGACTCTGGGGAACCTTCTCTAATGGCTGGGATGTTTCGCAATGGTCATACAAGGATAACTCCACTAGCCCGATCCAACCAGGGTTTTCTCGAATTCCCTCTTTTTCTTGTTTGGTTACTTTCTCCACAATTCACTTTAGGTTCCCATCATATGGTTTGGTTTTTTGTTGCTTCTTCTCATCTTGGCACCATTTGCACCCATGGCTGGGATGGGTGTTGGGTTTTAGCAAGCTTGGTACTAGTTTGAGGAGATTTATCTTTCTTCTACCTACAACCATGTTGAAGAATTTGGTTTGAGGGTTGAGGACCTTGGGGTCCTTTTTTTAGGCTCTTTGAATTTGCATGATCCCTCAAATTTGTTGGTCATATTGAGTAATTACTTTATTTACTCTCTCTCTCTCTCTCTCGACCCTCTTTGAGTTGTTCTGCTAATTTATTTTCTCTTCATTGACTTGATGGCATATCTAAGTCTAATATTGCGAGTTTGAGTCCCTAATATTCTTGAACTATCTATAATTCATGTGGGACTCAAAAATTGTACTTTGCTTCGTGATGAAACCCAAATTGTGGAATTGAATCAATTTATTCCTTACTGTGAAATGGAACCTTGTTTTTCCCACTTTTGTGGTGGATGTTTCATATTATCCATTTATGTGATAGAAATCTCATTAATTATATTTATATGATTGAAATTTCACTTGCCTCTATATTTATGCATGCTTTGTGATTCAATGGCCCTATAGTTGTATAAGTGCATTGGTTTTATGGGTTTTTGTGCCCTTTATTTTTTGGGATGGAGGTTTTATGCCCCATACCCAAGTTTTGTGTCCAATTTATATATTATAGATTTTGGATTTTGTCCACTTTATTTATTAGGGATTTTTCTTATGTACCATACTCTTTTAGGTAATTGGGTTATGTTCCCTAGTCACCATTGTTTATTTGTATTTCTCTAGTGTTATGTTTATCCCACTTGTATTTAGGTTGCCTACTATTGTTGATGGGTTATGTGTCCTAAATTATTGTGTGTGAGTTTGTGGCACATCTCATTTTGATTAGTGGCAAGTGTAATTTTTTTAACATAATCTTATTAAACTTCATATTCGTTTGATACCCACTTGAATGGTACTTTCCTCTTGAATGGGAAGCCTTGTTATATTTGGTGTCCTTTTTCCTAAAATTGCTCAATCTCTATTAATATGCTCATATCAAAAATTTTATGTGGAAAACTTCGAATTTATCTTCTCTTGTGGGATATGCTTTCAAACCATAGATACAGGACAAAGTGTATTTGAAATGATGACCCGGACTGGACTGGTGGGGCTGACTCTTGGGAGATAGACTTGAGATAGCTTAAATATCCCTCTTCCTAGATCATGAAATTGTTTCCTTCATGTAATCCCTTAATGGGAGATTATTTGGTAATCTTGATAAATTAATATGGTCATGATACTTTTATTTTGATGTTATACTTTGGTCTTTATGATATATATTTTTAAAGATCAAATCAAAGTTATTCATCCAAATTGTGAAAAAAAATTTGTTTGTTATTGATGGATGACTCTTATTTGCTTTTACTAGGGAGTGGATCCCCTATGGGCCCCCCTCATTACAATAATCATCAACATCATTAATATTGTCAAAAAAAATGTTGTTAAAACCTTTAATGTATTCCTTAAAAGAAATTATGATACTAACTTTGCATGGGTTTCTAGATTTATTTTATGAAATGGATGAGGTATTTGTTTCGTTAATGTGTGAGATATTAGGTTGTTTGGAAAGAAAATTGTTGTGGCTACCCAAATTTTCTAAATTGTATAAGGACCAAGAATGCCTTTATCTATAAATCTTTATATGACAACCATTTTCTTAAAATGAGAGAAGATTAATCTTGAAGTATTTTATTCTTATTGTTGGGAGGTATAGTAGGATTATATGTGCTTTAAAAGCTATTACATTTCATTAATGTCGTTAGATGAGTTTATTTAAGTCTTTAGGTAGTTTAGATAGAGGGACATTAGTCTAGAGAGACGATATTATTGTATGTGTAACCTTCATTTCTAATGTGGAAAAATTTAGCTAGTTGGATAGGTTTGTTGTGGAAGATTTCAATTCTCGATTCAATGCCATTTATGGTGTTAAGAACCATGACAAGGACACACATTGTGTGAGACCTAAAGGGTTGAGTGATTTTATTAAAGAATAGAACACCCCCAATAAAGGAAGAAAGACCTTTGTTTTTATCCAATAATATTGTCTAGGAATAATGGAAGAGTGTGAGGATTTGCAGTTAAGGTTCATATGTGAAGACATGCTTTGGCTGAGTCAGGTTTTGATAGGATTCCTATGGATTTTCCATCAGTCGTAATATCATTTGATGGTTGGGTATTTCCCTATCTCCTTGGCTCCTTGTGTTTCTAGCACTCCTATGACAACTCTTCTCAAGCTTGACAATGGCATTTGTCCCATTGTCATTGGAAGCATTTGGCATCATATCATTTCTAAGATTGTGGATAAGGGAGTTATACCACAAGTTGTCTCTAATCCTTAGGATCACCAGTTTGGTATCGATGTTTCTGGGGGTGCCAAATCTCTTTTTCATGTTGTGACATGCCTCGTCCATGATAAGATATATGTTCATACACACATTGACTCTTGTGGACTTACTCAATGCCTTCAATATGGTATATAGGTAAATCATTTTTCATGAAGTTCATTTCCGCTACCTAGATATTGCACTTTGGGTTGGATTTTATTGTTCTTTTCTTGCTCATCTTTACTTGGATCAGGGTGAGTTTATTTTTCCCTCTACTAGGGTTCAACAAGGTGACCCACTTGGGCCACATCTTTTCTCACTAGCTCTTCACCCCATGATTTTACTATATGGAAATACGGCGACAAAGATGGAACTAGAAACAAAAAATATCTTGTCATATTCCTCATGATTAGCTGATCAAGTCAACAACTATGGATTGGAAAGGAATATTTGTGAGGTATATACTGGGTCCTGGAGCAAGTCCACCGAAAATCCTTGCAATGACTTGCTTCTATCTCAACCGGCACTCGGACTATTGTTGGTGGTAGCCTCCTAGAGTAGAACCATGGATGATGGTTGATGATGTCCTTCTAGTGTGGTGGCAATGGACACCACACATCTACATAGTCCATGCAGACCACTGAGAACTCTTTTTGTTCTTCTAGAACTGACAGGAAAGAGTTGTCCCTTCGATGTCAAGGTGCTAGAGCTGCCTTGTTCTCCCTAGTGTCTCTCCCTTTTATGATTAATACTTGCTTTGGTCTCTCATGTTACCACAACTATGAGAAGGCAATGTTTATCACCATTGGTTGTGTCTTCTAGAAATCCTTGACTACCCCCTTATTTATAGGAGGGTCAGGGCCAAGGTTTCCATATCAATAGGAAGTCGAAGAGAAGGATTTCCATGAATTTATGGCTACTACGGATCACGAGTCGATCCACTCAACATTTGAGTCAGTTGACTCACACCCCATTCGATGAAATTGAATGCTTTCCTATTCACAAACATATTGTCTTTCAATGTGATGATCAATGCACAACATGATGTCATCATCAATTATTGATCCAATCTTACTGATCATCAAATCAAGTTATTCACCTTCTGAATCGGTTGGCTCACATCCTGAATCGGTTGATTCACATCTTGAACCAGTCAATTCACATTAGGAGCTAGTCAATTCAAATTCTAAACCGGTCGATTCACATTCTAGTTCAGCCAATGTTCATCCAATATTGTTTAAATTGACTCGACACATGAGTCGGTCGACTCACATTCCTAGACATCCAATTTTCAACCAATGTTGTTTAAATTGAATACCTAAACACTTTAGTAATAAAGTTAAACCTTATTTATGAGTAAACTCCTATTCTAGGTGTATTCTACATGTGTGACCCTATAGGTCCCAAATTACGTTGACATTGAATGGCCATAGCTAATTTATGACATCACAAGCAATGAGTAGTATCTATCAAACATCATTGCTACCTAAGTAATGGGAAAGTTGGAGAACAACTTCAAACTGCAATCCATGATCAGTGTTATAGTGATTGTATAGTTCCTTTATCACTAATATCTAGATTGAATGTGAGGCATGGAATCATCATCCTCTTAATACTTAATCCATGTTTCTTATACTAGAGCATATTGTTGAGATACATGTGAGCTCAATATTGCATATTGACTCACATCAGCATGGCCATGTGTTTCTTAGTCTTTCTTCTCAAGTGGTCAGGATATCAGCTATGGTAGGAGAAAAAAATTGCATCTACATCACTCATAGTCAATCCCCATGTGTCACAAGGTATTCAAGCATCAACTTTATGGTAACCCTTATTCAAGGTCATGTTGGATGGTGTCAAAGTACATAGATAGACGTGTGATGAATTTAGTGACTTTGGTTCTAAGAACCACAGTAACCACTATCACTATGAGTGTTGATTCTGAGTATCATTCAGTGGTTTCCATGTATCACTCTCAAGGTGGGTCTGCCCAGTACATTGTTCTCTAACAAGTACCTATCTGTTTGGTTTGATATCACATATCATGACTAATGAGATTCTATCATCAACCAGCACACACACTTGTCTTATGTAAAATGGTTGCCTATAAGCTTTCACAGTAACATTTGATTAGTACATAATAAGAATATATCTACTCTTATCATACATATGATCTTAATATTCATGTCCCCAGCCTAAAGACATACATCATCTAGTATCATCATTCTTTAGACATCTAACATGTCTTACCATTCTCTCATAATTGAACAAGCATATAGACAAAGATTGCCTATAGTAATCATTTACAAGATTTGCCATTACAATCATCGTATGATTGGCATTCTAGGCATTCATATCAACATTTACAATTGAAGGGTGCATGTCACCTTGACCTATTATCTTTCTACCTAGATAATGGTACACTTATCAGTGACACTGTTTAAGTGTCTAAGGCCTTATCCCTCTTGCAACATGTGAGTTTAGGTCATGTAATTGATCTCAATATAAGAAAAATAGAAATATGTTGGCCTTATGATGACCCTAGACGAGCTCCAAGTTTTGGTTTATTTCATCCTAATAATTTTCAACCTTTGTCTGGCATGAAGCTTCTTGGTGGTCCAATTTATATTGATACTAGTTTTACTATGGACTTATTGGGGAACTGTGTGGCCAAATCTCTAGCTATTATGGGCTTCTTTCCCTCACTTAATGACCCATAGAGTGAACTTCTCCTTCTTAGGTCATGTATTAGGATGCAATAGTTGTCATTTTCTATTCGAAGATCACCATAAGGTTTTATTTCTTCAGACTCAGAAGACTTTGATTGTGGACTCCATTGTTTCCTTGCACGTATTGTTGTTGGTGAATTTCAAGGTTTTATTTACCTACATATGTTGGTATTTATGCCCACAAAGCCAATCATATGATGACTGTTGTGGGGCATCACATACTTGATTCAATAACAATAAAGGTAATTCCATCTATTATGTTTGTCTCAGTCATGAGATGATGACACAAATATTATAGATGTCTAAAGAATCATGTTACATGATGACATATGTTTTCAGGTTAAGGACATGAAGAATGAGATTATATGTATGATAAGAGTATATACATTTTTGTTATGTCCATAGTCTTAAATTACTATTGAAGAAAAATAGACAATAGTAATACTAAGACTAGAATGTGTGTTAACTGATAAGAGAGTCTCATTAGTCATGATATGTAATACCAAGTCAAGCATGTCAGTAGTATGTCCAGAGAGACAATCATATGATGAATGTAATGGCATTACTTGTAAACAATTTGATTAATAATAAAGAAAATCTTCCAATTTTATTTTGTTTTATTCAAATATGAGATAATTATGTTACATAGTAAATGTCTAAAGCAGGGGCGAATCCAGGGGCAATAATGGGCCACACCCCCCAACACAAAAAAAATCCTTATATGCATATATTTATTAATGATTTATATATTATATATGATGTCGACTATGAACATTTCACTGGTTGCATCTTGGTGCAGTGGCTAAGAACACATTCTCTCTAAACTAGGACCAAGTTTTGAAACCTCATGTATACATTTTGTAATTATTTTAGTTTCATTGATTCATGAGTAAATTGTTATAATATATTTAGTGCATAACAAATTGGCATCACAGAGGAATGTGAACTTTACAATGTGAATGTGAACTTTAAAATGTGAATTACTTTACAATGTGAATGTGTACTTTACAATGTGAACTTTACAATGTGAAATTTTTTGAATGTGAACTTTCAGATGGTTGAGCGTTCCCATGATGACCGTGCTGATGATTACCGTGATGTTCCTGCGCCGCCTAACAATGTAATTTTTAATAATATATCCCTGAGGTTTCTACATATATGTTCATTTATAATTATATCATGTAAGTGTGTTTTTTATCAAATTTTAGGTTGGTGATGTACCCCCTGAAGAAATTACAACACTTGATGAGCAGCAAAATAAAATTGAGAAAGTGAGGGGCATCACAATGATGAAAAAGTTAATACAACAAAGGGGAAATGGACCCAAATTGGTTGTGGATTTCGATCATGCAGGAAATCCATATGGAGTGAACCGCAACTCATTTATTTCATATCTTGGGGTTCTTACTCGCAACCATTGCAGTCCTAACCTAGAATCCTGGCATAAATTTCCTAAGGGGAAGAAAGGCCGCATATGGAAGGAACTATGCGTGAGTTATTAGTATTTATAATTCTATTTGTGTAGATTACTAATTTTTAGGATACTAGTCAATAGCAATTCTATTTAATTTGCAGAGCATATTTGATCTGGATGAAAAGCTGCATTGTAAATGTGTGATGCAACACTGTGGGAGGGTCCTAAGGAACTATAGGACCAATCTCACTCGAGATTACATTTGCGATGCTGAGAAGAGGTTCTTGATTGATTTCCAATTCTAGACATTGATCACTATTTGACTAACTCTACACTAATAATTTTTGTTTGTATTCTCTTTAAAAAATAAATTTAGGTAGAAGGAAGCCACACAACAATGGAACTACCTGGACCCCAAAGGATGGGAGGAGTTTGTTACCCAAAGAAAAATGGATGAATTCAAGGTATTAAGCGCCACTCCCAATTTAATTAATATATGTTTTTATGTATATATTCACCTATTCAAGATTAACCTTTAGTGTTACTAACCAAATCAATATGCTAACTAACTAGGCTATCAGTGATGCTCAACGAGCAAGGCTTGCACTGAATGTGCACGACCACACAAAGAGTCCAAGAGGATATGCAGGCATTCACCAAAGACTACAGGCTGAGTCTGCTCAGCCTACTGCTACTCAGGAGACTACAGAGTCCTCTACTACTACTCCCGCACCTCTGCTTCACCATGCTATGTGGATAGCTGGGAGAAAAAATAAGAAGAGAGACATACCAAAGCCCGCAACTGCTGAGGCGGCTGTAAAAATGCTAAAAATCAACTCTTAGAGCAATCGATCGATATTGATTATTGTTATGTTTACTTACTAATTTTTGTTTATGGTGATTAGCGGGAGCTGCACGAGTAGAAGAAGGAAGGCAAGTTCATCCCTCGAGGCACAAGGGATGAACTGACACTTGCTCTGGGTAACCCAGAGCATCCTGGACGTGTTAGGTGTGCAGGTGCTGGTGTGGGCAGTAAAGCGTTCTTTGAGCCATCCCAGTGCAAACCTGTCCCAAAAGTGGGACTTTCACAAGCTGAGGTAACCTATTCTTATTTTAGAATGTTATTGTGAAAGGGAATTCAATAATCAGAAGCTAGTTTTTCTTTTATCCATGTATAGGTAGATTCGTTAATTGATAAAAGAATCTAAGAAGCAATGGTGAAGTGGAAGGCGTCTCAGACTGTCACTCAGACAGTACCTGTGGCGGGCTACTCTTCTCCTACTGCTCGTACTATAGAGGTTACGAGTAATCCTATAGACCCACCACCTAGAACGTCCTCTGTAAGTATTTTTATGACATAGTAGCTAGTATGTTCAAGATGATGTGTTTGTGTATATATGCATATAACATTCTTTACGTAAATTTGTAGGGGTTGAAGCCATACTGACTAAAAAGTCAAGAATATATCGTTGCAGAGGCGTCGGCTTACCCACCCCTTAAAGGGTGCATGTTTCATGGGTATCCAGTACCATATGGTGTGGCACGTGTGAGCCTGATACATGTACTCCCTGACTGGATGGATCTTGTACTGCCTCATGCACACCCAGATGCTGAAACACTTGGTGAGGCAGTAGGCGGGGTGATACTGTGGCCCGAAGTGGATGTTCTCTATACTGATATTTTTTTTTGGTCGGTCAAAAATGATGTTGCTATAATATTACCAAAACTTTGGGTACAAAACATTGCGCCCCCTTAACCAGTAGGGATGAAACATCCTAAACAAGAAAACCAACGAAATCTTAAAAAAGACCTCCAGAAAGGAAGAGGAAAAGAAATCTACGTCTGCTATAAAAGACACAGACCCCAACCAATTACTATGGGGCAGCAATCAGCACAGCCAACACAGCACTAACAATAAAAACACCTTCAAGATGTGCCATTCTGGAAGTCTGAAAGTTGAATATAGAACTGAAGCAGTCGTTATCTTCAAGAAGAGACGGGGATCATCTTCTGCCACCAAACCTACAAAATCTTCAGGTCTCTATATGGATGAGCAGGCATCCAACAAGGAACCCCTTACTACTGTGCACTGATGCACAACATCCAGAACCTAGGATGGACCCAACTCAGAAAGAAACTGAGATGACCACCGAGATGCAGAAGAGAAAGCAGCAGAATCCATCCACAAGCTGACCATCAATAAATGTCCTTGAGCTGGGCACTGCCTTTCCTCCACTGGCATTTGATTCATTCCCTGAAGATGTGGATTCTAGGTAGATGTCCAGCCCCTCTTCATCAATCAACAACCACCAGATAACAGACCATGTGCATCTCTGCTATGCCAAGGAGTCTTGATTCGGATGACCAAATAGAGGCTTGGATTAACTGCAACAAAGCATCGAACACCATGAAGGTGTTACAACACACAGCGCCAGAAGGCCCAACTAGGAGAAGAAAATGAATCTGCCCCTCCCCTTTGAATCCAACCCCAAACGAGACTCATGTGATCCACAGAGGCACCTCATCAAACACCTAGAGGGCGTTCGAACTCGTAGCTACAGAGGAGCCACACTAGATCCAGCAAAAGGACGTGGGAAGACAACCGATCACCAATAGAAGAACGCAAGACAGGAGAAGGCCACCAGAGGGGGAAAAACCCTTACACCAGAGGGAACACCTTCAGTGCTGCGAAACCTTGTAGGACGACCATGAATATATACCTTCATTGGAGACTAGAACATGTTGTCAATCTGGCCAGCGACGGATCCATCCGCCGCCGAAAGCAACAGGCCGAAGATAGGGCGGGGTCGGGAACCCATTATCATCAGACAGGGCGGGGTCGGGAATCCATCATCATCCAGGAGACCCTATATTCACTCAGAGGAAAGAGGGGGGAGGTGCTTGTGAAGGAAAGGAGCAAACCCTTCCAACACCTATGAGATAGGACGGCGATGAGGAACCAAATCTAGTTGAGAAAGGAACCCTTCCAACACCTGTGAGAGAGAGCGATCTCTCTCTATACTGATATTGTATGATAAATTTCCATTACATTAATTTGTTAGTGTGTATATATGAGTCAATTGATCTGAAATTATATATATAGGTCAAAAAGATGAGACCCACTACATCTCAGCATCCACCTCCTCGACTACCAAGTTGGCTTCCAAGGGACCTACAAGCCTCGATAGGTCCTAATTGTAGGGGTGTGGCAGTATGGATCGGCGAACATGATCCAAATTGCCCTATAATTGTTACTATTTTAGAGGATGTTGCAGGTAAATCATATGATAACAATCTATTTATACAAATTTAGCATACGTATTAATGCATACATAATACAAGTTCTGCATACGTATTAATCATAGGCATTAATGCAGGTCAATCATACGAAAACAAAATATTTATACAAGATATTTTGGAGTTGTTCAGTTATGAATGGCTGAACACATCTATGATAGAGCTGTGGATATGGTGAGATCTTGTTTATACATCCATACACCTTGTTTTATATATAGTGATCTGCTTTCTTATATATTAATGCATATGTAATACATGTTTTGTAGCCACTTACACAAGATATGTATAGATTTTGGGTTTTCCCATGTGGGATTTTTGGTTCCATCTTTGATTAGTCCTGTAGATGCAGACCCATATTCAGTTACTTCATACTGCTATGATGCTTTTCAATATTTTGGTAAAAATAATAAGACGGTGATAATAGCTCCATTCAATGTCAAGTAAGTTTACTTTGCTTATAAATTGGACTTAAGCAAATTACATTTTTATTGTGGATTTTGAGTTATTAATTTTCTACTTTCTTACCTGTAGTGGTACGCATTGGGAGTTACTAGTTATTGTCCCCAAGACATTCACTGTCTATTATCTAGATCCTGCGGGGAATGAGTTGAATACATTATATGGACATGCAATTAAAAGGCCATTATTCTCGTGAAAAATATTTCATGTTTTTATATCTGTTAACATCTGTTACTCCATTACTATTTAATTATGCAATTTAATGTGTTACATTAACATATGTAGGGATTTACAAGAGTAACAAAAAGTTGGAGGAAAGGTCCCCAGGAAAAAGGATCTGTCATTAATTTGGGAGAATGTGAAAGTAATTTCCCGACTCCAATGTATATATTATTTATGTGAACTGTGCTTATTTGTATTTTCAAATATTTTATATGTTTCAATTTATAGTGTGCTACACAAGACAACGACTGGGCATGTGCCTACTATGTGATGCGATTTATGGACCTAATCATCAAAAATGTCGTAATGGAAATCGATACGATACAGAAGGTATTATACATAGTCTCATTAGATAATATGAAATATATCAATCTTATTATATATTATTAATTATATATATACATCATTCTCTTTGCAGGTCTTTAAAACTGCTGACTTCAGCACATGTGGAAAGCTATTAGATGTACATACTCCCTATACGAGGGATGAATTAGATGTTGTAAGAGAAGATTGGGCAAAATCCCTACAAACAGTGGGAATTTTTAAATATAATTTTATTGACAATGATGAATAAAGAATAACTTTGTTCTCATAATTATTTTTGTGTAAATGTGAATGAATTTTTATGAATTGTCATATGTGTGAATGTGAAGATGATCAATACATGAATGTTTCCATATGTGTCTGAATGTGAAAAGAGATGAAATGAATGGAATTGCAGGTTGCTAATGGTTTCTACATGTGTGTGGTGAAAAAACAATATGAATTAAATGTGCTTATACATGTGTGTGAATCACATATATATAATATTGTCCATCTTGTTAATTTTGCAGGTTTGTGGCATGTTGTTGGTTGATATCAATGGATGACATAAACCTGCAGTTCAGAACTAAACTGTAGGTTCTGCATCCTACTGACCAGCCATACAGCAGGCCTACAAATTGATAAGAAAAAAACTCATAACATAGGTGTCGGTTATTTTTATAAAACCGACACCAAAGACATACAGTGTCGGTTATTAGTATGAAACTGACATCTTAATCTCATTCTGGTGTCGGTTGTCAGTAAAAACCGACGCCTATTAACATGACCGTGGGGCAGTGATCTGGCGTCAGTTACTTGTGTAAGACTGACGCCGATAGTGCCCTTGTTGGTGCTTTATTAATGGCGGGAAGGGTAATGGTGTCGGTTCTTTTAATAACCAACGTATGTAACCATTCTATAGTGTCAGTTTTCTTAAATAACCGACACCTATAGTCCCTTTGCTGGCACGTTTTTGGTGGCGGAAAGCATTTTGGCGTCAGTTCTTTTAATAATCGACATCTGTAACCATTCTAAAGTGTCGATTTTCTTAAATAACTGACGCCTATAGTCCCTTTGCTCATGCGTTTTTAGTGGCGGGAAGCGTTTTGGCGTCGGTTGGGAACTGACGTCGAAGGGGTCCACTTTTAGTGGCACCCACTTGGGTGTCGCTTGGAAACCGACACTAAAGGCCTTAATTAACTGACTCTAAAGGCCTGTTCTGTAGTAGTGAATGGGCTCAAAATTTGTATGTAGCCTAATTATAGTATGACAATGAAGATCAATGGTTTACATCTTGCAAAAATAGTCTTGATATGCAAACACACTTGAGTGTATCTGTGCGATCTGTACACTCGAGTGTATTCTAGCCTGACTCTCTCTTTCTCTCTCTCTCTCTCTCTCTCTATATATATATATATATATATATATATATATATATATATATATATATATATATATATATATATATATCTGTGTGTGTGTGTTTGGGATTATTTTGGTATTTGATTGGATACACACATTAAGAAGTTTAAGTATTCGCATTGTATGCAATAAATAAACAATGAAAACCAAAAATATGATCATATCAATTTTCCCAAAACATAGTAAATTGTTGTGGCTCTAATACCACTGTAGGGAAATATGGGCACTGAGTAGGAAATATAAACACAAATTTATCTATCCATATTTCTCAAAATAACAAGATCGCTTCAATAACTATATAATGGAAATGATGGTTTAAGAGTTCATACCTAGACCTAGAACAAGTCCAATGAATATTCCTCATTGTAGTAGTGCATCTCTCCTGGTTGCATTGGGACAACATCTACAGCAGCTCTTGGTCTCACCACAAATAGCAAGCTGACATTGTTCTCCTAGAAACAGACAACAACCTCATCACCTCTATGAAATTCTACACAGACCACCTAGAACTCATGTCGTCCTACTAGAATGGACATGAAGGATGTGTTCCTCCCTTTGGTGAACTAGTCACCAACTTGCTCTCCCATAATTTTTCTCCCTTACTATCCCTCCCTTTATCAGGTAGGACTTGCTCGGGCTCTCTATTGGTTACCACAACTAGAGAAGACAGCAATTGTTAGAGGTAATTGAATTGTGTCTCTGGGAAAGCCCTAGTACCCCTCTATTTATAGGAGGGTCAGATTTCCTAGTCTGTGTGGTAGTGGAAGGAGTGGAATCTCACAAATTTTTACAACCTACAACATGCAAAATTATCATTTCACTAGTGAATTGATCAATTGTCATGTGAGCCGATCAGTTCACCCAGTGAGTCGGTCATTTCATCATGTTTCCCAATTGAAATTGTATTGAAAATTAATATCTAATTTAATGCTCAACATGATGTCATCACAAGTCCTTGAATCAATCAAATTGATCCACCAACCGCTATATTCACAATTTGAGCTGGTCAGTTCATTGACCTAAGTTGATTGGTTCACTTCCTGAACTGGTCAATTCAATGTCCAAAATTTACAAACTTGGTTCTATTGATCTGACACACTAAAACCACTAAAACGATCAAGTAAACACTTGAATCGGTTGGTTCAACTATCTAGTCAGACAACTTTCAACTAATTTTGTTTAAATTGAATACCTAGACTCTTTAGCAATCAATTTAATTATCATTCATGATCAAACTCCTCTTCTAGGTGTATTCTATATGTGTGACCTCATAGGTTCCATTTTATATTGGCAGTGAATGTCCATAATTGATTTATGACATCACAAGCAAAGAGTGGTGTGTAGTGTCACATCACCGCTACCTAAATAATTAGGAAAGATGGAGAACAACTTTCACCTACAATTTGTGTCAGGTGTTATAGTGATTGTATAATTCTTTGTCTTTGATATCAAGAATGAACTCAAGGCATGCAATCGTCATCCTTTCAATGTTCAATCCATGTTCCTCAATCCAGAGCAGACTGTCTGACATACATGTGACCTCAATATCATATATTGATTCTCATGTGCATGCACATGCTTTTCTCAGTCTCGCTTATAAAGTGGCATGGATATACAACTCGCATAGGAGGGACAAATCCCATCTACATCACTCACAGTCATCCCCATATGTCACAGTGCACCCAATCATCACCTTTATGGCAACCCTTATTCAGGATCACAGTGGATGATTTCTAAGCACACCGAATGACATGTGATGAGTGTAGTGACTTCAGGTCTAAGAACAACAATCACCACCTTCACTATTAGAGATGACTATGACCACCATGTATGGTTTGCATGTGTCACTCTCAAGGCAAGTCTATTCGATACACTGTTCCCTAACAAGTATCTATGTGCTTGGTTTGATATCACATATCATGACCAATGAGATTTTATCATCAACCAACACACACTCTAGTCTTTAGTGTTACTGTTATCTATCTTCCTTCCACAGCAACATACAACTAGGGACATAATAAGAATGTACATACTCTTAACATGTGTATGATCTCATTGTTCAATTCAAGTACTTGAAGAAATACATCGTTGAGTAATGTCATTCCTTAGACATTCATTATGTTTCCTCATTATCTCATAATTGTGTGAAACGCAATGAATTGGAAGCTTTCCTTTATTATTAATCAAATGTAATCACAATCATCATATGATTGTCTCACTAGGAAAACATACCAACAATATAACCAGTTTGTCATGAACTACAACATGAATGACTTTGACAAGCCGTTATTTGAATTGCTTGGCATGTTGAGGACTTTTGAAGCGAAAATGAAGAAGGACAAACCCAAATTCGTGAGGATGATCAAAAAAGGAAAGGGTAAGTTTAAGGGTAAATACAATGCTAGTAAGAGTTCTAAATCTTGATAGAATCCTAAGTCTTCTACACTCAAAGCAAAGGGGGTGAAAAAAGGAGGCAATTGTAACCACTATCGCCATCCTAGACATTGGAAGAGGAATCACCTTCTCTACCTCTAGGAACTGAGGAAGAAGAAGGATAGGATATAGATCTCCACTTTAGGTATATATGTTATTTACATAAATATAACTACTTCATCATCTTGGGTACTAGATACTGGATGTAGATCTCACATATATTAAAATATGTAAGATCTATAAAGAAGTAAGCCTTTACGAAAGGGTAAGGTTGAAATGTGTTGTTGCAAATACATCAAGAGTTGTTACCAATGCAGTTGGAACCTATAATTTATCTCTGCCCATGGGGCTTGTCATAGAGTTAAAGAACTGCTATTTTTTACATGTCATAAATATAAACATTATTTATGTATCTTGTATGGACAATGATGGATATCAATTTCATATAAAGAATGGTCAATGTTCTATCTCAAAATATGAGATCTTTTATGACAGTTCCCCTATGTCCTATGGTCTTTGTTTATTAGATCTTAAGACAAATGTTTGTTATATAAATACCAAAAAGTTAAAACTCAATAACTCAAATAAAACATATCTATGGCATTGTCGCCTAGGGCAGATCAATTAGAATCACATATCTAGACTCCATAAAGATGGTTATCTAGACTCTTTTGATTTTTAATCAATAGAGACATGTGAGGTTTTTTTGTTGGGAAAGATGACCAAGGATCCCTTCACTAGCAACAGTGAGAGGACTAGTGATCTATTAGTACTCATACGTATTGATGTATGTGGCCCTTCTAGAACAAATGCTAAAGGTGGTTATCAGGACTTCATTACCTTCATTGATGACTTCAGTAGGTATGGTTATATTTACTTGATTAAACATATGTTAGAAACTCTTGAAAAGTTTGAGGATTTCATGAATGAAGTACATAACAAACATGGTAAAAATATTATGGAACTTTGTTCTGATCAAGGTGAAGAATACTTAAGTAAAGAGTTTAAGGACCTTCTATGAGCCCGTCGTAGCGTATCACAATGGACTCCACCTGGAAAACCACAACACAATGGTTTATCAGAAAGAAGGAATCTTATATTTCTAGATATGGTATGATCAATGATGAGTTTTGTTGGTCTTCTAACTTCCTTCTGGGGTTATTCTCTATAACCCGTAGTATTTTCACCTAACTTTGTACCATCTAAATCGGTTCAAAAGACTCCATATGAGATATGGAGTGGGTAGCATCCCAAAATGTCATTTATGAGGATTTAGGGGTGTGAAGCTTATGTCAAGAAAATGCTTCCTGAAAAGCTTGGCCCTAGATCTTAGAAATGTTATTTTGTTGAATATCCCAAGGAAACTAAGGGATACTACTTGTATACCCAACTGACAACAAAGTGTTTGTTTCCATGGGTGATGCATTCCTCAAAAAAGAATTTATTTCCAAGGAATTAGTGGGATCAAGGTATATCTCAAACAAGTTCGAGATTAACAAGAATGCATTGAACCTGTAGGGGTATCAGAGGAACATGGAGCATCACAAACATTTGTGGAATTCAAATTCCTTAAGTAACATAGGAATCTCGCAGATATACTAGGAGACACCTTGAGTCTAAAATATTTGCTTATCTTGTAACTGAAAAAGGAAATGAATTGGTCATTGATGATGAGCCAATTATCTATATAGAAGCTATTAAGGGACTAGAATTTGAGAAGTGCCTAGAAGACATGATGTTTGAGATAGAATCCATGTACGCCAACAAGGTATGGACCTTGGTGGATCCACCTGAAGGGTAAAATCTAATGGGGGCAAGTGGGTCTTCAAGAAGAAGACTGACCTGGATGGTAATGTACAAGATTAAAAGGTCGATTGGTTGCAAACGGTTTCAATTAAGTTAAAGGTGTTGACTATGATGAAACCTTTTCTCCAATTGCCATGGTTAAGTCCATTAGGATCATGCTTGCCATTGCAACTTGTCATGACTATGAGATTTGGCAGATGGATGTCAAAACCACATTTGTTAATGGGAATCTTCTTGAGGATGTGTATATGACACAACCTGAGGGTTTCATAAACCTAAAGGATGCAAATAAGGTGTGTAAGATATAAAGGTCAATCTATGGATTGAAACAAGCATTTCGGAGATGGAATCTTTGATTTAACGAAATAGTCAAAGAGTTTGTCTTTAGTCAAAATGAAGATGAACCATGTGTTTACAAGAAGGTTAGTAGGAGTGTGATTGTATTCCTCATATTATATTTGGATGACATACTAATGATGGGGCATGACATACCTTCTTCATAGAAGGTAAAGACTTGGCTTGGAAATACATTCTCTATGAAGAACTTGGGCCAAGCATTCTATATTTTAGGAATCAAGATCTATAGAGATAGATCTAGAAGGCTTCATCGACTAAGTCAGAGCACATACATTGACAAAGTGTTGAAGAGGTTCAACATGGAGGAGTCAGAGAGAGGAGACCTTCCCATGTCTCATTGCATTACTATCTCTAGAGCTCAATGTCCCAAATCTTGTGAAGAAAGGGAACACAAGAATTAGACTCCATATGCATCTACAATTGGATCTATCATGTAATGAATGCTATGTACTTGTCCTAATGTCTCATATGCCATGAACATGATGAGTAGATATCAGTCAAAATCCAGTGATGTCCACTAGATGTTGTGAAGAAAATCCTTAAGTGCTTGATAAGAACTAAGGATCAGTTCCTTGTCTACGGTGGTGAGGAAGAGTAGGTGGTAAAGGGTTACATTGATGTGAGCTTCTAAACTAAAAAAGATGATTATCTATTGCAACCACAATTTGTGTTTTGCCTCAATAATGGTGTTGTAAGATAGAAAAGTTCCAAGCAAGAAACAATTGTAGATTCCACAACAGAGGTCAAGAATATTGATGCATCAAATGAAACAAAGGAAGTTGTATGGACCCAGAAGTTCATTTCTGAACTTAGAGTGGTCTCAATCATCAGTAATGCAATTGAAATATATTGTAATAACAATGGAGGTATTGCACAAGTGAAGGAACCCAAATCGCATCAGCATTCCAAGCACATACAAAGATAGTTCCATCTCATATGAGAGATTGTATAGGATATTTGAAGATTCACAAAGTGCCAATCAAAAGAAATATTGTTGACCCCTTGACAAAAGCACTATCATAGAAAAAGCATGATGGTCATGTGAGATCACTCAGGATTATGTTTGATGAATGTATATTCATCATGGTTTTAGTTGCCATCCTTGGCCCATTTTTGCTCCGATCATTTTCTTTTATTGCCTAATTCTCATCATATACATCTTCACTTAGCTTGTTTGGATTATCCTTAATTTTGTGGTGATTTACCCATAGTTTTGATTAATTTTGTGTCTTTGTGCAAGCCCATTAGCACTAGGCCCATCACCAAAGCATGGCCCCTCCTTTTGGCCTTTGCTAATTTGTCCCTCCTCCATCTCGATCGTGATCTACCCTAGCATCAACATACACCGCGATCAACTGCATCACCAACACCTAGATCGCGATCATTCCCTGCCTCCATCTGTGACCTTCATGGCCACCCACAACACTTGACTGCTGTCTATAGTCATCAACCACCTTTTGCATCGCGATCTCCCTTCCTCCTCCCCACAATCATCCTTCCTCCATGGTTGACTTACACCACGATCAACGCACACCTCCTCAACACTGTGACGTCTCCCGCCATCACAGACGTAGCCTATCACCTACAGATACCCCAGATCACGACAATAGCACCAACGCTCACGATGCCTCCCTTCGATCGTGGTCCCACTCTTCTGCCATGCTATCGCGGCATCATCATCCCAACAACACCGTGATCGCAGTGTATTTCCTCTCCAACCATGATCAGCACCCTTCCGTGACCTGTAGCTACTCCCTAGATCGCGATCAACCTAATTTTCCTACAACTAAACACTGTGATGCCCTCCAGACCTCGATCCACAATGGTCTCCGACACATCACGACTTCCATGATCGCGACCCCTTTGACTTCACCACACTGCGACGTCGCCTTCGAATCCTCTCCAGATCACAATCGACACCACCTCCCTCTTCCACCTCCATCAACACCTTCATAGCAATCAACACCTACATCAATGACCCATGATAACCCCACCTTCGTAGGTCAGCAGCTTCCCGCCCGCGGTCCCTCCATCCACCTCACGATCACCTCTTCCTCAAGATAATGAATCATTGATAACAACCACCTTGCAATCACCTATAGCCTGCTCTCAAGTTCTAGCGGTTCACGACCTCCTCCTTCGCGTCTCCTACACCTCCTCCTGCCCGATCATGACCTGCATCGCCTCCACCTGGTTCCAATCACGACTCAATTTCTAGATCGCGACCTCCCACCATCAACTACGATCACCTCAGCACCGCGACATCCTCCTCCCGTTGAGATCACCTGCACACCATGACCCATTTGCAAATAAGGACCACGGTCATTGCAAAACTGAGAGCCACGACCGAGGTCCTCAAGTCATCAGACTTAATTGAGGTCTTCAAAATAGACCCATGTCCAGCCATGCCTATAAATAGGCACCTACCCCTACCTCTCAAAGGGGGGCACACTCCATCGCCGCCAGGCTACGCCTAGGAAGCGCTCGACCCATGGGGAGTCTGATCCATAGCTAAGAGCCAACCTCTGTGGCATTCTTTCACTCCCATTCATCCAGATATGTAGCCATCCATCTACATCTCTAATGCCTTGCATACACCATCACATCCACGAGCTGCTGCTCCTGCTGCGAGCAAGGAGCACGAGAAGAGAAGGAAGGTGGAGAGAGAAGATCTGCCCCGTCTTCTATGGTGTTCTTCCCTCCTCGTCTATATCTACCCCGATGTTGTGCAGAAGACCGTCTCTCCACCAAGTTTTGATCATCTTCTTCACCATGACCATGGAGGAATCTTCCCTCTCTCTTGTTCCTTTTATTTCTCTCACCATGAGCAAGTAGTTTACTTTCACTAGGGTGCGGGGACTAGCCCCTGCCCATGCTTACATTTCCTTTTATTAAACATTCCATGGCTTGTAAATAACTTTTCATTTCATTGTTAATTGTTGATGTGTGCTTGTGGATTGATCACCTACTTACGTTTATCTGTTTCTTTCCTATGTTGCGAGAACTTCAATACATAGGTTTTGAATGTCGATTAACGTGGTTGACTCCCTGATGAGAACTTCTGATGGGATTCCCTGAAGTAGTAAGTGTGTGATCCATGAGGGGATGAGCCATCTCGCCCACGATGACACTTATGTTTGCCTAACGCCCATAAGGAGGCCCCACAACTTCAGTTGAATATCTGACTCTTCAGAGCCGTAAGTGTGTGATATGGATGGCGATGAGACATCTGATGCCTAAGGTGGTGCTTATGTGAACCTATCCTAGCAGAGGGTTTGTAGCAGCTCTATTTGGATAGTTATATCTTTCCTGAATGTTTGTGTTTGGATATGTTGCATGTGCAGTGGTGGTGAAACCCGGGACCACCCCAATGATTCCCATCATTAATCTTTAATCAACTTTTAATCATGCTCTTTACTTTCCTTGAAATTAGTTTAATTAAACTCAAACCAATCTCGTTATAAATATTAGTCTTGATTCAACTAGATTCGACTAGTAAAGATTCTTAAAAACGTTGTCCCTTGGGATTCAATCCTCAACTATACTGTGATAAGACCCATCCGCTTGCGGGTGGTATTATTGCATAAGGATTTAGTAAAAACTCAGGGATTTCAGCCCCGAGTGGATTTGTTAGTGCAGTAAGAACCACGTCAAATTATGGCATCGTTGCTGGGGACAACGGAATCATCTAGTCAAATCTAGTTCTATTGAGACTAATCTAGGATTTTCTTTTACTTTTGATATTATCGATCATCTACTTGAATTTGACTCTACTCCGTCCATCTTACTCCCGGAAGATCTTTCCATCCTAGGTACCCCCAAAGTCTAGTGCATGCACCGCTCGAACAGTTCCGGCCTTGTTGCTAGCTTTGACCCTGGGATAGAATGAAACTTTCATTATCAGAGTAGAGAAAACCAAGATACGATGGCTCAAGAGGAGGAAATTGCCCGATGGGTAGCTCAATCCCTTAATGCACAAAGAGATAGGCTTATGCAAGAAGCCCAAGCTACAGTTAAAGAAGAAATCCAAGTAGCTCAAGCAGTAGCTCAAGAAGCTGAGTTACAAAAAGACCTTAGAGAATTCTCAATCCCTAAACCTGCTGATGTTCACCACCCTATACAACCTCCTCCCATCAATGCTCCAAATTTTGAGATAAGAGCACATTGGGTTACACTACTTCAGAATAGCCCTTTCTATGGTAAGCAAGGAGAAGATAGTCAAGAACATCTTCTGAGGCTTATAGATCTTTGTGTTATGACAAAGAAAAATAAAGTCTCAGATGATGCCATCAAACTTTATCTCTTCAAATATTCTCTTGCTAATAGAGCAATGAGTTGGTATAACTCCTTGCAATGCAAATCCATCACCACTTGGGAACAACTTCAAAATGTTTTTTTGGAAAAGTTATATACTCTTTCATTCACCTATGAAATTAGGGGCTGAATAACACAGTTCACTCAGGTTCCTGGAGAAACCCTTACTGAAGCATGGGAAAGATACAAATAGCTTCTATGCAAGTGTCCACACCATGGCATTCCTAAGAATCAACTCATCGAAATCTTTCATAGGGGTGTGGATGATGATATCAAGAAGTTTCTAGACTCCTCATCTGGAGGAAAATTCATGCGTCAAAGTTATGATAGCAAATGGAAGGTTGTCACCCTTGGAACTGAAAACCAATCTGACTGGGGTAGACCTGTAGGGAAAGGAGTGTTGAAGGTAGCTATGGCTGAAGCTACCCCTGATCACAAGTCTATCACTGAGTCTCTAAAGCTCCTAGTTGTCAAGCAAGATCACCTTGAATCGTCTCTTGCATCCTATGAAAGAAGACGTTCACCCCCTCGACAACAAGAACAAGTAAGTCAGCTTCATTGTTCTGTCAAGAATGTAAATGAACTAATCACTCAACTTTATCCAACAATGTTCTCCATGATGTTGTCCTGGGCAAAGTCAGTGGACAAGGAGATAATGGTCAAATGAAAAATATGAATGTCGTCAACACCATCCTTGGTCAAGGATATTATAATCCAAATTAGAACAGGAACCATGCCAGTTTTCAGTATCGAAATCCTTCAGGAGCGATAAACTCACAACAACTTGGTTCAAGTAATCAACAACGAGGCCCACCAGGATTCTAGTATAGCCAACAATAAAGTTTCAGAAATCAAGGGAACTTTAGAGGTAACTTTCAAAATAGAAACTACAACCAGTATCAAAATAATTCTCAATTACAGAATCCCAACCAAGTCCCTTATCAACAACAAGGACCTGAAGTCGGTCCCATTCTTTTGATGACAAACTATCGACCATTGAGAAGATGTTGTAGTTGCAACAAACTATGATAGTCAATCAGCAAGCCCACCATAAGGCTATTAAATCTCAACTAGCTCAACTTTCAGCCAACCTCAAGCCACCTGTTGGAGCCTTTGCTGGCCAACCAGAAGACAATCTGAAGCGTGTGGAAGAACTTAAGGTTGTGACAACTCATTCAAGCTTCGTATTACCAGAACCCACAACTCTTGTCACTATACCAAATGTCCAAGGTAGCGAGCATAGTGCAGTTGCAACTCAGAATGAAAATACAGACAAATCAAGTTCTGAGGAACATATTGTTACTGAAGAAGAAGACTCGCCTGAGCCAGTTGTTCCAGTATATAAACCTCGTGTGCCATTTCTGAATTGATTGAATTTTACCCAGCTCGATACTAGATTCAACAAGTTCAAGGAAGTCATGAGGAAGTTGTATGTCAATGTCCCACTCCTAGATGTCATGGTTGAGATTCCCCAATGGACTAAGTTCTTCAAACTATTGCTCAGTCGAAAGTACAAAACCAAAGAACATCAGATAGTGAAACTGGTAAGAACATCATCTAATTTAGTAATGGATAGGATGCCTCGCAAACATAAGGATCCTGGCTCTTTTGGAATTTCCTGCTCAATAAGTGATTCAATCAATCGACCAGGTCTAGCTAACCATGGAGCTAGCAATTCTATCATACCACTTAGCCTATGCAACAGATTGGGCCTTACTAACTTCTCACCCACTAGAATGTCCATCGAGCTTGTTGATTCCTCCATGACCAAGCCAGTTGGCATCATAGAGGGCATCCCCGTAAGGATTGGGAATCTATATGTCCCGTGTGATTTTGTAGTTATGGACATCAAGGAGAATCCACACTACCCCCTCATTTTTGGAAGACCTTTCCTCTCCACTTCAAGAGCTTTGATTGATGTTGAAGCTGGAGTTTTGACCCTAAGAGTGGGAAACCAATCTTTTGATTTCTATGCATCCAAAAGTGTAAGGAAGTGCACTGAAGAAGAAGAGGCATATTTTGTTGATTGTGTTAATCAATTTACTAAAATGCAGCAGTAAGTCCTTTCCTCAAAATATGATATTCCCCAAGAAGAGGACCATGATGAAAAGGAGACTGAGAGTGAAACCGTCTATGTAGAGACAAAAGGAACACCACCAACTATGGAGGAGACACCTCCCAGCCCTATTGTTACACATACCGAACCTTCTTCAGGTATCCATGAGCCTTCTCATCTAGAAACAACTATCCTATGGAATGCACCGGAAGCCCAGCAGATGGAGACTACTCATTTCACCATTCCTCCTCAGTAAGATTTGGATTGTGGTTTCTACCAAGACCACCCCCTAGATCCATATCTAATGGACATCAGTGACCATCATTGCTACGATGAAGGAATAGTGCATCAGCAAATGAACTTTTCCTCCGCACCTCGACAACACTACATTATCAATGATGCCACTCAGATCCCCTACAACTATTCTTCGCCTCACAACAAGCAATAAAGAACCACTCAACATAACTCAAGTTGTTTTCCAATATGTCCGGACAATGGTCGCTCCATATGGGGGAGAATATAAGAAGCTAGAATCAAATCAAAGATTAATGAATGGTTGAGAAAGAAACCACCAAAAAAATATGTCAATCTAGATCAAGCTCTAATTAGAGCCCCACCATGGTGATGATACCAGCACGTCGAGCCATCGACGTAAAACAAAGGTGCTTGTCGAGAGGCAACCCGATCCTTAACTTAGCTTTTCCTTTTAGTTTTGCATTAGAAAATTTTTCACTCAGTAGATATCGCATCACAAGATGCAATCTTAAGTCTGATAATTTTCATTTTTGAGATTTCAGATGGAGGATGCATCGCCAAAAGGAATGCAACCACATCTGGTGGACCAACAGACACAATTTCCCCCCACCATCTTGGATTTAGAGTTTGCTCAGGATGAGCAAATTTCTAAGTTCAGGGTGGAGGGTGGGTGGTACGTACTTTACTTTCCACCCGCTCCTATCTGTTTCAGACTTAAGATTCCATCTTTGCAATTTTGATCAAAAAAATTCAAAAATTTTATGTTTTTAAAGCAGTTTATATAGAAACTTGATGAAGTTTTGACGCTTTTGTTTCAATTAAAGCCTACCTAGCTGGCTATCCTATTTTTCCATGCAGTTTTGAATCATTATACCCTCCTTATTTGAAGCAAAACCTCAACGGGGACAATTTCTAAAACTAGCCAATGGTTAGAAATCACCATGTGAAGCTTATGAATCCTAACATCATGATTAGTAAAAATGGCAAGTATCTGTCGAACTAAGAGGGATCAAACACATTGTGCTTCCTAACTGACTAGTGGAACAATAGCATGGAATCCCCATCGGATCCTCATCAAGTCATTATTTGAGCAGAGTATGATAAGGGGAACGATTCGGTGTACGAAATTGTAAATCAAGTTGCATTCTGATCTGAACTCTCTTCTACGCTTCTTCCACCATCTTCTTACCCCTCCGTCCATCAAAAAGAAATAAAAATAGCCAAAATAGCACCAAACTCTAAGTTCGTGGTGGAACATCACCCTCCTCTATACCCGCTTCTTCCATACCCCTCGCAATATAATAGGGGCGTATCACCAAGAAAAGATTCCAATGCGCACACAAAAAAATGCTATCTCGAGTCGAATAGAGGAGAGATTCGCACACACAAAAAATGCAATCAATGAAATTGCAACCATATAATAAAAATCTCGAGTCAAATAGAGGAGAGATTTATTTCTTCCTTCCATACCACCCTTCACTCCCATTTCCACCTACTGGCACAATGAATGCCTACACTTACCAATATCCTAAAAACACCAGTGGTAGATCAGGCACACACTTGTCTTTCTGTGGGTACCTCTAGACTCTTACAAAACTCTTAGACATGCTTGATGTTGGAAAAAGTGGAGAGGAAGTGTGTTTGAGAAACAAACTCAAGAATGAAGATATGGTAAGATGTGTTCTGTGATCTCAGGATGTTGAGATGCTTAGTCATACAAAGCATAATGGAAACAATCATGATGTGAAGATGAGGCAATCACACAAGTTGAAAATATTCATCTGGCGACTATTTCAGATTTTGTGTTACTCGAGGACAAGCAACGTTTACATTTGGGGTGTTTTGATGAATGTATATTCATCATGGTTTTGGTTTCCATCCTTAGCCCATTTTTGCTTTGTTAATTTTCTTTTATTGCCTAATTCTTGTCATATACATCTTCACTTAGCTTGTTTGGATTATCCTTAATTTTGTGGTGATTTACCCATAGTTTTGATATGTCTTTGTGCAGGCCCATCAGCATCAGGCCCATCACCAAAGCATGGCCCCTCCTTTTGGCCTTTGCTAATCTGTCCCTCCTCCAGCTCGATCGTGATCTACCCTAGAATCAACAGACATTGTGATCGACTGCATCACCAACACCTGGATCATGATCATTCCCTGCCTCCATCCGCGACCTTCACGGCCACCCACAACACCTGACCACGGTCTACAGTCATCAACCACCTTTTGCATCACGGTCTCCCTTCCTCCTCCCCATGATCATCCTTCCTCCATGTTCGACCTGCACCACAATCAACACACACCTCCTCAACACTGCGACGTATCCCTCCATCACAGACGGAATCCATCACCTACAACTACCCTAGATCACGACAGCAGTGCCAATGCTCACGCTGCCTTCCTTCTATCGTGGTCCCACACTTCTACCATGCTATCACGGCATCATCATCCCAACAACACCGTGATCGTGGTGTCTTTCCTCTCCAACCGCGATCAGCACCCTTCCGAGACCTACAACTACTCCAAGGATTGTGATCAACCTACTCTTCCAACAACTAAACACTGTGACGCCCTCCAGACCTCGACCCAGGATGGTCTCCGACACATCACGACTTCCATGTTCACGAACCCTTAGACTTCACCACACTGTGACATCGCCTTCGACTCCTCTCCAGATCACAATCGACACCACCTCCCTCTTCCACCTCCATCAACACCTTCATAGCGATCAATGCCTACATCAACGACCCGCGATAACCCCACCTCCGCAGGTCTTCCGCTTCCCGCCTGCGGTCCCACCATCCACCTCACGATCACCTCTTCCTCAAGATCATGAATCATCGACATCAACCACCTCACGATCACCTGCAGCCAGCTCCCGAGATCAAGCAATTCACGACCTCCTCCTTCGCATCTCATACACCTCCTCCTGCCCGATCACGACCTGCATTGCCTCCACCTAGTTCCAATCGTGACTTGACTTCCAAATCATGACCTCCCACCATCAACCACGATCACCTCAGCACCGCGACCTCCTCCTCCCATCGAGATCACCTACACACCACGACCTGTCTGCAAACAAGGACCGCAGTCAGTGCAATACTGAGAGCTGCGATCGAGGTCCTCAAGTCATTAGACTTAACTGAGGTCTTCAAAATAGGCCCATGCCCAGCCATGCCTATAAATAGGCACCTACCCCTACCTCTCAAAGGGGGACAGACTCCACCTCCGATCCACAACCAAGAGCCAACCTCTGTGGCGTTCTTGCACTCCCCTTCATCCAGATCTGAGGTGGAAACCCAGATCTACAACCATCCATCTACGTCTCTAATGCCTTACATGCACCATCACATCAATGAGCTACTCCTACTGCGAGCAAGGAGCATAAGAAGATAAGGAAAGTGGAGAGAGAAGATCTGCCTCATCTATCGTGGTGTTCTCCTCTCCTCGTCCAGATCTACCCTGACGTTGTGTAGAAGACTATCTCTCCACCGAGCTATGATCATCTTCTTCACCATGACCATAGAGGAATCTTCTCTCTTTCTTGTTCCTTTTGTTTTTCTCACCATGAGAGATTAGTTTACTTTCACTGGGGTGCAGGGACTAGCCCCACCGCCCATGCTTACATGTCCTTTTATTAAACATTCCATGGCTTGTAAATAACTTTTCATTTTTTTGTTAATTGTTGATGGGTGTTTGCGGATTGATCACTAACCGGCCTAAATCGCGCGTCCAAAAGGAGCGGATTTGAAGTAGTCAGACTTTTAAATAATCCGAATCTTAGGCCCCCGCAACGATAATGGGGTCCGAAGTAGCGATCGGGGTCGAACCATAGGGACAAGGGTGGTCGTGCTAAGAATGCGGAATCAACACTCTATACTCCGGTAAAAGATGGGTAAGAAAATGTTCCCAAGGGAACGATAGATCAAGAATGGTAAACATTAGAATAAAGGGAAATAAAATACTACAAGAAATCGTTATAAAGAAAAAACTATCTCCAACTGGAGTTAAAAGGAAGATTTAAGGTTTTGGCATTTCATCAATTTTTAGGAATTTTGTGCAACAGAACTGGAAGAGATAACACTATTGCTTAGGTAAGGAATGAAGGAAGAAAACTTAGGCATAACACGCGACCACAGAAAACATCCAACATCCCTTCTCTCAAAGAGGGTACCCCCAACTAAGCACCAACACCCTCTCTCAAAGGTAGCGGCCTTGGGTTGGAGTGGAAAGATAATTGAAGCAACTTCGACCCTGGGTACTCTCGTAATCCCTGATCGGACCAAATGCTAGAGTTACAACACCTCTCTCGAGGGCGTTGCAACGGGAAACACGATTCGATAGCTAGTCAAAACATGATCCAAGCATACAAGCTAGAGTTCGGATGCTACAAAGAAATCATCTAACAAAAAGGGACCAAACATAGAGCAATAGGTATTAAAACTCCACTAATTCCATTAGCATGAGCATTGTATAAAAGGTTTAGTTACATTGCGTAAATAAAGAAAGTAAATGACTGAAAAAGGGAAGATAGGTATTGCCTCCTTGATTTAGGAGGGAGACATACAACAGCAGACCCCCTAAGGTGCATCTAACCCGATACCGGGTGGGAGCTCTAGCCGACATGCTCGTTTCGGGCGGTATGCCGTGATAGGAAAGCATATCGGTCAAGGCACCCTACCTGATACAGTCATGGTCAGGGTACCACCCTCTCGGGTGACACACCATGATAGGTGTTCCGTATTGGGTTCGATATCATGTCGGGTTAGAGATGACTTAGGTCATCAGGTTCCTTGTATCGGGTGTAGGGGCGAGTCGTCTCGGGTAAGAGTCCAACTAGGAACCCAGCACATCGGGTGGCCTTCTTGGTCGTATCATGCTGCTGCGGCTACCAATACGGGGTCTAAGTGAACCACTCCCGCCCCTCTTGGGTAGGGGGTGTGCTCACATAGTATCGCCCAGTATGCCCTTGGAACGCGTCACACTAGCTCCCAGAGATTCCCAAAGTTGGCTTTTGCTAGGGATTCCAACTTGTCCCATCGGAGTCCTATAGATGCTATTTATAGGCAGTGGTTGGAAGAAGTTGCGGTTCTCTGGGTGCCACATGTCCTCCATCGGCTCCCTGAGCGTGGCTTCGGGGACGATCGACATGTGTGTCGCCCAGCACAGTGGGTGCCGGGTTGCAGGCATGTCGGGTAGTATTGACAGGCGGGCGCCTGCTGGTGGGTGGTTTATATCGTGCGACACCCTTCATCGGGAGAGTAGTCATGGAGGGTACAACTCCCTATCGGGTAAGCGGCGTATCGCACGATGGGGCTTTCTTACGCGGCACACCCGTGTCGTGCGGCAGCTATATCGGGCTGCTGCGCGATGGGTAATGAGCATGTAGGCCGACTGGTAGGAGGGTCGATGCAGGTAAACGCCATTCATGGGCCGGGATGGGCCTTTTCGGTGGAAAGACAAGGAAAAACTCTGCAAAAGGATGCAAAATTGGTCAGAGCGTAGCGCAGATTTAGTTTTGTCCAAAACATAACAAAATTGATAGGAAAAATAGTTTATAGGGAAGTTTTGACAACAAAATATAGGCCATAAATAACCCCAAAAAGGGTGTTATCAACTCCCCCAAACTTAGCATTTTGATTGACCCCAATCAATCTGTACATATTTTAAGGCTTTGTTTTGTGATACTTCTTCAGAACCCGACATAGTCTTCGGACAAGGGGTTTGAGCGAGTAATGAGATGTCTTAATGAAAATTTTGTCTGACTACGAACAACAGACTTTATTTTTCCTGCCTTATTTAAGAAAAAATTCTCTCTTCAGCTTTGTCGAGACTTAGGTGCATGATTCCGAAGTTAACTTTCACACCAAACAACTTTTGGGAATAGAAAGTTGGGTTTTTGGGTAGGCTTAATGCTTTTTGGGTTTTTTTCTTGTTTCCCATCAGTCCATCTAGGTACGGGTCCATTAACGGGCGAGTGGTCCCTGTAGTCCAAGCCAGTTGGCTTTAGAGCAGTGATTTCACATCCTACGTACCACTATCCCAGATCTACCATGCCTAAAGATGGGTACTTTTGGAAGAACATGTGTGTGTTTTTTTTTTGGCACAACTCTCATGCTTTTATTCACTCTCATAAGTTTTTTCTCTCTTTTGGGATTTTTGATGGGTAGGGAAACAAAAGCAAGTTACTATTTGGGCAACTCTTTCCTTCGCATACACATCTCTTAGCTGTTGCGAGATTATTTTTTGAAATTTGGCATTGAAAAGTTATAGCCTTTGTCGTTTGAGACTGCAATTTTCAGAAAGAAAAAAAAACATAACAAAAACCTGCACCACCTTAGACACAGAGAAAACAAATTGGGAGAATCTGTATCGGATTTTTACTATAGAGTGTCTTTGTACAATTGTATAGAGGCAAGGGGTTATATATGCACTATATTGTATCAGACTTGTATATGTATATATACACAGAGTATGTATGTAAAGAAAGACAAAAATGCAAAATGGGAGAAATTTTTATACCTCCCTCACTGATATATAGTACCCCCCCCCGAAACTTATCCCACACTCTATCCCAGAGTAGTGAGAAAAGATAAGGTGAGGTAGTGATAAGTCAGTGAGGGCTAGCTAGTGAGCGCACCTCCATCAGATATAAGCTCCCACACATATTCTTCACGTTTGTTGTGGTAGTCGATGTGGTGGAGCTTGTCAGGTGTTTGTTGTAGCGTCACTGAGCTAGAGATCCATTCTAGCACGAAAATGTCGTAGTCATTGGATAGAGGAATTTGTTGTGGACTGTTGTGGTAGAACTGAAGCTCGTGCCATTTGTTCTCTGCCATCTCCAAGAATGGCTGGAGCAGCGTTGCCACCTCTGTATAGTATTTCCTTACTAAGCGCTCCAGGGGTGTCAATGTTGTTGATGTACACTGCACTGGATGCTCTTTGTTGCTATCTGAGTTGTTGTAGAAGATTCCAGCTCGAGGGTGAGTGTACATCGTCAGGAGCATCTAATGGTTGTAGTGCAGGATAGGTAGAAAGATGACACATGGCATTCTGCTCTGTATCTCTGCCAGAAAAGATTGCTTTGCTCCTGACTCATCGGCAAGATAGATGTCGTTGAATAGCATTGGATGGGCAATGTATACGTGTTCGAACTTCTTCTGTAGTATCTGGATGTAGGCGGCTGCCAATGATATCGTCAAACATCCTCCTTCTTTCACCATGTCCCTTAAATCTTCAACTGGGACTATGACACTGTCTGCCTCATAGATGATGTCTGTGGGGGTAGAGTCAGCTAACTTCTGTAGGATCTCGTTTACCTGCTCATGTGTTAGTGTTGAGCATGATAAATGGTCGAAGTTGCTTATCATATCTTCTGAAACATCAGGTGAAGCAGGGCCATCTCTTGAAAGAATTTCTTCTAGAACATCCATCTTCTTGCCTGCCTCATAAATGTCTGTGGCGATCTCGGCTGCTTCCTCTGGAGGGCTGCTGGGTTGGGAGGATTCAGCTTCGTAATCATTGTCCAACAGCTCTTCTAGGATGTCTATGTCTCAGAAATAGTGCTTATCCTTGATCAACATCAGTGCGTAGATGCTCTGGAGCTGATAGAAGTTCTGGTTGCTGAGTTGCCTTATGAATCCAAAAACATGAAGCAACTCTACGGTACGGAGGACTATAAAAGCATTATTTCCGCTTCTTCTTGTATGGGGAAGTCTCCAATGCTGAAGAAATTCCAAATGCCGGAGTGGCATTGGATTCCGTGCTTGATCACTCAGAGAAGATGCAGTGGAAGGAGCCTCAAGATCTTATCTTCGAGGCGTACGAAGATGTGTCTTGAGCGTGGAACCTCCTCGTTGCAGCAGCTGAGAAGCTGGATGTCATGATGTCGGAGGTCCGCCACACACAGGAACCAATTCTTTATGTGCTTGTAAGGGGCCAACACCAGGGTTGTGATGTGGTCTTCAACATGCTTCAGCATGTTGGCCACGTGCATAGAATCGTACAACCCCATCATCAGTCTTTGAGCCAAGGTCGGGGTGGCAGTGTAGATCGGCTGTCAACCTATCTTGGTGCTGAGATTCTCTAGTATAGCGTCTTTTAGGACCCTGAACATCTTCTTGGAGACGATGGCTGGCGAGCAGAATATACTCCTCAGCTCCCCTCGTCATGTGGAGAAGTACCCATCGCTCTATATGATGTCTTCTTCATCAACTTGTGACCTCAGGACCTTGTTTAGCAGTTTCTGGTCTCTGATCATCAAGTATCTGATGGCTTTCCTTTCAAAATCTGCCATCTCGAAGGAAGGGATCTCTGACGGCTTAGAAAACTCATATGTCGTCGAACTCCTTCTTCTAGGGGGGTGTCTATCATTAACACAGTAGATGTCCCCCCTTTCTCCCTCTGATTCATCAGAAGAGTCCTCCCTGACGTTGATTGATTTGTTGTTGTCTTCAGCTTTGTCCAGGGGGGCTGAGGGAGCAACTTCTTCCATGCCGCGTGAGCTCACTTGTCCTACTCGAGCCCCGTCGGCTGTCTTGTGCATCATCCCTTCCTCGGGCATTGTGGATGGCCCGCTGGAGGAGGAAGGGGATGACGTACCAGAGGATGACACTGATGAGGAGGGCTGGGAACCTGAGCCAGGAGGTGATGGAGACCTCCTTGGCTGTCTTGAACGCGGATGGTCGTCCCTCCTGTTCAGCCTTTCCTCCACTGCGTCGAGGCGTAGGAGGGCCTGTTGTAATGTTGCGTTAATTGTCTCTAGTTGGTCGGGAAGGCCAACTAGAGCTAGCAGTTGTCGCTCCTGTTCGCTGAGCCTCTGTTGGAAAATAGAAAATTTGCAGGTAAGGGAAGAAAAGGTAACTAAGTGGTTGCTCGTTACCTCCCACAAATGGTCAAATTCTTGACCAAGGATTTCCCCCAGAGATGGGGGTGCTGCATTAGATCGCCCTCTTGATCTCATGATGCTCCTTGTACATGCAGGTCGGCCCGAGGACTGCTCAACTTCAGGTGGGTCCGAGCCCATCTGTAGCGTCTGCGAGGGTGTCGCTTCAGGGTGAGGCATTGGCACCATCGTGGTTGCCTCTGCCTCGCTTATTTGTGGTGGTGGAGAAGGGTGCGAGGTAGGTGGTTGTTGTTCTATCATCAGGTTATCGGTGACCCCCTCCTCAGCTATCACTGGCGACGTTGGCGGCGGCGGCGGCGTGGGCTACACAGCCCTGAGCTCCATCTCGAGGAGCTCAGCGAATGCCCCATTGTTGGCATCCAGCTGTACCATCTCCTCTACCGTTGATGGCACAACATAAACTTTGGGAACTGTGGCTATCTCTCCTGCGACAGCTTCCCCCGGGGCTATCATCGGTGTCTCAGCCCCAGTTGTCTCAGCGACCTCCACGATCACCGTCACTTTCTCTACAACAACGACATTTGTTGTTGTGGTGGCCGCGGCTGGTATGGGAGTAGCGATGACAGCCTTATCAGTGGTTACTGCCGGTTGCACGGGGGCGGTGAGTGGCTCGGCAGGTACTGTGGAAGATTTATCCTGCCGGGTGTCGAGAGGGATCGGTCTTCCTATTACGACCGTTCTCTCTTATATCCTTGTGGTGGCGGCATAAGCAGCTTCGACCACCACAGCTTGAATCTCCACTGTGGTGAAGACCAACTTTTCTGCATCGTAGCTGGCACAACATGGGAGTGGAAGGAGGGTGTTTGTTCTTGTGAACTTATAGAAGTAGCATCACCCCTCCTTCTTGATGATGCTATCCCTCATAAGGAACTTGAGGTAGATCTTCTCGTCACCTCTCATCCTTAAGAGGCTGCGCGGCTCCGTGGGGTACCCCAACCTTGCTGCGATCAGATTGACGATTCCACCCATGCAATACTCCTTGGTGGCATCCTTTATGGGGTAAAGCCTATTCAGCAAGAAGCGTCCCAAGTTGACCACCTTGCCCTCCATCATGTACCACATGAGATGGAGTTCTTTGGTGTAGATCTTGCTCGTCTCGTACTTGCTGAAGAGGATACAAGCCACTATCTTGTGGATGATCCTCCAGAAGCAGGAGTGGATGGCCGCCACCTTGCTTCCCGTCTTGTAGTTTGATTCGCCGGTCAGTTTCTTCCGGACGCTGACCGGGTTGAACCCATCACCTTCGGTGATTTTGACACCGTTGTTGAGCAGTTCTTTTTCTACTTCACTGGAGGAGAAGATTTTGTTGAGCAGCTTTTCTGATATCTCGTGTTCAACGTTATACAGCCGTCCTTGTAGTCTATCTGCTCTGCCAAATCTTTTGACTTCATCTGGTCTATTTTGTACCCGATGGAGGGATGACGTGAACTCCCTTGTGAGTTCTATGTAGGAGGTGGAGTGGCTGAAGTAGATCTTCCTCAGCCCGGCTGCTGCTAGGACATTTTCCAGCCTGTCAAAAATGTCTATCTGGTGGAAGGACGACTGATGGCAGAACCAGCTTGGACTGTAGACCTTGGCTACCAATTCTATGTACTGCTGCCTATGCTCATCGTATCTAGGCATGAACTGGCCTGGTGAGTGATCTAGAGGCTTTGCTGCCATTGAAGGGGCTGCTGTTGATGGAGATGCTACCGCTTCTGTCCTTGGCCTCTTCTCGGCCCCAGATGGCCCTACTAAGTCGGGGTTCGGGTGCTTCTGCCTGACTGTAGTGGCTTCTACAGTGGCCGCAGGGTTGATCCTTCGTCCGTTCTCATCTACTTGGATGACTGTCTGCTTTGTGCGGGCCATTTCTGTAAATATCAAACAAAATTAGTAAATAAGGATGTTACTGAATGACTCATTGTACCCTACATCGGGCGGTAGACCAAAAGAGTCACTTAGCCTGATACGAGGTAGATGATACTAAAAACTCAACAGAGTCCTACTATAAGTAAGGTGATATCGGGTGGTGGTAAAATACCGAGTCTGACCGATAAGGTAGACCGATATCGGGTGGACATACCAAATAGATCTCGCCCGATACGAGAGCCCGATATGGCTCAGCGTGATACTTATGTCGTGTGGCAAAAGTCAAAGGCCGATACGGTCTTAAGTCAGAAAAACTCGACACTATCGCGTGATAGACAAAACAAAACTTCTTGCCCGACACGGGCTCATAAAGAAACACTGCCCAATAGGAGTAACACCCGATATGATAGAGTATCGAGCGACATGAGTTAAAGCTTCTTTTAGAAAAACTAGACGATAAAGTTCTTGCCCGATAAGACTGGTATGGCTCGGATGTGTGTATCGCGCGACATGGTCAGAAATCAATGTCAGACGGAACCTGACATGATATGTGTATCGCCTGAATTGGTCTAAGGTTCAGAGTGTATCGTCTGTCACAAAGTCGGGCACAATATGCTTTGAACGATATAAATCTAAAAGCTTGTGTCGAGCGATAGGCATATCAGGTATACCTGTGTCAGGTGGGAGCTGGTGTGCGACACGGGATCCGATGGAAGGGTTGGCTGACACGAGAGCTGAACAAGAGTAAATGCACGATGCAGGAGTTGGTAAAAAGTAAATGCAAGTGCCTGATATGGTAACTTGCATTTACTATATATAGCCATCTCGGGCGGGGGTAAATCTAGTAAAACATGACATGTGTCGTGAAGGGAGACAAATCATTCCCGATGTGTAGTCTAATCCGTCACTTCAATTGTCGATATGCATTCCTAAGCAAGATTCACGCCACGTGGCGGGTGTGTCACGTGACATGCTGCCTAGCACAAGGATGCATGCCCAATACAAAGCATTGCCCGATTCGCACAACTGCAGGCGTGTAAACCTTGCCCGACACAAAGGTGTCTGCCCGATTCAGATAGAAAAAGTGAGATTTTTGCTAAAGAAGCAAGGTAGAAAAACCTTAGGAAGAACCTTCTATACAGAAAGGAGTAAAACTAAAATCAAAAGAAGAAATGCAAAACAAAGGTAAGGAGAGCGTTGATGGGTAAAACATCATTGGCAAGAAAGGAGACTCCTTGCCTCATATAGTATTACCTATCAGAGGTTCCTAAAACTAAACCGGTGGCCCATAAAACAAAAGAGTTTGTGCATGTGGTGCATGCACTGACTCGGGCCTTATTACAATGATAATGTTCGTAGTGTCTTTCAGAAAGGGAAAAATAACATCCTATTCTAAGAAAAGTAAAATTTTGGGATGCCTCCCAAAGAGCACTGTAGTTTCCATCGTCAGCTCGACAGGCTTCAAGTCCTTCTATATGGATCCTTCGGCTTCTTGCAGTGCTATTTCCGATCTTCACACAAACGCTTCATCTTCATAGTATCTTTTGACTATGTGCTCGTTCACCGAGAAGATTGGATCGTCTTTTTCGTATAGCTCCATCATTCCTGATGGATAGATCTTCACCACGGTGAAGGGTCCAGACCACCTAGTTTGTAGCTTTCCTGGAAAAAGACGGATAGAGGATTTAAATAATAAAACTGTATCACCTTCGCTCATGTCCTTTTTCTTCAGGTGGGCATCATGCCACACCTTTGTCCTCTATTTGTAAATTTTGGCATTCTCATAATCACTAAGTCTCAATTCTTCAAGTTCTTGGAGCTAATGAAACCTTTTCTCCCCGGCTAGCTTCTGGTCCATATTGAGGCATTTTATCGCCCAGAACGCCTTGTGCTCCAGTTCAAAGGGGAGATGGCAAGCCTTCCCGTAAATCAAGTGGTAGGGTGTGGTGCCCAACGGCATCTTGAAAGTTGTTCGATATGCCCATAAAGCTTCATCCAGTTTAGCTGACCAGTCCTTGGGGGACTTACCTACTATCTTTTCTAAAATCTGCTTTATCCGCCGATTGGAGACCTCAACCTACCCTGATATTTGGGTATGATATGGTGTTGCAACCTTGTGACGGACGTCGTACTTGAGTAGCAGTGATTCAAACTATCTTTCTGCAAAATGAGAGCCGCCATCACTAATGACGGTCCTCGGAACTCCAAACCTTAGAAAGATGATCTTGGTAAAAAGTTTGATTAATGCCTTTGCATCACAAGTCATGGTAGGAATTTCTTCCACTCACTTGGAGACATAGTCGATAGTGACAAGAATATAGTAGAAGCCAAAAGAGGATGGAAAGGGGCCCATGTAGTCAATGACCCACACATCAAAAATCTCAACTTCAATCCAACCAGAGAGTGGCATCTCATTCTGACAGGAGATACTCCTCGTTCGCTGGCACTCGTTGCAAGATCTTACAAAAGCATGGGAATCCTTAAACAAGGTCGGCCAATAAAAGCCTGACTGGAGGACCTTAAAAGAAGTCTTTTTGCCACCCAAGTGTCCTCCATAAGGCGAGGAATGACATTCCCTTCAAATGTTTGGCACCTCTTCCTCAGGAATACATCTTCTATATAGTTTATCTGAGCATCTCTTAAAGAGTAGAGGACCATCCCAATAATAATTCTTTACATCCGAGAAGAGTTTCTTCTTTTGATTGTACTTTATTTCCGGAGGTAACTCCCCACAAGCGAGGTAGTTACAGATATCCACAAACCATGGTAGACTTGGTTCAACGGATCGAGCCATCAATAGGGCTTCATCAACATAGTTGTTGTTGACAGGAAATTGGTCTTCTTCAATGCAGATTATCCTTGAGAGATGGTCTGCAACTACATTGTCCTTGTCTTTCTTATCAATTATCTCATGATCAAATTCTTGGAGCAAAAGAGCCCACCTTAGCAGTCTAGGCTTAGTGTCTTTCTTTTTCATCAATTACCGTATTGCTCTGTGGTTGGTGTAAACCTTCACTTTGGTCCCAATTAAATAAGATCTAGCATCTCTTTTTCCGTTGTGGTGTAAGAACATGAGACTGAGAGTTTTGAGTCTTCTTCGGCTGTTCACAAGTCTGCTTTCAGAAGCCGAGAGTGAAAGAGATGAGGGAATGACTTAGCAAATGAAATGGAAAGTGAGAGTAGAGGGAGAGTCCGAAGGTCAGTCGAAATATAAAGATAGGCTGCCGGTGGATTTCTATTCTCCTTGCACCTCATCTAAAGTTCGTATGGCGTAGAAAATTACATGATGCTTCTTATATTTTATTTGACCTAGGACAACCCCTACAGCGAAGTCGCTAGCATCGCACATTAACTCAAAGGGTAGCTCCCAATCCGGAGCTTGGAGAATAGGGGGTGTTACTAGGGCTTCCTTCAGCGTCTGGAAAGCCTTTAAACAATCATAAAAAAAAATGAACTCTGCATCCTTGACCAGCAAGTTTGAAAGAGGTTTTGATATTTTGGAGAAGTCTTTGATGAACCTTCTATATTACCCGGCATGACCGAGAAATCTTCTTACCCCTATCACAGACTTTGGCGGGGGTAGCCTAGAAATAGCCTCAACCTTGCTTACATCCACTTCAATGCCTTTCTTGGAGACTTTATGACCCAACACTATGCCCTCTTGTACCATGAAATGGCACTTCTCCCAATTGAGAACTAGGCTCTTTTCTTCACAGCACTATAGGACCAATGATAGGTTCTTCAAACAACCATCACAGTCTTTCCCATAAATAGAAAAGTCATCCATAAATACCTCTACGATATCTTCTAGAAAATTTGAGAACATCAAGATCATGCAACGTTGGAAAGTTGTGGGAGCGTTGCACAGTCCAAACGGCATTCTTCGAAAAGCATATGTACCATAAAGACAAGTGAACGTGGTCTTTTCTTGGTCATCCGGTAGGATAGGGACCTGGTAGAATCTGGAATAACCATCTAAAAGGAAGAAATACTCATGATGTGCTAGTCTTTCTAGCACTTGGTCGATGAAGGGAAGCGGGTAATGATCTTTCTTCGTCGCTTGATTTAGCTTCCTGTAATCTATACACATTCTCCATCCGGTGACAGCACGGATGGCTACTTCATCACCCTTCTCACCTTTCACAACCGTCATACCCCCTTTCTTTGGTACAACATGAATGGGGCTTACCCAGTTGCTATCGCTAATAGGGTAGATAATACCTGCATCTCTCAGCTTGATAACTTCCTTTTTTACAACCTCTTTCAACAACTGGTTCAGCTTTCTCTGGGGTTGGACCAAGGGTTTGGTAGATTCTTCCAGATTTATGCGGTGCATGCACAGAGCAGGGTTAAGTCCCTTGATATCCTCTACTGAATAGCCTATAGCTTGCTTATGGAGCCTCAATTCCTTGAGAAGTCTTTCCAATTGTTCTTCAGTCAGACTGGCGTTAACCATAATGGGATTTCCTTCCTCTTGATCGAGAAACTCATACTTCAAACCTTCTGGCAACTGTTTCAGCTCTAGTTTGGGCTTAGGTGCCTTCTCTTCTTCTGGTGCCATTTCTAGGGAAGTATATTTGACTGTCTCTATAACTTCCTCACCCTCACTCAGATCGTCTTCGTTTTGATTTAGGTAATTGAGGATCTCAACAACCCCAGGATCTTCTATTTCTGAATCATAATTGTTTAATGCCCTCATAAGAGGGTCTACAACTGCAGTCTCTTCTCTTATTTCTTCGCAGTATTGGTAGTAGTTATCCATGAAGTAGGCAAACTCTAATAGGGATGGTCCCTTCATGGCGTCCTTAACTTTGAAATCAATGTGGTCATTTCCGACTCTTAAAGTTATGATACCTTCAACGACATCAATCAGTGCTTACCCTGTTTCCAGGAAAGGGCGTCTGAAAATTATGGGGCACTTTGGGTCTTCAACAGTGTCAATGACAACAATGTCACATGGGATGAAAAACCTCCCTACACGAATCAGAACATCTTCAACTACCCCCACGGGTCTTTTGAAGGAATGATCTGCCAACTCGATTCTCATGTAGGTTTTGACCATGTCAGTCAGCCCCAATCATTGTGCAAGGCTTAAGGGCATAAGGCTTATGCTAGCCCCTAAGTTTGCTAGACCCTTCCTTTCGGTGTTATCCCCTACAACAAAGGGTATAGTGAAGGCTCCAGGATCCTTTTTCTTTGTTGGTAAATTTTCTTTAATGAAGGTCATAGACATACTGGCCAGGTGTACCATTTCAATCCTTCCTCCTCTTCTTTTCTTTGTGACCAAGTCCTTGAAAAACTTGGCATAAGTCGGCATTTCTTCCAAGGCATCCAGAAATGGCACCTCGAGATGGAGCTTTTTCACCGACTCCATAAACCTTTCATATCTCTTCTTAAGATGTACTTTTATGAGCTTGTGTGGAAAAAGCACTCTCGGAGAGTATTGACTCCTTTTTCCGAACAAGTTCTCCATAGGTTCCGATTCTCTGTCATAAGCTTGTTGGCTGCCTCCTTCAGCTGATCTTTCTGCAACAACTTTGGGCTTTCGTTCTTCAGGTCTAGAAAACTCAAGGCGTTCCACCTTTTTTCCCGATCTTAAGACTGCCATCTTGGCAGATTCCGTGTTAGATGGTATCTTACCTGAAGGATTTTTCATCAATTCTGCCATCTGAGCGATCTGTTGGTCTATCTGGCGTTGATGCGTTTGCATATCCGCCATCCGGACCTGCATAGTATTAAGTACACCAGAGTTCGATAGTGCACTTTGCGCTAGTTGATTGTTTATAGTGTCTTGTCTCTTGACGAAGTCAAAAAGCTGACCCACTAAGTCTGGCTAGCTATTGTTTTTCGTCTGGCCTTGCCCTTGAGCTTGCACTTGCCCTTGACTCGTCTTAGCTACTTGACGGGGTTGGAACTTTCCTGGGCTTTGGTAATTATCTTTGTTTGTCTGAAAAGAGCTGGTCTTGACATACTGCCCTTGTCCGCTTCTTTTCTCAAAACTGGGTGGTTGCTTGGGTGGATTTTTCAATTGATGTGAATCATCTGCGGCATCCTTGTTTCTATAGCTGAAACCTGGGTGATTAGGCCTCTTGAAATTGACATAAGAGACGTTCTCACCTTCCTCCTCTTCAGTTTCGCTATCGCTCGACTCCTCAGGTTGAGTATATACACAGTTATATATTTCATGTCCTCCTTCACCACAGGTGACACACTTCATCACCTTCTCTAGCTATTTCTTGCCCTTTCCTCCCGACTCTTTTAGCTGTCTGACATCAGTAGCTATTTTTATATCTGAGACATGATCGCCTCAAGAGCCTTGGATTCGATTGACATGCCTTCATTTGTGGCTTTCTTAACATGTCCTCTGTCGGTCCTGTCGTACTTAGTCCCGGCTTGTAGTTCACCCATGTTTTCAATGATGTTTTTAGACCTACTGGGCTTCTTCCCAAGAAAGTCGCTTCCTGCAGCTGCATTTAGTGATACTCTTTCTTCAGGAGTCAGACCATTGTAGAACGTTGTTATCAGGAAACCTTTCTTATAGTTGTGGTGAGGGAAGTCCCTCTAATACTCCTGGTATCTCTCCCAGGCTTCATGCAGGTTTTCTCTTGGCTTCTGGGTGAAAGATCTGATCTTCTGCCTGTTCCTGATAGTCTTCTATGTAGGGTAGAACTTGTTTACAAAAGCATCTGCTAAAGCATTCCATCCATTCAGAGATTGATGTGGCAGTCCAAGGTACCATGACAATGCTTTGTCTTCCAAGGAGAAAATGAAACCCTTACAGTAGATCACTTCTTGTGGCACTCCCCTCATCTTGATGGTGTCACATGTATTTTTGAAAGCATCGAGGTGATGGTAGGGGTTATCATTCTTGGAACTTCCTCTAAATCTCTTATTTTAAATCATGGAGATCACATCTGGCTTCAACTCGAAGTTTACAGCATCAAACCTTGGGATAACCACTGTGCATCTTGAGTTGTTGGCTTTTGTAGCTTCCAGCTCCTGGAGAGTCTTTTCTTCTTCTTCGGAATCTTCACTGTCGTGGTCTCTACGATTCCGCTCTTGATTATATTGATTTTGTCTATTCCTACGGCGATGATGACGTCCCTCATGATGATGATCATCCCCGAGTTGTTCTGATTCAGGTTCTTCTAGCTCTTCATGTAGATGATCATTATTGTAACGGTCGTCGTCCCCATGTGGAGGTGGGTGTGGTCCAACTCTAGCATTTCGCTCGTCCTCGGAAAGAGGTGGTTCCACTCGAGGTGGCATGATGAACATTGTTCAACCAAATAGAGTGCTTCTTCCCTGAGTACCTGAATAGAACGTGTAATCAAGTTAGAAAACATGTGTTAATAAAATGAACTATTATGTACACATTCAGGTTAGAAGACTTAAAAGAAATTGTGTTGTCAAGCTTATTACTAAGCTTGAGGCACGGGAGTGTAGTTAGTGATTTCGGGTTCGTTAACACTACCGTTTTGCCTCGTCCCCGGCAACGGTGCCAAAAAGTTAACTGGCCTGAATCACGCGTCCAAAAGGAGCGGATTTGAAGTAGTCGGACTTTTAAATAACCCGACTCTTAGGCCCCCGCAATGATAATGTGGTCCGAAGTAGCGATCGAGGTTGAACCACAGAGACAAGGGTGGTCATGCTAAGAATGCGGAATCAACACTCTATACTCCGGTAAAAGATGGGTAAGAAAATGTTCCCAAGGGAATGGTAGATCAAGAATGGTAAACAATAGAATAAAAGGAAACAAAATACTACAAGAAAGCGTTATAAAGAAAAAGCTATCTCCAACTGGAGTTACAAGGAAGATTTAAGGTTTTGGCATTTCATCAATTTTTAGGAATTTTGTGCAATAGAACTGGAGGAGATAACACTATTGCTTAGGTAAGGAACGAAGGAAGAAAACTTAAGCATAACAAGCGACCACAGAAAACATCCAGTACCCCTTCTCTCAAAGAGGGTACCTCCAACTAAGCACCAACACCCTCTCTCAAAGGTAGCGGCCTTGGGTTGGAGTGGAAAGATAACTGAAGCAACTCTGACCTTGGGTACTCTCGTACTCCCTGATCGGACCAAACACTAGAGTTACAACACCTCTCTCGAGGGAGTTGCAATGGGAAACACGATTCGATAGCTAGTCAAAACATGATCCAAGCATACAAGCTAGAGTTTGGATGCTACAAAGAAATCATCCAACAAAAAGGGACCAAACACAGAGCAATAGGTATTAGAACTCCACTAATTCCATTAGCATGAGCATTGTATAAAAGGTTTAGTTATATTGCATAAATAAAGAAAGTAAATGACTGAAAAAGGGAAGATAGGTATCACCTCCTTGATTTAGGGGGCGACATACAGTAGCAGACCCCTTAAGGTGCCTCTAACCCGATACCAGGTGGGAGCTCTGGATGACATGCTCGTGTCGGGCGGTATGTCGTGACGGGCAAGCATATTGGTCAAGGCACCCTACGCGATATGGTCGTGGTCAGGGTACCACCCTCTCGGGTGACACACCATGACGGGTGTTCCATATCAGGTTCGATATCATGTTGGGTTAGAGATGACTTAGGTTATTGGGTTCCTTGTATCGGGTGTAGGGGCGAGCCGTCTTAGGCAAGAGCCCAACTAGGAACCCGGCACATCAGGTGGCCTTCTTGGTCATATCGGGCTGCTGCAGCTACCGGGACGGGGTCTAAGTGAACCACTCCCGCCCCTCTCGGGTAGGGGGTGTGCTCACCTAGTATCACCCGGTATGCCCTTGGAACGCGTCACACTAGCTCTCGGAGCTTCCCAAAGTTGGCTTTTGCTAGGGTTTCCGACTTATCCCATCGAAGTCTTGTAGCTGCTATTTATAGGTAGTGGTTGGAAGAAGTTGTGGTTCTCCATGCGCCACGTGTCCTCCATCGGCTCCCTGAGCATGGCTTCAGGGACTATCGACATGCGTGTCGCCCGGTACAACGGGTGTTGGGTTGCAGGTGTGTTGGGTAGTCATGACGGGTGGGCGCCTACCGGTGGGTGGCTTGTATCGCGCGACATGCTTCATCGGGAGAGTAGTCGTGGCAGGTACAGCTCCCTGTCGGGTAAGCAGCATATCGTCTGGCAGGGCTTTCTTGCGTGGCACACCTGTGTCGCACGGTAGCTGTATCAGGCTTCTACGCGATGGGTAATGAGCGTGTCGGCCAACTGGTAGGAGGGCCGATGCAGGTAAACGCTGTTCATGGGCCGAGACGGGCCTTTTTGGTGGAAAGACAAGGAAAAACTCTGCAAAAGGATGCAAAATTGGTCAGAGCGTAGCACAGATTTAGTTTTGTCTAAAACATAACAAAATTGATAGGAAAAACAGTTTAGAGGGCAGTTTTGACAACAAAATATAGGCCATAAATAACCCCAAAAAGGGTGTTATCAATCACCTGCTTGCATTTATCTATTTTGTTCCTATGTTGCAAGAACTTCAATACGTAGGTTTTGAATGTCGATTAACATGGTTGACTCCCTGATGAGAACTTCTGATGGGATTCCCTAAAGTAATAAGTGTGTGATCCGTGAGGGGACGAGCCATCTAGCCCACGGTGACACTTCTATGTGCCTAACGCCCGTAAGACGGGCCCACAGCTTCAGTTCGATATATGTATCTTTGAAGACATTAGTGTGTGATCTGGATGGTGAGGAGACATCTGATGCCTAAGGTGATGCTTACGCGAACCTATCCTAGTGGAGGGTTTGCAGCAACTCTATTTGGATAGTTATATCTTACCTGGATGTTTGTGTTTGGATATGTTTGCATGTGTAGCGATATTGAAATCCAAGACCACCCCAGTGATTCCCATCATTAATCTTTAATCAACTTTTAATCCTACTCTTTACTTTCCTTACAATTAGTTTAATTAAACTCAGACCAATCTTGTTATAAATATTAGTCTTGATTCAACTAGATTCGACTAGTAAAGATTCTTAAAAACGTTGTCCCTTGGGATTCAATCCTCAACTATATTTTGATAAGACCCGTCTGCTTGCGGGTGGTATTATTGCACAAGGTTTTGGCAAAAACTCAGGGATTTCATCCCCGAGTGAATTTGTTAATGCAATAAGAACCACGCCAATGTTCATGGTTGATTGGATCTAAGTGCAGGTGGAAGTATGTTGGTATGTATGCCCAGAGATCCAATCATATGATGATTGTAATGGCATAACTTGTAAAATATTTGATTAATAATAAAGGCAATATTCCAATTTATTCTCTTTCATTCAGATATGAGATAATGATGTTAAATGATAAACGTCTAAAAAATGATATTACTCAGTGATGTGTGTCTTTTGGTTGAGGACCAGAACAATGAGATCATACGGATGTTAGGAGTTATGCATTTTGTTATGTTCCTAGTTAGTTGTTATTGAGAAAGGATGATAGACAACAATAACAATTGAGACTAGAGTATTGTGTGTTGGTTTATGACAGAATCTCATTAGTCATGATATATGGCATCAAACCAAACACATAGATACTTGTTAGAGAATAGTGTATCAGACAGACCCACCTTGAGAATGATACATGGAAACCATGGAATGATAGCCATAATTAGCTCTGGTAGTGATTGTCGTGATTGTGGTTCTTAGACCTGAAATCACTACACTCATCACATGTTGTTTAATGTACTTTGTCATCATCAAACGTGACCTTGAATAAGGGTTGCCATAAAGGTGATGCTAAAATATATTATGACACATGGGGAATGATTGTGAGCAATGTGGATGTGATTTGTCCCTCCTATAGGAGTTTGTTATCCCGGTCACTTAATAAGAGATACTGAGAAAAGCATGTCCATGCGCATGAATCAATATATGATAGTAAGCTCACATATATCTCAGACAGTTTTCTCAAGTAAAAGGAACATGGATTGAACATTGAAGATGATGACAATTCCATGCCTGGAGTACAATTTGGATGTCTGATACAAAAGAACTATACAATCTTTGTAACACCAATCACAGGTTGTAGGTTGAATTTGTTCTCCAACTAGAATTTGTTTTCCAACTTTCCAAGTTACTCTGGTAGTAATGATGTCTTTCTAGATACCAATCATTGCTTGTGACGTCATAAATTATTTATGGACATTCACTACCAACATAACTTGGGACCTATAGGCTCACACACATAGGAATGCACTTGGAATAGGAGTTAATTCATAAATGATATTTAAACTTGATTACTAAAGCATTAGGTATTCAATTTGAATAACATTGGCAATCTACACTCTAAAATGGCTGGTTCAGCAAGAAAACCGATCAGCTCAGCCGCATGAACCGACGGGCTTAGGTTGTTATTCGGCCATTTCGTTGATCGGTGAGATTGTATCAAGGATTGATCTTGATGTCAATTTATGCATTAACCGAATATTAACTGCCAATACAATTGCAATTGGGAAACATAGTGAAATGACCGATTCAAGAGTTGAACGGAATGGCTCACATGTTAACTCATTGGCTCACTATTGAACTGACTATTTTGTTGTTCACGTGTTACAAAAATTCATGAAATTTTGTCTCTTTGACTCCCAGATCGAATGGAAATCATGACCTGTCCCTTATATAAATAGAGGGGTATTGAGGGGCTTCCCAGATATAATAATAAGCTCTAATAATTGTTGTCTTCTCTAGTTGTGGTAACCAAGAGAACTCAAGAAAGTTCTACCCATGAAAGGGAGGAATATCAAGCGAGAGACAATTGTGGAAGGGCAAGTCAGTGCTAGCACACAGACTATAAGGGACAACTCCTTTTTAAGTGTTCATCTAAAACAATAGTAGTTCCCGTTGGTCCACATGGACTACTTTAGAGGCGAGAGGCACTTGCCCCATAATGAAGACGACATCAACCATTGTCCATGGTACCCAAGCAGGAGGCCAAAAACTATAGATGTCTAGGTGTGACTTGAAGAAATACCTACGCTACTGTAAGGGAATTGTTGCTAGACTTTCTCTAGAACTAGGTATATCCTTGCATCCCTCTTTACCATCCCATATTTTTTAACACGGTCTACTTTTTATGAGGAATATGGCAAGTAAAATTTTTGTTTTTGGTGTCATATCTGATGCCATATTTCCCTACATAACACATAGGTACTTGTTATAGAACAGTCTACCGAACATACCCACCTTGAGAGTGATACATGGAGGCCATGAGATGGTAAGTCACAACCAGATCTCAAACTAATAGTGGTGATAGTGGTTCTTAGACCTGAAGTCACTTCACTCATCACATGTTGTTCGATGAACTTTGATACCATCCAACATGACCTTGAATGAGGGTTAACATAAAGGTGGTTCTCAGGTACATTGTGACATATGGGGATTGGCTATAAGTGATATGGATGAAATTTTTCCCTCCTAAAAAAGTTGATATCATGTCCACTTGATAAGAAAGATTTTGAAAAGTATGGTCATACTTGTGTTACTCAATATATGATATGTGAGCTCGCATGCTTCTCGTACAGTCTGCTCTAGTTCAAGGAACATGGAATGAATATTAATAGGATAGTGATTCCATGCCTCGAGTTCAATTTAGATATCAGAGACAAAGAAACTATATGATCACTCTAACACTAATCATGAGTTGTAGGTTGAAGTTGTTCTCCAAATTTCCAATTGCTTGGGTACACATGATGTTTTGCTAGATACCACTCATTGTTGTGATGCCATAATCTAGCTATGGACATTAATTGTCGATATAATTTGGTACGTATAGGGTCACACACATAGTATGCACCTGGAATAGGAGTTTACTCATGAATAAGGTTTAGCTTGATTACTAAAGTGTTTATGTAATCGCATTAAACAACATTGGCTGACTAGAATGCGAGCCGACTGACTGGGAATGTGAATCAACTAACTAGAGTGTCCAATCAACCGATTGGATGATCAATAAGACTAGATCAAGGATTTATGTTGACGTAATGTTTTGCATTGATCATCGCATTAAAAGCCAATATGTTTGAGAATAGGGAAACATTCTAATTAACCAAATAGAGTGTCTAGTAGACTAGACGGAGTGCTAGTCAATTGACTGGGAGTCCACTCAATTGACTCGCGATTCACTTTAGTCAAAAATTCATGAAATTTATGTCCTCATGTCCCTAGGTTTTTGTAACTCTAACCCATCCACTCATATATAAAGTGGGTGGCCAAGGCTCTCAAGAAAAAAGTCTCATAATCTCAATGCTATGGTAACATGATAGCCATAGACATATTACATGTAAAAGGGAGAGATAGCCAAAGGGAAGAAAAGTCGACGCTAGCATGTTGACAACATGAGGGACAACTCCTTCCCGTCAATTATAGTAGAATGACATGAGTTTCTGGTGGTCTGTGTGTAGTAGAGGTGTTGAAGTCATTTCCATCACACTAGGAGAATACCGTCAACCATCATCTATGGTGCTACACGAGGAGGTTGTTGTCAACAACCACTCACGTGTTTCTTAAAGAAGAAGCATGGGTCTGTAAGGATTGTTGGTATACTTGCTCAAGGACTATGTATACGCCTCACAACCTTCTTTCCTAGATACATCATTGTTGACGCGATATGCTGGTTAGGGATAAGGATAAATTTTTTGTTTCCTTTGCCTTATTTGTCATCCTTATTTCCCTACACTTGTATTAGAGCCACATCAATTTACAGTGTATCGAAATTCAAATCAATGCGGTCGGTTTTATCATTTATTTTATTACATATGAAGTGAATCTTTAAAATGATTCATGTGCATATCTTATTAAATATCACATACAATCCCTATATATATGATATATACGCAATCTACATGTGTCGCCCTAATGTTTTTTTTATGGTGGATGAATGTGTGGTTATGGCCAAACCCCTTATGGATATGTGTTCTTGGTTGAATGGGTTTATTCTTGCCTTTTAATCAATTTGTATATCGAGCCTCTATCTCTCTTTCTCTAAGTATAATTAATTTTGTCCTCCCTATACTCCCCTCAAATGTAACTCAAGCTTTCACTATTACACTGTAATAAGTTAATAAGAATATGATAGTTTTAATTTGTATTTTGGCAAAGAGAAGACACTCTACTCCAGATGAGTCGACCGATTGGGAAGTTGAGATGAACAATCGAAGGACCAAGGAGACCAATCGACAACATCATCCAATCAACTGACTAAAGGCTCAACCAATTGACTATAGGAGTCCAGTCAAATGTGTGAACTAGGAGCTAGTCGACTGACTAATGGAAGCCAATCGATTGATCGACATTCCAACAGATCGACTAGAGGGTCTAGTCGGTCGACCGACCTGTTCCCAACATCATATTTTCCAATACATGTTGCTACATATGATGGGTGACCTTAGATGGTAGCATTTTTTTGTGTCCCCAAAGAATTTCATTACTATGTCCATAACCATTGCTCGTATGTTTGTGATTGCATGTTTTCTTTTGTGGATATGGTATGTATACAATACATATTATATGCATGCCATGATTTGATAGTATATGTATAAATAAATAAAATCCATCATAAATATAATGTCTTAGATGCTTTATATAAAAAGCACTCAAGAGAAACTTGATCAACTAAACGTAAGTTACACCGAAGTATGGTGTGTCATTTATCTTGTGGAAGTTTGATAGTTGATATGTGGGTATGCCAAAATAGGTACATATTCTATCATGTTGGCTTTTAGTCATGCTTAAATAGGTGTCCTTAATGAGATTAAGTTCCTAGAAACATACATATGGAATGTGACAAGGAGTTGCGCACTCCATCTATCCAAGAGTTACATTTATATGCAATTAGCAAAAGTTACCTACCTAAATAGTCAAGTTGTGGGCAGTCAGCCAAAGTTGACCCGTAATTTGATGAAATATGGATCTTGGCTCAATAGAAGGATGTACGTTGCAATCTTCCAAATTGATAGTGAGGGCTATCAATTTGAACAAAATAGTGAAAGTGATAATTAATTAAAGGCCAAATTGATGTCGTCGATATTATCAAATCAAATCAAAATTGTTTTGACAAAACATAATTTTTTCTTGTAGAAATAAATGGAAAGCACAGACTCATTATGATCGGTCCTTGAGAGGAAAAAATTAAATGGGGCCAACTTCCATGACTGGTTCGGGACTTTGAGAAATGATCTCACTCATGAGTGCAATCTCTATGTCCTTCAAACACCAGTGCCACAGGAACCTTCTCTAAATGCACCTAAGGTTGGAATGGATGCTTACTCGAAGCATGCCAATGATGTTGTAGACATGAAACACCTTATGTTGGGCTATATGAACTATGAATTGAATAAACATCATGAAAACATGGACATTCTTGAGACGGTAACACATCTTAAGAATCATGTAAATCAAGAAAGGTATAATGTCTCCAAAGTGTTGTTTGAGTGTAATACATTTTTGGACAATAACGTCGCTACATGTAAGGTCAGTTTTTCCAAATAACCAATCTTATATGTCTACAAAAAATGCGGGCACCACTTAAGACCTCTTAGGTCGGTTTTCATAAAATAATCGACCTTGTAGTGTAACTCTATAGGGTCATTTTTCTAAATAACCGACCTTATATGTCTATAAAAAACACGGCCACCACTTCAGACCACTTGGGTCGGTTTCCTTAAAATAACCAACATTGTAGTGTATCTCTGTAGGGTCGGTTTTCATAAAATAAGTGACCTTATAGAAAATGGGATTAGAATGCCCAATACAGTTTCCTGCGGAAAAAATTTGCTCAATTTTGGCTTCGCGCCTCGATCTATAGGGTCAGTTTTTTCAAATAACCAACCTTATATGTCTTCAAAAAATGTGGGCACCATTTAACACCTCTAAAGTCAGTTTTCTTAAAAAACCAACTTTACAAGACCTCTGAGAGTACTTTCTTGATCTATAGGGTCGGTTTTTTCCTTATAACCGACCTTGTAGGGATTCTCAATCGAAACAATTCTCAATCGAGTTGAATTTTGAATCCATTTTCTTTTTGTGCATGTGTAAGTACCTCTAGGGTTGGTTTTTGCCTTTTAACCGACCTTGTAAGTCTCCTCGCTCAAAACAATTATCGACCGGGTTGATTTTTAGATCCAGTTTTTCCTTCGTCCGTGTACAACCTCTAGGGTCAGTTTTTTTCCTTTTAACCGACCCTAAAGGTCCCCTCGGTCGACACATTTCTCGACCGAGGTTCCCTTGGTCAACGGAATTCTTGACTGAGTCTGAGTTTGGGTGTTTAGGGTTTTGGATCCATATTTCGTGCGTGTATAAGTACCTCTAGGGTCGGTTTTTTTACTTTTAACTGACCCTAGAGGTCCCCTTAGTCGATAAAATTGTTGATCAAATAGAATTTTGGATCCAGTTTGCCTTTGCGCGTGTATAAGCACCTCTAGGATCGGTTTTTTCCTTTTAACTAACCCTAAAGGTCCCCTCGGTTGACAAAATTTTCGACCGAATAGAATTTTGGATCCAGTTTTCCTTCGCGCATGTATAAGCACCTTTAGGGTCAGTTTTTTCCTTTTAACCGACCCTAGAGGACCTTTGATCGACAAAATTGTCGACTGAATGGAGTTTTGGATCTAGTTTGCCTTTGCGCATGTATAAGCACCTTTAGGGTTGGTTTTTTTCCTTTTAACTGACCCTAGAGGTCCCCTCGATCAATGAATTTCTCGACCGTGGTTATCTCGGTCGATGAAATTCTCGACCGAGGTTGAGTTTAGGGTTTTGGATCTATATTTCTTTCTTGCATGTATAAGCACCTCTAGGGTCATTTTGTTCCATTTAACCAACCCTAAAGGTCCCCTAAGTCGGCAAATTTCTCGACCGAGGTTCCCTCAGTCAACGAAATTCTCGACCGAGTTGGAGTTTGGGTGTTTTTAATTTACCAAACACATGCACCGCTTATCTCTTGGGTCACTTTTTTGTTTTAACTGACCCTACAGGTCAGGCTCGGGGCTTGAAGTGGTCGAGACCTACTTCTTTCTCTCCCACGAGACCTACTTCTTCTTTCTATCCCACACCGAGACCTACTTCTTTCTCTCCCGTGAGACCTACTTCTTCTTTCTCTTCCGCGCCGCCGAGACCTCCTTCTTCTTTCTCTCCCGTGTCGCCAAAGCTTTCTCTCCCATTGCCATTGTCATCGTCCGAGAGAAGAGGAGCTCGGAGTGGAGCACCACGCTGCCAAAGCTTTCTCTCCCGTTGACATTGTCGTCGTTCGAGAGAAGAGGAACTCGAAGTGGAGCTTGAAATGGCCGACACCAAAATGGAGTTCAAAGTTGCCGCCGCCACGATCACATAGGTAAGAATTTCCATTTATATAGGTCTATCTATGCCCGTCGTGGTACCGCCATCACGACCAAGGTAGCGTCTAGGTCCACTCTCAGTCGAGAATTCGTCGACCGAGAGTCCACCTGCGTGCGGCGTCTAGGTCCACTCTTAGTCAACGAACTGAGAGTGGACCTGGATGCCGCGCGTAGGTGGACTCTCGGTCGACAAATTTGTCGACCGAGAGTGCTGGATAGTTATATTGCTTTTTTATTTTATATGATTGGTAACCCAACCAATAATAAAATCATGTATTTTTTCATATGAAATCATTAAATAAATTCAAAAAATTAATATGAGATTAGACATGTGTACTCCCAGATTGACACTTTAGGGTTTATAGATGAGATCATCGATGCATGATGTTTAACTTAATTATAAATATGACAATAATACATTTATGCATGTATCAACTTAGAAACCCGTTCAAAATTTACTCATTAGGAGTAAATTTTGGATAGTCCCCGGTCTGGGGCTGTTTTTGGATATTTAATCTCACTTAGGATGTAACTGTATAATGTATGTTTAGTTTTGAAGAAAATTTTAGTAGTATTTCCTCATTTGTTCTCTGGGTACATATGTGGGTGGTTATTTTCCATTTACATCGATGTACTTGGAGAACTTAGGGGAAATGTTGCTGAAATTTTCTTCAAAACTAAACATACATTATACAGTTACTAGTGATATTTAATATTAAAAAATGGGATAGGTGGTACACTTTAGTATAAAATTAATTAACTTCCTATCAATAAAAACTTACAGCTTATAGTATCAATATTAATCGCTTAGTTTTATAATTAATTTTAATGTGATATAGAAAATGGATCAAAGTTGGATGTCTATCAAGAATCATTGCAGTCTAGAGTTTGCCAAAGGTCTTGATGAATTTATCAGATTTGCTGAGGAACATAGGAAACTACCTACAGATAGGCTATATTGTCCATGTAGAAATTGTGGTAACAATTTGAAAGTTGATACTGCTGAGGAAATTAAGAATCATGTCATATGCAATGGGATCATACAAGGTTATAATGAATGGTATTGGCATGGAGAGAAAATTAATTATGGATCAAAAATTTTCGATACTAATAGTTGTGGCATAGAAGATATAGATAATGATGATAATGTCAATGATGAACCAATTCAGGATGACCTGATTCAGGATGATATGGTTGATGAGATGCTACGTAGTTGTCGAGACAATGTCATTGATCCACCTTATTTAGCTAAGAAAATTCATGCATATCCAAATGATTGTGTGTTATTTCAGAACGACTATATTAATTTGATAAATTGTCCAAAATGTGGTGCGTCAAGGTATAAGACTAAAAATGCAGCTAAGGCTAAAAATGGCTCTCCTGCCAAGGTGATGTGGTATTTACCAATAATACCACAATTTCAACGCTTATTTGCTAATACAGAAGATGTGCAAAATTTATCTTGGCATGGGGAGTTAAAGGCCAATGATGATGGTGTCCTACGACATGCATCTGATTCACCACAATGGAAGAAAATTAATTTATTATACCCTCAATTTGGTAAAGAACCAAGAAACTTAAGACTTGGACTCTGTACATATGGAATGAATCCCTATGGTACATTAAGCAGCCAACATAGCACGTGGCATGTTATGGTTGTTATATACAATCTTCCTCCATGGTTGTGTATGAAAAATAAGTATGTCATGTTGTCAATATTGATATCAGGGCCCAAGCAACCTGGAAATGATATTGATGTTTATCTTCAACCTCTACTTGATGACCTAATGAAACTATGGGAAGAAGGTGTTATGACATATGATGCTTCACGTAAAGAGATCTTTAGTTTGCGTGCTATGTTGTTTTGCACGATTAATGACTTTCCAGCTTATGGAAATTTTTCTGGATATAACATAAAAGGATACCAAGCATGTCCTATTTGTGAGGAAAATACTGATTCAATCCGACTGAAACATGGTGGTAAAATCGTATATCTTGGTCATCAGATATTTCTCCCACCAGTGCATCCTTATCGAAGACAACGCAAAACCTTTAATGGGTCAACTGAGGAACGAAGTGCTCCTAAACCTATACTAGGAAATGTTGTATATGATCGGGTGAAACATATTATTAATGAATTTGGAAAGAGTTCAAGTAGGCATACTCTCGCATGTGACAAATCTCTATACAAGAAGAGGTCAATATTTTAGAATCTTCCTTATTGGAGATCTTTGGCAATTATACACTGCATTTAAGTCATGCATTTTGAAAAAAATGTTTTTGATAGCATCATTGGTACGCTATTGAGCATATCAGGAAAGACTAAAGATGGAATCAAATCTAGAAAAGATTTAGAATTAGTGGGTATAAGAAAAGAATTATCATTGGAGATCAGGGGTCACCGCACATATTTACCACCAGCTTGTTACACTTTGTCAAAGTAGGAGAAAAAGACATTTTGTGAGTGCTTGTATAATATTAAGGTTCAACAATGATACTCTTCTAATATTCGTAGATTGGTATCAAAGAAGGATCTGAAGTTGATAGGCCTCAAATCTCACGATTGTCACATCTTAATGCAACAAATTTTACCTGTGGCTATTCGATCTATATTGTCAAAGCATGTAAGGTTTGCAATTACAAGACTTTATTTCTTCTTCAATGAAATATGCAACAAAGTGATACATCCTGATACTCTCAATAAATTACAGAAAGATGTAATTGTTAACATGTGTCAGCTTGAAATGTACTTTCCTCCTTCATTTTTTGATATCATGTTTCATCTTGTAGTACATATTACAAGGGAGGTGAAGATGTTGGGTCCAATTTTCTTACACTCGATGTATCCATTTGAACGCTACATGAGTGTTTTTAAAGGTGATGTTCAGAATCATTATCGTCCTGAAGGGAGTATTATTGAGGGTTATGTGGCTAGGGAGGTGATGGACTTTTGCAATGATTTTTTGAATTGCAATGAAACTTCTAGCGATCTAAAAAATTCCCATTACACTGAATCTTATTGTGGCAAAGGAACTCTGGGAGGATGAGTGAAAGGAATCAGTCGTGAGTTGTGGGAACAAGCACATTTGTATATTTTAGACAACATCGATGAAGTTAGTAGCTACATCACATAACACAATGATATTATCAAGAGAAATCATTCGTGATCCAGTTCAATGTGGCTTGCAAGAAAGTATAATCGAACATTTATTAGGTGGTTTGAAGAGAAAGTCTTTAATCAACTATCTGAATCACTGAATAATGTTGCTGAGAACATAAAATGGCTCTCCTTTAAACCAAAAATCGATGTCATGTCATATGAAGCTTATGACATAAACAGATTTTCATACTACACAAAGCATCAAGATGAAAGTAGTGTAGTTCAAAATAGTGGGGTCACTGTTCAAGCTTGTTCGTTGTATTTTGCTAGTGCTAAAGATAAAAGACCATGCAAAGCTGAGATGTCATATTACGGCATCATTGAGGACATATGGGAATTGGACTATACAAATTTCAGAGTTCCAATCTTTAGGTGTAAGTGGGTTGACAACAACAAAGGAGTTTTAGTGGATGAATTGGGTTTCAAATTGGTTAATTTTGAAAAGATTGGTCAGAAAGATGAGCCATTCATCATGGCAGACCAAGCAAAACAAGTATTCTATATTGATGACCTGGCAAATAAAAAGTGGTATGTCGTTCTTCATGGAAAAAGACAGTTTACTGTAGATCCTATAAATGAAGAAGAATACTACAAAAAGTATGATGATTCTAGATCATTCTCAATTGGTTTGCCAAGTGTAAATGTTGAAGATAACACTGATGAATACTATAAATGTCAAGACCATGCTGAAGAAATTTTACTTGACTAACAACTCAACCAATAATAGAGGCATGTATTCTTTGAATTATTTATTTTATTATCATTCAAGCACATAATCTTTTAAATATACATCATATATCATTCAACCACTTGTGCTTTTATTATCACTTATGTTTCTTTTATCATGTATACTTTCAGGTTCTAAAATGGCAAGTGAAGATGAACATTCTGAGCATGAGCACCATGAGGATGGTAGTGGTGATGCTAAGAGAAGTAGAGGTCCCACACTGATGCGTAGGCTGCAGGAGCTCAGGGCCAAAGGGGAGAAATTGGTAGTCCAGTTTGATGTCACAAGAGAACCTATTGGGGAACATGCTAGTGCTTTCAAGCATTACGTAGGGGTGACCATGCGCAGTAAGGTGCCAATAGATATAGAAAATTGGCATGATGTTTCTAATGCCTTAAAAGAGCTCCTATGGAAAGATATATCTGTGAGTGGAAGTGATATTATTTTAATATGTTTTTGTTTATTGATTCTGATTTAGTTTTCTTGGAAAGACATCTTTTTTAAGACAACATTATTGCTTCTTTTGCATGTATAGGGTGTTTTTCATCTAAATGAAAAAGATCACAAGAAAAAAGTGCTACAACGTTGTGGTGTACGATGGAGGGCTTTTAAGACATATCTCAAAAGGGAATTTATAGATAATCCTAAACAAAAGAAGAAAGCAACATATATGTATATTTTTATAGATCCTGAGGTGTGGGAAAGATTTGTTGTAGCTAGGAACATAGAAGAGTTTCAGGTAATAAAGATTGTGATGTATTATGTGAATCTTTAATTTTATACAATTAAGGAGGTGAATCTTTTTATATATGTTTGCCAAGTCTAAATTGCAATACCTCATTTTAAATGATCAGGCTATTCACGAGGCCCAAAAGGAAAGACGGGCCAAAAATGTGCATAACCATCGCTTGGGGCCCGGTGGTTATGCCTTCCGCCGCCAACTACAAGAGAAGCAACTCTCTTCTGGAGAAGAGTCTAGTACAACTCAAGCTGAGCGTCCACCCCGACACTTGCAGTGGATTGATGCTAGAAAGAATTGAGCAGGTGAAATTGTCAACCCTACAACTAAGGAGGTGGCACAAAAGATGGTAGGTTTATCCCAACTAAGTAAAGAGTAACTCCCATAAACTTAGATTTATTTATATCTAATTGATATTGTGATTTAATATTTTTATTAATTATGAATAGATTGATCTCCATGAGCCAAGGAAGGAAGGAAAGTTCATACCAACTGGCCACATGGATGAACTATCAGTTGCTCTTGGTACAAAGGAGCATCATGGTCGTGTTAGGGATTAGGAGCTGGCATAGGATTCAAGTCTTATTTTGGCCATTCGTAATCTAAAAGAGGTCGTGCAGGAGGTCTTACACAAGAGAAGGTTGAAACATTAGTAGCACAGAAAGTAAAAGAAATAATGTCTTCATTTTAGCCTACTCAACCTTCTCAATCTATTCATTCTATGTGTCTCTCAAGTGATAAGGTACAAGCCCATGCTCCAGTTGTAGAAGGTCATGGGAGCACTCCCAATGACCCACCACAATAATCTGCAGTAATTTTTTGTTCTATATGTTGTGTTATTAGTATGATATATATATGATATATATATAGTTGTAATAGGTATATGGTTTACCGCTTTGTATATAACTTATATTATTTAAATTCTAGGTTGGTATGAAGTGTAAACTTATAGTGGAGGATCCAGAATATAATGTTGTGGCAGCAGGCAAGGTATACAACCTTGGTGGTACATTGCATTACCAAAAAATTACTAATGACATTTGTCATGTGTCCATCCATCTTGTGTATGACAGAATGGGGGACAAACCACTACCCATACCTAATCATGAATATAGTATAGTTGAAGAAGCTGAGGGTGCTATGGTGGGTTGGCCTAGACTCTTGGTTATCAATGACAAGGTATACCTTAATTGTACCATATTTTTCATATTTGACTACATATATGAACTCGTGTAATATAAGTATGTAATTTAATTAACAGGTTTTCAAACCAAAAAGTAAAAATTCTACTAGTCGTCCTCCTATTCCCAAGCCATCTTTTATTCTAGGATCCACATTTGATGAGTTGGGAAGTAAATGTAAATGTTTGTGTCGATACTTAGCCAACAAAAGCTCTGGATTACAAATGTTGATCAATTTAACAGAAGATGCAACTGGAAGGGACTTTGACAATAATATTTTTTTAATGATATTATAGAGTTATTCCGGTATGATTGGCTGAATAATTGATAATAGAAGTATGGATAAGGTAAGGATCTATCAATATAGAAAATTCCAATACACACTTTTAGCTTATTTCTATATATGGAAATAATTACAAATGTTGTACAGCCATTTATATACCGAGACCACAAAGTTTGATATAAGAAATGTTGGATTCTTAGTTCCTTCAATCACTAGTCAAGTGGAGACACATATTGAGGATGTGAATGAGTACTTCTCTACTGCATTCAAATATTTTGCTAGTGAGGGGAAGGAAATTATCCTAATTCCTTTTAACATCCAGTAAGTATTATTATTCAATATAATTTTAATAATGAATAAAATTATTTATTTTAATGTTTGTTTTATTCTTACTCAGAGTTGGACATTGGGAATTAGTGGAGATTGTCCCAAAATTGATGACTCTTTATTATCTTGACCCAATGGGTAAAACAACAAGGGGTCACAAACTGAAATTTCCAGCTATGGAGTAAGCATAAATTTAGTCAATGCTTCAACATGATATTTCTATTTAAAATTTCTATTTTACCAACTATTGTTTAATTGATAGGGGTATAAAGGCTTTTCGTGAAGCTGGAGGACAAATACCCACAAAATTAAATACATTGACTTTGAAAAATATCAAGGTAGCTACTTTGACAACTGCTTAGTCTTATATGTATTAATTTTCAACTCTTATATGTCAACTCTTATAGTTTTATCTCAACTCCTGCTTATAGTAGTTTACTAACATTAAGTATAATTTGTTATTTGTAGTGTCCTATACAAAATAATGACTGGGTTTGTGGCTACTATGTAATGAAATATATGCAAGCTATTGTCAAACAAGCATCACATGACATTTAGACTATAGATCAGGTAATAAAGAATAACATCATAAATTTACATGTGATTGTAGTCATTTTATAAAATATTAGCATGTGCATTTTCTATTATAGATCTTTATAAATCAGCCTTACACACGTGAGGACTTAAATGAATTCCGAGAAGAGTGGTCAGATACTTTTCTAAATGAAGTCAATATAATATTGGATTAAATATGTCAGCTCCATTTATGTATGTGGTTTTAATAATCTTTCATATTTACTTTTGTATCTAACATTTAATATCATCTCAGACTTGCAATCTATCATTTTGTAAATTATGATGTGATTATGTGTAATTCAACTGAATATATGAATCATTTTTGTTATGAATGTGTGGTTTTGAATGGTGATGGTTGAGCATCAATGATCCCCTCTCCCAAAATATATGAATCTTCTTGTTCTTCTGTTCTGATTCTGTAGAAAGTTTTAAAAAAAAATGTAACTTCTAGCATCGATTTTCTTAAATAATCGACCCTAGAGGTCTGGTTATCAAACCTCATTTTATAGACCTTCTAGCGTCAGTTTTATTAAATAACTGACCTTTTATAAAAAATTGACCCTAAAGATTGAATAACTGACTGCAGACACTCCCTCGGTCGACAATTTTATCGACCGAAAACCTCTCGGTCGACAATTTTATCGACCGAGACAGTTTACAGGGTCGGCTTTTTTGGAATAACCGACCTTACAGGCTCTTCTTTCTCATTTGAAATAATCTCTGTCGAAATATTTCTCAACCGAGATAGTTTACAGGGTCGGCTTTTTTAGAATAACTGACCTTACAAGCTCTTCTTTCTCGTTTGAAATAATCTCGATCGAAATATTTCTCGACCGAGACAGTTTACATGGTCGGCTTTTTTGGAATAACTGACCTTACAGGCTCTTTTTTCTCGCTTGGGTCAAATTTTTTACAACCTCTTGGGTCGATGTTTACTCTGTAAGGTCAGTTTTCTTTGGTCAAGAAAACTGACACTATAGAGCAAATTATATAGCGACGGCCACTTAGGGTTCGGTTATAAAGTGACGCTATAGGCTTAAAAAACTGATGCTATAGACCATTCTTGTACTAGTGAAACAAAAAGAGGGAGATCCAGTAGAACGCATGTGTCCAATATGATTGGGAATGTGGAACATCTAGAGAGGCTGAGATTTCCTTTTATCTAAGAGTTGACCATGGATATGATTCTATAATCATTTCATGAATGATATAGTCAGTTTATCAAGTGCTATCACTTGAGTAACTTGGCCAAACAATTGTCTGAATTGCTTGGCATGTCGATAAATGTTGAAGTAAGAATGAAGAAGGACAAACCCATGACGGTGATTAGCGGAAGGGAGTCCAAAAAAAGGCAAGGCCAATAAATGTTCTAAGTCTAAGATGAAGTCCGAGTTTTTTGCACTTAAGATAAGAAGAAGGGCAAGTGCAAAAGGAATCTATCCTTTTCATTTAAAGAAACTAAGGAAGATGAAGTAAGGGGTAGAGATGTCTACTTCATGTATATACATAATTGAAACTAGATTTGCTACTTCTTCATCTTGGATCCTTCATATCGGATGTGGACCTCACATTTGTTCGAATGTGAAGGATCTGAAAAGAAGTAGACCTTTAAAGAAAGGTGAGGTTGAATTGTCATTAATAATAGAGCAAGATTTGTTGCCAGTGCAGTTGGGACCTAGGAGTTATCTTTTCCAAGTGGGCTTGTTATAGAGTTAGAGAACTATTGTTATGTACCTACCATTAATAGGAATATCATATCTCTATCTTGTTCAGATAAGAATGTTCTTATAAAGATGGTTGGTCTTCTATTAGTAAAGATGAGATCTTTTATGGTAGTGTCCCTATGTCCTATGGTTTATACTTGTTAGATCTGGATACAAGTGTATATAACATAAATATCAAAAGGCTAAAACTCATTAACTCAAACTAGGCATATCTTTGACATTGTCATCTAGGGAACATAAATGAGAAACACATATCCAGACTCCATAAAGATGGTTATCTAGACTCTTTTAATTTTAAATCAATAGAGACATGTGAGTATTGTTTTGGAGCAAGATGTCAAAAGCTCCTTTTACTAGTAACAATGAGGAAGCAAGTGATCTATTAGGACTCATACATATTGATGTATGTGGCCCTTTTATAACAAATGCTAGAGGTGGTTGCTAGTAATTTGTTACCTTTACCGATGACTTCAGTAGGTATGGTTTGTAATTGATGAAACATAAGTCAAAAATTGTTGTAAATTTCAAGAATTTCATGAATGAAGTACAGAACCAACTTGGTAAAAGTGTTATAGCACTTCGTTCTGATCAAGGCAAAGAATACTTAATCTAAGAGTTTGAGGACCTTTGTGAGACCATGGTATCATATCACAATGGACTCCACCTAGAACACCACAATATAATGGTGTATCAAAAAGAAGGAATCTCACATTACTAGATATGGTGTGATCAATGATGAGTTTTTTTGTTCTTCTGACTTATTTTTGGGGACATGCTTCATGAAAGTGCAGTGTTTACACTTAACCACGTACCCTCTAAATCAGTTCAAAATACACCATATGAGACATGGATCGAGAAGTGTTCCAAAATGTCTTTTATGAATATTTGGGGATGTGAAGCTTATGTGAGAAAAATGTTTCTGAAAAAATCTTGGCCCTAGATCAGATAAATGTTATTTTGTTGGATATACCAAGAAAACCAAGGGATACTGCTTGTATAACCCATCTGATAAGAAATTTCTTGTTTCCAGGGATGTTGTATTCTTAGAAAAGGAATCTATTTCCAAAGGAATCAATGGGACGAAAGTATAACTCAAAGATATTCAAGACCAAAAAGAAAATATTGAACCTGTAGAGGTACAAAAGGAACAATGAGACTCACAATATTTTGTGGAATCAAAAGTTCCTCATGTAACACGAGAACCTAGCATATCTAATAGGACACTCCTTGAGACCAAAAGACTTGGTTATCTTGTAACTCAAGAAGACGGTGAGTTGGTCATAGATGATGAGACAACGACCTACCTAAAAGATTTTGAAGGAACAAATTCTAAAAAATGACATGTGGCCATGAGATTTGAGATGGAGTCCATGTACATCAACAAGGTATGGACCTTGGTGCATCCAACCGAAGGAGTAAAATCCATAAGGTGCAAGTGGGTTTTCAAGAAGAAGATTGACATGGATGGTAATGTGCAAATTTATAAGGGTAGATTGGTTGCAAAGGGTTTCAGACAAATTCAAGGTGTTGTCTATGAAAAAATCTTTTCACCAATTGCCATGGTTAAATCCCATCAAAATTATGCTCGCCACTGCAACTTATTATTACTATGAGATTTCAAAGATGGATGTTAAAACTACTATCCTTAACAAAAATCTTCTTGAGGATGTGTACATGACACAACCTAAAGGTTTTATGAATTCAAAGGATGCAAATAAAGTTTGTAAGCTACAAAGGTCAATCTATGGATTGAAGCAAGCATCTAGGAGCTGGAATCTTCAATTTGGCAAGGCAATAAAAGACTTTGGCTTTAGTCAAAATGAAGATGAACCTTGTGTATACAAGAAGGTTAGTGGGAGCATAGTTATATTCATCATATTTTATGTGGATGACATACTATTAATGGGGAATAACATCCCTATCCAAGAAATTATAAAAACTGGATGGGGAGTACCTTCTATGTGAAGGATTTAGGCGAAGCATCCTATATCTTAGGAATCAAGATCTATAGAGATGGATCTAGAAGGCTTCTTGGTCTAAGCCATAGTACATACATTGACAAAGTGTTGAAGAGGTTCAACGTGCATGACTCAAAGAAAGGGAGTTTTCCCATATCCCATGGAATTAGCCTCTCTAATCCCAGTGTCCCAGTTCTTTTGAAGAACATGAAAGCATGGGTAAGATGATATATGCATCTGCAATTGGATCTATCATGTATGCAATGTTATACACTCATCCCCATGTCTCATATTCCTTAAACATGACAAGCAAATATCAGTCAAATCCCAGTGAAAATCATCAAATTGTCATAAAGAACATCCTTAAGTACTTGAGAACTAAGGATCAACTCTTTGTTTATGGAAGTGAGGAAGAGTTGGGTGTAAAGGGATACACTGATGCAAGCTTCCAAACTGACAAAGATGATTATCGATCACAATCTAGATGTGTGTTTTTCCTTAACAACGGAGAAGTGAGTTGGAAAAGTTCCAAGTAAGAAACAAGTGTTGATTCTACAATAGAAGCTGAGTACATCGGTGCCTCGAGCACGACAATGGAGATTGTTTGGATCAAGAAGTTCATTAGTGAACTTGGAGTGGTTCCAAGCATTAGTGATGCAATAGAGTTGTATTGTGACAATAATGGATCTATTGCACAAGCTAAGGAACCTACATCACATTAGCATTCCAAGCATTACTTTGGCGCTTCCATATCGTATAAGAAAATGTACATCGAGGAGATGTGAAGATTCATGATTGACTGGCTCTAAGTGCAAGTGACAGCCTATTAGGGTTGTCAGCGGGGAGGGTATGGGAAGGGTAAGACTTTACCCTTACCCTTACCCTACATAGGGTAGTGGGTAAGGGTAAGGATAATTACCCCTCTTAGAGGTCCCCTTACCCTTACCCTCTTCCTCACAGGGTAAATGGGTAGGGTAACAGGTAAATGGATAATTTTGATATTAAAATATTTTTTATCAAAAGATAACTTATTTTAAGGCGGTGCACAGTGAGATAAAGATTAAGTCACATCTTTCAAGACTTACACTTTCACAATTGTGAATATAATCAAGGACAATGTTATACTTGCATAATATGTTTAGAAATTGGTCCAAGAATAACTTATTTTAAGGTGGTGCAATAATCCTTTTCCTATTATTTCACATCCCTATCAGTTGGTTCAACATTTAATAATAATATACTACAAGCATTTGAGTGTAAGTGGAGGTGGGAAGTAAGCCACAACCCACATGCTTTCCTATTGGGAAAAATGGGGTGGAAATTGAACTAGAAGTTTCTATATAGTCATATATCTTTGTTAAATAAATGTGGGTAAAAGGGTATGGATAATGGAAATACCTTACCCTCCCCTTTAAATGTGGTGGGGAAACATGGAAAGGGTAAATAGGGAATGAGTAACAAAAACCTTTATCCTTACCCTTACCCTTACCTTGCAATATGGATAAAGGGTAAACGGGTAATATCCCCATTGACAACCCTAGAGCCTGTCAGTATGTATGCCCTGAGAGCCAGTCATATGGTGATTGTAATGAGGAATAATGTTATTGATTTGATAATGATAAAGGCAATTTCATTTGTTCCATTTTTTTTTACTTAAAAAGATAATGATATAACATAAATAAATGTCTAAAGAATGATGTTACTCAATGACATATGTCTTCATGTTTAGCACATGGACAATGAGATCATATGTATGAGAAGGGTACATATTCTGTTTGTGTTCCTAGTCATAGATTATTGTGGAAGAAAAATGATAGAAATAATACGTAAAACTAGAATGTGTGTTGGATGATGCCAAAATCTCATCAATCATGATATACGATATCAGGCCAAACACATAGGTACTTGTTAGAGAACAATGTACCAGACATGCGCTACTTGAGAGTGATACATGGAACCATTGAATTGTAGTCAAAATCAACTCTAAAAGTGATAGTGGTGATTGTGCCTCTTAGACCTGAAGTCACTACACTCATCACATGTCACTCTATGAACATTGACATCATCTAATGTGACTTTGAATAACATTTGTCATAAAGGTGGTGCTCAATACTTTATGACACATGGGGACTGACTATGAGTAATGAGGATGGGATGTATCCCTCCTACCATAGATGATATCATGACCACTTTATAAGCAAGACTGAGAAATGAATGACCATGCTCATGTGAGTCAATATGTGATATTGAGCTCATGTGTATCTCGGTAGTTTGCTCTGGTTCAAGTAACATGGACTGAGTATTAAGAGGATGACGATTCCATGCCTTGTTTTCGATTTGGATATCAGTGATAAAGGAACCGTGCGATCATTATAACATTGATCATGAGTTGTAGGTTTAAATTGTTCTCCAACTTTCCAATTACTTGGGTAGCAATGGTATGTTGCTAGATATTGCTCATTGTGTATGATGTAATAATCTAGTTATGGACATTTGCTACCAACATAATTTGGGACCTATAGGGTCACACTCATAGGATGCACCTATAATAAGAGTTTAATCATAGATTGGTTTAACTTGATTAGTAAGTGTTTAGGTAATCAACTTAAATAATATTGGATATCAATTGGCTGATTGGAGGTTCTAGTCGACTAACTAGGAATGCTAGTCGACCGACTAGAGTGTTTAGTCGACCGACTAAGAAGTCTAATCGACTGATTAGATGATCAGTAAGATTGAATCAAGGATTGATGTTGACATCATGTCGTGTATTGATCATTACATTGAAAGCTAATATGTTTGCAAATAGAAAATCTAGAAAATGGAACAACTAGAGTGTCTGGTCGAGCGACTGGGAGTCCAGTCAAATGACTTGTGGTTCCTAGTAGACAAAAATTCATGAAATTCATCTCCTCATGTCCTAGTGTTTGTGGGAACCTTAGCATGTACACTCCTATATAAAAGGGGTGGGATGACCAAGGATCTTAGGAAAAGTTCCCATTGGACTTCTCACTTGGGCTAGTGGAGGAATGGGGCTGACTGGTTCTTTCAGAACACAACTGGCTGTGATTGAGCACCATATCTTCAATGATATCAAAGGCTTGACTATACGACTTATTCATCAGGGCTCCATTTTCAGCAGCATCAATGGTCATACGGGTGTTGTAGAATAACCCATTGTAGAAGGTTTGTAGAACCAACCAGTTCGTTAGACCATGGTGCGAGCATAGGTGTTGGAGGTCTTTGGACCTCTCCCAAGTCTCATAAAGCGTCTCACCTTCTTGTTGCTTAAAGTTTGTGATTTGATTCCTTAGCTGGGCTATTTTGCTAGGAGGGAAGTACTTTGCTAGGAAAGCATTTAGTATATCATCCCAACTCTTGATAGAATGTGGATGCAATGAGGAGAGCCACGCCTTGGCTCAGTCTCACAGAGTGAATGTGAATAGGATTAGGCATACTCCTTCAGCTAGAACACCATTAATCTTAAATGTGTTCAAGTACTATAGAAATTCAGTAATGTGGAGGTTTGGATCCTCCATTGGCATTCCCCCAAATCGATTCTGTTGGATCATCTGCATGACTGTAGGACTGATGGAGAAGTTGTTGGCCTCTATCATAGGATGATATATGGCTCCACAAATATTAATGGCATACGGTGCAACAAATTCTTTGAGTGGACGTTTATCCTCCATCTCTGACTCTTGAGGAAGCTCGGGTGAAGGCAAAGAATGTGCAGAATGTGGTGACGATGTCTGTGATCCCTCCAAGCTTGAAGAGTTCTCACCCCTCCTTGCTCGTCTCTAGTTGCTAAAATTTCATTCTATCTCTAGGTCTAGAAAGATGGATGTTTATAGGCCTCTCTTAGAATGGCGCATGCAACCTAAAAAGCAAAAATTGAGTAAGACTCACAAAAACTAAGAGGTATCACAATATCAAATACGGAAATGATGACTTAGTCTCAATTACTTGTTAATGTTTTTACTCTAACTAGAAATTATCATAGCTCCCCAGAAATGGCACCAAAACCTTGTTGGGAGTTTTAGAAAGAGAAGTCTCAACTCACTAATCACTCGCAAGTGTACGGGGTCAATAAAGTCGAGTGTCAAACACAAGGAGCTAGACTAGTTAGGCACAAATTTGTTAACTTTCATTAATCTAAATCGGGTTAAAAAGGTTGAATTTTTTATATACTTAAAAAGAAATAAAAAGTAAATGGCTTAAAATTAAGGGTTTGATTAAACGATTAAGAGATTGGGCATTAGATTTCACCACCATACCATCATATCATATGAACAAATGAAATAAAGACCATTGTTAACAAGCAAGGAGATTGTCATCGTCATGCATTTCCCAATGTCATGAGATGGTTCTCAATGTCACAAAATGCTTCCACATCTATGCTAAGTCTCGAACACAATCTAAACCCTCAACATTCCCTAGCCACTCCCGTGGTCAAGAGAATATTTCCATAGATTCTACTCCTTACTCCCTCATATATTCTCCCAAAGCACAAGGTGAGCATAAAACATGTACAAGAGATGGCCAACCAAACATACAAGCAAGAAGCACCATAGACATCCATAGAAATAGGAAGGTAACTAGTAATAAACATAAATTTTGAGTTCACATGAACAATGGCATGGGAGTTACTCTCCCATGCCCAAGAAAAGAGTTCTACTCGTCCATAATGAAGATGTGCAGATACAATGCAAACATATCAGAGTTTTGCATGATTAAGATAAGAAAAAGCTAGAGGAATCAAAGATGTAGCCAAAGGAGAGTAAAACTCTAGCTAGAGGATGAAATTCCACCCTTAGAGTTGCTCCAACTTGGACAATCTTCCCTCTCAGAAAGTTTGAGTGAGAGAAGTAGCTCTGCTGCACCTCCAGAGAAGAAAAAAGGTAGAACAGAGGTTCTTTGGCAAAAAAACCACCTTCTTCCACCCTAAAAACACCCTCTTTAACTCTGGAACTTCTCTTGGATGAAAGACACTTCCAAAATGATGAGTTATAACTGCCTATTGAGTTGCATTCGTATTTAAAAATGAGGGGCGGTCATTTTCATTTTTTCACAAACTGATAATGACATGACGTGTCTTTTGGAAGACACGTCGTGTCCCGACGTGCAATCCCACTGGATAGTGTTGCTGCTATGAAGTACATGATGTGTCAAATAAAGATACGGTGTATGATAACCTTCTGGAGTCAATTCAGGCGTAAGGCACACAGTGTGTTTGAATAAACAAACACTGTGTGTGTTGGCAACAAGATGTAGTCGGCCTTCAGGTCCCGAGGACACGCCGTGTTCTCAGAGAAACACGTCATGTCACGTCTTCTTCATCTTGGGATTAAGGCTGCTAGAAACACACACGTCATGTGAGTTACACCACATGACATGTTCATCATTCTATGAAGTTATCTGTGAAGGGACACGCCGTGTCTTAAGTAAGACACACCGTGTACAATGTTGTTTCTTCAGACATAGCTCTGCATCAGCTACAATATTGTGGAGAAGTCCCATTGGGGTTGTATTTGAGTTAGGCTATCTCCAAATTGACCTTTTCAATGCATGTTTGCAATCAACATCATGTGATAAGCAAAATAACTAAAATGTGGCAAGATAAATATTAATAGAGGCTAAATGGAAGACAAAATGAACTAAATTTGTGTGTGAGAATGCACAAAAGTCGATATGAAATGCACACAATAATTATCCAAATCTTAGTTCCACAACATTGATAGGCATAATTAAGGACATTCAATGAACCCAGTCCAACATAGCCCAGATCAAAACCAAAATATATGCAACAATTAAACAAAACTTCATTTTCATTAATAGAATGAACCTTCAAGGTTTACAAGTTTTGGTGCAAAGGCAACATGAAAAGAAAGGTACAAGAGAAACTAACCTTGCAAACTACAACTAATCTCAACATCCCTTTTCATCAAGATGATCCCTCATGAAGTTGGTTTGGTGTGACGAATTCATCATAAAATCAAGCATCGTTAGATAGAATAGAAGAAAGATCTTGGAAATTCTTTTTTTCATCTACTATAACCTAAAATCATTAAACAAATATGTGGTGATTGCAAACATAGTGGTATGGTGGTGGTTAACAAATATAGTTATTTTACTAAAAAGTAATGTGTGTGTGGCATGAATTTATAAAGAGTGCAAACACTTAATTTTTATAAAACACATGGTATAGAAAATTTTTCATTACATCATGACTTCTTTTATTATGACTAAGTCTCTAGAGACTTAGCCACCTCAAATCATGAAGCACAACACAAGAATCCAAAACATAGCTGTTTCAAATCATGAAGCACAATAAGAGTATACAATGATGTATCAAATTCAAATCATTAAGTATTGTATGGTGTTCAAAGATATAGCCACTTCAAATCATGAAGAGTGATATGAGTATCCAATGATATAGCCACTTCAAATCATGAAGTGTGATATTATGTTTAAAGATACACCACTTGAAATCATGAAGAGCAATACACAATGATAATGGAAGGGTTTTATTATCTATATTTAAGGTTTCACCAACTTAATATAAGATAGAAGGTAATCAATAAAGAATAATAGATCAAACAGCATACATAGACAAAAAGTGCACACTGAATATAATAAATATCAAACATAGTTTAGCACATGGTCAAATCCAATGAGAGCTAAAGCAATTCAACATCAAGCAGTTCTAGTTAAGCATGACATTCAAATGAGAAATCTTGGTTGGTTTATATCTCCTAAAGTATCTAAAATTCCAAAGCTTATCTTTTAAAATATAAATTCAAACAAATGAATGTGGTGCCCTAAAGAATACATCAATTACATGATGAATGATGACATAAAATATATTCATTCAGCCGTCTTTGAACTCATAATTCTAGAACATGGTATTAATCTCTCTTGGATTGCTCCAAGGAGAATCATATATCCACCTTTTTTGAACAAATAAGGAGACTATAGCCTGCATGAATCTTTATTCAATATCATGTTGTGGCGACCGTCTCGCGAAAACGATATTAACTATACTAACTGATGCGGAAGCGTTTCGTTAGCAGCGGAATTACTGAAAATCACTAAAAATTTAAAACTTTTTGCAATGAGGTCTACAAACTATAGAACTCTTTCATCAATAACCAAAGTAAGTTATTTACATTCTGATACATCAGTACATCTCTGTATCATCTCATCTCGAGAGTCATAAACATTGACTTCCCTGTTAAACTATTCATAAGCAGTATACAAAAATCTCAAGGCATTCAGCCAAAAATCTCAGATCTATATCAACCATCTACTGACTCCTAGGACCTGAGAGTACAGAGATGACACAAAGGACTCTCTATATATAGAACCTAATAGATAGTGTCTCCACCTTTGGATCACTGCTGTCCTTGTTGTTGTTGCTGCTTCTGTGGCTGCTGTTGTTGTTGCTCACCCACTGAAGGGTTTCTTCTTCCTCGGCGTCTACCTAAAAAGTTGAATCCCACGGGGGTGAGACAATTGAAAATTGTCCCAGCGAGAGATATAACTCTCCACCAGAAACATTGTTATTGTAGATAAAAGAATAACACTGAGCAGTAGAATTATAAATATTCAACAGTAGGTAAATCATTAATTAAACTAAGTAGAGTAGCATTCTCTATGCAATCATTTCAATTATGACTTGATTAAGCAGCAAGTTATTCATTTAATAGGGAATATGAAGGACATGTATATCATTTATCTTTTTAAGACATAATAAACAATTTATCATCAATCATTGATTCTCGTAGTTCAATTCTAAGCAAATATACTATACGGCTGATTACATTTTTCAAACATACTTATGCCCTGAGGAGATGAGGTATACCGCTCATACTCCAACTGACCATTGCGAAATTGAAATCGGTACCATACATAGGTCATTAGAAGAGTCGGATTCCTATGACCTCATCCTCCTCATTCAGTGTGAGGAACAACATGCAGGACATCTTGTGTCTCTGCTATATATATAGCTTTCCAGGGTATACTGGCAACTTCTCTATTAGAGTTACAGTGGCATGTTGTACTCTCTTCGCAATCGAGGGATTTCTTGTTTATCTCACATCAATTCGGCATTAACATCATCATCGGGAGATTAGTGATAAATCATCCCGGCATATACATATAATGAAGGATTGAGAGATTTAATATTTATCTCACATCAATTCCTCCATTAGGGTGTAAGGATATTCACGCCCATAACCCCCACATACTCAAAAGTATGCTCTCCAGGAGTTCCCTTAGGAAAACCTGTTTCACCATCACCCAACTACTGACGATGATGGATCTATGGTCAGGGCTCTACATGATATCATTTCACTTGATTATTTAAGTACATTACAGTATTCTTTTAGCATCAGGCATGTTTTCAAACATAAACCTTTATAACAATTGCTATGAAAAATAAGTACTATTTCCATCAAGTTTATATCACAACTTATTTAACATTGGGATCTCAATCCCTTATTAGCTCATCATCATGGTTCAAGAATAGGGGTATTCAAACCCTTGGATCATCAAAGCACTTGTTACCACTTTAACAGGTAACTTAATGCCATCAAGTCATTTGACAGTGTAAGCATAAAAATTGCAATGCAGGTATTTCACATGGCTCTTACAGCCTATCAATCTCTTTTGTTACCTTTCACTAGGCAACATAGAATATAATTGCTTACAAAGTTCATAAAGTACTTTCAATAACCAAAGCATCATAGCTCTTACCTGGCTATGCCCAATATCTCATGGAACCTACATGGTTAGCACAGATGATAATAGATACATCAATTTCATATCAGCATAGTGCAAAACAATGATAACATCACTATTCAAGGGTTGCACCACTATGACCTTACAAGGGTTAGGTTTTCCCTTTTCAATTCAATTAGGGTTAATCATCCCCTTAGCTCAATTAGAATTAGTGACTTATCATTTCATTATCCAATCTAAAAGCTTCATGCTATAAGGCATAACCCAGAATTAGGGTTTTACATTTTCATTCACCTTATTTGAAATTAGGGTTTACTATTCACATCACATCACCCTAGATTAGGGTTTACTATTCAACCCAAGTAGGAGTGATCAGCATAGTACCTTGAATTAAGGTTTATCATGTCATCACTATGAATTGAGATCATACCATCACCATATATTAACATTACTTCCAATAATACCCTCAGTTAGGGTTATGATTCATTAACCTTCATAATTAGGGTTTCATGATCTCACTATCATGGATCATACCCTAATTAGACATCTATTCATAATAAGATTCCATTACATAATTAACATTCATGTATGAAGTCTTCTCTCTCATCTTCTATAAGATGATGCTTACATCAGCCTTGATTAAGCTAAGTCAACTCAATCTTGAAAAAGAATTGACATCATGGGTTATGTCTTCATCACCATGATCATTAATGCTTGATTATTTAAAGGGTACTAATCACCCTATCCTATTAGGATACAAACACTATAACCACCTTTAATTACATCATGTATTAGTCAATTGATCAACTTGTCCTTTGACCACTTTAAGTACCCATGCGGTTTTGGTTAATTATCCACCAAACGGTCTTGCACAAACCACTGAAACCGTTTGGTAAAGTTGCACACTTGAGACCATTTAGTAAAGTAGGTGGTGTAGACCGTTTGCCAAAGTTGACTTCTGAAATTGTTTGCTAAAGGTGCTCACATGAAACTATTTACTAAAGTAGACCCCCAAAACCGTTTGCTAAAGTAACCTCTTGAAAACGCATGAACTCAAACAGTTTGGGATCGTTTGGTTCCAAACGGTCTTAAGACCATTTGGACTCAAACGGTCCTGAGACTATTTGGTCCAAACCCCCTCAAAACCGCAAGGACCAAAAAGAGTATCAACCACTTCAATTAAATTAGGGTTTCCAAGATCGATTCCTTCATTGATTGTAATCATGTTATCACTCATCAATTGGACCTATCACCATTCTTCAATTGAGTTAATTAGGTCAACCTTCAACTGATTTGACCCTCAATTGACCCTCAATTGATCATCAATTAGGGTTTGAATCAATTGAATTAGGGTTTGGAATCGATGATCCCACAACATTAACCAATGTGAGTCTAATTACTTTGAAATCATTGAACCTTCATCCAATTTGAACATGACCTGACCCCAAACGGTCTTGAGGTCGTTTGGATGACCTCCAAATGGTCTTGAGACCATTTGCCCATGTCCACATCAAAATCCAAGTCAACCAATTAGGGTTTGGTTCATTGGATTGATTACCAAAATCAATATTTGATTATACTTTAACCTAGTATCTTTGGATCTTCAATTGGTCAACCATACCTAACCCTAGACCTCTAAACGGTCTTGGGTGATCACCAAATGGTCTTGAGACCGTTTGGGTGATCACCCAAACGGTTTTGAAACCATTTGGGTCAATCAACCCAAGTTTCAAACTTAGCCACTTATAAAATCAGCCCTCAACCCGATTAGGGTTTAGGTGATTAATGGGCCTTCAAATAGTGATCCAATTGGGGTTAATCAACAATAATTGATAGGTTATTAAACTACATTATTTTCAACAGGTCTCCAAACGGTCAACCCTTGGTCAATGCCACCAAACGGTCTTGGACCGTTTGCTTCTATGCGGTTTAGGTGAAACTGTTTGCATTCAAATGGTTTGAAACCGTTTGCTCACAAACGGTTTGGGAAACCGTTTGAGAAAAAAAAAAGCAAACCGTTTGGTAATTACTTTTTGGACAAACATCTAAGATGATGTCACCTTCGTCTTCCTCTGTTCAACCAAGAACTGTTGTTGTTCTTCACGGAAGTTATAGCAAGAACTCAAAAGAGTACCAAAGAAAGAAAAGTAACCAACGATTCTTATGGAAAAGAGTGCAATAGAAATGGTTAAGGGTTTGAGTTATAAAACATGCCTCTAGAACTGATCCAAAGCTCCAAGCTCCACAACTTTAATGGTGGATGGAGTTCCAGTAGTTGTCCAAGGTCCGTCTTTGAGTCTTTGGATATGCAAGATGGCTAGAATTGAAAATCGGGTGAAGAAAACCATTAATTAACCATTGTCTTAGGGTTTCCACCATGGATACGAGGTAGATGATGATCAAAACTTACCAAGCTAGTTTGGTCATCCTTCCTCTATTCCAGATCTCTCCATTGGTCGGCCAAAGCAAGGTGAAAAGAGAAAGAAACTAAGGAAACGATCCTTTTGGTGTTTTTGGAAAAAGGAATCTATATATATATATATATATATATATATATATATTTATATTTATATATATATGGGTTTTCAAGGAAAATAGAAAAAGAGGATTATCTTCTTTAATTCCAACTAATTTCCACTAAAGCCTCCTCCATTCCTTGGCCATGAAGCCACCCTCTATTTCCTTGCAAAACCTCTCCATTATCCAAGAATTAATGGAAAAGAAACTAAGCACCTTAATTAGTTTTATATTAATATCCATCCTTTTATTGGATATTGCTTTATATTATATTAATGTGAATGGCTTCAACTCAACCAAGATCTTTTTGTGCCCAAGCATGGAACAAGATAGTCCAACACTATTGCAAACACATCCTTCAAATTTTGGTTGAAGGACTCTTTAATTAATATATTTCTTTTTTCATTAAGTTAAATTAAAGTTCCATTTATGCTTAGATCTTGATTATTTTAATGTCAAGATTCTCTCTCCTCCATGATAATTCAAATGAGGCGCCCCTCTCATTTTCTTTGCTCTACTTGATACCAAGAAACATGAGAGACCCTCTAGAGGTGATATTTTGCATAATGAGCCCTGGATTTTGCGTAATTTGTACATTACACCAAAACTAGGTTTTAATGCACCAGGATTTCTCTACAAGCTTTATCTTGATGCCCAAGCTTGTGGAAACCATACAACTACATCATATTCATTCTTATCATGTCTCAACATCAGAGGAACATTTTATCATATACAATTTTCAAGTGAACCCCTCAACTTGGGTAATTTTCACTTTAGTCCAAATTTAACAAAACAAAGTTTCAACATTATTCAAAAAGGACTGAAATTGAAATATAAGTTCTTAAGAAGCCTTAATTAATTTTCAAAATATAATAGCAAGCATCTAATCAACTTTATTAGGCAAAACACCTAGGCTTAGTACATAACCCAGGTCAGGGATGTTACAAATTATCCACCCCTTACAAGGATTTCGTCCCCGAAATCATTAACAATTCATATTAAGAGAAAAGAGTAGGGTATTTCCTCCTCATCTCTTCCTCTAGTTCCCATGTAGCTTCTTCAACGCCATGGTGCTTCCAGAGGACTTTCACAAGACTTATGTCTTTCTTTTTCAACTTCTTGATTCTTCTATCAAGAATCAACATAGGTCCTTCAACATAGGATATATCATCGTTCAATTCTACTTCCATAGGATGCAGAACTGATTCTGTGTTAGGATGACATTTCCTTAGCATGGAAATGTGGAACACTAGGTGCAACTTTTGCAGCTCAGGTGGTAACTCCAGCTTATAAGCTACCTTTCCAATCCGTTCAATGATTGGATAAGGCCCCATGAATCTTGGAGCTAACTTTCCTTTCCTTCAAAATCTAAGAACTCCCTTCCAAGGTGAGACCTTGAGATACATTCTGTCTCCAACCTAGAATTCTAAAGGTCTACAACGCTTATCAGCATAATATTTTTGTCTATCCTGTGTAGTTTTTAACTGTTGTTGTATTATTTTAATCTTCTCGGTGGTTTTCTGCACAAGATCAGGACCTAAAAGTTGATATTCACCAGTTTCATACCAACATAGGGGATATCTACAACGTCTACCATACAAGGCTTCATAAGGTGCCATGCCAATGCTATGTTGATAGCTATTGTTGTAGGCAAACTCTATCAAGCTTAGATGTAGATCCCAACTTCCTGTAAACTAGAGGACACATGCCCTAAGCAAGTCCTCCAAGGTCTATATAGTCCTTTTTGATTGTCCATCAGTCTGAGGATGAAAGGTTGTACTAAACCTCTACTGTGTGCCTAAAGCTTTATGAAGTCGCTCCCAAAAATGACTCGTAAACTGGGGACCTATGTCAGAAACAATGGTAACTGGGACCCCATGCAGCCGCACTATGTCATCTACATATAACGGTGTCAGTCTCTCTGCAGAATAGGTTGTTTTGACAGGTAAGAAATGTGTTGTCTTTGTCAACCTATCAACTATTACCCAAATGGAATCATGACCTTTGGCTGTTCTAGGTAAACCAACCACAAAATCCATGGTTACATGATCCCACTTCCACTGCGGTATAGGCAAAGGTTGTAGTGTTCTTGCAGGCTTCTGGTGTTTAGCTTTAACTTGCTGACACACTGGACACCGCATAACAAACTCAGCAACATCCTTCTTCAAACCAGGTCAGCAATACATATCTTTCAAGTTATGATACATCTTGGTGCTTCCTGGATGCATAGCATACATTGAAGAATGAACTTCTTCCAGAACTAACTTCTGTAAGTTATCAACATCTGGCATTATCATTCTACCATGATAACAGGCTACCTGATCATCTGAATCATAGAAACCATCTCGTTTCTCACTACCATACTCTGATCTAATCTGCTGAATTACAACATCAGCTTGCTGTGTCTCCTTAAGCTGTTGTCTCAGAGTAGGTTTTATGTGCATCTCAGCTAACAACCCAGATAACAATGATACTTTTAACTATACATTGTCTCATCTTAAAGAGATAAGCATATCCCTCCTAAAGCACACCAAAGAATTCAACTGTGCTCTATCTAAGGCTAGTGTTGCTGATTTCGTACTCAAAGCGTCAGCAACTACATTGTCCTTCCCTGGATGACAATCAATTGTACAATCGTAGTCCTTGATTAACTCCATCTAGTGGCGTTGCCTCATGTTAAGATCATGCTCAGAGAAGATGTACTTTAGGCTCTTATGGTCTGTGAAAATCTGGAATGTCTCTCCATATAGATAATGTCTCTAGATCTTCAAAGCATGGACTACAACAGCTAGTTCTAGATCGTGTGTCGGATAATTCTCCTTGTGTTTCTTAAGTTGTCGAGAAGCAAAAGAAATCACTTGTTTATCCTGCATTAACACACATACTAGTCCATTCTTAGAGGCATCACAGAAAACTATATATCATTTCCCTTGCTCAAGTAACACTAGCACAGGTGCACTTGTCAGCCTTTCCTTCAACAACTAAAATGATTGTTGACATTTGTCATTCCAAACAAAAGGAACATCCTTCCTGGTCAACTTAGTTAAGGGTAAAGCTATAGAACTAAAGTTCCTAATGAACCTCCTATAATAGCTTGCCAACCCTAAGAAACTGCGAATCTCCATCGGTTTCTTCGGTTGTTCCCATAGCAAGAAAGATTCTACCTTTTTTGGTCAACACGTATGCCTGAAGCAAATATTACGTGTCCAAGAAAAGAAACTTTCGGTAACCAGAACTCACATTTGCTAAACTTAGCATATAACTTATGCTCTCTTAGCAAAGTTAGAGCCTGAAGAAGGTGCTGCTCATACTGCTTAGCATCTCTACTATAGATCGGGATGTCATCTATGAAGACAACAACACACTGATCAAGAAAAGGCAAAATATTCTATTCATGAGTTCCATAAATGCAGGCGGTGCATTAGTTAGTCCAAACGACATAACTGTGAACTCATAGTGACCATACATTGTCCTAAAGGCGGACTTAGGTATGTCACCTTCCTTAATACGCAACTGGTGATATACCGACCTCAAATCTATCTTTGAGAAGATAGTTGCACCATGCAATTGGTCAAACAAATCATCAATCCTTGGTAAAGGATACTTATTCTTTATTGTTACTTTATTTAATTGTTTGTAATCAATGCACAACCGCATCGATCCATCCTTCTTTTTAACAAAGAGGACCAGAGCACCCCAGGGTAAAGTGCTTGGTCAGATGAAACATTTCTCAAGCAACTCTTGCAGTTGTTTCTTGAGTTCTGCTATCTCAGCAGGCGCCATCTTATACAGTGTTTGTGCTATTGGCTGCGTGCTCGGGATTAGATTAATCTCAAAATCAATCTCTCGGGGCGGAGGTACACCTGGAAGTTCTTTAGGAAATACATCTTCAAATTCCCTTACTACAGGTACTTTAATAGGATTAGAACTCTCCATGGTGGTATCTACCACATGGGCTAAGAATGCATAACATCCTTGCCTCATCAGCCTCTCAGCTACCATAGCTGACACAAGATAGGTTGGAAGAATCTTTCTATATCCTTGAAAGATCCATGTGTCACTATCATCTGTGAACACAGCTTGCTTGGACTCACAATCCAAGACAACCTTATACCTTTCTAAGGTATCCATTCCAAGAATTATTTCAAACCCATGCATCTCAAGTGGTATAAGATCAACTTGAATGCAATGTTTAGAAAAGAAAATAATGTAGGGAGAACAGACCTCCCACAACACAGCAAGTCCCATCAAAGGAGTCTCCAACTTCAAACTCTCTGCCCTATGACTAACGGTCATATTGCAGTCAAGAATCACTCTTTGAGTGATAAAGAAATGTGTAGCACCCGGATCAATTAAAACAGATACGATGCAGGATGTAGACATATCAGAATAAAACAATTCCATCTGACCTGTCACAACCCGAGGGTTGATCACAACATCAGGTGGATTCATCGCATAGAATCTCGTCGTTGCTTGTGGTTGATTCGATGCTCGATGACTGGGTGCCGATGATCTAGCTTGGGATACTTGTCCACATCCTCTAGCGCTACCTAGAAACTATCTCCTTTGAGAACCTTGCTGACTCTGCCTCGGGGGTTGAGTCACACTTGCCTCTCTGGCTCTACAATCCTTCATCAGATGCCCCACCTTTCCACATATGAAACAACTTCTGATCCCCTGCTGTGGTCTGGATTGTCATGTGACCATCACATATGCTGAGCTGTGAGCTCCTTCTGGTGGTAAACTTCGTCCTCTACCCCTATTTGACATCCACTGCGTCTGGGTACTGAATCTAGGTGGTGGTGTAGGCATGGAAAACATCAGTTTCTTGAAACCTTTGGATGAGGATCCTTGGAACTAGGGGTACATCTTCTTGTTCTTGGTCTGTCGCTTCTCTATCACAGACCTCTCTATCCTTCTGACATACTCCACAAAAGTAGAAAATCTTTCCCTGTTCTCCAAAGTAGACACAGAGGTGATCAACACAGCATTTAATCCATTCTCAAAATGCCTAATCCTTTCTTCATATGTGGTTGCCATATGCAGACAGAACCGCAACAGCTCCATGAACTTAACCTCGTATTTGCTAATGTTCATTGGTCCTTGCCTTAATCTCTCAAACTGAGAGATTTTCTCATCCAAGAATGTCTTAGGGAAGTATCTATTGACAAATTCCCGTTGAAATACTTCCCATTCAATCTCCACACCTGGCCTTTTCCCCTCCTTAATGGTCCACCAGTGACCAGCACTCCCCTTAAGAAGGTACACAACATGTCTAACCTTCTCAGCTTCTGGGATATTCAGGATTCTAAAGGCCTTCTCTAACTCAGTTAGCCACATGTCAACATCTGTTGGGTCAGCTGTCCCAGCATACTCCGTGGCTCCAACCCGGCATAATCGTTCAAATGTCTTGCTGACTCCTTATCCTTCTAGATGGGTAGGTGCCCTAGGTGCAAGTATAAGCATCCTATCATTCATATGTGTCATGGCAGTCATGAACTTCCCAAACATGGCTTGAAAGGTTGGGTTCCCCATGTCAGCTTGATTGAACTGGGGTGGTTCAGGCACAGGTTCCTCCCTTCCTTAGTCTCTTGCACCTCCTCCGGGTGCAACAACACTACTTTTTGCAACATGTTCATCATGTGATCCAAACATCTTTAGTTTTCTCTTATCCTCCTATATGAGCAGAAGACACTATCAGATAGACTGGAAGACACTAGAACATACTTAACAACCTTAGTCCTATGTCTCTATAGACTCAACGAACCTAGAGCTCTGATGCCACTAAATTGTGGCGACTGTCTCGTGAAAACGATATAAACTATACTAACTGATGCGGAAGCATTTCATTAGCAGCAAAATTACTGAAAATCACTAAAAATTTAGAACTTTTTGCAATGAGGTCTACAAACTATAGATCTCTTTCATCAAGAACCAAAGTAAGTTATTTACATTCTGATACATCAGTACATCTCTGTATCATCTCATCTCAAGAGTCATAAACATTGACTGCCCTATTAAACTGTTCATAAGCATTATACAAAAATATCGAGCCATTAAGCCAGAAATCTCATATCTACATCAACCATCTACTGACTCCTAGGACCTGAGAGTACAAAGACGACACATAGGACTCTCTATATACATAACCTAACAGACAATGTCTCCACCTATGGATCACTATTGTCCTTGTTGTTGTCATAGTTGTTGTGGTTGTTGTTGTTGTTGCTCACCCACTGAAGGGTTTCTTCTTCCTTGACGTCTACCTAACAAGTTGAATCCCACGGGGGTGAGACAATTGAAAATTGTCCCAGCGAGAGATATAACTCTCCGCCAGAAACATTATTATTGCAGATAAAAGAATAACACTGAGCAGTAGAATTATAAATATTCAACAGAAGGTAAATCATTAATTAAACTAAGTAGAGTAGCATTCTCTATGCAATCATTTCAATTATGACTTGATTAAGCAGCAAGTTATTCATTTAATAGGTAATATGAAGAACATGTATATCCTTTATCCTTTTAAGACATAATAAACAATGTATCATCAATCATTGATTCTCGTAGTTCAATTCTAAGCAAATATACTATACGGATGATTACATTTTTCAAACATACTTATGCCCTGAGGAGATGAGGTATACCGCTCATACTCCAACAGACCATTGCGAAATCGAAATCGGTACCATGCATAGGTCATTAGAAGAGTCGGATTCCTATGACCTCATCCTCCTCAGTCAGTGTGAGGAATAACATGCAGGACATCTTGTGTCTCTACTGTATATATAGCTTTCCAGGGTATACTGGCAACTTTGCTATTAGAGTTACAGTGGCATGTTGTACTCTCTTCACAATTGAGGGATTTCTTGTTTATCTCACATCGATTCGGCATTAACATCATCATCGGGAGATTAGTGATACATCATCTCGACATATACATATAATGAAGGATTGAGAGATTTAATATTTATCTCACATCAATTCCTCCATTAGGTCGTAAGGATATTCACACCCATAACCCCCACATACTCAAAAGTATGCTCTCCAGGAGTTCCCTTAGGAAAACCTATTTCACCATCACCCAACTACTGACGATGATGGATCTATGATCAGGGCTCTACATGATATCATTTCACTTGATTATTTAAGTACATTACAGTATTCTTTTAGCATCAGGCATATTTTCAAACATAAACCTTTATAACAATTTCTATGAAAAATAAGTACTATTTCCATAAAGTTTATATCACAGCTTATTTAATATTGGGATCTCAATCCCTTATTAGCTCATCATCATGGTTCAAGAATAGGGGTATTCACACCCTTGGATCATCAAAGCACTTGTTACCACTTTAACAGGTAACTTAATGCCATCAAGTCATTTGACAGTGTAAGCATAAAAATTGCAATGTAGGTATTTCACATGGCTCTTACATCCTATCAATCTCTTTTGTTACCTTTCACTAGGCAACATAGCATATCATTGCTTACAAAGTTCATAAAGTACTTTCAATAACCAAAGCATCATAGCTCTTACCTGGCTATGCCCAATATCTCATGGAACCTACATGGTTAGCACGGATGATAATAGATACATTAATTTCATATCAGCATAGTGCAAAACAATGATAACATCACTATTCAAGGGTTGCACCACTATGCCCTTACTAGGGTTAGGGTTTCCCTTTTCAATTCAATTAGGGTTAATCATCCCCTTATCTCAATTAGAATTAGTGACTTATCATTTCATTATCCAATCTAAAAGATTCATGCTATAAGGCATAACCCAGAATTAAGGTTTTACTTTTTCATTCACCTTATTTGAAATTAGGGTTTACTATTCACATCACATCACCCTAGATTAGGGTTTATATTCAACATCCCATTATTAGGGTTTACTATTCACACCAAGTAGGAGTGATCAGCATAGTAACTTGAATTAAGGTTTATCATGTCATCACTATGAATTGAGATCATACCATCACCAGATATTAACATTACTTCCAATAATACCCTCAGTTAGGGTTATGATTCATTAACCTTCATAATTAGGGTTTCATGATCTCACTATCATGGATCATACCCTAATTAGACATCTATTCATAATAAGAGTCCATTGCATAATTAACATTCATGTATGAAGTCATCTCTCTCATCTTCTATAAGATGATGCTTACATCATCCTTGATTAAGCTAAGTCAACTCAATCTTGAAAAAGAATTGACATCATGGGTTATGTCTTCATCACCATGATCATTAATGCTTGATTATTTAAAGGGTACTAATCACCCTATCTTATTAGGATACAAACACTATAACCACCTTTAATTACATCATGTATTAGTCAATTGATCAACTTGTCCTTTGACCACTTTAAGTACCCATGCGGTTTTGGTTAATTATCCACCAAACGGTCTTGCACAAACCACGGAAACCATTTGGTAAAGTTGCACACTTGAGACTATTTAGTAAATTAGGTGGTGTAGACTGTTTGCCAAAGTTGACTTCTGAGATCGTTTGCTAAAGGTGCTCACATGAAACCATTTACTGAAGTAGACCCCCAAAACCGTTTGCTAAAGTAACCTCTTGAAAATGCATGAACTCAAACGGTTTGGGATCGTTTGGTCCCAAACGGTCTTGAGACCGTTTGGTCCAAACCCCCTCAAAACCGCAAGGACCAAAAAGAGTCTCAACCACTTCAATTAAATTAGGGTTTCCAAGATCGATTCCTTCATTGATTGTAATCATGTTATCACTCATCAATTGGACCTATCACCATGCTTCAATTGAGTTAATTAGGTCAACCTTCAACTGATTTGACCCTCAATTGATCATCAATTAGGGTTTGAATCAATTGAATTAGGGTTTGGAATCGATGATCCCACAACATTAACCAATATGAGTCTAATTACTTTGAAATCATTGAACCTTCATCCAATTTGAACATGACCTGACCCCAAACGGTCTTGAGGTCGTTTGGATGACCTCCAAACGGTCTTGAGACCGTTTGCCCATGTCCACATCAAAATCCAAGGCAACTAATTAGGGTTTGGTTCATTGTATTGATTACCAAAATCAATATTTGATTATACTTTAACCTAGTATCTTTGGATCTTCAATTGGTCAACCATATCTAACCCTAGACCTCCAAATGGTCTTGGGTGATCACCAAACGGTCTTGAGACCGTTTGGGTGATCACCCAAATGGTTTTGAAACCGTTTGGGTCAATCAACCCAAGTTTCAAACTTAGCGTCTTATAAAATCAGCCCTCAACCTGATTAGGGTTTAGGTGATTAATGGGCCTTCAAATAGTGATCCAATTGGGGTTAATAAACAATAATTGATAGGTTATTAAACTACATTATTTTCAATAGGTCTCCAAATGGTCAACCCTTGGTCAATGCCACCAAATGGTCTTGGACCGTTTGCTTCTATGCGGTTTAGGTGAAACTGTTTGCATTCAAACGGTTTGAAACCGTTTGCTCAAAAACGGTTTGGGAAACCGTTTGAGAAAAAAAAAAGCAAACCGTTTGGTAACTACTTTTTGGATAAACATCTAAGATGATGTCACCTTCGTCTTCCTCTGTTCAACCAAGAACTGTTGTTGTTCTTCACGGAAGTTATAGCAAGAACTCAAAAGAGTACCAAAGAAAGAAAAGTAACCAACGATTCTTATGGAAAAGAGTGCAATAGCAATGGTTAAGGGTTTGAGTTATAAAACCTGCCTCTAGAACTGATCCAAAGCTCCAAGCTCCACAACTTTAATGGTGGATGGAGTTCCAGTAGTTGTCCAAGGTCCGTCTTTGAGTCTTTGGATGTGCACGATGGCTAGAATTGAAAATCGGGTGAAGAAAACCATTAATTAACCATTGTCTTAGGGTTTCCACCATGGATCCGAGGTAGATGTGATCAAAACTTACCAAGCTAGTTTGGTCGTCCTTCCTCTGTTCCAGAGCTCTCCTTTGGTCGGCCAAAGCACGGTGAAAAGAGAAAGAAACTAAGGAAACGATCCTTTTGGTGTTTTTGGAAAAAGGAATACATAAATATATATATATATATATGGGTTTTCAAGGAAAATAGAAAAAGAGGATTATCTTCTTTAATTCCAACTAATTTCCACTAAAGCCTCCTCCATTCCTTGGCTACGAAGCCACCCTCTATTCCCTTGCAAAACCTCTCCATTATCCAAGAATTAATGAAAAAGAAACTAAGCACCTTAATTAGTTTTATATTAATATCCATCCTTTTATTAGATATTGCTTTATATTATATTAATGTGAATGGCTTCAACTCAACCAAGATCTTTTTGTGCCCAAGCATGGAACAAGATCGTCCAACACTATTGCAAACACATCCTTCAAATTTTGGTTGAAGGGCTCTTTAATTAATATATTTCTTTTTGCATTAAGTTAAATTATTGCTTAGATCTTGATTATTTTAATGTCAAGATTCTCTCTCCTCCATGATAATTCAAATGAGGCGCCCCTCTCATTTTCTTTGCTCTACTTGATACCAAGAAATATGAGAGACCCTCTAGAGGTGATATTTTGCATAATGAGCCCTGGATTTTGGGTAATTTGTACATTACACCAAAACTAGGTTTTAATGCACCAGGATTGCTCTACAAGCTTTATCTTGATGCCCAAGCTTGTGGAAACCATACCACTACATCATATTCATTCTTATGATGTCTCAACATCAGAGGAACATTTTATCATATACAATTTGCAAGTTAACCCCTCAACTTGGGTAATTTGCACTTTAGTCCAAAATTAACAAAACAAAGTTTCAACATAATTCAAAAAGGACTGAAATTGAAATATAAGTTCTTCAAAAGCCCTAATTACTTTTCAAAATATAAGAGCAAGCATCTAATCAACTTTATTAGGCAAAACACCTAGGGTTAGTACATAACCCAGGTCAGGGATGTTACACATGTAATATAATTAGAGCTCTAATTTCCCTCCACCAACCTGAACCTCTCTCAAGGTATGAATTTGGGGACTTAGAGAGACTAGATATTGGACTAGAATGTACAATTAACAACAATTATAGAAGCAAGCGAGACAATTTATAATATGAAAAATTGTTAATCATCACATGACTAAAGGTGCCATATAGGCAGAAAATACAAGGGAACTACTTCATACTGAAGGGTGATGCATAAATAGGTTGTACATTAGAAATTAACATGTTTTATAGAGTGTATGGAATAAAACAGAGTAGATAGAGAAGAGAAATGGGTTACAACAGTTGTAGAGGAGTTATCCTCTACATTACACCTGCACTAGAAGCTTCTCAAGTTTAGATAAGCTTTCTTCTTCCTCCTTTTAGTTTTTTCTAGAGTTGAGTCGCCTTTTAACTTTCCACTAACATTTTCTCTGAGTATTGTCTAACCAAATGAATGATATCCTTCAATAACCGTCCCTATCTCTATGTTTTTTCCACTTATGTGATGGTGGGTTTCAGGTTTAGGGTGACATCTTGATATAAAGGCTTCCTTTGTCGGTGATGTAGGTAGCATTAGTTCCAAGTGAACTGAGATTTCTAATATATGCATTAACCTATCTCCGATTAGCCCAAATTACAAAAAGAGAATGTCATATCCTATTTTTCATAATCTTAAATTATATGATGATATTGACAAAACTTTAATAGGTTGAGACTGAGACATATGGGATGAAGTATAATTGCTTTCATCTAAATTTAATTTCATTTGGATATTAATGGAACCTAATGGGTGAATATGTAATCTGATCATCTTATAATTCTAGAATGATTTAAATAAAAGTTAGGGTTGATTTATATCATGAGGATAAGGTTCTATGAAGTTTTGGTGTATTTAAGATAACAAAACAATTGCCTATAATGAAAAGGTATTAATTAGATAATGGGCTTTATGCAAATTTTGAATCAGTCGGGTTTTGTTTGGAGAGTGATTCACTCCCGAACCAGGTCGTCATCTCTGTGCTCTAGTGGGATCAAGGCCGCAGTTAATCCCTTTTGGACTAGGAAAGCCGCAAGGGTCTATTCCCAAACATGATCTAATGGGGATCAAATAAAAGGACCATCTTTGTTTGTTTGTCGTCCAAGAAAGAGGTGATGGAGATTAAAGATAGGAAGCCTTATACCCGTATGTCACCTTTCCGTGGAGGAAAAATAATCATTGTGTATGTAGGATTCTCCATTAGAAATAAAGGACGAAGGCATGAGAATCATTATATTTGAAACGGACTCCCATACGTCCCTTTACATTGATTAGGGAATGGAACCCCCCAACGAGTCAAGTTTCCAATTTAAAACGCACTTCATCTCCTTTCCAAACTCCCACGTCGAAGAAGATTACTGGCAGAACGAACACACGGTACACCTTATAAATAACAATAGGAGGAAATGGCCCACAGACTAAAAGAACACCCTGAAGTACTAGTTGCTTGTTTAGGAAGTTCACATGAGAGATAGATGTGAAACAAGACGAAGAGGAGAGGAGTCGCTGGGTTGTACATGCAGTGTTTCCCCGTTTCCTCAATAAGGTATTCTATCTGGATCCATTTTAGAACCCATATACGGAATCTCACTCATTCTCTACCACATGTTTGAGGGTATAACAAATAATAACAAATAAAATATATATTCTATTTGTTATACCCTCAAACATGTGGTGGAGAAGGAGTGTGATTCTATTTTGGGTTCTAAAATGATGTCCACCAAGGATATTTCTTCCTCGAAATGATGTCCACCTAGGATATATCTTCCTCAATTGCACATCTTATGCATACATGTACTTTGGCAATCCTATGATCGGATTGAATCTGACTTTTATAGGACTACAAAACCAATTATGCTTTGTGGGTCACTACCACTTATCTTTTCACACAACACTAACTCGGGGATCTGGATTGCCACCCAAGCAAACCCAAGGGAAAATCCACAAATAGAAAGGAAAAGAAAGGAAGCATGGTTGGATATCCGACCTTTAGATAAAAAATTGACAACCCATATTTGCCTTTGAGGTATATTCTTATTTTAATCATATCTTTTGACCTATAAGTCCAATATTGTCAAACAAGGCAACTTCAGAAACATATCAAGGTGTAGATTCTTATAAAAAATAATAAGTTGATGATATTTAGACTAGGCATTTTTTTGTGAAAATAAATAGGTATGATGTTTATGTGATAGATTGTGATCCGAATGTAGGTTTTTGGTGAAACAAGTTTTATGATATTATGTTGAGGACTACAATAAGAATAGAAGGTATGATCTGAATTATTTAATGTGTATAAATTATTATGTTGGTTTTACACATTAGGAGTATTTTGGTAGTTTGAGGTGCCCAATTATGATAGAAAGTTTAGGAAAATTTCTTATGAATCTATTTTGAGATATGAGTAATCATAATATTGTGGTATGTGGGTTTTGATAATATTTAACATATATTAATGAGTTCAGAAGCTAGAATTTTGATCTAATTGATGATATTAATGAACTAAGAGACTGAATCATGATATAAATATTTGAAGACGATACATGTTTAAGGATTCATGATCGTATCCTTTTTATTTGAGGATTTCATGATGTGTACCACACATAAGGAAACCCGACATGCATAGGAAGACATAGAGTCCATAACGGTAACACAGGGTTGTTGAATATGGTTTTGATATATGTATATCAAATTTGTTTTTAGGATGGATATGGCTTGACAAAGACTTGAAAGTATTTTAGGATTTATAAACCTTAGAGAGAAATACTAGGATCTGCTCCATAAAAGGTAAATGATCCATGAACTTTGAACATAAATATTATATATATATATATAGAGAGAGAGAGAGAGAGAGAGTCAGGCTAGAATACACTTGAGTATATTCGTAGCAGAATACACTCAAGTAGTTTTTCATGATGCAATATTTTTTTCAAAAATCTAATCTGTTGATCTTCTTAAACATGTTGTGAATAGCTCATACGCAAAATTTGAGCACATTTGTACATTTATAGGTCATGTTATAAAGACCGCAAAAATTATGCATTTCAAATTAGTTTCGCGCGTCGATTTTATTGCCCTTGGATGAGTGACTTACACTCATCCAAATGGGCTCAAAATTTGGATGTAGCCTAGTTATAGCATGAAGATGAAGATCAATGGTTTAAATTTTACAAAAAATAGTCTTGATATACAAACACACTTGAGTGTATTCGTGCGATCTGTACACTCGAGCGTATTCTAGCCTGACTCTCTCTCTCTCTCTCTATATATATATATATATACATATATATATATATATAAGTATGTACAATTTATGCTAAGAACGTATTATCTACTATTCCAATTGTTAAAATGCAATAGATCTATAATGAATTAGATGTCATATTTATAGTCAATAATTATTGTATCATCTTTCATGCACATTAAGTGTAAAGTCAAGAATAAGATTTAAGAGAAAATTAAGAGTTTCAAGAGAAAGAAAATGATAAAATATAACTTATATAAGATCCTCACACATTGTGGTGTTGTAATCAATGACATTAATGATGAAAATGAATATTTTTTTAAATGATACCTTTTTTATATAAGGAGTCAACCCTCCCCATTATTATCATGAATCAACTAACTAGAGTGCTTGATTATAGAACCCAATGGATATTCCACTTAGAGAAACTCATATGTAGCTTCATCCCCCATCCATCTTCATTCAATTTGTAAAGAGGTTATAGTTTTCCATTTAGTATGCTAAAATAGCTTAAAACACTGACTTAGTCGTGATAGTTGGGTGCTTTGTCAAAAATTATTGAATTGGAATGTAAATTTTTAAAATTTGGGAAAGAGAAAGTAACAACTCACTTGGTATGCCAACACATTTTAAAATGTCAATTTCTCTCTAAAGTTAGGTACCTTGATCTTAAATTTAAAAAAGTTTTCAATGTGCCCTATATGTGAAATGCTAACTTCTTTCATATGAAAATAGATGGCCAAAATTGAATTGATATGAGGAGTTCCTAGGTGGGAGTCTTTTTGTTGTTGTTTTGGAGTAAACCTTATACAGCGATGGATTCCCTATAACAGAGGGGACATCTTGGTTGTTTATCTCATTTGAAAAGAACAATACCTTAATAATAGAATTTGTAATTAATGTCAAATACCCACTAGACAAAACAAAAATTAAATAAAAACATTAAATTGACATTAGTGCAATTGGATCTTTTAAATGCATCATATATTCTTTAAATCTTGTTTTGGGTCTTATTTCTTGAAGAAAAGCAATGGCTTAAGCTTGGAGTGTTTTTATGAACATAGTTCATATTACTTTTTATGCCATGATTTCATGCACCTAATGAAAATCCATGAATTGGCTACACTTTTGGTTTACAATTCCATAGATAAAAAATTAGTCTTTTTAACACCCCCTTTTAAGCATACATGGATTAGCATAAGAAACTACCATGTTTTTCATGACATGGGGGACTTTAGCTCAAAGGGATGTCACGAGAATAATCAATATTACAAATAAAGTAAGCAATCACCATGCATTAATATTGAAATTGATTCATACATTATTACAAGGCAATCTAGTATAGTTGAGTTCTTGAATTGAAACTAACGAAGGCAAACATGACTAAAATTATTTAAGACATATATGAAATTATCTATAAACATTAGGATCTTCTAGTATATATGGCACCCCACCAGGCAAGTCTTTGGGGAACCTTGATATATTCCTTAAGTTGATCTTGATGTGGATCTATCCTTGACATTGCTCTATACCTGTGAGCATCGCGCCCCCAACCATGCACCATACAATTTTCAAGTGAAAATGAACATATTACATCTTTAAGAAAATGTGTAAATTAAAAAATAAATATTTAAATATTAACATTGAGAAAAAGGACATATTTGCTTTTAGATCATTTCTTTTATCTTGATCTATATAAGAATCGTTGAATTTGCATATAAGTGTCTCTTCTCTTATTCACTAAAGTGTCTCTTAGTTTTGCTCTGAGGAGGACTATGGAAAATACTAATTTTCCTAAGTGAACGGAAGTAAAATTTTGTAGACCTTTTAGGGGCTCTGTCCCTGGGACCCCGTGAGGGACGACCTCCCCTCAACAGGGGACTTGCCCATGTGTACCCATCATAGCCTATGTGGGAGTCAAAAATTTATTTAATGGGGAATGGCCCGCATTAAAAGGATTATAATTTTAATATGTATATACATATATATAGATATACCTATGATATCATACATGTTGCCTTTAAAATCTATTTTATGTGGTGAATGCATGCCAGTTATGGCCTAGAATCCCCTTTTGTGAATGTTGTGAATGAATGTGGTTGTGAATGTTGTGGATATGTTTGTTTTTGAATGCTATATATGTATAATGGTTGTACATGGATCCTTTGTATAAAGTATTCATCTTGCATGCCGAGCCTTATCTCTTATTTCAAAGTGTAATTAATTCTTTTTCTTTAATTTTATACTCATATGATGTAATAGAGATATGATTAGTTTCAATCTTTGTAACTTGATGTAAGGAGGCTATTTGAAGATCCAACTCCAAGGAGAATAAATGGAGAAGAAAACTAAAGATCCAATTCCAAGAAGCTACCTAAAGATCCAATTCCAAGGAGCATCCATGAAGAAGCAACTTGAAGTTCCAACCTCACAGAGCATCCATAAAGTTGTTCATTGTAATGGTGATCCTTATAGGTTGATTCACATGTGTTGTTGCATGAGATGCATAAGACCTCAGATGGACTGTAATCCTTTGTGGGTCTTGCACGTCATTTCTCTTTTCAGTGCACAGAAAATATAATTTCCCATTATGGCACATCACACACAAATGTAGGCACAATGTGCATGGAGGTAGTGACTTGCTTGTTGAAGGAATCATAGTTGCACATCGTGTTTGAGAACTAGAACAAGATGTTTGCCTTGAGTAGTCTTGTGAAATTATGGCATGATTGTGCATGTCATGCACCCTTATCAGTTCTGAAACACGATCCTTTTAGATATCGATACATCGTTCTTGATATAAAGCACATTGTGAAACAACATGTTTCATCTAGATGTTTGTTCATATCTTGTCATCAACATATTAAAAAAACATTATCATGATTCATAACTCCACAATTAAGATAGTTTTACGATTATACCATGCAAATGAACATAAGTGAATAAACAATAAACATGTATGAAAGTGTGGATTTCCTCGTATGAATGCTTTGAAATTATTATCCTTCATCCAAACTTATTTCTAAAGGGTTTTATCAACTTGGGTGAGCAAGTAAATACATATCCATTTTGTGGGAACTCATCTCCATAGAAAGTCTTCACCCAATGTCCATTGACTTTGAATATTTCACATGTATAGTTAATGAGTTCAATAGCAACATTGGAAACACTCTTTTAACTCAAAATGGAACTGACCATCTCAATTTTAACTTTTTAGGAAAAAAGTTTCAAATAGGAGTAGTAAAGCAACACGAGTTGATTAGGTTCAAAATACCTACTTAGTATTTTTCTATAACGTCATTTCTTGGTCCTCTCTTTGTACAATTTAGAATTTTCATAAGCATCGTGTCAAATTTCATCTAGTTCACTCAATTATAGTGTCTCACATTTTTTTATAGCATTCATGTCAAAGTTTAGTTCTCATATAGCCCAATAGGCTTTATGTTAAAGTTCAACATATAAATGACAAGTCTTCCATTAAACTAGTCTATTTAGGAACATAACTTCCAATGTATTATCGCAAGTTTGGTACACCCTGAAATATCTGGGGGGGTGAATAGAGATTTTTGGAGTTTTTAAAACAATTTAAACACTTGAACAAGAAGTAGGAGGAAATAAGGAAGACACAAGGATGTAGAGTGATTCCTACCTTAGAAATCTAAGGTAGTCAGCCCACTACATGATTGTCTCCAACTGGGATTTTAAAAGCAACTTATTTTATTACCTCATGAGGATGTTACATAAAATACAATTGCTTTCCTACACCCTTGAAGTAGCCTTCACCTGAAGTAGCCTCAAACCTCCTAGAAGCAGCCTTCTGAAGTAACTCCAAGACCCCCTTGAAGTAGCCTTCACCTGAAGTAGCTTCAATCCTTGAGGCAGTCTTCAAAAGTAACTCCAAGTCACCGAGAGTAGCCTTCACCACCTTGAAGTAGATCCATGAACCTCCTTTCAACAACCTCCAACCTAGAAGTAGTCAAGGAGAACAAAATACAATACAAGGAACAAGATTGGAAGAAAGAAACAATGTTACCAATGAGTACAACGCTTTGATCCTATATCAAGCGTATTGATCTCCTATCCACTATAGATGAATGTAGTTGTGTGGTGGCTAGGAGATGCTAGGCTATAGGATACTAATGTAGATCACAAAGAAACAAATTGCAAGTGTAGCTTTGCTTGTTTCTTACTAAGAATGAATCTCAAGTGTAATTGTATGCACAAGTGATGCTTTGGGTGTCCTAATACCTCTCCTATCTATAGGAATATGTTACAAGTTCTTAGGGACGTTCTAGACACTTTCTAGGGTGTTCTTAATGCTCAACTTGCTGTTAGGTGTCCTTAAATTATATTGCAATGGCTAGTTGTTTAGTGTTGAAAAGTGAAGTCCAGAACTTGTCTTGGTCGAGAAGTTTGTCGACTGAGTGTTGGTTTGGAGTAAAAGTGTTCAACGGCTAGTGTGACTTTCCAACCACCAACTACTCTCAGTCTAACGGCTATGGAACCTACTCAAGGGTTTATCTCAGTCGAGAATGTTGTCGACCGAGGACTATTCTAGTGTTACTTGAGTAGGTCAACAATCAGTGTTCATGAGTTAGACTGGGGTGATTCTCAGTCGAGGATTTTATCGACCGAGAGTATCTCAGTTGAGAAGTTTTTCGATCAAGAATGTCCCTGTTTCAATATGCTGAATCATCTACTAAGTGTGTGTATCAATGTGTAATTGTGATTCTATCTTAGGGGAGGATCTATCTAAGTGTTGTGAGTGTATATGGAAGATCTAACGCTTGATTTACATGATATCTATGTACTTGTATATTATACACTTGTACAAGTTTTTACATTGAGTACAATCATGAAAATAATAAGCAATCTAAGCATGTTGATCTTCCAATTTGTATAGATCTTCAACTTTCCACTTCCTTATTTGTTTATCCCTGAAACACTCAAATAACAAGTTAGATCCACAAGAATAAAATGTTTTTCATCATCAAAACAAAGGGTATAATAATGTCCAATTTAGCCAACAATATCCCCCTTCTTGAAGATGACAAACATTTCTAAATATAAATCAAGAGAATTTAAAAGCATGAGTTTCATACTTGAGATTTACCTTATGTAAATATTCTCTTGTTTATTCATGGAGTGTGTTCTAGTTATTCCCAAATAAGTAAGGAACATAATATCCAACTCTTAGGTAATATAGCAACAATTTATGTAAAGTCAAGAGATTATGAAACTCATTTATTTTGATTTGTATTATTTCTCCCCCTTTGTCATTTCAAAAAGATAGCCATATAATCATTTGCTCCCCCTGAATGAGATACTCCCCCTTAATTGTATACTATAACAAGAATGTCAAATTTAGCCACAATTCAAAAATCATGAGTTATTTCTCAACCATTTGCAAGGGATGTTAAGCCCTGAAATGATATGAGAACCCTTTAGGCTCATGGATATATTATATTAGTTTCTCAACCATTTACACGGGATGTTAAGCCCTGAAATGATATGAGATTCCTTTCAGCTCATTGTAGGATCAATAAATATATTTCTCAACCATTTACAAGGGATGTTAAGTCATAATTAGTGTAGAGAATTCAATTAAGAGAAAGATATACCTTGGATTTAATTTATAACCATGATTACTTTAAGCATACTAAGGTCATAACTAGCTTTGAAGTATAATGGAACAAATTTTATAACATGATGATCAAATATACTAAGGTTGAGTGAATGATTTGATTTCACAAATAAGCATGTTGTCAGGCTTATTTTAGGTCGACCATGACTTCGACCACGATGCCCCTCGGTCAAACCCTTTTTCGACCGAGAGGCATTTCATGTAGCTATGCATTTCCATAAGTTATCCAATGAGCCACTTCTTCTAGAATATGATTTGATTTTGTTGTGTATGATCATTATTAGTTCTTCATTTTGCTCATATAGGAACTTGTGAATGTTGAATAATTCTAAGATAAAACTTTTAAGATTAAGTTTTCCTGTTAGAGCTAAAATTATGTGAGCAAGATTATCTTGCCATAATTTCTTAAAATGCTCAAACCTTAAATTTTCTCACAAAATGGTGATGATGATATTTAACCAAGTTCCTTGTATGATCACCTTTTTATTTTCAATTTTGATTATGTTAATGTTGAACAAAATCTCCTACACCAATAGATTTTCCATTAGTACTTTTCTTGAATAAAGCCAATATTTTCCTCTTGTATGCTTGTTTGGGACAATTTAATCATGCAAAGTATAAAGTTCTGATGCCCACCATATATTCTTCCTTTTGATTAGGGTCATTCAAATATTTAAAGTAATGTAATATGTAAAGTTCATTACATATTTAAGTCACATGAATTATCTTGTTCTTATAAAACAATTCTGACAAAGTTTTCCTCGGTCGACAAAGTTCTCGACCGAGTAAGGTTCGGTCGAAGTATTTATCAGCCAGATGCTTTTTAAGTCTTTGTAGGCTTAAGACAGTAACTTACTCAGTCGACTATTTTCTCAACCGAAATGTTCTCGGTCAACAACTTTCTCGACCGATAAAGTTACTATTTCTCTAGAAAATGTAGTTTTGAGACAAAAACTACTTTGGTCGACAACTTTCTCGACCGAAGAGTGTCTCGGTCGAAGTTGTTGTTGACCGAGATTGTTTCTATTTTTTTTGTTTTCAATAATTATTTTCAAGTAAAACATAAGTTACTTCCAATACGATTTTATAGAAATATGCAAAATAAGGCTTAGTTTAGTTGAGATAAGACATTTTGAGTATCAAAGTAAAGTTTTAGGTCAAATCTCAACTAATTATGTTCGATATTTGTAAGTATGGGGTTTTGGAACCCAAATTAGATCAACATCCTTTTTCTTGTATGGTCAAGAAAATGAATAATGTCCAAGATGTAAATAGTAATGAAAACAGATAGAATCAATTTCATTTCTCTTCTTAACTAGATTGTTTTTAGACACATACATGACTTTAGTCTTGGGTACTTGTGTCCTTCTTGCTCTAGATTTTTAATAGGTTTTATCTTTGGGCACATAACCTAGTCCTCTCCTTCCAATTTGACCAGAAGAGCCTTTTAGAATTTTATAAAGGATATCTTTATTTTTCAAGCTACTAATATCTTTTTTTAACTTAGAAATTTCATCCATTCTCCTTTTAATGTCTAACTTTTCTTGATCTAGATTAGATATCAAGCTATCTCTTTCTTTGACAATAGCATCATAATCTAAATGAGTACACAAGATAGGTTGAGTTTGAAGATCACTCAATTTTGCAAGTAGTTCAACCTTTTCTTGAGAAAGAAAATTATAGTTTGTTTCTAAAGTAAGCAACTTCATATTGTAATCATTAAAGGATGGTTTTAAGCTGAAATTTTCAGAAATAATACTTTCCTTTTCAGAATCAACATCATTTAATTGAGCATATAATTCTTCATTATTTTTTGCAACTCTTTTTAGTTTCTTTTTACAATCAATATATTTATCATGTAATTATTCAATGCTAGAAACTAACTCTTCTTTAGATAAATCAAGTAGGCTTACCTCATTCTCTTCTTCATTTGTTGTGGCAATAAGGCACTCCACTTCTTCTTCTCCATCTTCACTATCATCACTTGAGTCATCCCATGTTGCTTTTTAGGCTTTTTCCTTCTTCTTGTGAGAGGATTTCTTTCCCTTCTTGAGTTTGGGACAATCACTTTTTAAATGTCCCTTTTTGCCACATTCAAAGCACCTAGGGGAAGAGGAAGAAGACACACTAGAAATTTTGTTAGTTTTAAATCTTCCATATTGCTTACCATTTACAATGGGAGTCTCTTCTTCACTATCTTCTTCACTTGTATAATGACTAATTTTGGTTGTTGCCTTGAATGCAATATCTTTCCTTTTCTCCTTTTTGTGTTCGTCTACCAATCTTTCTTCTTCAAGGGTGACTTCATGAGTCTCTAAGTTTCCAATGAGCTGCACCATCCTAAATCTGGTGAGATCATTGGCTTCTTTAATGGCTGTCACCTTTGGTTTGTACTTTGGAGGCAAACACATAAGGATTTTGGATACTTGATTTTCTTCACTGATGAATTTTCCTAATGCACTCAAACCATTAATGATGGTAGAGAATCCTGCATACATTTCATTAATGGACTCATTTGATTCCATACAAAATTATTCAAACTTTTGTTTAAGCATACTAATCTTAGAATTTTTAACTTGAATAGTTCATTCATGTGTAATAGAAAGTCTATGCCATATATCATATGCAGTTTCGCATGAAGCAATTCTATTGAATTCACTTACCGAAATAGAGCAATATAAAATACTTACAGCCTTGGCATTTTGTTGAGCTTGCTTTACTGTATTTATATCCCATGTAGCATACTCGGTTTCTAGAAGCTCATATGGAGTAGACACCATCCTCCAAAGCTCCCAACTGATGCCTTGAAAATAAAACTTGATCCTTCTCTTCCAATAGTTGTAATTGCTTCCATGAAACGGTGGTGGACGAGCTACGTAGGTTCCCTCCAAGTTCAAGTTGTTGAGCACACCATCCCCCATCCTTCAAGACTTGTTAAAGATCCTTGAAGACCTGCTCTCGTACCAATTGGAAGATCTTTTTGGAATTTTTAAAACAATTTAAACACTTGAACAAGAAGTAGGAGGAAACAAGGAAGAGACAAGGATGTAGAGTGGTTCCTACCTTAAAAATCTAAGGTAGTCAGTCCACTACCTGATTGTCTCCAACTGAGATTTTGAAAGAAACTTATTTTATTACCTCATGAGGATGTTACATAAAATACAATTGCTTTCCTACACCCTTGAAGTAGCCTTCACCTAAAGTAGCCTCAAACCTCCTAGAAGCAGCCTTCTGAAGTAACTCCAAGACCCCCTTGAAGTAGCCTTCACCTGAAGTAGCTTCAATCCTTGAGGCAGCCTTTTGAAGTAACTCCAAGTCACTGGGAGCAGACTTCACTACCTTGAAGTAGCTCCACAAACCTCCTTTTAACAACCTCCAACCTATAAGTAGTCAAGGAGAAAAAAATACAATACAAGGAACAAGATTGGAAGAAAGAAACAATTTACCAATGAGTACAATGCTTTGATCCTATATCAAGTGTATTGATCTCCCATCCACTATAGATGAATGTGGTAGTATGCTGGCTAGGAGATGCTAGGCTATAGGATACAAATGTAGAGCTCAAAGAAACAAATTGCAAGTGTAGCTTTGCTTGTTGCTAACTAAGAATGAATTTCAAGTGTAATTGTATGCACAAGTGATGCTTTGGGTGTCCTAAGACCTCTCCTATCTATAGGAATAGGCTACAAGTTCTTAGGGACGTTCTAGACACTTTCTAGGGTGTTCTTAGTGCTCAACTAGCCGTTAGGTGTCCTTAAATTATATTGCAATGACTAGTTATTTAGTGTTGAAAAGTGTAGTCCAGAACTTGTCTTGGTCGAGAAGTTTGTCGATCGAGATGTTCTTGGTCAAGAAGTTTGTCGACAGAGTGTTGGTTTGGAGTAAAAGTTTTCAACGACTAGTGTGACTTTCCAACCACCAACTACTCTCAGTCTAACGGCTATGGAACCTACTCAAAGGTTTATCTCGGACGAGAATGTTGTCGACCGAGAGCTATTCTAGTGTTACTTGAGTAGGTCAACAATTAGTGTTCGTGAGTTAGACTGGGGTGATTCTCGGTCGAGGATTTTGTTGATCGAGAGTGTCTCGGTCGAGAAGTTTGTCGACCGAGAATGTCCCTGTTTCAATGTGTTGAATCATCTACTAAATGTGTGTATCAATGTGTAATTGCAATTCTATCTTAGGGGAGGCTCTATCTAAGTGTTGTGAGTGGATAGGGGAGATCTAACGCTTGATTTACATGATATCTATGTACTTGTACATTATACACTTGTACAAGTTTTTACATTGAGTACAATCATGAAAATAATAAGCAATCTAAGCATGCTGATCTTCCAATTTGTATAGATCTTCAACTATCCACTTCCTTATTTGTTTATCCCTGAAACACTCAAATAACAAGTTAGATCCACAAGAATAAAATGTTTGTCATCATCAAAACTAAGGGTATAATAATGTCCAATTTAGCCAACGCATCCAAATAGCATCATCAAGGAGTGAGGACCAATCCCTCCTATATCTGAATATTATTTTTAATAGGATAATATTGATTTGTCTATTTGATATCTCTACTTGGATACAAGTTTGGGGATGGTAAGGGGTCGAGATCTTGGGTTTAATACATACATCTAAAGAATAGTTTAAAATTACTTATTGAATAAGTGTGTTATGCTATCACTAATAATATCTCATGATATGCCACCTAAAAAGATACTCTTCTTGATAAATACCCACGACATTATAATGCTAATTCTAGTTGGAAAAACTTCTACCCATTTGAACACATAATCTACCATCACAAGAATATACATATACTGTTAGATGGTATGAAAGGCCCCATAAAATCTATATCCCACACAAAACATCATGATATTAGAGGAGACGAAACATCACCATCTAGGGTATAAATAGATTTTGATATCGCGGGAAAATAAGCATATCTCGTATCCAACATTCATCCAAATACATGTTGTCACTTTCTTTTTCCTTTCCTTTCTATATACTTTACAATCCCATATCCAATTGGTTTCCTATCCTAGAATCCAATCATGGCCTAAAGGTATGTGATTTCTAAAAATATAACTTTGCTTCAAATGAGAAACTCTTTTTCTATTGCTAACTCTGACTTTTCATAATAACATCCCCCACTCAATCTGTAGTATGTCTGCAAAAGAAAAGTGAAATCCTAGAACCTAAAGAGTTTTTCCTAAGGAAGGGAACCCCTACAAAAATGTGTGGTTGATCCCCCTAAGTGTTCTCCAACATAGAAAGGTGGTTAACTATAACATTTTTTGAATCCACCTTATCCTTAATTTCACAATCAAAATCCTAAAACAACAAAGATCATCATATTCATCTTGTTCCACATTCTTCTTTTGGAATAAGTATTTTAGAGCAGCATGGTCTTTGTAAACAATAAATTTTGACCCTACAAGGTATTCTCTAAACTTCTCAAAAGAACATACTACAACTAGAAGTTCCTTCTTAGTAATGGAGTAATTCTTTTGAGCATCATTGAGCAACTTAATAATATAGTAACTATATGAAACATGTTTTAACAAAATTGTCCTAGAACAGCCCCTATAGACAAGTCACTAGCGTCACACATGATGACAAAGGGTTAGGTCCAATATAGTAAAGTGATAAAAAAAAGATGAGGACAAGTTTAACTTTAAGTTCAATTAAGGCCCCCACAAATCTTTCATCAAAATCAAACTTAGTATCTTTCACTAAGAGGTTGCATATAGGTTTGACAATCTTACAAAATCCTTCAATGAACCTTCTATAAAAGCCACTGTGACAACCTGTCACACAAAACAACATTACTCAAAACTAAAACTCTGATCAAATATAAATTAAGAATATCATAAAAAACTTACTAAATTAAAACCGAGTGAAAATTCTAAACATTTCCGAAGAAATATTTATATAAAGGCCCAAGTTCACATATATACATATCAGATATTTTTTACATGAGTCCAGTGGCCTCATACATAACTTGTATACAAAAGTTATTTTCTATATACTTACAACATGTATATTGTTCATTGCATATAATAAAAAATTCGAGTCAATATGCATTATGTAGAAATCCCGCTGCCCGGACTTGAGAGTAGAAGGACAACTCTAGGACTCTACACAAACCACATCAACCTCTTTAACTTCACTGATCTCCAATATCCTCATCTCTATGGGTCTGAGCACACTATCAACCACCTAAAAAGGTTTCAAACCGGTGATATGGGACCCTAAGTCCCAACAATATGATATAACCTTTATTAGAATTTATTGCTTACAAGTAGATTATGAAACTAAATTAATTAAAGAAGATATTATAACAGATGAGAGAATTCGGTAGTGTAAGTGTAATGATCAAGCATAATTAAAGGTACATGTATAGATAACTACACATGAAGATGTGTGAATCACATATGATGCTAGAAAGAAGTGGAAAGAAACAATTATCATCCAATATGATTCGCTAAAGAACCCTAACATATAACTACATGACTGCGTTATATATTTTAGTAAGCCATGGGTAGTTTGAGGCATACCACTCAAATTACCGGTTGACCACTGCAAAGTCACAATCAGCCCCGTATAAGATCTAAGATGACCGAAGTCCTAATCTCTTCTCCTTGGTCAGTACAAGTGACAAACTGTAGTGGAACAATAGCCCAACCTACTAAAAAAACCCTAGTAGTCCTGGGTACACAAGATATGCACCAAACTAGGTATAAATCCCCACATCGAAATAACGATTGTAATCTCTCTCTAGCTCATAAAGTCTGAGACATGGCCTCAACCACTCTCTATAACCTTAGAATCAAGATGACAGAGGTATACCCTCCCTACACCTGCATATGCTCAACAATATACGACTCTAAGATCATTTTGGATTACTTATTTCATTATCTAGAAAGTTTTGACAATGAGATAGTTCTCAGGTCACAAGGCACTACACACGTATGGTTACACCTGATTAATAAGACAGCTGAGTATTTTTGACTGCATCAATCAAGTTACATACAAGTATCTAAATGATTTTATATAATAAAACATGGATTGTAAATTTAGGAAATATAAAATATATAAATAAGTCCCATGATACTCAATCATGATATATTCAACCATGTTTGGCCTCATGGAGGGACAAACCTCAATTTGGGGCTTATAAGAGGCCAATTTGTCATTTATCCCAACACAGTAATAAATCCATGTAGAAATCTCTTTAGCACCCGAACATTTTGCTATATATAAAAATTTTAGGAAATATATACTTAAACCTAGCATGGATGAGCAAGTTTGGCTAACATGATCTCGCCAATATATTATTACTGCACCATAATAGTAATTACAAACCTCATAGTTTGCATAATATAATTATTATATATTAAAGTTAGTATACGTGTTGAATTTCCTTTTATTAGGTACAAAAATGCCATAAAAATGACATTTTAAAAGCTTTTAGACTTGTATTCTAAATTTGATGTCCTGTATGTTCAAATAAAATGTTCTCCTTGTGGTAGAAAATGTATAAAAGGACTAAGAAAGATTTAAACATCCATATTGCTATTTTATTCATACAATACAGTGCATAAAGGACCGTGTTTTAGCATATCAAGGATGTTTGGAACAAGATTTACATCATACACGTCATAAGTAGGCAAGAAAGACATCAAATGTTACATCACTTACCTTAAGGGTGGCCAAATGAAGTTCTAGAAATAAACCTCAAAAAAGTCCAACAAGGATCCGAGCTTTGCCCTCCAAAAGCCCCACGGAAACTTGTTATTACCAAGCACATGGTGTATCTATAGTAAACGGAGAAGGAAAGAGAGTTCCTTAACCATATGCACAAGTTTCTAACTTATAACACCATAGATCTAGACTATGGCAGAAGAAAAGAGGAAGAAACATCAAAAATATATTTAGAATAAGAGATCTTACATATAGGGAGCAAAAAAAAGTCAAAAAACCTTAAAGTAGTCCAAGGAAAGCTTGATTTGAAGCATGCATCCACCAACCTCAAAGTTTGTCGACCTCTGATGGATCCTCATCTGTCTCCAAACACGATGAGGAATTTTGTCAAACATTGTTAGAAGAGAGTCCGAAGGGTTATATATAGGTAGGATGGTAGTCATAGGGTGTAAAACTTTATTTTCATCGGCCAAAGAGAGCAGAAAACCCATCGGTCCACATGGTGAGAAACCCTATCAATGGATGTCTGGATGTGAGTGGGTCGGGCATCGGACCGTACACCCATCAGGCTCTAAGTTTTCTCCGAAGCTCGTGCAAACTCATCATCAGTCAAGCAAAAATAGCAATCTCGTCGGTCAAAACAAGTCAGGGACATTCATTGGGCTGGACTATAGAGAGATGTTGGTCGACATTTGACATTCTCGTCGGTCTGCCCAGAAATCAACCTTCGTCGGTCACGCATATACGATACTCATCGACCCATAAGGGAAAGATAGTTCGTTAGTCCCAACAACTTACCCATCAAAGACACATGAGCACGATGCTTCTCCAGGGGTCCATCCGCTCGTCGGCTGCTAAAAAGAATAAAATTCCAAATCTCGTCGGTCTGCCCTCGGCGGAAACCGCGTTCTATTGATAAATATGTAATAAGTTAATCAAGTGACATCTCGTCGACGCAAAGAAGCGTTTGCGTTGCAAATCCCAGCCATTGACTCACAACAAGACAACCAAGGAACTAATCAGTGTTGGAAACTAAGGCCATCGCATGACCGAAACATATGACATTATTACTAACTAAATTAATATTATATAGGGGATTGATATCCCAAGCAACAAAGTTAAAAAGAATCCAAATAAAATGATATTTTATTGAATTGTTAGAAACAACATGTAACGAATTATCCGTGTTAAAATTACAGCTAACCCTCCAAAGATGGGTAAATTACACATAAGCTCTCGAAGTACATAAAATTGCATATCTTTAGCAAATGAAGTCAGAATTGGCTCAAATTTTAAAATAATTTTGTCAACTGATACCAAAACACAATATACAAATTTAATAATAAAATTAAGCACAAAATCATAACAAATAATTATGTTTATGAACTAAACTCTGGGGCCTTACTCCCACCATGTCCTAAAAGCTCCCAGCCCCTTCACAGTGGTAGGTGGTGGTAGGTTCTTTATAACATATATATTGGCTGGGTCTACCTCATTTTCTTTATGTAAGATATCATGCCCTAGCAATATTTGTTCGTTGACCATAAATTGGCATTTATCCGAATTTCTTCTCACATCTTGCTAGTAAAGATCCCAAATTTCTTAAACAATTATTAAAATAATCCTCAAAGATTGAAAAATTATCCATTAATATCTCCAAAGATTTTCCAACATATTCTAGAATGTTTCCATCATTAATATTTGCAGTGGTTAGGGTGTATAAATGAAAGGGGGTATAGTTTTACCTAGTTACATTATACAAGCAACACTATTTTATACAAAATCTCCAACTAGTGACCACCCTACTTTGAATCAATTCATTTTTAAAATTCTTTATAACAATAATACCCCTTTTTTGGCATCAACTAAAAACAACTAACCCATTCATAATCAATTATATCATATATGATATCAACATTATATAATTTCACTACCTCGTTATTTACAACTTCTTGCATATAGAGATCGATTCACCATTGTGGTGAGCACATGACTTCTCATCATCTGTCACTTGATCGTGTTCATGCAAAGGATTGGTGAAATTTCCTTAATGGCCCTTATTATCCACCCAAGAAATCCCTTGTGTTCCTTTAGTACTAGTAGAATTTTTTATTCTTATTAACGTGTAAGACAAGTAGAAAGAATAATAGGGAGAGTGGAGTTCTCCCCCAAATAAACACATACTGAATGAGAAGGGAGCGGTTTGAGTTGAACAATTGGGGCCTATTCAAAGAACAATTTAATTGGTGGGGGCAATGGGCTCAAATATTCTTTGATGGGAATTCTCATGACATCACCCTAATCCAAGTATTCGACAAACTCTTCCAAGGTGTCTTAATATTACTCTACAATTGTATGGGATGTTACTCAATCATCCACTTTATCAAGCATGATGCAACATCATATGGTCCCTTTATTGATCTATTGACATTGAATGTGATTGTGCATTAAAATGTGAAAGGTAAACTGGGTGGAGTCCACATCAATGAGTTCCATGCCCATTTTTAGGAATGGGTGATCGAGAATCATACTGACTGATACTCCAACTTAAGTGTCAAGAATAATACACCAGTAATATGTGCTTGCCCACCTTTAGCTATATGTCCTAAATGACACCTTTAGGGTAGCTAAATGATAAACATACCATTATTTTATGTTTTCAAACCCAACTTTTGGTAAACATCAAGTGCTATTAAATTTATTCTAGCCTTGTGATCGCAAAATGCATTATTGAAATTCAGACTATGTTTCAAGGGATTAAAATTGCATCATGATCTTTTTATCTGAGAGGAAGGTTAGTGTGAAAAATATAACTTAAATTGCGATTTAATGTGATGATGTATTACAATCTAACCTTCTAGAGGGGACGTATTTGAGAAACTTTTCATATACTGATATATGGTTAAGAGTTTCCAAAAAAAGGAATGTGTCTATGTAGTTTCTTGAATTCCTTGAAAATACTTCATTTTTTCTATAAACTTTCTCTTTTTGCAACCTAAGTGACAAGTCACATCTGTGTTATTGTCCCTTCTGTGTGGTGGAATATAAATTCTAGAATTTTGTCTTAGTTCCCCTTCCACCATCGGTGGTTTTCCTTCTTTGTTGGTGGCTTCAAAATGTCTTATCTTCCATTGTGGCCATTTTGTCTTCATTTTAAATGAAAATTTTTACCCATGGCCTCTCCACACATATCCTTCATTCTTAAGAAATATTGCTTGGACATGCTCCCTTTTATTGGCATCAACACTGCAAGAGGGTTCCTCCTTCCACTTCTTCTTGTCATTCATGGCACTAACAAGCTGCCTGATTTGAGTTTTCTACCCTATAATAGATTCATCTTGGTTTTATAAAAGGTTAAAATTCTCATTCATGAACTTATACAATATACCTTCAAGACCAGAGAGATTGTCTTATTGTTGAGGTTTCTTTTCATGTGATGGCCATCATAGTGTTGTTGGTCCTTGTCCCTCAAAGTGAAAGTGTGGAAGCTCCTTTGTAATGTATTGTAGGACATCTAATGTTGGTTGTTCCTTTTATTCTACCACATGTCATGCACTTGATGCACCACCTTTAGGTTGCATGGCTATATTACAGTCCAGAGTGCAATATGAACCATGAAGAAAGTCACACCTCATGATTTGTTGCACTTATTTGACATTTATGGCATCGAACTTCTTCATGATCTTGTTAATCTTGGCATTTTGATTTGTGATTGTATCAACTCTATGCATGTCTAAACTCCCCTTTACACCTCTAGCTAGTTGGTTTATTGATATTGTCTCTAGATATTGTGTTTCCTTATTTACTCTCTTCATCAAAAGATTTTCTATGACAACTGCATGAATTATCAAATTGGTGTCATAGGACAATCCACTAGAGAAAGTGATGATGCGAGTCCACTCAGGAAAATTGTGGTCTGCAGCCCTCCAGAGTAGCTTCTTCTATATGTCCAATGCTCTTTCTAAAGTTTCTCCATCTTATTTCTCAAAGCCAAATATCAACTTTTAAGAGCTCATTCGTCTTGTTAAGTGGGAATAATTATTGTAGGAAGGCTATAAAAAGGGCATTCCATGTTTGAATGGAACCCTTTTTTGTTCCTTGCACCCAAGGCTTTTCTTTCCCTTTCAATGTGAAGCAAAAATGTCAGAGTCATTATCCTTGTTGGTCATTCCTGTGGTTGAGTGTATCTATGAGTCCAAGATAATTCTCTACATGAACATTCATATTCTCAAGTATCAACCCAAAAATTGGGTTTGGTGCATCAGAATTGGGTCTAACAAAAAATGTGTAGTATCAATGGTTGATATTACTATTCTTTAACTCAAAACCTCATTAGGATGAGGGAGGTGTAGTCAAGCAATGCCTTCTCAACTACTATGGTTGTTGTTAAAATGATAGGCGCCTTAGGTTTTCTTTGCTTTTTCATTATTTTTGAGGCAACGTAAGGCTTAATACAACCTGAGGTTGTCAAGGATATCTATAAAGAGTTCCAAATAAGATTGGGTATGCACCATGAATGGTTACTAAAAGAAAATTGTTTATTCATACAAGAATTGGCATGCAACAAAAGAACTAAACCATTATAATAGGTTAATCCTATATAAGTACACAATCATATACAACTAGTTAAGTCTGGTCTAAAAAAATAATGTGGCTCCCATGCAACAACACAAAAAATTGATATGTTCACAGAATGTCATGTCAATAACAAAACCAAAGAAAATTGTCACCCCCAATACGATGGGTCAATGGTAGCATAATGTTGGGTCACATCTGTTGGTTTTTAAAATATGCCACAATAATATTTTGATGATGAAAATATTTTCCAAATTATGTCACTAACATGCATATTAAGTTTTTCAGATGATCAAGGAACTAAGTCAAGATCCAACTACAAAGAACTTACAAATTTTATATGTTTGGATACTTGCAAATCAAGTTATTCCATGTGTATGATTGTACAAGTATATTTTCTTACAACTTGATATATATGATGTAAAGACAAATGATGATCTTTTGTAACCTACATAAAACCATATCCCACCTCATATAAAGCCTTTAGGGTTGTTAGGTTTCATTAGAAAAATCATTACATTGGATTTTCTAAAATTAACATAACCTTAACATGGATTTTTCTTGGTAAAAGAACTTGTCAACCAAGACACTCTTGATTAAAGTATTTTTCAAAAAAAAATCCCTTTGGTCGAGGACTTAGATAATCAAAAGATATGTTACCTTACCTTTAGTCCTGAGTCATTCTCAATTGAAGAATTGGCCAAATAAAAGTTCGATCGACAAAGAGATATTGTGGTATGTTGGACCGATAAGATAGTCTGACACACAATGTTGGAGAAACTCAAGACAAGAGCACTACTCGATTGAATAACTTCTCAACCGAGATAGTTTCCAGTTAAATAATCTCTCGACCTAAAATATTCTGGAACCAAAGATATTGATGATCAAATTAGCCATTGCAACCCAACTAATATCATCCTAATGACTAATTGACTACTAAGAACACTCTGGACACTCCCCACAGTTTCCCTAACTACTTGTATACAATTCCTATAAATAAGAGTGGTCTCACAACACTTAGAACAACTAATAGACAACAATTGGAATCATATACACATACTTGAGCATACTACATACTTTCCATTATTCTCAAAGATCTTGTGCCTACAATTCAAGTTACCATCAATCTAGCCTAAGCCCTATCTCAGTACTAGATCCTATCCACCATATATAACCTCTCCTAAACCTTTTGTGGAGTGGATCATCATCACTTGTCCATTAGTGCTCAAATTGTACATCTTGTGAAGATCATTATAACTTCTTTTCTCCAATCTCATTCTACATTGATGTATTCATCTCAGACTACTTCCTGGAGTGAAGGTTGTCCAAGAGCTTATGAGAAGGAGACTTCCCAATAGGTTCCCTTCTGTGGTCATCAAAGAAGAGGTGAGATTGGCTCTCTTATGAATCCATCAAAGAATAGGTGAAGAGGGTGACCTTTCAACGGCCCGTCAAAGAAGGTGGTAGTTCTCTTTAAAAATGAGGGTTTGTATTGACCCACAAAAGACATTGGTCAATTATATATATATATATATATATATATATAAGTGAATAAGATCAAGTATCCAAGATACTTATGTCATTGCCTCCCATATACAAGTCAAATGTTACTTCTATCGATGAGGCTAATGATATTATAACAATAAAGATGAAGCAGCTCATCAGGAACCCGAAAATGCATGAAGTGACATTTGGAGAAGAAGAAAAAGTGGAAGCCGACCAACAAAAGGAGAGAAGGAAGGATCTTTCTCTCAAAGATGCCACCAAAGCTTTATCAAGAAACATCATTCAAGAAAGAAGTGACTCAAGTGATGAAGATAATGAAAGGAACTTGATTGTAGATTGTAAGAAATATAAGAGATTTCATTCTAACAAAACTCATAGTGCTCCTTCTTCTTCTAGGTGCTTTAAATGTGGAAAGAAAGGCCACTTGATTTTTAAATGTCTAAAACTCAAGAAAGGAAAGATGTCCTCATTAAAGAAAAAAGACAAATCCTACATGGCTGCATGAGATCAATCAAGTGACGATAGTGAAAGAAACAAAGTGGAGGAGGTAGAATGTCTTGTGGAAATAACATATGAAGAAGAAACTAATGAGGTAAGTATTTTTTATTTATCTAAAGAAGAATTAGTTAGCAGTCTTGAAGAATTTCATAAAAATATATTAATTGCAAGAAACAAAAGAAGAACTTGCCAAAACTATTGATGTACTTAATGCTAATCTGAGTAATATTAGTTATGAAAATGATGATTTAAAAATTTCAAAAATGCATTAAAAGAACATATTGAGAGTTATAAGGCTAAAATACTTGATCTTGAAAATGAAAATAGTCTTGTCTCTCAAGAAAATGTTGATATTCTTGATAAACTAAATGATTATCAAACTCAACCTAGCTTGTTCACTCATTCATATTATGATGTTTTGGTAAAAGAAAGAGATACTTTACTATCGAATCTTACTCAAGTAAATTTAGATACAACTAAAATGGTTGCTAAAAATATTAAATTACAAAAATAAGTTTCTAGACTAATGTAAAGAAAAAAAGTCTTAGGAAGGAGAGGTTTCGGATATGTGTCAAAGAGCAAATCATCACATATGCCAAAAACAAAAAAGACATATGCTCCCAAGACTAGAACTGTATATGTGCCTTTTTTGTAGAATTCCAAAATGTTGCAAAGAGAAATCAAATATATTTTATTTCATGTCACTAAAGTCAATATGTTGGACATTATTTCTTTTCATGTGATTATCGAAAGAAAGGAACCCATGACATGGTTTGGGTTCCAAAATCTCCAACTTAGAAAAAAATGAGAACATGTCGAGATTTTACCTATTCTTAATCTTGATAAACGGATCTATGTCTTATCTCAACCCAATTTGATGTTTACTTGCATATTTTTTAAATAAAAATTCATTTGCATATCTTAATTCAAATCATTGATTACTTTGGCAAAAAACCTTAAAATTGAAACAAAACTTTTTCAGATGAAAAAAGTTTGACTGGGTAAGGGATCGCTAGAGTAAGAGTTGGACCAACTAACCCTTCGGTTGATGTTTTACTAAAATCCAATGAGTCTCTTGGTTTACAAAAAAGTACAACCTACATCTCCTCGGTTGAGAAAAATTCCGATCGAGAAAATGCGGATGACGCTCCCCTCGACCGAACTAGCCATTTTGTACCCATTTTTTGACTACTGGGAACTCGGTCGAGATATATTTTAACTGAGAATTATCTACTAGCCTCTAAAAGCAACTTATTTCGGTCATTCTTCGCACAACATTTCTAGCTCTCATTTCCAAACCTCCTTGGGTGATTTTCTCTAGTCCTTTTTGACTATGTGAGCTACATTATGTCAAGACAAACAGCAGACATTACAGTAAGGACATCCCCATTACTCAAACGGCATCATCATCCAAACGAAATCATCATCCAAGCGTCACCAACATTCAAATGACACAAGCGAGGAGGAGGATGGTCTCCATCATTCAAGACAAACGACTATTTAGTATCATTTAAGATGAGACATTTACCGTCTCCCTTTACTCTATGTAACTGAAACGTCGTCATCTGTGGTTATATAACCAACCCAGTTCTACTGTAACAATAATCAATTGAAATAACATAATTAGATATCATTGTCTTCCCTTATCCTCAAAAATTCACATGGTATCAGAGCTTCCAAAGCGTGTCGTCTGCAGCGCCTGAAGATCCCTTCCCACCATTCTTCTCCTTCTTCGTCTACCTCCAGCCACCCACTGCGTCACACCTCTTTACCACAAAATAAATGGATGCTAGCTCCTCCAAAGCCAACACTGAATCGTTTCCTTACCCAGTGGGACTCAATGTCGCCAATTTCATCTCCATCAAACTGAACTTCAACAACTTTCTTCTATGGGAAGCTCAAGTCAAAACCTTGGATGAATCCTGCTGCTTGGACGGATTCCTAGATGGAACAGATGAATGCCCGCCTCCCCTCATCACTGATGACAATGGTTTACCAGATGCCAATCCCAAACACAAGGAATGGACACGCACGGATCGACTCCTAAAAGGATGGATATCCGACTCTCTCTCTCTCAGAAGAAGTCATGGGCGAAATCATCGGATGTACCACATCGCATGAAGTGTGGGTCACACTCACCAAGAGGTTTGCTCATGCATCCCAAACCAGGGAATTCGAGCTCAAATCCCATCTCAGAACCTTCTACAAGGGCAATGACACCTTAACTGAAAATATCAGAAAACTTAAGAACATTTGCGATCAGCTCAACGCCATTGGATACACTGTCAGCGATCAAGAGAAAGTTTTCACCCTTCTCAATGGCCTCAACAGCAATGACTATGAAGGATTTGTGGTTACCATGCTAAAACCACCAATCCCCTCCTTCAATTGATATCCTCCCACTTCTCCAGGACTTTGAACGCCGCAAGGAACGCATACCTCAATCCCTATCTCCTGTTGTCTTCTTCACCAACAAAAACCCCTCCACTTCTCACCACAACAACAATTCCTACTCCACCCAGTCTAACTACACCAACTACTCCAACAGCAGTCGTGGCCGCATGCCACAACGTGGTCAGGGTCGTCAATATCTGCCACCTCCAAGCATCCTCGGTCATGCCCCTCACAGCAACTCGCGTGGACGAGGATCTCCTTCAGCTTAGATGGACAACTATCACAACAAGGACCTGCCTCTCTGCCAAATCTGCAAGAAGACGGGTCATACTGCACTCCACTGTTGGCACCGCTTCGACAACAACCATCAGGCCTCCAATGCACCTGCTCACCTCATGGATCACAACACTTCAGCCTTCGCCGCTCTTTGTCTCAATGAAGATGATCTCCCTGACTGGTGTGTTGACACCGGCGCCACTGATCATGTAATTCACTCACCAGGTAATCTACACCACCTTCGTGCTTACAAGGGATATGACACCATCATGGTCGGAAATGGCAGTTTCCTGCCTATCACACACACCGGCGACACGACATTTTGTCAAATACCTTTACAGCATGTTTTCGTTGTTCCCTCCATCCAACGTCACCTTCTTTCTATATCCAAACTAACCTCTCAATTTCCCTGTTATTTTGTGTTTATAAAGGACCTTGTCATGGTGAAGCACCTCAAGACCCATCAAACCCTGGCTCAGGGTCGGTGTAAGTGCGGCATCTACCTCCTACCAACTCAGCCTGCTACTCTTCATCAAAGCTTGTTCTGCTCCTGCTTCACTAAAGCTCCCGGCAATGTCTGGCACAGACATCTTGGACACCCAAACATTTCCATCCTCTGACATCTTCTGAACGAGCAACTCATCACCTCCACCTCCAACGTTGACACCATCTGCTCCAGCTGTGAACTTAGCAAAAGTAAACGTTTAATTGTTAGTCATCAACATGTAAGGTCTACTACTGCTTTCCGTCTTGTGCACTGTGATGTCTGGGGTAAAGCCCCTACCATTTCTCAACATGGTTTTTCCTACTATGTACTACCGACCGATGACTACTCTCGGTTCAGCTGGATGTATCTTATGAAACATAAAAATGATTTTACCTCCATCTTCATTACCTTCTACAATATGATTCGAACTCAATTCAAGACATCTATCCAGATGTTCCAAAGTGATGGTGGCGGTGAGTTTGTTAATCAACAACTGCAACAATTTTTCTCAGACCATGGCATTCTTCACCAAATCTCTTGTCCTCACGATCCATCTCAAAATGGCATCGCCGAGCGCAAACATCGTCACATCACAGAATTAGGCCTAGATATGCTCTTCGAAGCACATCTGCCCAAACCTTTCTGGGCAGAAGCCTTCCATACAGCCACCTATCTAATAAATCGTCTACCAACTCCTCTGCTGGACATGAAGAGTCCCTTTGAACTCCTCTACAAATCCAAACCCAACTACACCCATCTTCGCACCTTCAGATGTCTTTATTTCCCTTACCTCAGAAATTATTCTACTGACAAGCTTGACAAACGATCTCTCCCCTGTATCTTCCTCGGCTACAACTCTCAATACAAAGGTTACAAATGTCTTCACCTTCAAACTAATTGCCTTTACATTTCCAAGGATGTTGTTTTCAATGAACAACAATTTCCCTGCAAACCCAATATCTCCCCATCCGCATCTACTCCCATCACTACCTCGACCTTCCCCGACCCTCAACCACCTGACACTCCAACACAACCCACTGCACAACTTGATATTTCACAGCCTAATGTCAATGATGTCTCCTACTCCACTATCACCACCAGTCCCCCTTCCTCACCTACACCTGACAATCACCCAGATACACCAGCACCACCACCCGCAGCAAACTCACAATCCACTCACCCCATGGTCACTCGCAGCAAATCCGGTATACACAAGCCTAACCCATGCTATGTCCTTCACACTTTTCGCCAACTTCCTATTCCAAAAACTGTACGCAGTGCTCTTTTACATGATGGATGGCACACTGCCATGATGCAAGAGATCTCTGCACTCCATCAAAACCACACTTGGACCTTAGTTGAACGCACTCCATCCATGAATGTCATCGGATGCAAGTGGATCTTCAAAACAAAACTCCATGCTGATGGATCCCTCGACCGCCTCAAGGCCCGCCTTGTCGCCAAAGGTTTTCTTCAAGAAGAAGGTGTTGACTACATGGAAACCTTCAGCCCTGTTATCAAGTCTGCTACTATCAAAACCATCCTCACTATCGCCACCTCCAAAAGCTGGCCTATCCAACAACTTGACATCTACAACACCTTCCTCAATGGAACCCTAGACATCGCCGTCTTCATGCATCAACCTCCAGGCTTCATCGATCCCATAAGACCCCATCATGTCTGTGCTCCTCACAAATCCCTCTATGGTCTCAAGCAAGCCCCCCGGGCTTGGTACACCCGTATCAACCTGTTTCTCCAAGAACTTGGTTTCAAACCCTGCGTCAGTGACTCATCCCTGTTCGTCTTCTCCACCCCCACCTGCACCACCTACCTACTACTCTACGTTGACGACATCCTCATCACGGGCAACTCACCCAAATTCATCACTCACACCATAAACTCCCTTGATAAATAATTCTCTGTCCACAACCTTGGCCCTCTCCACTTCTTTCTTGGCCTTCAAGTCGAAACCAACTCGCAAGGCCTTCTTCTTCACCAACAAAAATACGCCCTCGACATCCTGGAGCGCGAACACATGCTGGACTGCAAACATGCACCTACCCCTGCAAGCACCACATTCCTTCGTGAATCTCTCCTCCATCCGGGCACGCCCATTTCAAACCACCACGACTACCACCGCATCGTCGGCTCCCTCCAATACCTAACTCTTACCTGCCCCGACATAACCTACGTTGCCAACCTAGCCTGCCAATTCCTACATCAACCCACCACCCTTGACATGACCTTTGTGAAATGCATTCTCCGTTACATCAAGGGCACCACACATCTGGGCCTACAAATCTACAAAGACACCCAATTACATGTCTCCAGCTTCTCCGACGCCGACTGGGTTGGCTGCCCCCTCACCCGCCGCAGCACCAGTGACTACTGTATTTTCCTCGGCCGCACATGCATTTCATGGTCCTCAAAGAAACAACCCACCATCTCTAAGTCCAGTACTGAGTTTGAGTATCGTGTTCTCTCCCAAACTATAGCCGAGCTCACCTGGCTCTCTCACCTCCTCAGAGAACTACATCTTCCTCAATCGGTTCCTTCCACACTCTATTGTGACAATCTTAGTGCCCTCTACCTCACAGTCAACCCTATACTTCATGCACGCACCAAGCACATTGAACTGGACTATCACTTCATACGTGAGAAGGTCCTACTTGGTCACATTGTCACTCAGTTTGTTTCCACCCATGATCAACTAGCCGATCTATTCACTAAAGCTCTGGATAAGAATGCCTTTCGCACTCTTTCTCTCAAGCTCGGCCTGCGATTCTCTCAGCCCGAGCTTGCAGGAGGGTGTCAAGACAAACAGTAGACATTACAGCAAGGACGTCCCCATTACTCAAACGGCATCATCATCCAAACGACATCATCATCCAAGCGTCACCAACATTCAAACGACACAAGCGAGGAGGAGGATCATCTCCATCATTCAAGACAAACGACTATATAGTATCATTTAAGATGAGACATTTACCGTCTCCCTTTACTCTGTGTAACTGAAACGTCATTATTTGTGGTTATATAACCAACCCAGTTCTACTGTAACAATAATCAATTGAAATAACAGAATTAGATATCATTATCTTCTCTGCAATTCTTCCCTTATCCTCAAAAATTCACACATTACACCACCAAGCTTCTTTCCACTCATTTCTCTTCTACTTTTGATCATTCTTATTCTCTCTTCCACCACAACTTCAAATGGCGTCATCTTCTCATGGTGGGAGCAAGAAGAAGCTCTATGTAAAGAAGCAAGATGATCAACCAGTGACAATCAATGACATGCCTTCATCAACTTTGTTACCGCCGACAAGTCTTCACCTTGTCTTCAAGAACACCACTTCCTTAATGTATAGTGTATGTATAATTGTTCTCATGGGTGATTCAACTTGTTCCTCTTTTCAAAGTTCAATATCTTGAAGAATTTCTTATCCCAATGTATCATTTTTGGTCATTTTGGACTATCCATGAATTTGTTGCTAATCTCATTTGTCTAGAGAAAGAAGTTTTCTCCTTCTCCTACATGGTCAATGACCATAGTTTTACTTTTGATGAAATACCATCTATACCTTCTTGACATCAACCATATTTATTTCACCACCAATAATTCTCTAAATACGTTTTCAAGTTATTCACAAGAAGAAATTTCCCTAACTTATATTAAAAGATTTCTTCTTCTCCATGGTTCCACTTATCACGAGATAAGAGGTACTCTCTATGCTTCTTCTCTCACTCAAGAATCTTAAATTATCAATCTTACTATTTGTTCAAATATTTGTCCTTAGGCCAATAAAATCAAAATTCCTTAATTGTGCATGTATCTCATTTATGCCATTCTCAAGAAAATTCTCATTAATTTTGTGAAGCTTCTCTTCCATCAAATTCTTGACTTTAAGGGGTCACCAACCTTTTCCCACTTTATGTGCCATCTCATTGAGCATTCCATTGGTGAACCTCTCTCTGTCTTAGGATACTTTTTTGACCTTCTTCCCCACAAAATTAATCTTCAAGATTTAAAAAAAATGGGAATTGACTTTGGTAACAAATGGTCCTAAAATGTAGAAGAAGCTCCTCAAGAACCTACTCCTCCTCCAACTTCCTCTTGCACTCATGACAGTGACTTTGTCTATTTCAAAGGTGTTTCCTATCAACATGGAAAACACATGAATTATCAACACCATGCAATGTCATATCTCAATGAAAGCATGCAAGCCTTAACACTAAATACCTCAAATAATTATCCTTCTCAACTATGTCTAGGGATCATGCTCATACAATCCAAGCTTCAAATATTCACAACCACTAGCACCACCATCAAACCTTCATCACAAACAAGTTTCTGCATTTGAACTTCAAGACATTGTTGCCCACTTCAAATTTTCTCAAACTCCTACCTTTCTTAAAGTCTATGCTTTGATTACCACAAATGCTTTATCTTGGGATACTCTTGTGCAATTCTATGGTGATGATTCTTATAGAGGACATGATACTGATGTAGATATGACATTGATCTCATTAAGAATATGTAAATCTTTTCTTTGGATCCATGTTGCTTTTTATGTATTTCTTTCTACTTCAAGCATTGTACTCTTATTTGCCTTACCACATAATGAATTTATAAATGGCATTCTATGTTTCCCTAAAGTTCATGCTTCTTGTAGCAAAGTTTGATATTTTTTGATATAATATACTTAGGAAGGAGCATTATGTCAAGGGGGCTAAATAATTCAACAATTCCTTTAGATCTTAATATAAATACAAATAATATGTGCTACCACATTGCTACTTATTGTACTTAAATTAGTTTTCTACTGGAATCTATGAGCATCTCGATCGACTAACAGTTGGACCGAGAAGCAATTCCATTGAACATATTCTCAACCCAGATCTAATCAGTGACAAAAATTTTAAATGTTTTAAAACTTGATTCAAACTTTACTAGATTTCTTGGTTTCTACATCTGACATGAATACTTTATCATGGAACATTGGTTCTTGAACGGGAAAATTTATTTTTGAGCTCATTTTACTTGGTATGAGATTATGGGGGAGCTCAAAGTCTTTTGATATAACTTGCATAGTTTTTTTTCTCTTAAATGGCTTCTCTATACCAATATGGGCTTAACATCCCTTATATTTGTTTAGATATTCTTTTGTTGATCCTTTTTTTGTGCTTAAAGGATCCTCTAACCATTTATAGGTTTAACATCCTTTCAAAATGATTGATAAAAGTGTTTTATCTTTATCTTTTCATAAATATGGTAAATCTATATATCATTAATGACTTAACATTCCTTAAATTGGTATTGGGATATTCTTTAGAAAATAGTGTTCTTCATGGCATCTCTATACCATGGCAGACTTAACATTCCTTACGACTGGTTTAGAGTATTCTTTTAATAATTTGTACTTGTTTGGTCTTATTATCATGAAGGACTCAACATTCCTATCATTCGTAACTAGACAATATTTTAATATAGTTCCTTGATCATATATGACTTTTTGATTATGTCTTAATGAGATTAATGTCTATCCTTGCTTTTGGCTCTCTGCATGAATTGAACTTTTTTTCAATTGCCTTCGGGTATAAGTGTTTCCTTCTCCAAACTGAGCATCATATTTAGGGGTTGTATCTCACTAAGGGGGAGTAAGTTTTATAACTTTCTATTTTTTTAGATGACAAAGGCGGAGAAAAATCCATGAGATAAATCAGCTATCATCAAAGCAATTTAAAAGAGGAGAAAATTCATGAGATAAATTTGAAAGGTATGAAGTTCTATTTTGAATACTTTCAATTTATTTTATGGAAATATTTCTCATAATAAAAAAGGGGGAGATATTTGGGTTTTTGGATATACCACACTTATATTTTGATGATTAAATATTTCCCAAATTATATCACTAACATGTGTATTAAGTGTTTCAGGTGATCAAAGAATGAAGTCAATATCCAACTACAAAGACCTTGTAAATTTTATATGTTTGGATTCTTGCAAATCATTTTGTGCCATGTGTATGATTGTAAAACTATATTTTCATACAACTTGGTACATATGATTTAAGGACAAGTGATGATCTTCTAGAACCTATCCAAAACCCTATCCCACCCTCATATGAAGCCCTTAGGGTTGTAGGTTTCAGTAGAAAAATTATTAGATAGGATTTTCCAAATTTTACATAACCTTAACAAGGTTACTTTCGGTCGAAGAACTTGTTGAATGAGACACTCTCAATTGAAGTATTTGTTGACCAAATCTCCCCCCAGTTGAGGACTTAGATAAATAGAATATATGTTTACTTACATTTAGTCCAAAGTCATTCCCGGTTGAAGAAAATCTCAATTGAGAATGTCGATCGAAGAAACGTTTGACTGAAAAAGAGTCATTGTGCTATGCTGGACCAAGAAGATAGACTAACACATATCTGTTAGAGAAACTTGAGCCAACAACACTGCACGGTCGAATAACTTCTCGACCGACATAGTTTTCAGTTGAATAATTTCTCGACCAAAAATGTTTTGGAACCAAAAATATTAACGATCAAATTAGCCATTGGAACCCAACTAATTTCATTCTAATGGATAATTGACCCCTAAGAACACTCTAGGCACTCCCCACAATTTCCATAACCACTTGTAAATATTTTCCTATATATAGGAGCAGTCTTAGGACACTTTCAACCAATAATTGAACAACAACTGATATCATATACACATACTTGAGCATACGACATACTTGCCATCATTCTCAAAGAGCTTAGGTATACAATTAAAGTTTCCATCAAAGCCTAAGTCCTAGCTCAATACTAGATTCCTCTCCACCAAATATAACCTTACCTAAACCTTTTGTGTAGTGGATCATCATTACTTGTCCTTTAGCAATCAAATTGTACATCTTGTGCAGATCATTATAACTTCCTTTCTCCAATCTCATTCTACATTGATGTATTCCTCTCAAACTATTCCTTGGAGTGAAGGTTATCTAAGGGCTTGTGAGAAGAATGGGTCTTTTCAAGTGGTGCTCTTCCATGGACGTCAAAGAAGGCGGTAGTTCTCCTTGAGCTAAAAAGGAGGGTTTGTCTTGACCCACAAAAGATGATGATAAATTTTGTGTATTATGTATTGATATATAAAATGAATTAAATACAATGTTTAGAAATTTTGGTTGGAATAAACTAGGTAGTAGACCGACATCATTTGATGGAACCACTCTAAATTTCCTTCTTGTGGTTGCTTTTTGCATTATATTTCCACATTCTTTGAGCAAAGTAATTTTATTTGGTTAAAATTATTATAAAGCTCTATTCACTCCCACTCTAGATCTTTCAAAATCCATAGAGAGACAAAGTAATTCAATAGTAAATGGTTCTAATTAAGCATCTAATTCAATTAAGAAAAGTAAGTTCTTTGAGTAAGTCCTAAAGTAGCTGAAATTGTCACAAGTTATATTTTTAAGATCATTTGAAACAAATGAATTTCATACCTAATATCCTATTAATCACATGATGAAGGATTATGCAAAATCAAATTAGTTCTCTATCTTTTCCACATATCACACTATGTTAAAATTATGATTTTCACCTATTAATCACCTAGGTGGCTAGACTACTCATCTCTCAACTCGTACTTCTAGCACAAAATATTAATCTCTTTCAGATAGATCCAAAGAGAATCATAGACCCACTTACATCGAATGAAAAAGGAGACTATATAATGCATAAATATATATTTTCTTGCAAGTAATTGAAACTACAACTCTAGTTACCCACCAATAAACTTATATCTTTTTCAAGGTAAAATTTTGAGGACGTAGAGAATGTAGGCCTTTGATTCTCAAGTATAATTAATAACAATTATAGAAACAAGAGAGAAAGTTCGTGGTATTAACAATATTAGTCACCACATGACTAATAGATGAAATTTAGGCACCAAATACAAGGGAACTACACCATACAAAATGATGATGAACAAACAAGATTGAACATCATGAAATTAGTAAGTGTTATGGAGTGTATGGAGATAAACGCAGACGAAGAGAAGAAACATGGGTTCAACATATGTGGAGGAGTTATCCTATACAATGGAGGTGTACCCAAAGATTCCAAAACTTCAAGAGCGGGGAAATCCACCTCCAAATATTTCCTCTACTTTCTTACTACCTCGTATAGAGTTGAGTCTCCTACCTTATTTTCTCTAATATTGACAAACCAAATGAAATATATCCTTCAATATTCTTCCTACTACTCTTTATAATTTTTTTCACTAATATAGTGGTGCACATTGTGCATAAGATTATGCATGTCATGCAACCTATAATTTGCTAAAGTTCAAGCTCAAAACCATTTGGAAAATCATGCTTGCAAAGGTGCATGTCGTGCTTTGGGTAGTGGGAATGGTTATCGAAAGATTGCATGAAAAGTCATCGATTTAACATGTCGTGCATGATGAAATCTTCAACTATTGTTACAACACATGTCCTGCTCAGATCTTGCATGACATGCGTGTTGAGGGTTTAGTTTGTCGATGGGTTCTGGGATAAAGCACATTATGTATCAAACTTGGAATTTTTGGGAGGTTTGAATGGTGCAAGATGTGCGCATATGGGTGTACAACATGTTTCTAAATATAAAATCTTTCTTTGTTGAGGATGAAGGTAGATTTTCTTCTAGATGAACCAAGCTTCCTAATATTCATAAAAAAATACATTTTTTTAAAGCTAGGACCCTTTTTATTAACATGTCTTTCATGTACATGAAACATCTTTATATGAACCATCATCAGATACAATGGTAAATGACCCATAACAAATATTAAAAATATAAAGCCAACATAAACATATCAGAAAAAAATATAAACATGCTAAGTTGGCCATATAACTACATGACTTTTTAAAGAGAAAAAGTATTTAGTTGACACTACACACTTAATTCTTCATATATATATAAAAAGAATCATGATTTAATGTTTGAATTTTCCCTTTTCATATACAATACTATTGGGACAATAACAAGAACAACATACACCAAGTTTGAGAATCTATGATTATATTTCCTCAGCCACATTAACATTCTGATCACTGCTGTATAAATCAAAATAGGAAGACTTGAAACCCTAGATATGAACTTTGGTAGGATCAACCATTCCTACACGTTTAGATGATGTCAGTAAAAGTGCTTATTTCCTTAAGTGTGTTTGAGATAAGGAGAATTCTCATTTTTTTCATTGTTTCTCTGAGTATCACGACCTATTTTTTTGAGAAATAATGTGTTCGAGACTAACACTAACTCCCTACTATATGAATCTAATATGGAAGTTTCTTCATCGATGATATACTTATCCTTGATGATGTTAGCATTTTCAACTGAATGTACAATTACCTTGTCAACATATAGGTTTACTAGTATGTATGCTTGTTCATATTGCTAACAATTTATCTCTATTGATATGGTCTGTTTGATTATGAGTATCAAATGAGACCTAATCTATATGTACTTGTAAAACTATGTCGTTTTTCATATTTATAGTATTGTCATCAACCTCTGATACACCTAACTTACTTTTCTATGACCATGCCTTTGATCCAGTAAAATCAACTCAAGAGCTCATTGAAGGTGGTGATTGTTGTTCTTTTTCATCTAGTAATACAATATCTTCATAATGTAGAACATAAAATCTATTATGCATCCCAGTAGGTTTTTCATTGTTGACATAGTTTTGTCTAGTACGGTGGTTCAGTCTCCTAGCATGAATACTCCAACAATAAAAAAATCTGGAAATGGTCTTCCTATGTCATCTATTTTGCTCCAACAACATCATTGGTTTGCATGGATTCCTCTACGTCTGATGGATTAATTATACATGCTCATTCTTCTATTGGTGCCCATTTGACTACAAGTATGACAGATTCCTGACATTCCTTCATACTCCACTCCAAAGACCATATCATTGATAATAATTGTTGGTTTGATCGGAAGTATAGTATCTCGATCAATAACCAAAGGTGCAAACCTACTTCTCCTATAATTTTAGTTTGGTCATTGACTCTAATCAATTTGCTAAGATGGTTTCAATGCTTTAAAAATAAAACCTAGTTAGAGAAGTTGAGCGGGAGATCTATTTGATGTGACTAGGTTATTACACATGAAGGAATAATATTGGACAAAATAAAGTTCCTACTCCATCCTCAAATCATAAGGAAACATCTAAAAATTACCCACAAACCCCAGCCAATACATTCAAGCAATCCTCTTTTGCATGACAATTGAATGAAATAGTGACTCAGACTAAGTTCATATGCAATCCACTATATAACCTACGTTTTTATCCACAAGTTTGATGCTAACAATTTGTTTCCATGGTTTGTGAAATGTAGAGTATGCTTCAAAAGCAATTTAGATTTATAAGAAACCACAATCCTCAATGATCAATTCATCTTTAAGATCAATAATAGGAGGTTTCTTATCCAAAATGAAAGAACTAACTTGTGATCAAGAAGGATAGCCAGTAATTGCATCTCAAAAAAGTTTTTATTTTGAATAAATGAAGGCATATGCACATTCTTAGTAACTGTCTAAAATAATTGTGGTGTTCCCTAGAGTGTTGGGAACTCCATATTCATCTTCATAAGCATTATTGATGAAAAAACTTGATGGGTTACTTCATTGTTGAAGAGTTGCTGAGAGACACTACTACAGATTTGACATATTGCGTCAGTTTGTTTTTCAAGAAAAATTGATGGTAGTATCTATAGCTTCGTCTATAAGTAGGCAACCACCATGGATTGACCAGCTGAGGAAACACGAGCTACACTTTTTTTTTGTCGTCAGATGCTTATCAGAGAAACCGACACTATATATCACCCACTAAAATAAAACTTCACACAAAATTTTTGTGGGCATTTTATTTGCCTCCAAAAAACCTTTATCTTAGGTTCTTTTATTCAAAACTAATGGGATAAAGAGGTACACATGCCATCTCTCCAATGAGAAACGGTTGGAGTTTCTCGTCAGTTTTTCATAGAAATCGACGCAAAAGATGTATGTTCCATGTGTCCTATGAAATTTCTCCCACCTACACTTGATGTTTAGCTTTGGTTACTCTTACCACAATCGATGGAGTATGTGTCGTCGGGTTGCCAGATTCGGCATCGGATTGTTAGGTGCAACCGTCGAAATTTTTTTTATTTATGTCGGAAATTGTTTGTCTGAAATTGTCAAACTAAACTTTGGGGCATCGATATTTAGTATAATAAATGTTATATGGCTTACTTAACCCCTCCTACAAACCCTTTCCCCCTCTTTCCTATCGGCATTTCTTGCAATATTGATGCTCCAGTGATTTTTTATTGCAATTTTTCATCTCCGCCGCCATTGCTACTGCTCCCTGCTACTACTAATCAGTATTGTTGCTCACTGCCACCAAAGATCACTTCTCTATGCTTTGTTGACGATGTCGTTGCTGCCAAGCTTTCCGCCCTCTTCTCTGTTGATGCTCTGCTGCTGTCGATTTCCTCCCTTTTCTCTATTGACATTACACAGGAGCTACTTGCATTGAAGACCAACTCCTCACCACCAACCGCCAGAGCTGCCTCCACTAACACCACCATCTCTCTTGGCCAGAGCTTCCTCTACCAGACACATCCTCCTCTGTCTACATTTGCTCTACTTAGTTTGTCCTCCTCCTCTGTCGCTAGCTACAGACATAAGTATTTCCTCTCCTCCTTCTTCCTCTCTTCCATGCTTGTTATTGATTATGATGAAATTAATGGAGATTAATGATATATGGATAGTTTTTGTACACTATTATGACTATTTGACCTAATCATACCATGAAATATGGTCCATTATGCATGTTGCTAATGTGAGATCTAATATCATTCAACATTTTCTCTAATGATCATCCATGCTCCATTATGCGATCAAATTAGTATCTTTATGATGTTTGTGACACCTAACTTCAATTGGAACTCATCCATGTTGTAATGGTTACGCTTGCATAAAAAATGACTCTAAATTAACTTGAATCGACAATGTTGATGTTTATGTTGACTATCTTGCTTGAATCATATGATATCCCATTTTTATGTAGATACCCTAATAATTGGACCCTTAATTGTATTTTGTTAAGTCACACTAAGTCTAAATGAATTCATGTTGTATGACATAACATGGTAATGAACATGCATGACCTAGTTTTAATTATTGAAACTAATATGTAAATAAACCCTAATTTGTGAATAAACCCTAATATTTAAACACTAATATATGAATGTAATCTGTAACCCCTAATTAATTTCTAAATAGTGTCGTTGTCCTAGAAACCCTTATGAGATTTACACATTACGAGTAAACCTTGGATACTCCCTGATTTGGGACTGTTCTTGAGCACTTCATATCACTTAGGATGTAAGTGTATAATGTGTGTTCAATTTCAATAAATTTCAATGGAATTTCCCCTTTGTTCTTTAGGTACAATGTAGGTGGGTATTTTCCCATCTACATCGGTGCAGTTGGAGAACTCTGGGGAAATGGCGCTGAAATTTATTGAAATCAAACACATAGTATACACTTACTAGTGAGATGAAGTGATCAAGAATGGGAAAGGTGGTACACATTCATGAATTTGAATGCTACTAGATGATTCAGGCTCAATTATTAAAACATATTTTTTCCTAGAATTAACTTATCTGGTTAGAACCTGATGAGCTACTTGTCTCCCATATGAACATATAGAAATGGATCAATCATAGATGTCTAAACCAAATTTCTACACTCTTAAGTATATTAATGGTCTTGATGAGTTTGTAAAATTTGTAGAGGAACATAGAAAACAACCTGGAGATAGGTTCTATTGCCCCTGTAGGTATTGTAGCAACAACCTAAAAGTTGATAATGTTGACACGATCAAAGATCATCTCATGTGCAATGGGATTTTACAGGGCTATACAGAATGGTACCGGCATGGAGAGACTCCTAGTATGAGATCAGCAGATGTTGGTAATGGTAGTTGTGTCCAAGAAGAAATGGATGATGATGTTGATGAGAGTGAACCAATTTCAATAGACATGGTTGATGCAACATTAGATAGTTGTGGGGTAAATGTTACAGACACACCTCCCTTATTTAGAAACATTATGCACAATGTTGATAAACCATTATACTTAGGTTGTACTAAGTTTATGAAGTTGATCATTGTATTGAGATTGTATACTCTGAAGGCTAACAATAGATGGAGCAACAAAGGCTTCACCTCTCTATTATCTTTGTTGAAAGAAATTCTCCCTGAATGCAACGAGCTTCCAATATCAACATACAAAATCAAAAAGATGTTGTGCATAATGGGAATGGAGGATAAGAAGATACATGCATGCCCGAATGAGTGTGTGTTGTTTTAGACTATATTGATATGAAGAATGTCTGAAATATGGGGCGTCTAAGTACAAAAGGATGACATCATGTAAGACAAAAACTGAGTCTCCTACCAAGGTGACGTGGTATCTGCCTATAATGCCCCGATTCTAATGTTGTAGAAGTACAAAATTTATCTCGGCATGCAGAGGTTAAGAATAATAATGATGGTATGCTACGATATGCGTCTGATTCCCCGCAATGGAAGACGGTTGATTTATTGTATCCTAAATTTGGTGAAGAATCCATGAATTTAAGACTTAGACTTTGTACTGATGGGATGAATCCATATGGAACATTAAGCATCCAACATAGTACTTGGCATGTCATGCTTGTTGTATACACTCTTCCTTCGTGGTTGTGTATGAAGAATAAGTATGTCATGTTGTTGTTGCTGATATTGGGCCCCAAACAACTTGGAAATGATATTGATGTTTACCTTGAACCTCTGATTGATGACCTAAAGAAACTATGGGGAAAAAGTGTGATGACTTATGATGCTTTACGCCAAGAGATGTTTAATTTATATGCTATGTTGTTTTGCACTATTAATGACTTTCCTACTTATGAGAACTTGTTTGTCTATAGCGTTCAAGGATCCAAGGCATGTGCTATATGTGAGGAAAATATAGATTCTATTAGACTAAAATATGGTGGTAACACTGTATATCTTGGTCATCAAAGGTTTCTACCAATGATGCATCCTTACCAAAAGTTGCACAAAACATTCAATTGCATAACTGAGAAATGGAGTGCCCCTAAACCTATGTTACGGGAGGATGTTTGTGCAAGAGTAACAATATTGAAAATCATTTTGGTAAGATATCGTGTACTATTTTGACAAGAGATGAGTCTTTATTCAAAAAAAGGCTGATACTCTGCGATCTTCCTTATTGGAGTTCTTTGACAGTTCAACATTTTATCAATGTCAAGCATGTTGAGAAACATGTTTGTGATAGCATTATTGACACTCTGTTGAATATATCCGGTCAGACTAAAGCTGGAATCAAATCAAGAGTGGACCTATGTAAAATGGGTATAAGGAAAAAATTGACAAAAGTAGTTGCCAAAGGTTTCCACACATATCTGCCTCCTTCTTGTTACACCTTATCTACAAAGGAGAAGAGAACTTTTTGTGAGTTCTTGCGTAATGTTATGGTATCACAGGGATATTTAGCCAATATTTGTAGATTGGTATTAATGAAGGATCTGAAGCTGATAGGTCTTAAATCTCATGATTGTCACACTCTAATGCAATGTTATCTGATCTATCCTTCCTAATCATGTAAGGTTTGCAATCACTAGACTTTGCTTCTTCTTCAACACTCTATGCAGAAAAGTAATTAATTTTGAGATTCTAGATAAGTTGCAAAGAAAAGTGGTCATTACCCTATGTCAACTCGAGAAATATTTCCCCACCTTCGTTCTTTGATATCTTGGTACGTCTAGTTGTCCATTTGACTAGGGAAGTGAAAATGTTGGGTCCAATTTTCTTGCATTGGTGTATCCTTTTGAGCAATTCATGAGTGTTTTTAAAGATGATGTTTGGAACCGTTGTCACCTAGAAGGGAGTATCATTTAGGGCTATTTCTATGTAGGTTATGGACTTTTGCAATGACTTTTTGAGTTGCAACAAAACTACTGCTAATTTCATAAACCCTAATGTTCATTCCAAAAAGGGTATTTTGGGAGAATGACAGATAAATATTAGTCATGAGTAGTGGGAAAAAGCACACTTGTATATTTACACAACATTGATGATGTAGGTATTTTTATCACCGAACACACCAACGAGCTCAAGAGAAGTTATCTATGAGCCAATTCAATGTTGCTTGCTAGAGAGAATTATCGAACGTTTCTTGGGTGATTTGAAAAGGAAGTATTCAATCAACTATCTTGAACACCAAATGATGTTATGAAAACTATCAAATGGCTCACGTATAAGCCAAAGACCCATGTTACATCTTACAATGGGTTTGACATAAATGGATTATCATACTAAACAAAATGTCAAGATGATAAAAGTGTCGTCTAAAGTAGTGGAGTCGCCATTCAAGCCTCTTCATTATATTTTTCTAGTTTCAAGGATAAGAGTCCACGAGAAAGAAAGATGTTTTATTATGGTGTCATTGAAGACATATGGGAACTTGACTACAAAGAGTTTAGATTTCCATTATTTAGATGTAAATGGGTTGATAACAATAAAGGAGTTGTAGTTGACGAACTTAGTTTCACAATAGTGAATTTTGAGTGGACAGGCAAGAAGGATAGACCCTTCATCATGGCATCATAGGCAAAACAAGTACTTTATATCAATGATCCTACAAAAGAAAATTGGTTTGTTGTTCTTCATGGGAAAAGATAGTTCATTTCATATCATATTGATCAAGAAGAGTACTATGACAAGTATGATGACTCTAGTCCATTTCTGTTGGCTCACCAAGTGTAAAAGTTAAATTTAACATTGATGACAATACACGTGAAGATCACAGAAGGGACATTAGTTTAAGGTATATCATTCATATGTGTTGACTTTTTGTAGGGTTGACTTTTATATGTGATCTGACTTTTTATAGGTGTTGACCTTTTATATGTGATCTGACTTTTTATAGTGTTGATTTTTTTATATGTGATCTGACTTCTATCATTTGTTTACTTTTAATTTTATAGATGGCATCTGACCAGGAGCATAGTGATCATGAGCATGAGGATGTTGATCATCCTAACCAGAGTGCTGACGACGCTAATAACTCCAAACATAAGTAAGTTTTACAGTGTTATTTGCGAGTTGTATGGCCATGCCAGTTGGGAGAAGTCCAGCAAACCCTATCCTCTTGCAAAGGCTGAGTGGCATGATGGAAATGCTAGCACCAAGATCTACCAATCCCTTCTTACATGAAGAATCACCGATATGGTAGGAAATCCCAAAAGATCCTGGATCTTTCTATTTTTTTGGCATCTTACTCTGAATGATATATGAAGTGGTAGTAGCTAACTTGACTGTCTCATATTCTTCAATAATATATTTCCTGGTGAGGAGTGACTTTAAGTACTTTGTCCAGGCTGGTATCTCAGCCAGCGCATCCAAAAAGGGTATATCAACATGAAGCTTTTTCATGGCTTCCTTGAACTTATTGAAACGAGTATCAAGCTTGGTTTGCCTTAAATGAGTGGGGAAAGGTATACGAGGCTTGTATACAGGGATATCAAGTTCTGGTGTTGCTTCTTCCTCTTCTGTAGTAGGTTTCACAGAATTTTCTTTCTCTGACTTATCATTGCTCGGCTGCTCCTTCAAAATAGATTCAGGTTCTTGGTCAACTTGATCATTCACATGGTCTTGTTTATCTATGACAACCACTGGTGTCTTGGCAGGAGGGTCAGAATATACATTACCATAACGAGTCATAACAACCTTTAACTGCTCAGGATGTTTAGTATTATTCTCGAGTTGGCCAGCAAAGGCTCCAGCAGGTGGTTTCATACTAGCTGCAAGTTGAGCTAGTTGAGATTCAATTGCCTTCTGATGGGCTTGCTGGTTAGCTATCATCGTCTTCTGTGACTGTAACATCTTTTCAATGGATGATAATTTATCATCAAGAGGGATAAGACCAGCTTGTTGCCCTTGTTGTGGGTCCTGGTATGGGACTTGGTTGGGATGCTAGAACTAAGAGTTATGTAGTTCCTATTCTAAAAGTTACCCCTATAATTCCCTTGATCTCTAAAATTTTGTTGTTGACTATACTAGAACCCATGTGGGCCTCGTTGCTTATTATTTGAACCAAGTTGATGCGAGTTTACTACTCCAGAAGGATTTCCATATTGAAAACCAGGATGGTTCCTATTCTAATTTGGGTTGTAGTACCCTTGACCAGGGATGTTGTTGACAGCATTAAGATTTTCCATTTGACCATTTTCTCCTTGTCCATAAGTGTTGCTTAGAACAACATCATAGAGAACATTACATGATAATGTTGAATGATCAATTCCTTTACATGCTTCACAGAACAATGAGGCTGACTTAATCTGTTCTTGTTGTTGTTTAGGGAGTGAACGTCCTCTTCCAAAAGCAGTAAGGGATGATTCAATATGGTCTTGCTTGGCAACTAGGAGTTTGAGGGTTCCAGCGATCGACTTGTATTTAGGAATAACTTCAGCCATAGCTACCTTCAACACTCATTTTCCTACTGATCTATCCCAATTAGCTTGATTTTTAGCTCTAAGGGTGACAACCATCCATGCACTGTCATAACTCTGACGCATGAAGTTTCCTCCTGATGAGGAATCTAAGAATCTCTTAATATCGTCATCAACACCCCTATAGAAGATCTTGATAAGTTGATTCTTAGGAATGCCATGGTGTGGACACTTGCATTGAATCTCTTTATATCTTTCCCACACTTCAGCAAGGGTTTCTCCAGGGGCTTGAGTGAACATTGTTATTCGACCCCTAATTTCATAAGTGAGAGAAGGAGGATAGAATTTTTCCAGAAAAACATTTTGAAGTTGTTCCCAAGTGTTGATAGGTTCCATTGCAAGGAGTTGTACCAACTTATAGCTCTATTAGCAAGAGAATACTTGAAAAGTCTGAGTCATATGGCATCATCAGACACTCCATTTTGCTTTATCATGGCACAGAGATCGATAAACCTTAGAAGATGTTCATGGCTATCCTCTCCTTATTTACCATAGAATGGGCTGTTTTGAAGCAGGGTAATCCAATGTGCTCGAATCTCAAAATTTGGAGCATGGATGGGAGGAGGTTGTACTGGGTGATGAACGTCAGCAACTTTAGGGATTGAGAATTCCCTAAGGTCCTTTTGCAGTTCAGCTGCTTGCACCGCTGCTTGTGTTGCTAGGATTTCTTCTTGAACTGCGGCTCTAGCTTCTTGCATGAGCCTTTCTCTCTATGCATTGATGGATTGAGCCACCCTTCGGGAAATTTCCTCCTCTTGAGCCATTCTTGCTTGATTCTCTCTCTTCTAACGATGAAAGGTCATGTCTATCTCTAGATCGAAGCTAGCAGAGAGTCTGGGACTGTTCAAACGGTGCATGCACTAGTCCTTTTGAGGTACCTAAAATGGAAAGATTTTGAAAGTGAGATCCACATAGTATAGTAAAATTCAAGTGAATGATCAATTGTATCAAAAAGAAAAACAAAACCCTAGATTAGTCTTAAAAGAACTAGATTTGACTAACTGATTCTATTATCCCCGACAACAGTGCCAGAATTTGACGTGAAATAATATCACACTAACAAATTCACTCAGGGTTGAAATCTTTGAGTTTTACCAAAACCTTATGCAATCATACCACCCGTAAGCGGACGGGTCTTATTGCAGTATAGTTAAGGATTAAATCCCAAGAGACAATGTTTTTAAGAATTGTCGTTAGTCGAATCTAGCTCAAGTAAGACTAATATTTAGAACGATTGGTTGATTTGAGGTTAATTAAACTAAGAGTAGGAAAGCAAAGAGCATAATTAAAGTTGATCTAGATTAATGATATGGAATCACTGGGATGGTATCAGGTTTCACCACCACTACACATGCAAACACATCCAAACATCAAACATCCAGGCAGGATATAACTATCCAAGTAGAGTTGTTGTGAACCCTCCGCAAGGATAGGCTCATGTAAACGTCACCTTTGGCATTAGATTTCTCATCATTCTCTGGATCACTCACTTACGGCTCTGGAGATACAGAAATCCAACTAAAGTTGTGGTCCCCCCTTGCGGGTGCTAGGCACACAGAAGCATCATCGTAGGCTAGATGTCTCATCCCCTCATAGATCATACACTTTCTACCTCAGGGAATCCCATCCGATTTCTCATCAGGGAGTCAACCGCGTTAATCGACAAGCAAGCAGGAGATTAATCTATAGGCAAACATCTACGATTGACAAAGAAGATATCGATATCCAATTGAAGTTGTGAGCCCCCTTCATAGGTGTTAGGAACACAGAAGCATCACCGTAGGCTAGATGGCTCATCCCCTCACAGATCATACACTTACGACCTCAAGGAATCCCATTCTATTTCTAGTTTGGGAGTCAACCTCATTAATCGACATTCTATCCTATGTATAGAAGTTCTCACAACATAGGGAAAAACATAATGAAAGCAAGTAGGTAACCAATCTACAAAATTTAATGATTAACAATGAAATGAAAAGTTATATACATTTCCTTGGAATGTTAAATGGAAAGACATGAAAGCATGGGCAGTGGGGCTAGTCCCCGCACCCCAGCGAACAGGAACTACTCGCTCATGATGTGAGAAATATGAAGAATAAGAGAGAGGGAAGATTCTGCCATGAGCATGATGTAGAAGGTAGTCGCAGCTCAGTGAAGATGATGCGGTCTTCTACGTCGTGTCGGGGAAGATCTTAGATGAGGAGGAAGAACCACCAAGGCAGACTGGACGAACCTTCTTCTCCACCTTCCTTCTCTACTCGACCTCCTTGCTCACAACAAGAGGAGCAGGTGAAGTGGCTATGCCGTGGATGGAGTTGGATTGAGCCTTGCATTTGGGCAGCCTGGTGGCGTCCCCAGATCGATGCCCAAATGAGGACCCTTGTGGTCCTATTTATAGGCTTGAGTTCAGCCCTCACATTTTTGTTGTGAACTCTTCTTCAAAAGGTTTGGAGTCCAAACAGTTTGGAGTAAAGTACCTCCAACCGGTCTTCATCCAAACGGTCTTGGAGACCGTTTGATGGCCAAACGGTCTTGTGTCTTTGTCCAAATGGGCTAGATTAATATTCTCCAACCGGACTTGGAGACCGTTTGATGGCCAAACAGTCTTGCAGACCGTTCGATGGCCAAATGATCTTGAGGCCAAATGGTCTTTCTCTTGATCGATCTTCACTTGAGTGTCCAAATGGTCTTGAATTTCAAACGGTCTTGAGTTCCAAATGATTTTGAGTTCTGATGGCCTCCAAACGGTCTTCATCATCCAAATGGTCTTGAGGACCGATGGCCTCCGATCGGTCTTCAGCATCCAAACTGTCTTTGGTCAAAACAGTCTTGAAACCATTAGGCATCACACGGTCTTGAGACCATTTGGTCTCAAGCAGTCTTGAGACTGTTTGGGCTCAAACGGTCTTGAGACTGTTTAGGTAGAGTAGTGAGAGGAGGACCGTGTAGGTGAATGTCTAAGACCGAGAGGTCAAAACCTAGACCGTTCGGGTAAACCATCTGGTCAAGATCGATTGGTCAAGACCAAAGTTGAGAGGATCTTGAGCGAATTCCATACGATGGTTGAACCTCATCAAGATATGCACAAAATCAATATAAATCTAGTTAATAACCTTGATAATTGAATTCGTTAAGAAATCTTGCATTTTGTGAGATTTAGGAGATGAAATCGAAAGTATTGGATCGAATTAGTCCCAAAAAGGCGACTGAAAATCATGATGAATATGGATTCATCAACCATCTCTTAAGAATCAAAGATTTTCCCACAACTAACTAGGGTCCATCCTCTAGAGAAATCTCATATCTTCATCATTGTAAATCAGGATGAGGAAGAACATGTTTCCCCTAGATCTAAATTCAATAGATCATTTGGCCTTCCAGATCTGAGCAAGATGAACAATAAGAGTTTGCCAAATAGGTTTCATACCAATAATGTATATGGTGACAACATGACTCCATCTGGATGCATTCATTTCTCCAATGGATTTAGGATAGATCAACTTGTCATCCTTCACTTTTACATTAGTCTTGTTAAGTGTCATTAGATTTGTGGATGCTTTCTTCTTGAACTGATCGGATAAGAGAGTGACTTCCTTAGCAACTAATACACCTTTAGGTAAGATTCAGGGATCCTTTCTGTGTCGAGTCCACTCTTTAGTATGAGTAATAGTGGCTTCAGCATCATTTGTCTCACCTACATTACCCTGGGTCGCGTCTCTGGTTGCCACTAAGGTCACTCCACCAGTCTCCAATGAGCTCGCATCATCGGTCGCCAGTGAGGTTGTGTTGTTGCTTGCCATCTCAAACATCAACTTGGTTGATTGTTATTGACATACAATGGTGTATGATTAATACTTGGGTTATTAATAATCCTAATATTATTAGAACCTTGTTGTCTAATGAGAAACATGAATACTTGATGAGGGAAGATAACTTAAGATTGAGAATTAGTAGGAGAAATATTTTAATGCTTATAGGGAAAGGGAAAATGTATATCTAAAATATGTAATGAATGATAGGTTGAATATGACTTTTGAATTTATGGGTTTGTATTTACATGGAATTGATATGAATCGTAAACCTTAATTTTGGACATATATATTTGTTGTCCTAGATACTTGTCTGATATTTACTCATTAGGAGTAAATCATGGATAGTCCCCAGTTTGGGATTGTTCTTGAACACTTAATCACACTTAGTATGTAAGTGTATAATGTATATTCATTTTTCAAGATGTTTTTTTGACACTTCCCCATTTGTTCTCTCAGTAAATATGTTGGTGGACATTTTCCCATCAACATCGGAGTGCTTGGAGAACTGTGGGGAAATGATGTTGAAATTTTTTTAAAAACTGAGTACACATTATACACTTACTAGTGAGATTAGGTGTTCAAGAATAGGATAGGTGGTACACACATTAATTATTGAACCCTAAACCCTAATTTGTAAACCATAAACGCCAAATCTATAAACTCTTATCCCTAAATCCTACATATTACACCCTAATCTATATGTAAGTCCTAAACCTAATATGTAAACCCTAAACCCTAGTACTTGTTTTCTCTTTGATCATAAAATGGATAGATCATGGATGTCCATTCCAAATCACTACACCCCAGAGTTTATTAGTAGCCCTGACCAGTTTATAAGATTTGTGGAGGAACATAGGAAACAACCTAGAGATAGGTTCTATTGTATATATAGGCATTGCAGTTTCAACTTGAAACTCAATAATGGTGACAAATCAAAAGTCATGTCATGTGCGACAGGATTGTACAAGGCTATATAGAACGGTACTGGCATGGAGTGATTCCAACCATGAGAGTTTACACTACCTCATGTGACATTTCTAGTTCCATCATTGACTAGTTGTGTAATTAAAGACCCTACATATATCTCCCAATACTTCTCTACCACATTTACAATTAAATGTGGCTTTCTAGAGAGCATAAAAAGACATTTTTTGGTGGTTTGAAGATATAGTTTTACGTTAACTATCTCAAATACTAAATAATGTTGTTGAAAATATCAACTGCCTCACATTTAAACCAATAATATAATTAATTTTCTTTCTATCGATGATCAAATTACTTACGACATGGGCACTATTCAAAATACTATTGTGAATCACTTCAAATCTATTTTCAATTCTTCTTGAAAAAATCGGGTTGAATGAAATCCAAGTTGTAACTTGCCTCATATTTCTAGTGATAATATCAATCTTCTTAAAATATGGGTTACTAAAGAGGAGGTGGAGATGGTTTTAAAGAACCTCAGTGATGAGAAGGCCCCTGCCCTGATAGTTTTAACTCTATTTTCTTGAGAAAATGATGGGGTTTCATTGGCCATGATGTGAATATTGTTGTGTAATTATTTTTGAAAATGAAAAGCTTCTCAAAGAGTGCAATCATACCTTTATCACCCTTATACCTAAGATTCCTAATGATTCAAGTATAAAGGACTTTGGACCTATTTATCTCTACAATTTGGTGTATAAGATCATCTCAAAGATCATGGCAAATAGATTGAAAAATGTTCTATGGGACCGCATCGATCTAAACCAAGTTGCTTTTATTCATGGTAGATCCATAAGTGTTGCTATCCTTCTGGTGAACGAGATGCTTAGTACCTTTCCTAATTCTCATGGCCCGAAGATTATGTGTGTGAAAGTTGATCTTTCCAAAGCTTTTGACACTGTTCATAGGGATTATATCCTTTTCATTATGATGAAGATGGGGTTCTTGCAGTATTGGTTGGTTTGGATTGAGAAATGTTTTAACTCAACTTCTTTTCAAGTCCTCATTAACGACTCCCCTGCTACCCTCTTTAAAGCCACTAATGGGGTCAGGCAAGTGGACCCTATGTCTCCTTTCTTATTTTTCTTCTCTATACAAGGGTTATCTTCAATTATTAAGGATGTTGTTACCAACAAGTTCATTGATCAGTATTCGATATCTACCAATAACAGAGTTTATCATATTATATTCACAAACGACCTTCTTCTCTTCACGAAAGCTGACACGAAGAATGCAGAATCTATAAGCTATGTTCTCAAATAGTTTTATGAAGTTTTTGGCCTGATGTTAAATAATAAGAAAAGCCAGTTGTTCCTGAGTAAGTCTTGTGAGGATTCTGATCTTGACTATTTTTTGAATATTTCTGCTTATGACCTACCTGTTCTCTATCTGGGTCTCCCCCTTTTTACTGGTAGACTCTCCAAGAACATGTGTTCACATATTTTGGATAAAGACAGATGCAAGCTTGGTTCTTAGAAAAGAAAACTTTTATCTTTTATAGGGAGAGTGGAGCTCATCATATCCACCCTATCTACATGTCATATTTTTTGGTCCTCGACTTTCCCTTTGCCTAAATCTATTATTGACGACCTTGAAAAGATGATGGGAACTTTATTTGGAATGATACTATTGACAAGAGGCATATTCATACCATTGCTTGGAGTTCTATTTGTAAGCCCAGAGTTGAAGGAGGTCTTGGTATTTGACCTATCAAAGATTATTGTAATGTTGTCATGATCAAAGATCTTTGGGACATAGAAAGTGTCAAAAAATCTTTGTGGGTCAGATGGTTACACGGAAAGTATCTCCAACATTTGGTCAATCAAGGAGAGTCACAATGATTCTTGGCTCTAGAAAAGACTTCTGAGAAAAAGGAATGCTCTTCTTAATCATATTTCCTTTTCTCCTGGAGATGGTTGCACTTTCCTGCTCTATAGAGACCCATGGCTTCCTAAGGGTCAAAAGTTGTTTGCTTGTTGTTAGTCAGTTGATGCTCCATCTTGGAAAAGGTACAAATTGCAAGTTGAATGCCTATATTGAGGAGAATTCCTAGTATATTACAGACTTCATAGGCTTTGAATCCCTTAAGTTTATCCTTCTTTCGTGATAACCTCCTACAAGGTTTAAAGATTCTATTCTATTTAATGGAAAGTCCTATCTTCAACTCAAAGATGATTGGAATATCTACAGATCGATCTACTGTTCGGTTCCTTGGGGTAAATGGATCTGGTCAGATGGGGTTCTTAGAAAATTCTCCTTCATCTGGTTGAAATGTTTCTTGAATAGGTTATCAACTATTGATGTCCGTAAAAGGTTTTGTTTCCAAATGGCTTCACGATGCGCCCTCTGTGAATGTAGCGAAGAAAAAATTTCACATCTGTTCTTTGATTGTAGTTTGTCTAAAGGAATATGGTGTGAGTTCCATCATAACTTTTAGAAATCGACCACTTGTTTGAATGAGCTTCTAAATTTGAGTAATGATAATAAAATGGTTGTGTGATTCCTGTTATATCATCTATGGAGAGAAAGGAATGGCATAATATTTCTTGTTCTGAAGATTGATCCTGAGAAGATTTGGAGATCAATTTCGATAGATATAGATAGTTACTCTCTATAGAAAGTTGTATATTTTTTCTCATTTCCTTTGTTTCTTGTTACACCTTGTAGCAAAACCTTACTTTTTGGTTATTATTAGCAACAAGCACACATGGGTTCACCAAAAAAATAAGGCACACACTATTAGAGACAACATAAGATAACTGGCCACTCAATTTCATACTATATATTAACATTTAGGAATCCCATAGAAACCAAAAATTAAGTTCATCATTTAGGAATCCAACTTATTTATTAACATTTAGGAATATTTATTATTTATTAACATTACAGATGCATGTAAGAAATAGTACATATATGTTGTCATTGAAATAAAAAAAATTACCTTGGTCTCTACTGGCTGCACTGACCAGCTCCTCAGTAGTAGCACCTAGATCCTCAGTAGTAGAGGCTAGCTCCTTATGAGGCAGTGGAGGCCAACTCACTGGCAGCACCTCTAGTGATGTAAAGTAGCAATAGAGGCAATGGCAAGCAGCAACAGTGGAACAGAGCCTCCAGGAAGCATGAGCACCAACAACAGTGGCTAGCTCCTCAGGCGGTAATGGCGGTGAGCACAACATTTGGAGCATAAAAGCGGTGGTGCAGAAGAGCACAGAATTGCCAGATCTAGTTTAGGTATTGGGGGAGCATTGAAATAGAGAATGGGGAAAAGAAATATCACGGGTGGTATTAAGTGGGACATAGTTATCAGTTATTACAAAAAAATGACAACCAAGACAGTAGACATCGGTTAAGTAAACAAGAAATGACACTAATATAGTGACATAGATGTCGGTTGTAGACTACAAACCAATGAAGAGGCCATTAGCCAATGAAAAAATCGACCTGAGTACTGGCGATAGTTTTCGGTTGAATACTAAAAGAATGACACTTGACCTAGAGAAAAAAAACGTCAATTTCAGCTTAAAAACAGATGCAAGATGCCTTTATCCAAACGAAAAAATTGGCTTCAGTTATGGCAATAGTCTTCAGTTGTATACTACAAAACCAACACCATACCTAGTAACTGATTTGTTAGTTTGGGTTGTAAAACCAAGGTAAGAGACCATTATGTGAATGAAAAAATGACCTTAGTAGGTCCTAAGTCATTGGTTTCAACTGTGTGAACTAATACTAGCGTGTAATTCAAGGGAACTCATTTTTCTTTGGGACGTGGTTTGAAAACTAAGATGTTGGTTCTAGCCTTAATAACCAACATTGTTTGTGCAATTTGTTTTGATTTTTAATTATAAACAATGCCAGTTTTTGTCAAAAAAATGACACCATAAGAATTTTGGAGGCAAGACTTATTTTGTTAAGGTTTCTTTTTTTGGTAGTCAAACAACCAACGCACACCTTAAAATTTTAGAGGCAAATATTTTTACGTGAAAAATTGTATTTCATGGGTTATTTTAGACATCTATTATTTTAAACCATAACTGACATAAAATAAAAAAAGGTACTCGTGTATTTTCTTAATCAATAGGATTTGATGAATGGTGACGTTTGGGTTGGGGAGTCGATGTTGATTTGTATATAGTATCATTTTTTCATGTATCTGACGTCAGGAAAAGTGACATTATATGTCATAAATGTACTACTACTTGGAGAGTGTCCACATCGACCAAACATTCATCAATTATATCCTCAATTCTGTGCTTTAGGGACAATCATGCCTTCATTCTATGTTTTTTGTAGAGAAAGACACAATAGGTGTTGGGTTTATAACCCTTCGAAAGAAGAATATGAGGAGCCTTCTTGGTTGGGAACTTCACAAGGTTGAAGATCAAGGGGAGAAAATTACTAAGAGGAACCCTAACTACATGAACCTTCTCACTGGTTTCAATTTTTTTAGATCATCTTTCAATATGGGAACACCAACATGTCAAACTTTGAGTGAACTTCGGTTGACGATGCTACAACTACACCTGGAGGAAGTGCATACCCATACTGTTCTTGAACAAGAGGATAGTTCCAAGATAAAGGGTATGTAATGGGATTGAATTTATAAGAATTATTCATCTATGTTTAAGTTGTAGTATTTTAATTATTTGTATCTTTTGATCTTCTACCCTAATAAATAATGACATTTGAACGGTCAATGTATTCTTTAATCTAATTATCAACTTGACTATTATATGGAGTGATTTTTTTTGTCATAGATGTCTCCTACCATAAATGATGAGACATCATGTACTTGTTGTGGTATACCCTAGGAAAAGTCATCTAGGATGGTGTAGTTTTTCACTCTATAGTTTGTATGGAAATAGTAGTTGTGCATGACCTATACAGGGGAACACCTTTACATGTGGTTTTGGCTGAGCCATGTTAGCATTCAATATATACTTGCCATGGAACTCAAGTGCTTTAGTGACTTGTAATTTTTAAACCAATCCTGATGGCTAGCTCAATCATGTAGGGACCTAAGTCATCAATTCATCATGAGAATCATTAACTAGGTCTTCATCAGATCTTCAAAGTTGGATTGTTAGTTGGTGTTTTCCATCTAAAGAAGCTCTTTATGAAACTGTCAGTTTTTTATTTTCTTCCTAAGTTTTCCATGGTGTCCTCTTTCCCATTTAGGTAGAATTATTGATAGTTAAATTTGATACGTTGATTGATAATTTTCACCTTTCATAGTAAGTGTTCAAGAGGTGAAAAAGGAAAATAACATGGTAGTAGACAAACTTCCCCTTTTCTAGGCAAGAGGACTCATCATATGATATTCATGTTTTTGTATCCCCAACATTTTAGGGACGATTCGACAAAAATTGCCCCTTGCGTAGAAGAGGGTATTAGAAAACCATTTTAGAAGAAAAAAAGTACTCTACCCCTTGCATGGGGAAGGGGACACATATCATTTTCAGATTGAAAACTTTTGCCTTTTCATGGAAAAGGACTGTTCGTGAGTAGTATAAGTTGTTAGATCTAGGGATTGGAGGATAGTTATTCCCCTAGATTGAGTAAGATCAAAGGAATTTTCCATTCATGTCACGAAATGCACCTAGTAGACTCATGAACTAGGTAGATTAGGGTTGTTTATAACATAAGGGTAAAGCTAGAATGGTACCTAGAGAAAACATGGCTGCTAGGGAGTAGTTATAATGACTACGCATTCATCCATAGTTTTATGTGTGAGATTCCTCTATCCTCTATAGATATTTTATGAGAGATACTCACTAAAAGGGGATCCATTTAGGTCAGAGAATCTAGATGGATGTCAGTGCATGAAATTTCTCTCTCCTAAAGTGAGATTATATGACAGATATACTCATAACTAAGGGTGTCTAGGGACAAGGTGATCTGCTTGGGGCAAGGAATTCTAGTTGGATTTTAGTGCATGATATTTCTCTCTACTCAAGGTAGATTTTATGGGAGAGAACAAACAAAAAGGTGATATAGGGATAAGGTGACCCACAAAGGGCTAGAGACTATTGTTGGATATCAGTGTGTGAGTTTTCTCTCTCCTTAGGGGTGATCTTATGAGAGGGATACTCACAAGAAAAAGGGATTCCAGGGACAAGGTGACCCACTCAGAGCCAGAGATCGTGGTTGGAAGTTAATGCATGAGATTTTTGTGATAAAGTGGATTTTCAAATATTTAACTTTTTGATATACCTTTCCTTGTACTCAACATTCCTTTTCTGATGCCACTTCATCATTAGATAAATATTATATATTTGGTTATTTTCAATTTGGAGAAATAATGAATAATTGTGTGACTTGAGGAATTTTATTGACATATTTAGGAAAATCAAAGTTATATGGATTTGATGTCTTTTTGACCAGTTCAGTTTTTTTATAGAAATGAAACAAACTTGATAAGTTAGAAATACATAGTATCAGTTATGGGCTTGAGTAGGTTTTCTAGAAGAAACTAAGAAATTTATTTTACAGAAAAGGCATTCAAGGAAGGTTTGGTAAAGAATTTATTTTATTAGTCAAACAAACTTATTTTAGTCTCCTTTTTAACTGGGATGAATATTTTTTTATTATGAAGATATACCTTAATATTTTTTTATTTGAAGTTATGGTTTAGGAGATTTAGATTTTGTATGAGATAGTAGAATGTTTATGAGGTATATTAATCAAAGATGTATTTAAAGACTCATTTTGGTCAATAGTCATTGTTATAGATATTAAATACATGCTTGACTTTATCTATTTTAAAGAGAAGGACTTATGATTTTTTTTGGACTATTAATAGGGTTATTACTTAAAATGACCTTGACTTAACACTTTTTACCAAGTCAAAATGTTGTCCATGTATCACATTTATTAAACAAGGAAAGTTTTTAATGGGGAAACTCTTTTTGAACCTATCATTCAAAACATGAAATAGTCTATTTAGCTTGCCTTTTTTATCTTTAATAGATACCTTAAAAATACGGTGAAGAAGTCACATTGGAAATAGATTTTTGTGGTGAGTAAATAGTACTTGAAGTTTTAAAACTAGGCTTGTTTTCTCAGCTAATCAAAATGATACTTAGGGGTTTTGAACATAGTAAAGGGAAGAGGGTGTTTTTTCACCTTCATCTAAATTCCTATAGATTATCATGTCCTCTATTAATGGCGCTAAGATGGCCAGTTTATCAGGCTATTGTAGAAGCTATTCTGCATCACCGTTGGACCATCAGAGTAGTAGGGAGAAGGGCAAAGAAAAAGGTGTTAGTAATTGAGGGGGTGAGTCTAGCTGATACTTCTCCTTGTTGAAGAGAGTGGATCATTGTGTCGCTTCATGCATAGTAGATGTTGCACTATCGCTTAGTTCCTGTTTGAGAAATAGGGGAAGGGGTGAGTTCCAATGAGCAGAATCATGCAGACCAGAGTGGGGTATCCAAGTTGGGCCCTCACTCCCTGCCAACAATCCCACCTAAACTTAGGCCAAGGAATGGGACACTACCATCTAGGTTTTGATTGGTCCAACACTATATCTGGTTGTCACATCATCTATCGTATGACCTAGTTGGCTCACTCTCAACCTTTTGATGAACATTTAACAACCACAATTTTATTAAAATGAGGTACATATTTTCAAATTGAGAGAAAATGCATACTAGATACAAAAATGGCATATGAGTATTCTATATTGATCAACAAAATCTACTAAATCTCATATGATTACTTGCAAGATCAAATTCTCAGTCTTATTATGATATGTCCCAAAAATATGATATTTATGAAGTTTAAAAATAAAAAGTGGATCATTCACCAATACTTGATCATTATAACATGAATACTATTGGATCAGAGTTGAAACTCACCTTTAAAACTTATATGTAAAAATTTTAGGGTCATTTAATGATCCAAAATATGACTTAGTGGATCATTCATCCACTTGTACATGACCAATAACTAAAATTGATGGTGAATCTTGTAAACTTACTAGTTTTTCTATTTGAGGATGAATAATCATCGATAGGCTAGGAAGGAACCAAATTCCCAAAAAGTGTATATTTTTAATCCTTAATTCATGAGCACCTATCCTAACTATGTGAATATATTCAACTTTGACCAGGACTGACCCGAGCCTATGACTACTACATCCTTAGAAGTCCTCACTCTAAAATACAATGTGGGTACCTTTGTACTTCTTTGAATTGGTTGTTGTTTTGCATTCTATGATTTTATGTACTCTTTTTTAAAATCTTGTCTATGTACTTAAATGAAGTACTACATTCCCTATTGATTATAGTTTTGATTTTCTATACATATTTTTTATGCACTCAAACATAAACAAGATTTTTAGTGTACTCCTCTCCCATCTCATTATGCATTATATCTAAGCCATTCCCTTATCTTTTTATCTGGGTCAAGTGGAAAGTTTATATGTATACTTTCCCATTGGGTCAAGTGGAAATGTTGTATACATCCTTTCCCTTTATGTAAAGTGCCACCTTAGCCTTTTCCTTGGGATTATGTGGCAACTTTCGGTCTCATCACCCACTCTTATAAATATGAGGTGAATGATAGGCCCTCATTCGGAGTACATTGCAAATTTAAAATAAAAATGTAATCTTGTGTAACAATAGAAGCTTGAATCATCTATGTTTTATTCTTATATAAGTCATTCCAAGTTGTTTCTTTTGCAATATATGAAAATTATCTGTGATTTTTCTAAAAATGTACATAATGCCTTGCTTGATTTTTTGTCTTAGTTTTCAATTTTAGGTGTATGATAAATTTTCAACATAGTTATTATCCCATTCTAAAGTATGAAAGAACTCTAAACAAGCTTCACAAACAAGAACTTCATGGGATATAGTAATGCTTTTGGGATGTGGTAGCTAGTTAGTTTCAATTTCATATATCTTTCGAATCATGTTGACTTCTAGCCCCCATTTTGTAAAACTTTTGGTTCAATATTAATAAAAGGTAAGTTTTATTTCAATTATTGATATGTTATGTGTGATCTTTGAGCTGCTCAAATAAGGACACTTCAATATCTTTAATGTTGTGTATGGGTCCTGGGATTGGAATCGGGATAAAATGGAATTGTTATATTTTTCCTCATCGAGAAGAGATTTTACGTGACAAATACTCACAAAAAGTGATTTTAGAGACAACCTGACCCACTTGGGAACAAACAATATGGCAAAATAACAATGTGTAGACTTAGGGGATATTTTATAAGATGTGCACTCACAAGAAGAGGGATTCCAAGGACAAGGTGAACAGCTCGAGTCCAAAGACTTTGCCTGGATATCAGTGTGTGAGATTCTTATATACTCATAGGAGATTTCATGAGAGGAGTGCTCATAGGAAAAGGGATTCTAGGGACAAGGCTACATTCTTTAGTCTTAAGACTATGGTTGGATGTCCATATCATTGTGTGAGATTCCTCCCTCCATATGGGAGATATTATGAGAGAAGAACTTATAAAAAGAAGGGTGTTGGTCTTGTTTAAGGTCGTGATACAAGATTGTGGTGTGGAAGTAAATTTGAGGTTGATGGGCCTATTTTAGGTCATGGTATAGGACTTTATATATATGAATATGGGTGTAGGTGGGGCAATGGCCCACTTTTAGGTCATGGTCTAGGTTCATGGCTCGGGACTTCGGGGTAGGAAAAGTTGGGCAGACCATGTTCTACCAGGTGACCCAATCAAGCTAGAAGATCCTTTGGATCAAATAGAGTTGATATGCATGGATTATGACATGATGGTTTATCCGATATGTGGTAAACTAAGTCCAAGATTTAGGGTTGAGTATCCTTACAGAACAATCATGAAACTTTGATTTGAAAGTTTCAAGCTAAGTTGGAGGCCCTTCCACGAGGTAGTTATTGGATATATAAGAGTATATGTAGATCAAATATGGAGCAAGTGATGTAAAGATGGATGTGATTTGATCATGAGATAAAACAACTTGTATGAAAAATTTGGCATCCTTATGGTGCAAGACTGAAGGTAAACATCAAGGTATTTTGAAGCGATTTTCCAAACAAAGATGGTTCTTTTGACCACTCATGTTCAAGGAATATAATTAAATCACATTCAAAGGGTTTGAATAGATTTTTGGCAGATTTATGGTGGGTACCAAAAGTCCCTAGTACAATTGGTAACTCATGAGAAGAGACCACCATCGAGCAACCTTCCAGCCTAGATCAAGTCAGAATATCATTGAAAAGGTTGTCAAAAAGTAAGGTGTCTTGAGGGATATCCTTAGCAACCTTCGCATCACGATATAGGATACTAGAAAGAATGATGTTGGCCACTCAATGAGATATTATATTAAAGGATAAACTTAGGTAGAATAACACCAGAGTTACGGGCTATGGAAGAGATCTATTGGAATTTAGGCAGACTACTAGCATAAGATTGATTGGTTGGTTTCAAATTAATTGTAGAGATGGTAGCATGTAAAGATTGTTTCCATGATATAGTTCATGATTAGAAGGATTGTTTCAAGATTGTCTAAGGCTATAAAGATAAGTCAATCTTGTTGAAGATTGAGGAGATTGTTCCAAGTTAGAAAATATTGTTCAATTTTTTAATTATTTAAAATATTTTCAATTTTATTAAATTTTAAAGATGTCTCAACTTGGTTGTATTTAAAAAATATTTTTGTGTTTTGAAAATATTTTTTTGACTTTGTTAATCTTTGAAAAGATGGCTCAACTTTGTTGAGTTTTGAAAAGACTGAACTTACTGAATTTCAAAAATATTTGAACTTTGTTGAGTTTTTAGAAGAATAGTTAATTTTGTTGAATTTTGAAAACTTTTTACAACAATTTTGGGTTTTAAAAAGATTGTTCAACTTTATTGCATTTTGAAAATATTTGTAAACTTTGTTACTTTTTGAAAACATTTTTTTTTAAATAATTTGTTTGAATTTTTGTGTTTTGAAAAGTTTTCTTCTTTTTCAAGAAACAATTGGTTGACATTTTGAGTTTTAAATTTTTTTTTTGAAATGATTGTTCAACTTCGTTGAGTCTAGTAAATATTTTTCTTTATGAAAAAGATCGACCAACTTGGTTGAATATTGAACGAAGTTTGTTGGATGAGTGAGATAATTTGAGATTGTTTGAGTTCATTAAAAGATGTTCAAGTTTAAAACAATTATGGATTGATGACTGATGGTGATTGAGATTTTAAATCATATGGGATCATTCTTTTATCAATTCTATGATAAGATCAATAATTTAAGATTGTTGTTTGGACAAGATTATTGTTTTAAAGAGATTGCTGGTTTGAAATTAATGTTTTAAACATGAAGATGTTAGAAAACAATTATGTATTTGTGTGTGATGATTACAATATTAAAAAATAGATCATTCAACAATCTTATGATTGGGAAACATGAAACCATCTTAAAAATTGTAAAACAAGAAACAATCACTAGATGCATATGTATGATATAAAGCTATATTTTTAGCCCATGAGTATAGATGTAGTTGACATCCTCACTTAAGAATCAATTGTATAGGAGGGGTTGGTACGTAACTTTTTATGGTGTGATGGCCTCATCCTGAGGGTAGCCCAGTTTCTATGGATATAATTATTGCTCCTGATACACCTCGTGACGACAGAAAACACAACCAATCAAGAGTACTAGGAGAGGAGGGTATCCTCAAGGCCTTTGGACGTCCAACATTCCTCATTGCCAACAACTTAACTTAACCCCCCACCTCATCCATGGATCCAATATGAGTGTTGGAACCCATTTTGATGATGCATAGGTGTGTAGGTGTGCAAAGTGCAAGTGGGAGATTTTTTTTACATTTTTTGAGATAATCCCACAATAATGTCATGAAAGATAAAAGATAGACATTCAAGAAAATGAGCATGAAATTATCAGAAAAGAAAGGAACTTGCTTATCCTGGAAACATCTCTCCTCTTTCCTCTCATTTTGTCACTTATTTTATTTTTTAATAAAAAATACCATAAAAAAGAAAGCAGAAAGTAAACCCTGAGAGGGAAGCAAAACCTAATGCAAAACAGGGAAGTGTAAGAAAATTGTAAAAATAGAAAATGGTGGAAATTTTTGTAAAACTAAAAAATATAAGGTGGAAAAAAGGAAAACTTGAAATAACCACACTTATCGTCACATTGACCACATTCCTGATAGTGGGAAAAAGTGTCACGAGAAATAAAAAAATTGTTAAAAAAATCTAGTGGAACGGGGGATTCCGCCACATAATACTTGTTCTGACACTTCTCTAAATGCCAAGAAAAATAAAATCTATAGTAAAAATAACTTGTGTTTGTGGAGGAATAGTGTATTCTACTATCAAAAGTTGTTTTTATTTTTGTTTTATTTCGTTTCCATGATAGAAGAGAATGTTGCACTGCCCAATTTTCTTTTCATTATTATTCTTTTATTGTGAGGGAGGAAGATAGAGATCTATCTTGGTAGAGATAAAAGTAAGAAACAACCCTCAATTTGTTGGTAAAACAAAAAGACAAAGGAGCACAATTGGGGTGATCTGAAGTACCCAATGAAGTCACCAGACTACTGCACCTCTCTCAAGGAATTGATGACTGTAGTGGGGATTAGTCATTTGTTCGTGTTACAAGATAAATGAAAATTATTTAGACTCATCACCCTATTTTATTTGTAAAATGAGGAAAATATAATAACACATCCAAATTAGTGAGTAAAATATGAGAACATCCTATTTTGACTCCACCTGAGGGTCGGCAAGGGAATGATACATGAATTCAGATATTGAACTAGACGACCCTATTATAATTGGGGAAGGCGTTAAACCTCTAGCTCAAATGATAAACACTATTTGATTACATTTTAGGTATTTAAGGGTAAAACGACAGTGATGGTGTAAATTAAGAGAAAAAGGAAAAAATAGAAAAATATGAAAAAAGAAATCATGATCTTTTATTGAAGGACTTTGAGGCTGGAGATGATCGTAGATGTTCCATCATTTCCCTAAGCATGTTGACTTTTAGGTGTTGGGGTCATAATCACCTCAAGACCTCTAATGATGTACATCCATCCTTGGTGTCTAGAATTGATTCACTGGAAGAGAGAGAGACATAGAATGACTCGTTGGTAAAAGATTAAAAAAGTTTCTTAGACTAGTTCAAGTTGAGTACCGAGTTAAAAGGATATGTAATATAAGTGGTAGACAAACAAAAATTATAATATATCACAATAGTTTAATTATTGTTGCTTCAACATATAGGATCATCTAGTCACATTCAATAAAAAATAAACATGGAGCTTTAGGAGAACCCAAAGGGGCACGAACTATAGTTGATATGGGGGTATTTATTGTAGAAAATTAGGGTTTACACTCTCCCATTAGAAGGATCTAGAGGGACTTGGCAGAAGACACTAATCCATTGAGACCACATTTTGAAGAACATCATGTTCCATGGCATGGCACACCTAGAAGATCGCGTGATTATGTCAAGTAATCCTAGGAAAGGAAAGTTTCTACATTTGTATCCAATTTTTCAAGCTATTTAGGAAAGTTCCAAGATTTTTCAGATAGAATCATTTATTTCTGAGGAAAGAAAATATGAAAAAACTTTAGGCTCAAAATAATACCTTTGGATAATTTCTATAAAGCTCATGAAAAGCTGAATTAAAAGGCTAATTGTGCAAAAGTCCATAGAAAAGGCCTTTTTGTGTCAAAATCCCTGAACTCTAGAAAAATAGTTATAAGATGATTTCCATGGGTAGAAAAGAGAAAAAAGATCTTGATAAACTCCATCATTAGCCAAAGAACATATCTAATCTTGATTGTTGAATGAATGATAAATATGAGGTGTCAACATAAACCAAGGATAAGAAAATTGTTTTAAGAAGTATAATCATGAAGGGACTAATAAGACTATGTATATCATCCATTTAGAGTAAGATATCATGATAAGACAATGTGCTTCAATATCAAAAGGAAAATATCTCTGATAAAAATTGTCCTAAAGTTCCAAGGGAACCATAGTATATAGTACCCACCAAAAAAGATGAGGTATTTGTTCCTAAATGGGAATACTACCCTATATGTCATATGCATGGATGTTTTCTAAAATGGCCCTATGATCTTCTATTATTGAGATAGGTTATGCCTAAATATCAAACACCTAGATCTCTAGGAAGATCAAGCCAATGGAGAGCTTAGTAGGACAATCATTGAAACCTAAGCATGTATTTGACCATCCTGGTATAGCTAGAGGGATTGATGCCAACATATGATGTATCTCTTGAATAAGTGAATTACAAGAACATTTAAACACTTTGTAGACCCATAACTTTGGGATAACTTGACTTAGTTTCTAATACTACACATAGGAGAATATGTGTGCATATAAGAATGTAGGTCTTGTAAGTACAAAAAGTATGCAAATACAAAAGGTACAAATGGTTGTTATGAAAGTACACAAAACTCAAGTAATTTTTTACTGAAATAGATGTGTAAGACCCAAATTGATTGTCAAGAAGTTGACTCATGGATAATATGTATCATATCCCCTTTGTGGGAATGGTAAAGGAAAAAATATAATCCCAAGCCCATGGGGCAAGAATATGTGTCTAAAGATCCTAACCTCTTAGTTTTCCTTGTGAGGAATAATAGAATACCCTATACAAGTTGAACCACCTTGCACTTTTTAGATTTGAGGTAACTCAAACTGTACTAGAGGGACAAAAATCTAAAGACATGAAACACAGATGTAGTATACAACGCATGGAAGTCCTTACACCTAACTAGGTAAAATATGTGTTAAAAAGTATTATAGTTTGGTAGTTTGAAAAAAAAGATGCAATAGATTTATTTGTGTGAAACATTGATTGATTAAATTGAGGTAAGTATGTTACATAAATTTGATAGACTAAAAGAAGTTATACACCAATAATGTAAGAAGGATGGATGCCTTGTTCAGGATGAGTCAGTCAGACACAAAACTATCATAAGGTTAGAACCCTTGATTCAAAATAAATAACAAAGTTAAGTTTAGGACTTTTCAGTTAACCATGTGCAAGGGATAGACAAAGTCAATCCTGAGGTCAAGAATGAGAGATATAAAGGTACAAGAGGACCAAGGTGTCATGAGAAAACCATTCCATAAGTACATATACCCCTAGATACCCTAAGCAAATTGATAATGGCCAATGAGAAATATATGCAGAAAAAAAGACTTATGTACTAATGGTTTATATAAGTAAAAAAAAGGTTGAATTATGTCTTTGAATCATATTTAGATTAGATAAGCTAATGTCTATGCTATGACCTAACCAATGTCACTAGATCTTAGAAAGATCATCATTGGCATAACTCACAAAAGAAAGGGAGGGAATGAAACCCCATAAGAGGTTGTGGACACACTAAAGAGCCCTAAGAAAAACACTTCTTCATGGGTTAATGATATTTAAGAAAGCATTGGAAAGAAAAATAACCTATGTAAGGTGACTCACTTGTTGATATTTTCTTAATGTAACCACAAAAATATAAGATGGTGTGTGGGTTCACCCTCTCTACATGTAAAATGAGGTGAGTTCTCTATTTGGACTACATCTAAATATTAATGTCATCCCAATATATGTGTAATAAATTGGGTATCCATCTTTTAATACACAACTTGTACATGTGATAAATATGGAATTGATGATAAAATTAGGATATATAGATGTATTTGTTGTCAGAAGTCTTAAGAGCCATCATTCGATGATAATAATGGGATACCCCATATATAATTCGATTATTAGTAGAAGGAATTTCCACTTAATATGCTTGTTTCAACATTGAGATAATAAAATAAACTTAATAACATCCTAGGAATGTCATGACTCAATGACATATGGTTTGTATTGAGGAACTGAACATGACATCATATATATATATATATATATATATATATATATATATATATATTGAGTATTATTCTTCTTATGTCCCTAGTCAGTTATTTTTGTGGATATTATAGGAAAAGTTAATAAATAAGACTAGTATGCATGTTGTGATGACTATGTCTCTTTTGTCATGATAATTAAAATCAACCCAGATGCATAAGTACTTGTTATAGAATAAGTAGCATTGGATAGATCCACTTTGAGAATGAGACATGGACACCATATAGGTTTTGGGGAGAGGGGATGTAGACGAATAACAATAATTTCTCTTGATAAAACCAAACTGTCAGATCCATAGTATCTATAAAACATAAGTATATAAAATACAAAAGTAGGGATATTGAATATACCTTAAAAACACTAGTTGTCCAATAACTAGACAAGTCCTTTTGTGACGAACTTATCCTCACAGATCCAAAAATTTCATTATGTTCCCTCTCAACCATCGAATTTGATGTAGAACCTAGTCATCTTATGGAACTCATCCTCCAAGCACAAGTTTATTGGCCTCTACATTTTCCATGCAGACATAGAAACTCTTCATGCATCACCTTGGTTGCCATGAGGAAGTCGTATTGGGGTTGTAGGCATTCTAGTCATCACTTTAACTCCTACTCTTTTCCTATCATAGAGCTATCATCTTTTGGATTGACTTTCATATGTCTAAAAGAGAAATATCTTAGGCTTGGAACTATTGATTCTCCATATGTGCCTCACCCTCTAGATGAATTATCCTTGATGTAGGAGAGTCATGGAATTAGAATAATTGAATTCTAGATTGTTTCTTTATCACAACTCAAAATAGACTCAAACTAGAAAATAGTAGGACAGACATTTCACACACATGACTAGACTATCCAGTCAACTAACTAGAGATGGTTTGGTTAACTAACAAACTAAATCAAGTTTCTAATCGACCAACTCACCAGTCCTAGTCTGATTCAAATGGCCAATTTGATCCCTATACAAACAAGGAAAAGTTTCTTCCTTTCCATGACTTGATCCAAGTGGCCAACATTTCAAGTTTCCAAATTGGTTACTGGTTGATCCATTGAAATCAACTAATTCATTGAAACAATCCAACCTGATGATAGAAAATCTTACCTAGTTGAGCCTACTTGGTTGGAAATGAGAATGTATATCATACATAACCATTCCAGTCATATGTTTGATCATAAAATTCAATTTCCATTATACATCCTTATGTGTGTGACACGGTGGGTACCTAAATACATTGGTAGTCATGATCATAACCTCACAAGAAAATTTTGGTGTCTAGTAACACATCCTTGCCATTCAAGTAATTGGAATAAGTTGGGGAACAACTTCAGTTTTTAAAAGTAACCAATGTTATTGTGAACATGTATTTCCATTGTCACAGATATCCTAATTGAACCCAAGACATGGAGTAGTCATTCTCTTCTTATTCAATCCATGTTTCTTGATCTAGAGCAAAATTTTGAGACAAAATGAGCTCAATATCATATACTAACTCAATTGAGCCTAGCCATAGATTTCTAGTTTTACATATCAAGAGTCTAGGAGATCACACTAACACAGGGACAAAAAAATCATCTACATCACTCAAAATATTCTCCATGTGTCACAGTGCACCGAATGACTTACTATATGGAAATCCTTATTCAGAGTCATGTTGGGTCAGCGTTAAATTACATAGAACAACATGTGATTGTATTGACTTCCGCTCTAAGGATAATAGTTATCGTTTGTACATTGAGATATGACTTAGACTGCAATGACATGGCTTCCACATGTCATTCTCAAAGTGGGCTTGTTCAGTACAACTTGTTCCCCAACAAGTTTCTATGTATCTGAGTTGATATTCAATATCATGACTAAAGAAACAACCATCACCCATCATACACACTAGTCTTATGTGTTGTTGTTGTCCTAAAATAATTACAATAATTACTAACTACATTAGCAATAAGAATGAATATCCTAAGTTTACACATGATCACATTCAAGTCCTCAATCCCAACCATATGTCATCAAGTCAAAACATTTTTATGACATTATCAAGTTTTTTTATCATCTTAATAGCCTAAGCTAGGGACTTCAGCTTTGAGACCATATCCCCAAAATTGGTCTCACGATAGTAAGTAAATGCTATATTTTGAGTAATCCACTATGTCTTTTAGGAGCCCATCATCTGCTATGCTCTCTTAGTATCAAGTTTTGTCATTCACAAAACAAAATTTAAATCATTTCCAAGAAAATAGTGCTAGTTATGGGAGTGATACAGGGAAAGAATGGGTCATTGATTTTTTATGGTGCAATGGGGTTAGGCTATGCTTGAAAGGAAGGAGAATGCATCTTGGCATGATGGTTTTGGATGTCATGGGCTTGTTTGGAATGATCAAAGAAGTTATGGCAACAGCCATGTCATCCACAAGCCTCTCGTATCTTCAAGTATATAATGAGACTGTACAAGACCTTCTTTCTCTATCTTGGTCATCCACACTTACTCAGGAAAGGACAACTAAGGGATAGTTCTTCGTTATCAGGCTTAGTCTGTACAGAGGTTACTCCATTGACAAGGAGGGAAGAGGAAAGCATCAAAGGAAGTCGGGGATGATTTGTATGTGATATGTTTGTATGACTTAGTTTGCATTTGACAATTAATTCCCCTTGGATAACCATGTAATTTACTTTTACAAAAAAGGCAAAGAAATAACCTATTACCCTAATTAACTTATTTTTCAACAAAATGCCAAATTACCTAGTTAGAAGGGGGATAGAGAGTGGATATAACATTTAATTTGGCATCTCTGATCATATTGGTTGTTATTATTTTTTTCTTCTAAATTGCTTTTTGCACAAAACTTGCTAATGGTCATTTATGCTATGTGGCAAGTTCTTCATGAAGACACCATTTCATTTTGTGCCTTCGAGAAGAGGTTTCTATGTGGCTATGACCTTATGTATATTGTTTTAAATTTATATACAACGATAACATGTATAGTTGAGTTTAAATCAAAATATGTCCATATTTAAATGATTATTATACTAAACATATTATAACTTTATAATATATCAATAATATAATATATATGTCACATATACCTAACTTTTTCTATGCAATATATGTTTAGGTTTGCATTTTTATATATTTAACAACATATGAATATAATTATTTTATTCTTATTTCATAATGAAATAGATATAATAATATATGATGTGACATACAATATTTATTCTAAATATATATTGTATATATAAATGTGTTTGCATTTATTTGTTTATACATATATACATACTTATATAAATATATACTCACATATACACATATACATATATATGCATGTATATATGTATGGGATTAAGAGAGAAATATTTCTCCGCCCCTCTCCCATAACCCGTGGTGGAGGCTGAACGCCTCAGAGGGTGATAAATCAAGAGATTCTTCTCCGTGTGGTTTCGAACCCAGGTCCCTTCATTGGGGACTAGCGGAATTTTCCAACTAGACTATTCCCTTATCGTCGCATGTATATATGGGATTAAGAGAGAAAGATTTCCCTCCCCCTCTCCCACGCTCGTGGCAGAGGCCGAACGCCTGGGAGGGTGGTAAATCAAGGTGGCAACTGGGATTTGAACTCGGGTCCCTTCATGAGGAGACACCATTCTTGACCACTTGAGCCACTCATGTATATATATGTATGTATGTATGTATGTATGTGTGTATGTATGTATGTATGTATGGGATTAAGAGAGAAATATTTCTCCCCCCCCCCTCTCTCATAACCTGTGGCCGAGGCCAGACGCCCGGAAGGGTGATAAATCAAGAGATGCTTCTCTGTGTGGTTTTGAACCCAGGTCACTTCATTGGGGACCAGCGGAATTTGCCAACTGGGTATGTATGTATGTATCAGAATCAGGTAAATATATTCTGACTCCTCCCCCCCTCTCTCATAACCTGTGGCCGAGGCCAGATGCCCGGAAGGGTGATAAATCAAGAGATGCTTCTCTGTGTGGTTTTGAACCCAGGTCACTTCATTGGGGACCAGCGGAATTCGCCAACTGGGTATGTATGTATGTATCAGAATCAGGTAAATATATTTTGACTCCTCCCCCCCTCTCTCATAACCTGTGGCCGAGGCCAGACGCCCGGAAGGGTGATAAATCAAGAGATGCTTCTCTGTGTGGTTTTGAACCCAGGTCACTTCATTGGGGACCAGCGGAATTCGCCAACTGGGTATGTATGTATGTATGTATCGGAATCAGGTAAATATATTCTGACTCCCCCCTACAACTGTAGGGGGGTCAAGAGTTACATATAGCCCTATGCTCTCTATACAACGAATACGTGAGCAACGCACCCATTTAGCTAACACATAGTCTCTTTTTTACATTTTTACAAATTTTTGCAGCAATAGAACTCACACTACTATCTACTCCTCCATGCTTACGAGTATTTCTTTCATTCCAAACATGGAAACACAAGGCAGCAAAAAGAAACACCTTCTTCTCTCCATTGGCACTGCATTTGACCATCTTTTTTAAGTCTTCATTCAGCTCTATATTCAACATAAACTCTTTGCAAATTTTCCCCCATAAGCTCCTCGTAAAGGTACAACAACCAAACAAGTGACTATGGGATTCATCATTTTCCTTGCATAGGTAGCAGGTGATAGCAATGTTGTGGTTCCATTCATGTACTTTGTCCAGTGTAGCTAAAGCTCCGTGCAGAATTTTGAACACACATATGGACCATTTAGGAATTTGCTTACTGTCCCATATTCTCGCCATAGTGCCATCTTTTTCATCCTGTGTCCTTGTGATCTCCCATAAATCAGCTTCTGGGTTTGTCATGTACCATTCCCCATTAGGCTTCAGACAGAAAAAATGCTTAACCTGCGGCCACAGACTCCTCATCATATGAATGGCGCGTGTCATTCCTTCTCTAGTGCGTGGCTAGAAATCCAGTCCCTGTGGGTATCTATCTCTCATCCATCTTCCCCACACGGAGCCACCTGTCTTATACAAGATAATTCTCTTCAAAGTCCCCCATTTGGCTATGTCTCTTGGTTATTTCAATTGCAAGCCTCCTTCATCTTTAGGTAAAGGAAACCTTGAGTAGCGCATGGGGTGGTACTCACCCGGCCATATAAAGTTTGATATTTTCATCTCCATCCTGTCAAGCACAGCACTCGATATTTTGCCTTGTTGTACCCAGAAGATAAGGAGTCCTTCTATAGATGATCTGATGAGGATTGTGTGGCCCACCATGGATGTCTTCTGTGTTGTCCATCTAGCTATCATCTCATCCAGTTTATCAATCCATACAACAAAATCTTTGACCTGTAGATTGCCCCCAGCAAGTGGGAAGCCCAGATATTTAGTCAGAAACTTGCCCAACTCCATACCAATGGCTTCTTGCAATCTAGCTTCCATCTGATGACAATTTTTTGAGAGATAGAGTTGAGTCTTATTAGCATTAATTTGCAGCCCCGTCCGCTCACCAAAATCACCCAAAAAAAATTTCAGATTCTTTAACATATCAACTTTGGCCTCCAGAAAAAGTAAAACATCATCTGTAAAGATAAGGTGGCTCATAACCTTCATCCCATGAACCGTGTATGCTTTTATCAATTTTGAATCTTCCACATCTTTCAATTTTCTTGTAAAATATTCCATGACCATGGTAAAGAGAAGAGGCGAAAGTGGGTTGTCTTGCCGAAGCCCATTGTTGCCTTTAAACATACCAGCTGATGTACCGTTGACAAGGATCGAGAAACTTGTTGTGCCGACACATTGTTGCATCCATTGTATCCATGTATCAGAAAAGCCCATCTCTTTCATGATCCACCATAGTTTCTCCCATCTGACACTATCATACGCCTTCGAAATATCAGGCTTTAGGCAAGCCTTTCTACTCCCTCTCATAACATTGTAATCTGCTAGAAACTCATCTGCCAAAAGTGCACAATCACTGATGCTCCTACCAATAATAAAGGCTCCTTGATTTTTAGAAATAAGGAAAGGGAGAACCATCTTCATCCTTGTAGCTAGGATTTTTGCAATAATCTTATATTGGATAGAGCAGCATGCAATGGGTCTGAAATCAGCAAGAGAGGTCGTAATATTTTTCTTTGGAATGAGGACCAAGAAAGCATGATTGACTTGTCTAACCATATTACCGCCATCAAGAAACCATCTCACATACCTCAGAAGATCTTCTTTAATTGTTTCCCAAGCTGTCCTGTAAAAGAAAGCATTGAAATCATCAGACCTGGGAGATTTGTTGCAACCAATGCTCCAGAGTGCGTCTTTAACTTCTTGCTCAGTGACCTCTCTTGTAAGTATGTTGTTATGGGTGCTAGAGAGCTTGAACTTCTAGTCTATGTCCTCTTCCTCATTTATTTCTTCAAACTTTTTGTTGTAAAGCTCACTATAGAACTGCACAGCCTGGTCCTCAATGTCTTCTTGTTTATTCACCACTTGACCATCTTTGTCAATCAGCTCACATATAATATTAGTTGCCTCCCTTCTTCTAACAGCCCTATGATAGAGCTTGGTATTCCTGTCTCCATCTTTCATCCATTTCTCCCTACTTCTTTGCCAATAGAATTTTTCCTCAGTGTTCTTTAGATCAGCAAGCATAAATCTTGACTCACGGTCCTTCCCTATCAAATCCCCATTGAGCGGATCAGCCATTAAGAGTTTTCTAATTTTGCTACTCTCCTTCTTTGTTGTTGCAATTAAATTGGGAATGTTCACCTTCTCTTTTGCCTACTTTTTCAATGTAGTTTTCAGTAGCGACAACTTTTTTGCAAAGACAAACATAGGATTCCCGTGAATGTGAGTACCCCATACCTCCTCCAGGATATCGTCAAACCCCTTCCAATCATCCCAATAATTTAGAAATCTGAACGGTCTTCTCTTTTGCTTTTTATCTACTATATGCACAAGAAGAGGAGCATGGTCGATGAGTTCCGATCCGCCAGCTTTCACCTGTATATTAGGAAAACATTTCAACCATTCTTCATTAACCAAGGCTCTATCCAACTTGCTTGCTATTCTGTCCTTTGGGTCTTGTTCATTGTTCCATGTGAAAAGATCACATCAACTCTGCCTTATCAATGGCCCTGTTGAAAGCATCAATCACTGCACGTAGCGCCGGTCTGCCCCCAATCTTCTCTCCCTAAAGTCTAACGTTGTTGAAGTCACCAATCACCATCCACGGTGTTGTCACATGAGTAGCCAGCAAACCCAGATCATGCCAGAGTTCCCTCCTATTTTTTGCATCATTGTGAGCATAGACAGCTATCAAGCACATGTGTAGGCCTGCTGCATTCCTGCACTCTAGAGTGATATGTTGGTCAGTCATCATTTTCACTATCATCTGCCATGCATTGGGCTTCCACGCCACACACACTCTAGCTAGTTCAAAATAATGGAGGTTGGATACATGTTCCCACCCTTGTGGAAACAGATAGCCAATGCTAAGTTTATTATTTTTCCTGATCTTAGTTTCAACCAAAGCTGCGATTGAACATCCACTAGTACCAATCCAATCCTAGATTTCCTTCTTCTTGTTCTTATCGCACCCCCCTTTAATGTTCCACATTAATATGGTCATATTAAAAGTTTTTGTTTGCCCGAGTATGCCTGGGCTGCTCCTTCTTCTTGTTGCCTTCCCTCTTCTTCTTTGGTTCAACCTATTCAGGTTCTTTTGCATCAGATTCACTGAGTGCATCAAACCTATTGGTGGCCTCCAGTATGGAACCAACCCCTTGTGTCTTTGGTATTCCACTTGGACTTCTCCTTGACGTGGGAGTAAACTCCCCCTCTTCTCTCTATTTAGCAATTTGTGTGTCCTCCTCGACATAAGTAGTAGGCATGGACAGTGTGTCTACACCTACAACATTCCCAGCAATTGCGTTCAACTGTACCTTTTGTCCGCTTCCAATTTCAGCAGTAGCAGTAGGATGCTCCTTCAACAGATCAGCAGCAGATGTGGAGGCATCCTTGCTATGCCCCACGCCCTTCCCTTTCTCTCCTCAGATAGTAGTAGCGCTCCCCACCTTCTCAGTAAGGTTTCTAGCCGTAGCAGCCACAACCCACTCATTAGCGGCGGCTGTGGGTTTATCAACTAGTTTTATGTCCTTTCGAGTCTTCTCCACCCATTGCAAGAAGCTCGTCCCTTCTTTCTTGTCTGGATTAGGCGCCTCCTCCTCTTTGCATGCACCGTCCGGGTGGACGAACGACCTGCAATGGTTGCACCTCGGCGGCTTATGATCATATAGTATCTAAATAGGGATGGCTTCCCATCTATGAACGTTCAGCCATACCCGTTCCATGATTTCCTCCTCCGCATTCAGCTCCACCAAGACTCTAGCTTCATCAGACACCAGGGAGCATTCTTCGATGTGTAGAACTCTGCCCGCTCCTTCCGCAATGCTTCCGACCGCTCACTTCATCCATGATCGACCTATGGATCCCAGTGTGACCCACATGGGGATCGTGGCAAAGGTATCACGCTTCAACTCATCACCAAATCGATAGTCTTTGGCCACAACCAGTTGCCCGTCGAACCACCTCGGCCCGAGGTTGAGGACGGCTTGTTTGTCTGCCGTCGTAGATAATCGAATCAAGAAGACACCAGAATCCTTCAAGATCAAATCAAAGGAACCCTTGGGACCCCAGTTCCTCTTGATCCAGGCTAGAAAGTGTGGATAGAAGGGTCGTTTTCCCACGACGTAGGCCATGATCGCATATTCCCACACGTTCTTCATCTTCTCGAACTTGTCCTCCGCCAAATCGACATGGATTTCGCCATCAGTCCTTCTTGGCGCTGGAAAATTCTCCTCGTTCACCTTGCTTGGAGAAGGTTCCTTCAGGACCTACGTCCACATCTTCCGACCTTCCTTCATGATAGTCTCAGCCCCCGTGGACAGGGGTTCCTTCGGCTGGCCGTTGTTCTGTACTTGGCCGCTAGGGTTAGCGCCGTCAGCACCACTTCTCCTTTCTTTCTCCTGGTTCGCGTGCATGTGGGAGGGCTAGGGTATGGTGGTGGGTTTTCGGGGTGGATGAGAGTGGACGTTGATGGCTGGGGTATCCGCCAATGTGGGCATCATGCCCTCAAGCTTGGAGTCGCTGGGAAATTGCCCAGACGGACCCAAAGGAGACGACGTGCAGTTTGTATGTATTGTATGTTATTGTATGTATGTATGTATGTATGTATGTATGTATGTATGTATGTATGTATGTATGTATGTATGTATGTATGTATGTATGTGTGACAAAGTGGTTTTCTGGCTTAATTTCGAGGACGAAATTTCTTTTAAGGTGTGTAGTATGTGATGGAGTGGATTTTTGAAATCCATAAATCTCCAATAACACATTAGAATTCATATCTTGAGTTACAATGAGAGTTCCAAGTGTGTTGGTAAAGTTGAAATATTGAATGAGATTTATATAATGATTAATATCTCTCTTTATATGCACCTTCTTGAGGAATTTAATTGGATGACCTAACAATTGAGTTTTTGCACCAAATTTGAGTATAAGGTAGATTGAGTGGAAGGAAAACTATGGTTAAAATTTGGTGGCATTTGGAGTACCCTAGAAGGAGTTATGAAGGTTTGAAAATTGGGAAATAATATGCAGTAATGGTGTTGATTAGCCTAAGTTGCTGTTTTAATGGATGTGTCACACCCCTTTTTTGGGCTGGGCCTGCACAACCGGATCCTAGCCCTAGATTGTTGATCTAGTGGAAGCGGGGGGCTTCTTTAGGAAAGCCACGGATCGCGTTTTATGCGAGCCCTTCGTAGCCCTGGGATGATGATCGAACGGGCGAGGAGTCATCCTCAACCTTCGGTCAAACTGCGTGAACGTGGTCACGGTAGGCGCGGTTCAAGTCTAACCACGTTTTCCCTCTCTGACCCTTCTCGCGCAAAACCGACCGGAGCGCTGGCTTCCCCTCATCTCCACGAACACTTTGACCCCTCACATGATGCCAACAGTGCCCGGAACCATCTCCACGATCACCACCAGCAGCACCCTTCTCCTACACGCCCACACTGGAGTTGGGCATCTCGCCCTCAGCACTCCTTGTTGCTAGCTAAACCCCCTAATAGCTTCTACGACACCTCGTTACTCCTCCTGTGCCATAGTTTTGGGCTGAAGCAAGCGCCATCAACTCTGTCCTCAAGCTCGCCTCCTCCGACCACCTCGTCCTCAGCTTAGTGCTGCTCAGGACTCCTCCTCCTCCAGAAACTACAAACCGACCATCCCACGAGCTTTGAAGCTCTGCGAGGAACCTCACCGTCCCTTCCTCAGGCTGCAACACCACCACAGACCCTCCCCTCACTGCTTTTCCCCCTTTTTCTCCGCCACGACAGAGATGGCGACGGCGCTCCCAGCTAGATGGAGAGGTGGAGCGGTAAGCATGGATAAAAGAGGCCGCGGAGTCCTACCCAAAGATGTCGAAGGTGTTGGACGCCCTAAGAGCTGACGAGGAGCTCTCGAGCATGGGCTATTGCTCACCGGAGAGGCTGCCTCGCGGCGGCGCTCTGTTTCTGGATCGCGCGAGGAAGAGAAGAGCGGGGGATGAACCCCGGTTCAGTCACCCAAAACCCACCCAGAATCAGCCGACCCAGGGCGAGCCAAGGGAAAGAACCGGCCGGCTCAGGACTTAGAGGCCGCGCCCTTGCTTCCACGTGGCGCGTGGCGATTGGACGAAAAAGGTAAAAATCCCAGAATTTGCTTAGTTCTTCAATAAATCACAGTAAATAGCTCGAGTATCCGAAAAATAAGTATAATATACCAAACTTCTCAGAAAAATGCGTAGAATACAATGGAACTATAATATTAGGCTTGTGATGCACGAATATCAGTGATATCTCATTAATAGTGAAATGCTTAATTAATGGATGATAAATACCAAATGATTATATAAAATTATGGAAAATTGTCAATAACTCTATTATCATGTCTAGAATACATATGATGTCAGTTGTGGTCATGATAATGTACGAAATCATGTAACTTTCTTAATATGGCTAATTAGGGCTAATAACCCTAAATAAAATGTATTAAATACATATGTGCTCTATAAATGATGAAATTTACAGAGTAATCTCATATCAGTATCTTGAACCTCAGATTTAATTATGAGATCATAATGATGAACAAAATCCATGTTATATGAAGATGAACCTTGATACATGGGTTGTAACCCTAATATGTATAATGCATATAAGATATGATTAATGGACACACAAAAATATATGGAACCTAATGTTCAGATGATGAACCTTGATAATGAGATGTAATCTGAAAAATGATATCAGTGAGATAATTATAAGAAGATAATACAAGTAATCATGAGAATACCTTAATGAGTAAGTGAAACCCTAATATGAACACGACTAGGGTTAAGATGAAATATAAGAGGATAAGAACCTGATGATAGTTTATGGTCTTGCCTTGCTCAGGTTTAATCAAGGATGTAGATAACATCAGGAATATGTTGTGATTAGGATGTCTCTTTGGAAGGTACGCTATTATCTCTTACTTGGCTTATTATACAATATGCTTGTGGTATATGTGTAGTAAAATACTTGGCATATGATATTGGATGAAAGGATTGTTCTTGTATGATATGTTGCACGATTTTCCATACTTATTGCTATGAACACATGAAACCTAATATGTCTGTTCCATTATATCTAAGCACTTCAACTCTTTGGTAGTAAAGTGCTGGAAATAAGTACTTCAACTCTTTGGTAGTAAAGTACTTGGAAGTGATCCAACTCTTTGGTAGTAGATCACATGGTGAAATGATCCAACTCTTTGGTAGTAGATCATAAAGGCCTTAATGCATTCAACTCTGAGGTAGTAAATGCATGGGTGATATAATGGAAAATGAGCTTAAAATATGTGTTCTCTTTTGTTAATGAACATCTTTGTGTAAGTATATGCTTTTCTTATATTCTTCTGTTACTGCCAAGTATATTAGTTTTATCTTATTTCCAAGATATGATGAGAGGTAAATAAAAGACACGTAGGCGTACTCAGTACAATATTCATGAAATATTGTGCTGACGTGTACCGCATGTAATCTTTTGTATAGGTTGTGGTTATGCTCTTGAAGATCCAGGATAGCTGAGAGTTGTGTAGCGAGCTGATGTACAGGTGGACCTGTTGTCTTAAGATCCTGTAGTTTAGATGTAGTACATGTATATGTTTTAGTTTACCTTTCAATGTGTAATATCAAATGTTGTAACAATTCATGTTGTAATATATGTTGAATGGTGAACATGTGCTGTGGTTTGTTTATTGTTCATGTGCATGTGCTACTGATGTTGTTTCCTGTGACGTCCCCAGATTTTCTAAAACTTAATCTGATGTGGATTTTCTGGATTAATTCCGAGGATGGAATTTCTTTTAAGGTGTGTAGTATGTGATGGAGTGGATTTTTGAAATCCATAAATCTCCAATAACATATTAGAATTCATATCTTGAGTTACAATGAGAGTTCCAAGTGTGTTGGTAAAGTTGAAATGTTGAATGAGATTTATATAATGATTAATATCTCTCTTTATATGCACCTTCTTGAGGAATTTAATTGGATGACCTAACAATTGAGTTTTTGCACCAAATTTGAGTATAAGGTAGATTGAGTGGAAGGAAAACTATGGTTAAAATTTGGTGGCATTTGGAGTACCCTAGAAGGAGTTATGAAGGTTTGAAAATTGGGAAATAATATGCAGTAATGGTGTTGATTAGCCTAAGTTGCTGTTTTAATGGATGTGTCACACCCCTTTTTTGGGCTGGGCCTGCACAACCGGATCCTAGCCCTAGATTGTTGATCTAGTGGGAGCGGGGGGCTTCTTTAGGAAAGCCACGGATCGCGTTTTATGCGAGCCCTTTGTAGCCCTGGGATGATGATCGAACGGGCGAGGAGTCATCCTCAACCTTCGGTCAAACTGCGTGAACGTGGTCACGGTAGGCGCGGTTCAAGTCTAACCACGTTTTCCCTCTCTGACCCTTCTCGCGCAAAACCGACCGGAGCGCTGGCTTCCCCTCATCTCCACGAACACTTTGACCCCTCACATGATGCCAACAGTGCCCGGAACCATCTCCACGATCACCACCAGCAGCACCCTTCTCCTACACGCCCACACTGGAGTTGGGCATCTCGCCCTCAGCACTCCTTGTTGCTAGCTAAACCCCCTAATAGCTTCTACGACACCTCGTTACTCCTCCTGTGCCATAGTTTTGGGCTGAAGCAAGCGCCATCAACTCTGTCCTCAAGCTCGCCTCCTCCGACCACCTCGTACTCAGCTTAGTGCTGCTCAGGACTCCTCCTCCTCCAGAAACTACAAACCAACCATCCCACGAGCTTTGAAGCTCTGCGAGGAACCTCACCGTCCCTTCCTCAGGCTGCAACACCACCACAGACCCTCCCCTCACTGCTTTTCCCCCTTTTTCTCCGCCACGACAGAGATGGCGACGGCGCTCCCAGCTAGATGGAGAGGTGGAGCGGTAAGCATGGATAAAAGAGGCCGCGGAGTCCTACCCAAAGATGTCGAAGGTGTTGGACGCCCTAAGAGCTGACGAGGAGCTCTCGAGCATGGGCTATTGCTCACCGGAGAGGCTGCCTCGCAGCGGCGCTCTGTTTCTGGATCGCGCGAGGAAGAGAAGAGTGGGGGATGAACCCCGGTTCAGTCACCCAAAACCCACCCAGAATCAGCCGACCCAGGGCGAGCCAAGGGAAAGAACCGGCCGGCTCAGGACTTAGAGGCCGCGCCCTTGCTTCCACGTGGCGCGTGGCGATTGGACGAAAAAGGTAAAAATCCCAGAATTTGCTTAGTTCTTCAATAAATCACAGTAAATAGCTCGAGTATCCGAAAAATAAGTATAATATACCAAACTTCTCAGAAAAATGTGTAGAATACAATGGAACTATAATATCAGGCTTGTGATGCACGAATATCAGTGATATCTCATTAATAGTGAAATGCTTAATTAATGGATGATAAATACCAAATGATTATATAAAATTATGGAAAATTGTCAATAACTCTATTATCATGTCTAGAATACATATGATGTCAGTTGTGGTCATGATAATGTACGAAATCATGTAACTTTCTTAATATGGCTAATTAGGGCTAATAACCCTAAATAAAATGTATTAAATACATATGTGCTCTATAAATGATGAAATTTACAGAGTAATCTCATATCAGTATCTTGAACCTCAGATTTAATTATGAGATCATAATGATGAACAAAATCCATGTTATATGAAGATGAACCTTGATACATGGGTTGTAACCCTAATATGTATAATGCATATAAGATATGATTAATGGACACACAAAAATATATGGAACCTAATGTTCAGATGATGAACCTTGATAATGAGATGTAATCTGAAAAATGATATCAGTGAGATAATTATAAGAAGATAATACAAGTAATCATGAGAATACCTTAATGAGTAAGTGAAACCCTAATATGAACACGACTAGGGTTAAGATGAAATATAAGAGGATAAGAACCTGATGATAGTTTATGGTCTTGTCTTGCTCAGGTTTAATCAAGGATGTAGATAACATCAGGAATATGTTGTGAGTAGGATGTCTCTTTGGAAGGTACGCTATTATCTCTTACTTGGCTTATTATACAATATGCTTGTGGTATATGTGTAGTAAAATACTTGGCATATGATATTGGATGAAAGGATTGTTCTTGTATGATATGTTGCACGATTTTCCATACTTATTGCTATGAACACATGAAACCTAATATGTCTGTTCCATTATATCTAAGCACTTCAACTCTTTGGTAGTAAAGTGCTGGAAATAAGTACTTCAACTCTTTGGTAGTAAAGTACTTGGAAGTGATCCAACTCTTTGGTAGTAGATCACATGGTGAAATGATCCAACTCTTTGGTAGTAGATCATAAAGGCCTTAATGCATTCAACTCTGAGGTAGTAAATGCATGGGTGATATAATGGAAAATGAGCTTAAAATATGTGTTCTCTTTTGTTAATGAACATCTTTGTGTAAGTATATGCTTTTCTTATATTCTTCTGTTACTGCCAAGTATATTAGTTTTATCTTATTGCCAAGATATGATGAGAGGTAAATAAAAGACACGTAGGCGTACTCAGTACAATATTCATGAAATATTGTGTTGATGTGTACCGCATGTAATCTTTTGTATAGGTTGTGGTTATGCTCTTGAAGATCCAGGATAGCTGAGAGTTGTGTAGCGAGCTGATGTACAGGTGGACCTGTTGTCTTAAGATCCTGTAGTTTAGATGTAGTACATGTATATGTTTTAGTTTACCTTTCAATGTGTAATATCAAATGTTGTAACAATTCATGTTGTAATATATGTTGAATGGTGAACATGTGCTGTGGTTTGTTTATTGTTCATGTGCATGTGCTACTGATGTTGTTTCCTTCTGACTCCCTTGATTTTCTTCTTCTTAGCCTAGTGTGGGGTGTTTAAATTGAGATTCTCGCTGAGGTGAGGGTTTCAATTTGGACGTCGCACATCAGATTAAGTTTTAGAAAATCTGGGGACGTCACAGGTGGTATCAGAGCATGAACAATAGCAAAGCCTGACATTTGTTCATTATGCAACTCAAAACTAAAGAACCTTGAACTTAATAATCTTTTAGGGTTAGAATAGTCGTCTTTTAGAGACTAGATCTGACCTAGCTTCTAGGTTAGCACCTAGATGTCTGGGAACTAGGCCTAGACTGGTGCTTGTTGTATAGCAAGTCCTTAGATGTCGTTCTTTCCTTATAGTGCAGCGGTATGGGACGTTGCACTATTTGGAAATGATGTGCATCAAGGGAAGAGAAACCCTAGACATATGGTGCTCGTTGTCTAGAGTAGCTACGCTAGTCTACACCATGTTCTCGCCCTTTTCACTAGTTTTCATGACACTAGACTCTCTACTATGTGTGGGACACTCATTTTCAGGATTTGGTTTTTGATTCCAAACGGATCGAACCTTGATAGTTTTCTCTGACGCTTGTTTTATCGGAGAAAAACTATATAATATTTTATTATGTATATGTATTACAAAAATGTGTCCCCACACATGTACGAGTAGGAGGTGATCATGCAACCTAAGTGAGAAGTGAATGACATCAGTATAGAAGAGAGAGTAGTTCTAGATTAGATGTCTAGAGCCTTGTTGGAATATATGATAGATGGAATAGATGAAATAAGCTATGATGTAAGTCTTACATAGATGGCATAAGATGGTAATGATGATCTATGTTTGTCTTTGAGGACTTAAGTTCAGTTTGAGGATTTGTGATAAGTTTGATGATGCAAGTAACTAGGCTGTTATGAGATAAGATATGAAAAGGTTGTGAGTCAGCATGAGTCTCAAGCTCTTTTACAAAGGAGGACCTCTAGTATTATGACCAGTTTTGAGGTTAGCTCAAGAGAGAGCGAGACCCATAGGGAGAAGGTCAGAGAACCTAGACTCCACGATATGAGAAATATGAGATATGTGATATGTCCTAAACTAGACTACTCCTGAGTAATTGAGATGAGTTGCTTTGTGCAGGATTTCTATAGTGTTGTGGAACCCTAGATGTCCTTGGGAGGACCAAACCCTAGAGACAGAGAGAGGCTGGTTATATGTATGCATAGGTGAATAAGGAAATACGAGTGCCTACCATCTAGGTGAGGGAGAAAGCCCAAGACCCTGGAGGAGGTAGCTATGTCAGTTTCTGTGAAGCCTCATGCTCGGGTTGGTGGTTTCCCACATAGGAATCTAGTGGTGTATATAAGAGAGCTTTGGGTGAGATGTTTCATAGTGAGAGATCTATGAAGAGTATCCCGTATAATGTTTTGGTTTGTGCTTATGTGGTTAGAGCTTGTAAAGCAACCAACTAGTGCAAATGAGGTAATCTGAGAACCCTAGACTAAGAGAGGAAAGATAAAGTATATGGGTATGACATACTCATAGAGTTGAGTTAGCTCAGAGAGACTGAGCATGAAACCACCCTTGTGGTATGGGTTAGAGGAACCTTTTTGGCCTAAGTAAAGTTTTGATATATGAGCCACTTACATAAGTTTGTTAGCACAAGCAAAATATAGTATATGTAAGAATGTAATCTAATCCTAAGACACGATATATAGACATGATATGATGTAAACCTAGAGATGGACTAATGGATCTCTAAGTATAAATGGTTAACCACATAAATAAAATAATGATGATAATGAGAAATTGTTGGTTAATCTTGTGATGAAATCACTAGTAAATCTTGTAATTTACTATAAGAAATGAAATAAGATCATATGAATGAATCAGGTTACATGGTGTGTTAATCTTAATGATTAATAAAGATGGAAAACATAGTTTGACAGTTAGCACGACATAATGATTATGACACCTTGATATGATCCAGATGGATAAAGTGGGTTAACTTTAGTTAACCCCCACCTAAAGGGCATACGTTAATCTTCAACATGTTCTAACAATTACCTCAATAAAATGTTGATGATACCTTGACATACGAATTAACTTTAGTTAACTTCTTTGGAACATGATAATATGATGTAGAAAACCTAATGCATGGATAAAGATAAGGATACAATCCTAACATATGAGATAGGTCATGATGTAACCTAAGCCTCTAAACCCTTGCTTGAACCTTTTAAGGAGTGCTTGTGCACCAAGATGGTTGTAGAACCCCCTGATAGTGCTTTGGATACATGGTTCTAGGTAACCTTTACAGATATGTTACACATAGAATGGTGCATGCATGTGGATGGGAGCAAAATAAGGTTTTCCCTGAAAGTATGAGTATGGTTTACTTTCGAGGACGAAAGTTCTTTTAAGATGTATATGATGTGACAAAGTGGTTTTCTGGCTTAATTTCGAGGACGAAATTTCTTTTAAGGTGTGTAGTATGTGATGGAGTGGATTTTTTAAATCCATAAATCTCCAATAACACATTAGAATTCATATCTTGAGTTACAATGAGAGTTCCAAGTGTGTTGGTAAAGTTGAAATGTTGAATGAGATTTATATAATGATTAATATCTCTCTTTATATGCACCTTCTTGAGGAATTTAATTGGATGACCTAACAATTGAGTTTTTGCACCAAATTTGAGTATAAGGTAGATTGAGTGGAAGGAAAACTATGGTTAAAATTTGGTGGCATTTGGAGTACCCTAGAAGGAGTTATGAAGGTTTGAAAATTGGGAAATAATATGCAGTAATGGTGTTGATTAGCCTAAGTTGCTGTTTTAATGGATGTGTCACACCCCTTTTTTGGGTTGGGCCTGCACAACCGGATCCTAGCCCTAGATTGTTGATCTAGTGGAAGCGGGGGGCTTCTTTAGGAAAGCCACGGATCGCGTTTTATGCGAGCCCTTCGTAGCCCTGGGATGATGATCGAACGGGCGAGGAGTCATCCTCAACCTTCGGTCAAACTGCGTGAACGTGGTCACGGTAGGCGCGGTTCAAGTCTAACCACGTTTTCCCTCTCTGACCCTTCTCGCGCAAAACCGACCGGAGCGCTGGCTTCCCCTCATCTCCACGAACACTTTGACCCCTCACATGATGCCAACAGTGCCCGGAACCATCTCCACGATCACCACCAGCAGCACCCTTCTCCTACACGCCCACACTGGAGTTGGGCATCTCGCCCTCAGCACTCCTTGTTGCTAGCTAAACCCCCTAATAGCTTCTACGACACCTCGTTACTCCTCCTGTGCCATAGTTTTGGGTTGAAGCAAGCGCCATCAACTCTGTCCTCAAGCTCGCCTCCTCCGACCACCTCGTCCTCAGCTTAGTGCTACTCAGGACTCCTCCTCCTCCAGAAACTACAAACCGACCATCCCACGAGCTTTGAAGCTCTGCGAGGAACCTCACCGTCCCTTCCTCAGGCTGCAACACCACCACAGACCCTCCCCTCACTGCTTTTCCCCCTTTTTCTCCGCCACGACAGAGATGGCGACGGCGCTCCCAGCTAGATGGAGAGGTGGAGCGGTAAGCATGGATAAAAGAGGCCGCGGAGTCCTACCCAAAGATGTCGAAGGTGTTGGACGCCCTAAGAGCTGACGAGGAGCTCTCGAGCATGGGCTATTGCTCACCGGAGAGGCTGCCTCGCGGCGGCGCTCTGTTTCTGGATCGCGCGAGGAAGAGAAGAGCGGGGGATGAACCCCGGTTCAGTCACCCAAAACCCACCCAGAATCAGCCGACCCAGGGCGAGCCAAGGGAAAGAACTGGCCGGCTCAGGACTTAGAGGCCGCGCCCTTGCTTCCACGTGGCGCGTGGCGATTGGACGAAAAAGGTAAAAATCCCAGAATTTGCTTAGTTCTTCAATAAATCACAGTAAATAGCTCGAGTATCCGAAAAATAAGTATAATATACCAAACTTCTCAGAAAAATGCGTAGAATACAATGGAACTATAATATCAGGCTTGTGATGCACGAATATCAGTGATATCTCATTAATAGTGAAATGCTTAATTAATGGATGATAAATACCAAATGATTATATAAAATTATGGAAAATTGTCAATAACTCTATTATCATGTCTAGAATACATATGATGTCAGTTGTGGTCATGATAATGTACGAAATCATGTAACTTTCTTAATATGGCTAATTAGGGCTAATAACCCTAAATAAAATGTATTAAATACATATGTGCTCTATAAATGATGAAATTTACAGAGTAATCTCATATCAGTATCTTGAACCTCAGATTTAATTATGAGATCATAATGATGAACAAAATCCATGTTATATGAAGATGAACCTTGATACATGGGTTGTAACCCTAATATGTATAATGCATATAAGATATGATTAATGGACACACAAAAATATATGGAACCTAATGTTCAGATGATGAACCTTGATAATGAGATGTAATCTGAAAAATGATATCAGTGAGATAATTATAAGAAGATAATACAAGTAATCATGAGAATACCTTAATGAGTAAGTGAAACCCTAATATGAACACGACTAGGGTTAAGATGAAATATAAGAGGATAAGAACCTGATGATAGTTTATGGTCTTGTCTTGCTCAGGTTTAATCAAGGATGTAGATAACATCAGGAATATGTTGTGAGTAGGATGTCTCTTTGGAAGGTACGCTATTATCTCTTACTTGGCTTATTATACAATATGCTTGTGGTATATGTGTAGTAAAATACTTGGCATATGATATTGGATGAAAGGATTGTTCTTGTATGATATGTTGCACGATTTTCCATACTTATTGCTATGAACACATGAAACCTAATATGTTTGTTCCATTATATCTAAGCACTTCAACTCTTTGGTAGTAAAGTGCTGGAAATAAGTACTTCAACTCTTTGGTTGTAAAGTACTTGGAAGTGATCCAACTCTTTGGTAGTAGATCACATGGTGAAATGATCCAACTCTTTGGTAGTAGATCATAAAGGCCTTAATGCATTCAACTCTGAGGTAGTAAATGCATGGGTGATATAATGGAAAATGAGCTTAAAATATGTGTTCTCTTTTGTTAATGAACATCTTTGTGTAAGTATATGCTTTTCTTATATTCTTCTGTTACTGCCAAGTATATTAGTTTTATCTTATTGCCAAGATATGATGAGAGGTAAATAAAAGACACGTAGGCGTACTCAGTACAATATTCATGAAATATTGTGCTGACGTGTACCGCATGTAATCTTTTGTATAGGTTGTGGTTATGCTCTTGAAGATCCAGGATAGCTGAGAGTTGTGTAGCGAGCTGATGTACAGGTGGACCTGTTGTCTTAAGATCCTGTAGTTTAGATGTAGTACATGTATATGTTTTAGTTTACCTTTCAATGTGTAATATCAAATGTTGTAACAATTCATGTTGTAATATATGTTGAATGGTGAACATGTGCTGTGGTTTGTTTATTGTTCATGTGCATGTGCTACTGATGTTGTTTCCTTCTGACTCCCTTGATTTTCTTCTTCTTAGCCTAGTGTGGGGTGTTTAAATTGAGATTCTCGCTGAGTTGAGGGTTTCAATTTGGACGTCGCACATCAGATTAAGTTTTAGAAAATCTGGGGACGTCACAGTATGGGATAAAGAGAGGCATTCTCTCCCCCTCTCCCATGCCCGTGACGGAGGCCGAACGTCCGGGAGGGTGGTAAACCAAGGCGGAAGCTGGGATTCGAACCCGGGTCCCTTCGTGAGGAGACACCGTGCTTGACCACTTGAGCCACTCCTTGTCGGCTGTATGTATGTATGTATGTATGTATGTATGTATGTATATATGTATGTATGTATGTATGTATGTATGTATGTATGTATGTATGTATGTATGTATGTATGTATGTATGTATGTATGTATGTATGTATGTATGTATGTATGTATGTATGTATGTATGTATGTACATATAGTAATATATAGTTATATATAGTTATATATGTATATACATAAAAGTGGGATGAAATGTGGGAGGAGGTGAAATGAACGAGTGAGGAATCAACCAAGTCAGTTGTATAGGCTTAGTGTGGCGACACATCCCGCTATCACACAGACAACGAGGTGCCATGCAAAAACGTGCGGAAAACACCATAAAACACTCATTACCAAAAGCACGGGTTAATTAAAACTGATTTCGGAAAGCAGATAAACCAAGAAACTATTACATTCAGATCCTCATCCTGCAAGAAGACAGGTTATGTAAACGTTTACAAGTCTAGATACGTGTCCACAGCTTATGAGATCAGCTGTCTTGTCATCACGTGAGTTCATCACCTGTTTCTATACATAACGGGCCACATCCGGCTAGCAGCAGGATATAAAAAGCTTCATCAGCTATACATCGTGAAACAACGTCAAAATGCCTCCGAGGACCTGAGAGTACGGGATGACTCTAAGACTCTACTACAAAACAACTAAAACAGCAGCATGTCCATCTCTTGCCTTCTATTGCTCATCTTGCTGCTCGGCCGCAACTCCGCGACCACCACCACGTCTAGCACGAACACCTAAAAAGGTTGTAAACCAACGGGGTGAGACACACAATCCCAGCGAGAAACATAACTCCCCGCTAGAACCATAAAACCTCAGAACGGTTAAAGCTGCAACATCAGATGATTGATAAAACATACAATAAAAGCAGTCTATAGAGCAAGGTTGCTATTTACCATTGAGCTTACCAAGTTGTACGGAAGGCATATAACCAAGTATTTCTTTATGGAACATGATTGACAAGATAAGATTTATAAGATCTTACCACACAACATAAGGAACGTATAAGTAACTGCAAAGTATAACAAGATTAACTACACAAGCAAGGCTTCAACCAATGTTCTGTGTTTTGCCTTGAGCAATAAATACTATTTGGCTAGATTACATGTTCTTATGCTCTGAGGAAGTGAGTCGCACCACTCAAATCCAACCGACGGCTGCGAAACCCGGAGCCAGTTCCATACAAGGTCAATGGAAGAGTCAGACTCCATGACCTCACACCTCGTGGTCAGTGCACGAGAACCAAAGTAGGATCGTAGTCTCATGCTTAAGTGGCCTCAGCCACAGGGTCAGCTCCCGCAAGCTAGCCTTTATCTAGCCTGCCTTGGTACAGGTCTCGGCGCTAGTATATCTGAGCCACGGGCCAGTTCACCATGCTCCCTGAGCCATGAACGCATTCATGCTCTATCATACTGAGCCATGGGCCTGTTCACCGTGCTCTATCTATCCCGAGTCTGCAACCGCAGCTGCACTCGAATCCTCTCTATTTTAGGCTAGGAGAAACCTCGCATATTGAACAATATACGCTCCGGGTTAACCCGCAGGAGAACCTATTTCACCATCACCAGCTACTGACGACGATGGATCTATGGCCAGGGCAAACTACATGATATGTTCCACTATAATTAGTTAGTATATTTTAAGTAGATTGTTGGGGCAAACAAGTTGTAACGCATATATAACATTAAGTTACCTTATTATCACCGCCATCACAATATCCTGGGATCTCAATCCCTCATCACAAGAAACCACTGCCTCTTAAGGCATTCTCATCACTTGGGATAACAATCCCAGATCTCATCATCAGAGGATACACCTCAACTAGGCATCTTAGCCAAACTCAGGTCCTCAGACCTAAACACATTATATTGGTGATGTAGGTCATCTCATCAGCAAGAGTGACCATCAAAGTAGTGATATTCAAACATATATATATACCTCATATCCCTTTACATGGCTATGCATTCGCATGAAACACCTACATGGTTAGTATACACAATCATAGAGATAACTGAAGCCACCATGGATCATGTTATCAAATATAGGGCAACATTGGTGATTATACGCTTTATCATTCATGCCTCAAACCTGTGACCATAGACATGGGTCATATCATCATGTGAAGCAGCTCATATACTTCCAAGCTTATCATTATATATATACATGATTTAAGATGATCATAAACACATGTAATATCATGTCATTAGAGTTTCAGATATGTCATGCTTACATATGTGCGTTCTACCATATCAACCACCTTACTTTTATCAAACATGTCAAAGGTTCACGAACCATAAACCATAACTTTTAACAAAAAGAAAGTGATCGCATGATAAGGAACTAACAGATGAATTTCCAGGTGGAACATGACCCTCACTAGAAGTACCCACTACCCTCACAAGAAGTGTGACGGGTAGGGAACCCTTACTAGAGATGGTATCGGGTAGGGTAAACTCCCTCATTTTGCCCAAGCATCTAGCCATGTATCGGTCAAGGATAACGGGCTACCACCTCAAGGAGTGTCGTGCAACAAGAGACCCAGGGCATATCATGCACAAAGCATAACGTACAACTAGGTCGATGGGACATGCCGTGCAATACGTGTGTTGTGCACTAGGGGTATCGTGCACTAGGTGTATCGTGCACTAGGTGTATCGTGCACTAGGTGTATCATGTACTAGGTGTATTGTACACTAGGTGTATCGTGCACTAGGTGTATCGTGCACTAGGTGTATCGTGCACTAGGTGTGTAGTGCATTAGGTGTGTTAGGGGTTTCAACGGGCGACAACTATTCTGACAGGTAGAACCATGGTGCCCAGGCCAACCATATAACACCCACAAAACCACACATCATCCATCGAGACAAGGGCACCAAGGGAAAGCCTATCGTCCAACCAAACTAGCATCATCTATCAGTCAACACACAAGGCAAGAACCAAGGTGTGACGCCCAACACATCCTCCTCATAACGACCCAGAACTCAAGCTCAATAGAGGTATCAGGCAGCATCATCCCAAGCCATATCGTGCAAGCTACAACCCAAGACGATCGTCCTCAACCTCAAGCACAAGCGCACCAAACCCTAATTGATCAAGAAGATTGGCTCACCTCTCAACAACCAAGAGAGAGGGGTCTTGTACAACCTCTTATCACAATTCAAGCAACCACAAGGATCAACCCTAACAAGGGTCTTAAACCACACAAAAGCTCACCTTTCAAGTCCATGGTGAGAGAAGGGTGTTGCTCAAGCAACTAGAACATAAGCTCACCTCTCAACTTAAACGAGAGAGGGGTATTGCCCATATTACTAGAACTCAAGCTCACTCCTCTAGACCAAGGAGAGAAAGGAGTGTTGCTCAACAAGGAAACCCTAAAACATGGTTCGGCCAACTAGGTGTAACTTAAGCAAGAAATTATCTTAGAACATTCATGGCCGATATGATCACAAGAAGACATGCAAGAATATAGAAGAAAGTATTGTAGTTAGGGTTAGGAGTTATGTAACCCGCCTTAAGCAAGCTCCAAGCTCCACCACAAGAAGGAGAACAAGCACTCTAGGGTTCGGCCACCACTAGAGGAAGAAGAAGAGTCCAAGGAGAAGGATCGGCCACCAAGCTTTGCAAAGGTAGAGGTGTCATTCAACCAAGGGAGAGGGGAACTAAGGAACTAAAGGGATCCTTAGTAAGAGAAAGGGGACACATATATAGGAGAGGATGGAGGAGAAACCAAGGTAAGACAAGGCAAGGTGTCGCCCACCTAGGGACACTTGTCCATGGGCAATGCCACCTCTCTATCTTGTCTTAAACACATGTCCAAGGCCATTGCCACATGCAAGCATCAAGCACCAAGTGTCCACTAGTGGTGACACAAACGAGGTCAAACGATCAAAGGGGGTCCATGGCCGACACACCTCAACTCCATGCCCGACAGCACCCTGGGCGACACACCTAGGCCGATACAAGGCACTCCTTCCTGACACAAGGTCCAACAAGGCAAGGGCAAGGCTCAAGCAAGGCATCTCAAGGCCCAACAAGATCATCCAAGCCCAAAGCAACTCCAGCAACGAGCCCAACCCTTCCTATCAACACTAGAGGAAGCAAGGAGAGAGAGGAACACTTCTCAAGGTGACAAACTTGCTCAACAACCCTATACTTGGGTTAATTGCAAGTAGCACCTCCAACTCTCAACAAAGCACAAACAAACCCTAATCACCACTAAAGGTGATTAGCAAGCAACTAAGCACCAGGGTTAAGCAAAGCAAATCGGATAAGCCCTAAATGGAGGTCAGGGTCCTTACACTTAGAGTGATTAGCTTTAGACTCCCGGCATCACAAGTGTATATATGGCATGTTTGGTTTTCTAGATTTGCCGTATTGGATTGTATTTCGGCATCCATATGCAGAAAGTTTATGTTTGGTTAATAGGATTTAGGAAACGGGCTAACCCCAAGATTTCTAGACATAATAGTAATCCTACATTTTAGTTTCCAACAACATTTTCCTGGGCACCAAAATCCAGCTCTGGTTGGCTGGTGGACCCAAAAATTAAGTCATGTATTTTACAGATCCAAGAAACCAAACATAAAATTTTGTATTTATAGGATTTTGACAATGTAATATTTTAAAAATGTAGGATGGCATAATTACAAGATTCTTGAAAATCCAGCAAACTAAACGTGCCCATATAGTGGCCTTGTGGAGTCTTGGGTGAAGTAGGGTTTTGTAAGGATTGAGACCCGAGAGAGGATATACTCCTCAATAAATTTAGGAATTGACCAACCTAATTCAGAACACTAACAAGTGTGCTGGAATAGGTGCAATTTTTTCTCAAAAGAATGTTATATAAGAATAGCAGCGGAATATATCTCATGACCATATTCAAAATAAAAAATTACACAATGAGCTCCCACTTGGGGTTACATGAAAGAAACAAATTTTCACTAAGCAGAGGGATGTCAAATTGATTTCAAGTCTACCTCCAAGAGTTAGCTCCGCTAATCCATGTTGAGAACATCATGTCAAGGCCTCCATGTACTCCACTTAAGGGGTTCGAAGTGTACCCCATAAAAGAAGACAATGTTGATGTTGTCAGCATGAAAATTCCGATATGATCATATAAATAGTGATTGAGAAATATTAAAAAAATGAAAATAACTTTCTTAACAAGGCTTCCCAAACCAAAAAGGAAAATGAACATCCAAATGGATACCAAAATCACATTCAAAGAAGATAATCAATAAGAGGGTTCCTTGACTTAATCAGTGTCATATCAATAATGTCACAAAATAGGAACAGATCTATGGTGAATAATAAGGAAACTAGCATATACTGAATACTAGATATGAACCCACAAATTACATACTCAGTGGAAAGAGAAACACAACTCAGTTCCAACTAAACATAAAATATTTTTGTAGGAGGAAGAAAATCTCACTACATGGTAGGGAAATAAAACTCAGTGCCTAATGTCATATGTGATAGGGGAATAATACCCAATTCCAAGTAGGAAAATAAAAACTCATGCATAATATGAAACATACCTATTCTGCAAGATAACCATTGGACTCTTCTGATAGTCAATATAATAATGAAGACTATAGTTCTATGTAACAGCTCAGATTCAGCTTTTGCATTGAATAAACACACCAATATGACTATTGCAAAGACACCTACAGAATAAAAAGTGGCCACATGCACTAAAACAATCATCGAGATGATCCACAAGTAAGGGAAGGGATACAAGCACACAAAATGGAAAGACTTCAAAAAGACACAATTCTGTCACAGAAGTCCCCAACAAATGACCTTGTCCAATGAATGTGGATTCTACTGCCTGGCTTGGATGACAGCCCAAGCCCTGATGAATATGAAGGTTGAAAGCATGCAACATGAACAATATTAGACGCTCTATGGAATATACACCAACATGCTCCTGCAATCAAAATGGGAAACAACTGAAAGCCAACAACCATAAAATAAGCCCATTATACGTACACCTTCATTTTTGACACTCCAAGATGGGGTGAATGATAAGTTTGGGGGAGGAGTTATAAATGAGAATGAGAGGTGTAATTTTTATCACTTCAGTCTAATTTTCACTTGTACAAATTCTTACCTTTACCTCTTGAACATTAGGAAATTTTGAAACAATTTTGAAAATTTTGAACCATCTCGAACAAACTCTTGATATAGTCCCCAGTTTTGACATTTCTCTATGTGATTTAACTTTTCCTCTACTTACTTGTTTGTCCTCGTTCTACGTTTTAGCATAATAATCGCTAGAGTGGTGCAAATGAGCTGCTAATTCACTTAAAAAGAAAAGGACACAACAATATGATTTTACTTCATTCTTACATCAAAATGTTGTGTAAAGGCGGAAGAACATCCTTGAATCTATGGAACCCCTAGAAATAAAGAGGACTTTACCCGCCCCTCTCCAGACCAATCTCCCTAGCCCGATATTACTAGCTAGAAAGTCTACATCTCCCACAAGAAGGAAACAACTACCCCTTCAAGTTTTAACTATCCCTTCCTTGGGATGAAAAGAGGCTTGGCCACCCAGAAATCCTACCAACCCCTTTCCCTATCCTAAGAGTATTGTGTAAAGATAAAAAGAAAAAAAAATCATAAGAGTTGTGCCTAAAAATATGTTGAAGGATTCCACACGATCGGTGTATTGCAACACTCATGAATGCAGATATATTGTGACCGAAAGTGGAATCTTGAAGCTGAATTATACCCACTCGCATTCCAAGGCAATCCTTGCACAACCACCTGACACTACATCAGGGCCCATTTGGGCAACACTATCTTTACGACAACCCATGTTTGAGGGAGACTGATGGGTGTAGGAAAACACAGAAAGCCTGACCTACCCAAACACGAAAGCTAAAACTAAAATAAAGCTAGGGTGTGAAAGTTATCCCTTGTAGAAATCGTTTATGGGTATAGATAGAAATCAAGGACAGGAAGATCATAGCGAAGGAGAGTCCTTTACTATAAAAGGCAGTGTCTTGGGTATAAAGTTGTGCAGCTATAAAAATAAAGGGGGAGATGAAAGTTCAGGAAGTGAACCAAGCCTATCACAAAGGATTTTTTTTCTATAAGGATGGAATAATCTGGAAATGGTGCATTCATAAAAAGAGAAATCATATATAGCTCATCACTTAATGGTTGAACGCTATCTATTAGCTAGAGGACATGCTACACTCTAAGTTTGGGGAGTTGATAACATCTCATTTTTGGAACATTTTGCATATGTTTTATTCCTATTTTAGTGTCCCTTTTATGGATTTTTCTATTTATATCAATATCCTTGGACAAAATTTGGATTTCATACCCCTTCCCACTCCATGCAAGCTCATACCATGTCGTGAGTGTGACATGATGGCCCATGGATGTCTCGACCGAGACAGAGCCAATGATCAGTAGTTCCATGTCGCGACCATGACACTAATCGTGATCGTGATTATCCGTCACGGCCACAGTACATGATGTTGACTAAGATCGGGTATCACAACTGAGATGGGGTCACAACCTAGACAGAAGAAACAATTGAGATCAAGAATGTCGTCATGAACGTGAACGTGTGACGACCTCTAATGGAGTTTGTTGTCGTAACAACGCCTTATCACTGTTACCGAGTCAAATATTACTACCACTAGTGAGTGTCACAATCGAAACAGGGGTCTCGGTCAATACATGCATCGTAACCATGATAGGATGTTAAATTGGTGGGTCGCACCTATAAATACCCCCCCCCCCGACTCCACACACAAGGGGGGGCATAAGATCATCAATAGCAACGAAGTGCTGCCAAACTCTTGGGCCATTCTAGTTCATCTCCATTGGTCTTGGATCTCTAAAGATGAAAGTTGGAGGAGAGAGAAGGTTTACCATCCTCTTCTTTGAGAGAAGGAGTTGCCATCTTCCATGTCCACTCTAGATCTAAATCTGAAGAAGTACAGTTGGTATATCACCTCCTTCTTTCGTCAGATCTATTATCTTCCCCATGTTGTATCTTCCCCACTTCATTATTCTTGATGTATCTACACATTTGTAATGTTGTTATGCTTCTCGTTAACATGTGTGTCTAAACACCTTACTTGGATTGGGAGTATCCACTAAGGATCTCCAAACATGTTTATACTTACATCCTTTTAAATACTCCTAGCAAGTATTATCTCCATAATCTTGTTCATAATGCTTCACTTGCATGATTAGCTACCATCTTCATATGTTTGACTGTTAATGCCTCGAAAAAGTAGTATTAATGTTATCTAAGTGTTATGGAGTTGCACGAATGCATGAAAATGTTGGAATAATAAAGCTAATGGTCATATGGTTTTCTTTGTAATTGTTTGTTTGCCATCTTGAGAGAGAAACAACCTTATAATCTAGATCTATCCTGAGCTTAAGAGCAGAGTGAATAGACATATATGATGATTTCTTTGTGATTGTTACTTCTTTCTTGTTTGATTTTATTCTCTTGTTTTGTTTATTTTCTTGTGCTTTCTTTGTTCCATTGGAGTATCTTTGTTCCTTAGGTAAAAACATCTTAAATGACCTTTTTGTTTGGTGTATTTGAGTCCAAGGTTCTATGTTCCTAGCACATAACAACCTTCTCCCTATGGTTCGACCCCGATCCACTACATCAGACCCCGTATAATAATTGTTGGGGGTTGAGTGTCAGGTTATATATCTAAGAGTCAGACTATTCTATATCCGCTCCATTTCAGACTTGTGATTTAGGCTTGTCAACCCTCCTAGAAAAGCACTAGAAAAAACCCTAGTTTCAGCATCAGAGATTAGGGGAACAAAGACCATACTTGGTTTTTGAAAAGCAAAGAATCATCTAGGAATAGAGAAACCTAAGTGTGCAAGATGCTTACTTAGAAGTCACTGAGACTAGGAGAAGTCTTTTCAAGACTCTAGGATAGACGAGGTACCAATCTAATCTCTGTAGTTGCAAGTTTTACAACTGGGGTCAAGACTCAACCATTTGACAGAAGCACAAGATTTTGAGTATGTAGAAAAGAAAGAAGGAGTTCTAAAGATGATTATGGAGGGATTAATTCCTAAAATATGGTAGGAGTCATTGGGATGAATCTACGGTGACTAGAAGATCAAGAAAAGGTTGTGAGGGCAACACATGATGATGCAGGTTCAATTGAGGATTAGGAAAGGTCTCCTAAGGTTTAATTGGGGTTATTGAGTGCTTAGGTTTATATTAGAGGTTTCAAAGATGAGTCTACAACTTAGTGGAACTGAGAATTGGGAGGGTATCTTTGAGGGTTTCTTATATAGAGAATACTAGGGTCTTAGTAAGGTCTTGAATTGCAATGAATTTCAAAGAGATGGAAAAAGAATCTCAAATATTGATGAAGAGGAGAGAGAGAGGGATATGGAAAATCAAAACTAGAATTATTGTGCATGGATGAATAATGAAAGGGGAAAAGGAATCAGGCAACAGATGCATTGTTAGATCAAAGATCAAGGGCGAGAAATTAATGTGAAAACTTAAATTTGTGGAAAATGAATGGGATAGGGAAAATAGCACAAAACCACATAAATAAAAGTATTAAAGGCATTAAGCAAAGTTTAGTTAAATTATTTATTATTTTCTTTCCTGGTTGGTTTGAGGGTTCAAAGAAGGTTCAAATAATTCCAAATTTGGCACCTAGGCTGATTTTTACATGTAAATCCCAATTTTATAGTTATTTGCCACTTTTAAGGCAATCATTCATATTATTTACTATTTTAAGTTTAGCTTATATTTTATTTATCTAATGAAGTTAAGGCATCTAGGATTATTCATTTATTATGAAACTTGTCCCATAAGAAAACTAAACCTTGAGGATTATGAATATTGGTTTATTTTCTTATTTTGAGGCTATATATTAGGTGATCTCATGGATTGGGGATACAAGGCATTCTTTTCATAATTATTTTGCAAAAAAATCTATTTACGGATGGTGTGTTGATACTGGATATGTCTCATGGATTGGGGATAAAAGGTGTTTTTTCCATTGGGGTTAAAAGGTGTTCTTTCTTCCATGAATTACTTTCCATGACTATCATATGTACCTACACTCATTATTAAATTCCAAATTCCTTTTTGGGATATTATCTTTCCAATTAATAAAAACCCACTATCCATTATGCCATTTAGCCTATTTATTCCCACTAGGATGTTTCCCCATTATTATAATAGATTTCGAACATTTATCCATATTTCATCTGAACCACTACATATTAATCCTATTTAGGTTGGACAACACAAACATAAAAACATCCACTTCAAAGTGGGCACATACTAATATATAATACCAACATGGACCAAGGCAAGATAGATATTAAGAGAATATACAAGTCCATAACAAGCAAGATAGTTCACACAAACCATGATATCAAAAGAATAGACATATGTGAAGGCCAAGGTCAACAGAATGATATGATATGTGAATTGCTCAACATAGAGGAATAGGGGATACCACATACATAAAGAGAGGAGAATTGGAAATTGCTCAATATAGAAATAATGTGGGATGCAATCATACCTTAACTTCAGAGTTCAAAGTCCAAGGTCACTTCTAAGTTCAAGCCTAGGCCTTCAAAGAACCTATTATGCATATATGTGGAATGAGGGTTAGGTTTCCATTAATTATTCAAAACCCTAAAAATCGCCTTTTTATTATTGTTGAATTAGGTTATCAAAACCATACCACATTTTAGTATATGCCATTAGGAGTCCAAAACATATTTTATTATATTTTTCAGACTTATAATTTATTAGTTATGAATTTTACAACTTATTGTCTTATTTAATTAGATCTATTGAAAACACATGTTATTAATCATGGGATTTAGTCATAAAAACTCATACCATTAGTTAGATCTTATTTTTCTTATTCTAACGAGTATTTATTCATATTTTTCTGACCAGTGGATTATTAGTTATTGATTTTACAAAACGGACCAATCAGAAACTAAGGAAAAGCCAACTCATCATTTGGCTAGTGAGAAATGAGGGAGAGAAAGAGCCTGATGTGGACCACTCATGGGTGGCCAAGTGGCCCGGGCCCACCTCCAGTGAGGCGCCAGAGTCAACATGCGGGAAGCAGACGAGCAGCGTAGAAAAGTTTGTACTACCCCCACGGAAAGCCAAAAATAAGGAAAGGTGATGAAGGCTAGAAACGGGAAAGAATAGGGGAGTTTCTTCCCCAACGCAGCCACACCATGGCTGATACACAGCAGCAGTAGCTTGCGAATGGATTTGGGGAAAGCTAGGTAAGGCTTTGATTTGTCCAAACAAGAGTGTAGAAACCAAGATGAGAAGCCCTCAAACATTACCTTTGACCAAATTCCAACGAAGCCTTGTGAGGAAGGAGATTCATGTGTAGGTAGCTCGGCCCCACTCTAAGGTTTGCGGAGGCCATACCCGAAAGCAGGGAGGGAAATTGAAGTTCAGGAATACATGATGGAGTCGTGGCAGTCACCAGAGTACCACCTATATATATAGGTTAGGAGGAAACATGTGTGAGCGTATAAAGTCCCCGAGAAGAAAAGCTTCATAATTGGGCAAAATGTATATAAAGGAAAGTACCGGTCAATCTATATCTTGTTAAAAGTATAATCTAACAACGAATCTTACCAAAGAAGAATCAATGAAAAGGACCAACTGTAGGCCGAGAAATCCACAAAACTCCAAAGATATGTACTGTTCACACGGCCTATTCCTACCCAAGGTAGGAGAAGACCTTTTAACCATCGTTGGGTCCATGATGGACCAGCTCATGCCCAGCCGTCCGATGGGGCGTGACACATGTATGTTTGAATCCCAAACAAAATCGAATAAAGTGTTGCATTAATTATTCTTCTTTTCTCTCTCTTCATTTGAGGGTGCAAACAAACTCCAAATTGGATAAAAAATTTCCCATATTCTAATTAAAGCATGTAGATTCTGAATATAAAATTAGTTTTGGATTTTTAGAAATTTTAATGGGTTAAATAAATGAAATCATATTTTCTCTTTCCTCCTTCATTGATGGCATTAGGATTATCCAAATTTGATGAAACTTGACCCACAAGTCATATTCAATGTGTTGAATATGAATTTGCCATCGATTTCACATGTTGGAGTTATTTGCTCACTTATTTAATATTTTGAAGGTTCTACACACTTTCTCTATCCTGATTTCACCTTTTAAGAAAACTTCTCCAAATTGGATGAAAATTCACCCAAAAGCTATATTTATTATGTAGATTACAAATCTAAGATTATTTTCCTCTTTTGGATTCATTATTATTTTATTTAATATTTTGGGGTACACACATCTCCTTTGCCACTTTTTAATTAAATGAATTATTATTATGTGAATAAAGTGAAACTTGACTCCCAAGGCGATTGGGTCCCAAGGAACACAATTTTAAACTTATATTTTGCTATTGGGATTTCTTTTTATGATATATGTCATATGGCCCATTAGTTCATTAATTAAGTTATGCATGTTCATATTACCTATAAATGCATTATGTGACATATTAAATTACATTAAGATGATACCTTCATGCATTAGGAACATCTCTTAAGCCTAACCTAAACCTCATTTGGCTAAGCCCAAAACATCAAACTAGGGTAGGGTTCGAGATCCAGTATGTTACAGCACCCATCAACAATGGAGACTTCCACAACACCCAAGAGACCCGACCATGACAATGAAACAATAGCTTCTCAAGTTTCATATGTGGGCCTCGAAGTACATTCTCACTCTCCAGGCCATTTTGGGGCAAGGGACGAGGAGCACCATCATAGATACATGAAACTATCAAAGAAGTTGTTCCAACCAACAAAGTTTTATCACGAGTCACCCTTCTATCAGATCGACATCTACAACAGACTGAAGGACATACTCACAACTACCAAGCTCTACAAGATCTACTTCACCTTCTCACACTCCTACATAGAGCTGACAAAGGAGTTCATTTCCTCTCTACAAAAGGTGTGTAACACCCATGAGGAGAGCAGCGAGTTTGCCAGAGAAGATAGACTTACGGCCCGCATCTACAACTCCAATTTTGTGATCTCTGAAAAGATGATCAACTAGATCATCAGTGATAATGAAGAAGATCAGAAAGCACTTGATGAGGGGGTAAGGATGGGTGAATAGGAAGATTTTGATCAAGTCCAACTGTGGAAGACTCTAATAGGTGAGCCCACCATCAAACCAAGATGTAAGGTCATAGTTGTACACTCCTGCTTCTGGAGAATAATCCAAAAGATAGTTGTCAGCATCCTTTTCACCAAGTACAAGAGTATCAACATCTATACTTAAGAGCTACAAGTCATGTGGAGCATCATGATCGAGAACCCCATAAACCTGGGTTGCTTCCTAATAAATAGATTGAATCTGATCAGGGAAGCAACAAAATAATACTGCATGGGAGGACTCATCAACCTAATCGTCGTAGGCCTTGGGTACCTGATAGAACCCTACAATCTTTCACTTACCCAAGGGGATGACAATATTGACATCAGTTTTCTAATTCGAGCTGGAATTCTAAAGAAGAACAATCAACAATTGTTGTATAGATTTACTAAAAGAGATATATGCCTTCCTCTGCCAGAATGTGTCCCCTATGACAAGGACAAATTGGTCTTCACAATAGAGGAACTACAGTCATTGACGACCCATAGTACAATGTTGTCACCTCCTACTACTAAAAAGACTGAAAAATCACTAGAGGGGGGTGAATAGGGTTTTATGATTATTTTAATATAATTTAACCAAAGCAAGCAACCACAAAAATATTGGATAAGGGGACAAGAATTTAGAGTGGTTCCAACCGTAGCAAATTACTAAGGCAGTCAATCCACTACCCGGTTGCTTACCCAACTGGGATTTTGAAAGAATTAAATTTTATTACCATGCAAGGATATTACATAAAATTACAATTCTTTCACCAAACCCTTTGGACAGCCTTCACCTAGAAGTAGTCTCACCAACCTTGAAGAAGCCTTCCTTGAAGTAACCTCAAGCTCCCCCTTGAAGTAGCCTTCCTCTTGAAGTAGCTTCCCGTTGAGACAGCCTTCTTGAAGTAGTCCAAAGTCCACCTTCTCCTCTTAAGAAGTCATCCCTCTCCAATCCACAGCCTCCAACCCTAGGAGTAGCAAGGAGAGTACAAAGGATAAAAAGGAACAAGAAGGAAAAATAGACATTACAATACCGTTGTAGCACAAGGCTTGATTTCCTATATCAAGCGTTTTGATCTCCTAACCAATGTGTATGAAAGTGTAGGTGTAGTGGGTAGGAGATGCAAGCCTATAGGACACAAAATTAGAGCAATGGGAATGAATAGCCAATTGTTGGAATTGCTCTATTGCTCACAAGAATGAATAGCCAATTACAAGTATATGCTCAAGTGTTGCACAAGTGTATATTGGGTGTCCTATGGCTTGTCCTATTTATAGGAATGGCCTATGGATGCTTAAGGATATTCTAGACACTTTCTAGGGGGTTCTAAGTGCTCAACTAGTCGTTAGGTATCCATTAGTTGTACTAAAAATGGCTAGTTAATTAATCCTGAAAAGTGCAGACATAGACATTCTCGGTCGAGGAATTTTCGACCGAGATCCTAGTCGGTCGAAGTTTTGTCAACCGAGGGACTGTCTGGAGTCAAGTGTATATAACGTTCTGATCCAACTCCCAACTACTTTGTCTGCTGTGTCTAACGGCTACCTGGGTCATTCTCAGTCGAAGAGTTTTTCGACCGAGAGTGTCTCGGTCGAGAAGTTTGTCGACTGAGATTGACCCTGGTTCAATGTTTTAAGCTAAGTACTGAGTGTGTGTGTGAGTGTGCAGTTATGACACTATTGTAGGGGATGACCTATCTAAGTGTTGTGATTTGTTAGGGAAGATCTAACACTTGATTTACATGATGTCTAAGTACTTGTACATTATATACTTGTACAAGTTTTTACATTTGATTACAATCATGAATTAAAGCAATTTTTGAGCATATAGATCTTCCAAGTAATTTGTCATCCACCTAATTCCTCCAACACTCAAGTAGCATGTTAGATTCACAAGAATGAAATGTTTGTCATCATCAAAACAAAGGGATTATACTAATGTCAATTTAGCCAACAATCTCCCCCTTTTTGAAGATGACAAACATTTCCTAAATACAAAATAAGGAAATATAAATTATATGAGTTTCATACCTGAAGTTTACCTTTTGTAGCCATTCTTGTTTTGCAAGTGTGTACTGGCCGAGATATTATGAAACACTTTTTATTTTATGTTTTTGATTTTATATTATTTCTCCCCCTTTGTCATTTCAAAAAGATATCCAAGATAATCATTTAGTATGACTTTTTATTTATCCCCCTTAATTTTATGCTATGCTCCCCCTAACTAAGATATTCAGTTTAAAAAAATAGGGAATAATATAAGTGTAAACTATTTATTATCAAATTTAGCCACAATTTGTTTCTCAATCATTTGCAAAGGATGTTAAGCCTTGAAATGATATGAGGTCCTTTTAGATCTATGGCATATGTATTTTGATTTCTCATCCATTTTACAAGGGATGTTAAGCCCTGAAAATGACATGAGAATCCTTTAAGCTTATAGTAGAATACATGTATGTATCTCTACTAAGATTAAGTGCAGTAAAATGATGTACAAATAAGCATTTTGTCAAGCTTATTTTAGGTTGACCTTGACTTCGACCATGGCGCCCCCTGGTTAACCTTGATTTCAACCAAGAGGCAATTTCTGCAGATTTCCAATTTGAACATTTATATGTGAAGTATAATTTCTACAGATTTTCAATTTAAAATGCATTTGTGCCATGAAGTTTTACTGTTTATGCAAAATGGCATCTTCACATGAGCTGAATCACAATGATGAAAAACAATATCCATTCATGGTTTGTATATATGGATCAAAGGTTTTTGTAGACAAACCAATGAAAACATAATGATTATGGCACAATAATTATGATAGAACAGTAAAAGTATATCCACAATACAATGATCAAGATGGAAGCATGTAACTTCATGAAATGCAATGATTATGACCATTTAAATTTTAATACACATGGTTCCTACATGGATAGACCAAGAAATACTTAGGATAAACCATGTGGACTATGATAAAATAGTAATTTCCTTGATTATACCAATCATGGTGCATAATTTTCAATTTTAAACCATGTAAACCAAAATAATCTTATGCATGATTCATGGATTTTCAATTTTAAGACAAACCATGAACAGGCTTAATAAACTTTTTCAATCAATGAATAAGGTTTGTTCAAAAATCAGTCTTCATATAATACTTTTTGCAATATGTTTAAGGATTTCATATTCATAATGTTATACCTTAAAACATGATGCAAAATATCAATATGTCTTGTTTCAAAGATGGTCTCCAAGATTTATTCTTGATTTTGCATATTAAATCAATCATTAATAACAAATTGATAGCAAACTAAATTAATTGAAAACAGGTTCAGCAGAACTTGATTCGGTCGAACTGTTTGTCGACCGAATTTATCTCGATCGACTATTTCTCGACCGATAATGTTGTTGTTTGTACAGGTTTTATCAGATTCATTGCAAACTTGAAAACAGTAACCTTCTCGGTCGACTATTTCTCGACCGATAATGTTCTCGGTCGAACAGTTTCTCGACCGAGAAAGTTTTTGTACTGTTTCAGAATTGTTTTCAGTAATTGTTTCCAAGTAAATCAAGAATATGAAAGTTAAAGCTTGATTGTGTTGAGATATGACAACATATGGAATCGAGAATTAGTTTAGGTCAAATCTCAACTAGTCAAATTCAAACTTCTAAGTTTTAGGAAACCAAGCTAGATCATCATTCCTTTTCTTTTATGGGCATGAAAAAGAGTAGTATCCAAGAGGCAAGCAATAATGACAACTAATAGAGTTAATCTCATTTCTCTTTCTAGGAGTTGAATTGTTCTTGGGTACATACATGGATTGATTCTTTAGCACTTCTGTCCTTCTCCAACTAGGTTTTTGATAAGATTTTCCCTTAGTCTTATAACCTAGTCCTCTTCTTCCAATTTGACGATAAGAATCATTTAAGATATTATCAAGAATATTATTGTTACTCAAGCTACTCACTTTTTGTTGTAACTTCATAATCTCATCTATTTTCTTCTTGATATCTAATTTTTCTTGATCTAGATTAGATAACAAAGAATCTCTTTCTTTCACAATAATATCATAATCTAGATGTGTACACAAAATAGGTTGTTTTTTATGATCATTTACTTGAGTTTGCAAGTTTAACTTTTCAAGGGAAAGAAGATTGCAATTTGCTTCTATAGATTTCATCTTAACATCATAATCTTCAATTTCAGATGTGAGAGCAAAAAGTTTAGCATTTAACTCATCATTTACTTTATTTGATTTCTTAAATTTCTTCTTGCACTAAATATATTTCTCATGTGTATCTTGAAGATAGCAATTAGATCTTCTTTTTATAGATCAAAAAGACTTACCTCTTCTTCTTCTTCTTCTTCTTCTTCATTTGTTGTAGTAATAAGACATTCTACTTCTTCTTTTCCATCATCACTATCATCACTTGAATCATCCCATGCAGCTTTATATGCTCTTTCTTTCTTTTTGTGAGATGATTTCTTCCCTTTCTTGAGTTTTGGACAATCACCTTTCATGTGTCCCTTTTTGCCACATTCAAAGCACCTGGAAGAAGAAACAGTAGGAGTTTTGTTAGTTTTAAAACTTTTATATTGCTTACCGTTTACAATGAGAATTTCTTCTTCACTATCATCTTCACTTGTGTCATGACCAATCTTGGTTGATGCTTTGAATGCAATGTCCTTCTTTTTCCCTTGTTGAAGTTCACGTTCTCGTCTTTCTTCCTCTTCTAAAGTTGCCTAATGTGCTTCTAGGTTGCCAATGAGTTGCTCCATCCTTAGTCGGGTGAGGTCATTTGCTTCTTCAATGGAAGTCACTTTGGGCTTATATTTGGGAGGAAGAGATCTAAGAATCTTTGACACCTGGTCTTCCTCACTAATCACTTTGCCTAAAGCATTCAAACCATTTAAAATAGAAGAGAATTTTGCATACATTTCACTAATAGATTCATTTTGATCCATATGAAATTGTTCAAATTTCTGTTCAAGCATTCCGATTTTAGAATTTTTAACTTGAACAGTTCCTTCATATGTTATAGATAATCTATGCCATATCTCATAAGCTGTTTCACAATTTTATATTCTATTAAACTCACCAACGGAAATTGAGCAATAAAGTATACTTACAGCTTTTGCATTCATTTGGGCAGACTTTACCGTATTGACATCCCAATTTGCATACTCCGTTTGAGGAAGTTCATAAGGAGTTGATACCATTCTCCATAAGTCCCAAATGATTCCTTGGAAGTAAAATTGCATCCTCCTCTTCCAGTAGGTGTAGTTAGTTCCATCAAAAGCTGGAGGTCTAGCCACGAGTGTTCCTTCCAAGTTGAGGTTGTTGAGCAACCCGTCACCCATTCTTCAAGACTTTGTTAGAGTTCCTTGAAGCCCTGCTCTGATACCAATTGAAAAACCACTAGAGGGGGGATGAATAGGGTTTTATGATTATTTTAATATAATTTAACCAAAGCAAGCAACCACAAAAATATTGGACAAGGGGACAAGGATTTAGAGTGGTTCCAACCTTAGCAAATACTAAGGAAGTCAATCCACTACCCGGTTGCTTACCCAACCGGGATTTTGAAAGAATTAAATTTTATTACCTCACAAGGATATTAAATAAAATTACAATTCTTTCACCAAACCATTCAGACAGCCTTCACCTAGAAGTAGTCTCACCAACCTTGAAGTAACCTCAAGCTCCCCCTTGAAGAAGCCTTCCTCTTGAAGTAGCTTCCCATTGAGACAGCCTTCTTGAAGTAGTCCAAAGTCCACCTTCTCCTCCTGAGAAGTCAACCCTCCAAATCCGTAGCCTCTAACCCTAGGAGTAGCAAGGAGAATACAAAGGATAAAAAGGAACAAGAAGGAAAAATAGAAATTACAATATTGTTGTAGTACAAGGCTTGATTTCCTATATCAAGCGTTTTGATCTCCTAACCAATGTGTATGAAAGTGTAGGTGTAGTGGGTAGGAGATGCAAGCCTATAGGACACGAAATTAGAGCAATGGGAATGAATAGCCAATTGTTGGAATTGCTCTATTGCTCACAAGAATGAATAGCCAATTACAAGTATATGCTCAAGTGTCGCACAAGTGTATATTGGGTGTCCTATGGCTTGTCCTATTTATAGGAATGGCCTATGGATTCTTAAGGATGTTCTAGACACTTTCTAGGGGGTTCTAAGTGCTCAACTAGCTGTTAGGTATCCATTAGTTGCACTAACAATGGCTAGTTAATTAATCCTGAAAAGTGCAGACAGAGACATTCTCGGTCGAGGAATTGTCGACTAAGATCCTAGTCGATCGAAGTTTTTTCGATCGAGGGACTGTCTGGAGTCAAGTGTATATAACATTCTGATCCAACTCCCAACTACTTTGTCTGTTGTGTCTAACGGCTACCTGGGTCATTCTCGGTCGAAGAGTTTGTCGACCGAGAGTGTCTCGGTCGAGAAGTTTGTCGACCGAGATTGACCCTGGTTCAATGTTTTAAGCTAAGTACTGAGTCTGTGTGTGAGTGTGCAGTTATGACACTATTGTAGGGGATGACCTATCTAAGTGTTGTGATTTGTTAGGGAAGATATAATGCTTGATTTACATGATGTCTAAGTACTTGTACATTATATACTTGTACAAGGTTTTACATTTGATTACAATCATGAATTAAAGCAATTTTTGAGCATATAGATCTTCCAAGTAGTTTGTCATTCACCTAATTCTTGCAACACTCAAGTAGCACGTTAGATTCACAAGAATGAAATGTTTGTCATCATCGAAACAAAGGGATTATACTAATGTCAATTTAGCCAACAAAGACAACTGCTAAAAGGTGAGCGATACATGTAGCCATATAGTAACGTGAGACACCAATGCCTAGCATTGAAGAGATCCCCGACGTGGAGGTTGCACAAGTTATGCCAATCATTCAAGTGGATCAACTCAGTGTGAACGGTGAAACTCCTTAGGAAAGTGACATGAGTTTTGTCCAGCACCTGAATCAAGTGCTAGATGTTGGTGAACAAGTGTATGTCCATCCTATCGCTTAGCAAACCCCACTGGTGGATATCGAAACAGAAGACAATGCAGTAGACCTCCAACATGTTGTGTCTTCCTCCTCATGTATCAATACAGAGGTGGGTGACACAATTGATAATGCGCCGCTACCTTGAGAGGAAGCTACCGATGAGCCAACTGTTATTCTGGACTTCAACCCTCATCAAAGTGGAGGGTCAGCAAGCCACATTCCTGTGACACCAGCAAGAAGCGGGACTGCTAGCCACAACCACTCACCAGCTCGCCTTCCCCCTTTGGGGCATGCCTTCAGTCTCAAATTCGAGTATCTCAGGGAGGTAAGCTACAAACACTATGATACCTTAACTTCTTAACTTGTCAATTTTAGGTGTTTCGAAGGTTGTTGGGGATGCATGAGCGTGAGATCCTAAGTTTGATCATCCTTCGTAACCAGCTAGAGACACTAAAGCATACTATACAAACCGTCTCCAGCGTCTTGATGCAATCGAACGAAGACATGAAGAAAGGAGCAAGTATTTTCAAGTTCACCGCTTGAGATGTTCACCTTCATCTTCCTCTAGATCGAGCGGCCCATCCCATATCTCTTCCACACCCCCTGAAGTATCTGGTCCAACAAAGCGTCCCACGAGAGGCTATGGGATCAACAGGTCAACCCCCACCTTTCGAGACTCTGAGATCTTGAAGATGGTAGAAGATTACGACGATGTAGAAGCAAGATACGGTCTCGCCTCACCCTTCGAAGAAAGCCATCCTGGATGGGGTTTGAATGACATTCCTAAAATCCCGATGGATCTCCGAATGACTAGTGGACCCCTCCCAGACTTAATGGACTGGGACATTCTGATAGGTAGTCAGCTAGCAAACGTCGAAATTGCAATAACAATCTCTCCACTTATGAACAATGAGGAGTTGGATGAAATCTTTGCCAACATTGCAGAAAATTCATCTGAAGGAGAAGAAGATAACCTACACATCAAAATATATACACAACCCCCACGGAGAAAGAATTTAGAAGAAGAACAGTTTGTTTCACCATCAATAATCTCCAGATTCAACATGTCTGACTTTGACAAAAACACTATTGGTCACCTCACCATTCACGACCAGCATATCCTAAATAGGATTCTAAACCCTAAGTTGAACGAAGAAACTGTCATATGGGGTAATGGATACTCCTGTCTACATTGACAAGCATTGAAGGATATGTTTTGCCCAAATGTTGTAGTCATCAAACGTCTTTTCCGAGTGTTGGAGGGTGCTATTCTAGAAAGTATAATTCTGAATCCAAGCATGTGTCCAATCTACAATGTCACCCCTATTCTGGCCAAATGACTACTTGCTGGAAAGGATAAATCACCACATGTGGAGGATATGTTGCTTTATGTTGAAGATCACAATCCCAGACTAGTACTAGTCCCACACAAGAACAGGAAGCATTGGTTCCTTTATATAGAAGATCTTCTCTCTCATCACATATTCTTATACAACTCTTGTAATGATGAACTTTCCCATCAAGACCATCATTTCCTCCACCAAGGAGATAGTTCTCTACAACTGCTTCCACTCAAACTCCATTGGGTCATCAAAAGAAACATCCAACAACATAGTAGTTGTTGGAACGACTTCTCAATCCAAAACTTTCCTATCCAATAAGACCCGGGTAGAGGCAACAACGCTTTTATCATCATGCATGCCATCGATCTCCTCAACAACTCAAGATATATGTTGCAGCTCCATGACACAAATTTATTCTGGCTTAGGGGATTATATGCAATGATGTTGATCAAGGATGAACGTTTATTCCACGACCCAGAACTTTTGGATAACCTCTTAGAGTTAAACAATAATGATCCTTCACCACCACATCAAAACCAACCAAGGGTGGAAGACCAACAACTGCATTTCCAACACCAAAATAGATCTAGAAAGCAACTAAGGGACATGCATAATCCGCATGATCAGGATGCCACAACCCCTCCAACAGTAGTTCCGAACAAACAAATAGTTGTCAGCATCTCTAAAACCACAATCAGCAACTTTGACCGTCACTTGCAATACCTTATTCCAAGAGCCAACCAACCATATTCTGATACATCTTGTTGATTCCAACACTATGGATTTGATCTATGATAAAGACTCCATATTCGTTCCTACTGATGACCTTAGAGACATGATAAATATCAGTGGATGCCTTGCCATGACACTAGTAGAACCTTACATCACTATCTTACAGCCAAAGATTGGCTCATCCTGGATTGCACATCCAATGCTCTTCAATGATGTCTGCCTCGGTGATGAATTGGGAGCACGCAGTTTACTTCAACAATAGTTAGAAGATCAACTATCACCATAAATTTTTCTTCCTATGCTGCATGACAACCACTGGACACTTCTCATCCTTTCCACCAATATCTGTTGCGGCATTTTCTATAATAGTTCTTATTCCCATGTGACTGAAGTGCTAGCCTTTGACTCAAAACCGAATACACCTCTTGAAAGATTAGCATGAGAGTTTTATCATGAAGTGGTTGAGATTGTGAAGCCTTATACTATAGACCATGTAGTAGCATGGCATGATCTCTATTTCTGTCACCGCAGTCCGCAACAAATTCTTATATCCAATGATTGTGGCCTCTTCATTCTGTAATGGATATACTCTGCCGCTACTTTGAACCAATGCCCTAAATACTGCCATGACGTCGATTATCATAGCCTTCATGGACAATAGGTCATGGAGTTACTCTCTTCTGAAGGGGCAAAGGCAAACCAACCTCATTGATCTATACTGACCCTTTCTTATATCTCCATACCACTCTGAGACAGAGCTTGGGGTAAGTTTGGGGGTGGTCCCTATAGCATCAATGAGGGAAGTATTCCTACAACTTTTTATTCTACATGTCTAAAATCTGTACAAAAACATTGAATAGTAATTGGAAGAGACGCTTATCCCATTTGTTGTTCATAAATTGTTAAAATTGCACATTTATTTGAACTCATGGTATAGCTTTTTATTTGTCTCTCTGCACTTAAAGTTGTGAATATTTTGATTTTCTCTCTTGAAAATGAAGTGTTAAACCACAAGGACTATAACTTTGCCTTTATTGTAAAAGAATATTAATCTTATAGTTTGATACGTGCATCTATGAAGAAAAGAGCTACCTAAATAGTGAATATCTCACCTTATGTTGTTCGGGAAAAAAACTTGTTTTCTCAATGGAAATCATTTTTAGGTATGGAAAATCTGAGGCAACGGTACATAAGATGTTAAATTATTTATCTAAAGATTTCTAGTTTGGACTATAGGGACCATTTTCCTATTAATGGACCCATACTTGAATGGCCCAATGAAAACCAAGAAAAACCCAAAAAGCCTTGACACACTTGTTCTCTCAAAGGAAATTATTTTTAGGTATGGAAAATCTGAGGAAATGGTATGTAGGATGTTAAATTACTACTCTAAATCCTTCTAGCTTGGACTGGGGGACCATTTTGCTATTAACAGATCCATACTTGAATGACCCAATGAAAAACAAGAAAAATCCAGAAAGCCTAAAGCCTTCCCAAAATTTCCACCTTTTTCGTCTTATCCATGATATAAAGTTTGGTGTGAAAGCTAGCTTGATATTACATGCACAAAAGTTTCACAAAAAGATTGATTTTGTGCTGCCAAATTAAAAGCAAAGTCAATACACTCGTGGTCTGACTTAATTTTCTTTAGACATTTCAAAATTGACACATATTTTTTTATATTTTGCACCAGTCTGTACGGAAAATTTTAAAACTTATCTTATAGTTTGAGGACAAGCAAATTGCTAAGTTTGGTGGGGTTGATAATACCCATTTATAGATCTTAGAACATATACTTTATATCAAAAATAGTCTCAAACTTTCGCTTCCTCCTCATTTTTGTGCATATAATTAGACAAAATATGCTTTTTGTACCTTCTGATCATTTTTTTATCTTTCAAAGGACTTTCTGACCTTTTATGACAAAAAGAGAACCCATATATCTAAAGATATTATATATAGAAAATATATTGGTTTTATCACCAGCAACCCAATACACCTTCCTTAGCGAGACAAGCACATAGTAAGTCGGCACCCGTATGAGCACCCCAATACCCAAGCATGAGACGAATGCATCAATTGTTGGTCATAATCTGGGATGCACAGAACCCAACACACGACAACCCATCATGAATATGTCACAAAATGATCAAAAGCACAACAATAGTTGAGAACCAGGACAAATTACAACCCGGTATGGCCATAGCCCAATACAACAAACAATCGTGGCGGTTATTGAAGCAAAAAGTCGAGACCACCATATTGGGCATCAACTACATCAGTAAAACTGACAACGGAAACAAAAATGATACAATCCAAGAACCGAGATTCACAACATCCTGCCACGGGCACCAGAACATAGTCACAGGACATGTGGACCAATTAAATGGGACCTCTTAAGTTCACGCTACCTATAAATAGCTTGAATAGTGTACGGAGAATGGGGGGATTACTGGAGACTTTTGCCTAAAAAGTGGAGACGGTGTCAAGTAAGGTTCTGAGGGTCCACCAAGTGATCATTTAGGTGAGAATGCTCTTATTCTGAGAAAGATGGAGGGCTCATTTAGGGATCATTTTCATAATAACATGCAGACATTGAACTATCCTTGAGAGAGATGTCGGTTCTTTACCTTGAAGCCTCCCTGAGTGTGTTGGGTTGCCTTTTGACTTCTAAACCCGATAGGGTTGGTCCAGATAGAGTAACTTGACACAGAAATGATAAGAACTGGGGCAGTGTTAGTCTGGCATGGTCATGACCTGACACGGTCGTAACCCACCATGGTCATGGCCCAACACAGTCATAACCAGGCACAGTCATTTTCAGACACAATCGTGACCTGACACGGTCTAGACCGTTACTAGTTCCCATTATTGTCCTAGCTCAGTCTCGGGTGTTAGCTACTATGCATATCAGTTTTATCAATCAAGGAGACCAATACATATCTTCCCTTTTTACATCTATTATCTTTATTCAGAAACACATTGTAATCGAACCAATACATTTCATATTAGTGCAAATTAATTATTATTCCTCGCATAGTTCCTCTGTATGACTTTATTATGTTGATTGATTTCTCTTGCAATCGGGTTCTATGCTCTCATTTTTGTTTCATGTGTTTGACTAGCTACTAAAACATGATTCCCATCCCGACCACCTTTGAGAGAAGAAGGTCACATACAAATAGAGCTTGGTATAACTCTGGAGTATGAGAATACCCAGAGTTAGAGCTTTTCTCAGTTTTTATTTCGCATGAAATCTCTGATTAGTTTCCTTGAGAGAGGGTTCTAAGATTTGGTTTTTCCCTAACACCATTTTTGAGAGAGAAAGGTGTGAAATATAAATCATTGACATTTGCAAGGTCATTATCTTTCTTTGCATTATGCTCAAAATGTAAATATTAATCCCCTAGTTTCCTTTACTAAAATATAAAACTTTCCTAAAAACTGTCAAAACCCCAAAAGCACCCAAAACCTTTTTTCTATGGGTAACTCCCTTTTGGAGATAGTTTTTGTTCCATTCTTTATTTTTTTGTTACCTTGGTACGCTTCGTAGCAAGCCTTTACCCCTATAAATCTTTTGACGACTTCGACACATCAAACTTAGTTTATGAAACATTTATTCTACACATCCATGTGTTCGACCCCGAACTGCTACTCTGACCCCGTACTAGTTGTGGGCATCTTGTACATTCAAGTATTATAAATTGTAAAAGACTGATAACCTAGAATTGTTTCCTTTTTTAACCCGCGTTTAAGGATTATTACACACTTCTTGTTGAACTTCACTCCATTCTCCAAGGCATCAAGATTGGAGCAGAGAACAGACTGCAAAAAGCAACATTGGTCACCAATTCTCTAATGGCAAAACAGCTCATTCATGATGACAGACACAATTGGGGAAAGTATGGACCTATGTGTTTCATAATTATGGAAGCAAGTACACTTATACTAGACCTCAACATCATTCACAAGCCAAGAAGATTCAACTCATTAGTTGATATGCTAGCTAAGTTCCTACTTAAGCAACCAACAATCACTGTAATGGATAATCCCCCTGCCTGCATCAGGACATTGTATGAAAATGAAGCCAAGGAGATAAATGACCTAGTTATCGGGTCACATCCTGTAGACAAATTAGTTAATGAATAAAGGAGTTTCAGAAGAAAAAAACATAAGGTGGGTAGTCTTAATAAATTTTTAGGATGAAATTTTTTAACGTGGGTAGAATTGTAACATCTTGAAATTTATTTAAATGATATAGAGTTCTTAATGGGGTTTTAGGATGAAAGTTAAACACTAGAATTAATGGAATAGTTCCAATTTATAAATTTCTTTTTGGAAAAGTAATATACTTTGTTCCTTTATGCATTAAATGACTCATCATTATCTATATATGAAAAGAAATGGATATGACTCTTATTTTCTCTCTCCTATGATAATCCTTTACATAAACATAAAGGATAATGAGTAGGCCCTAGATTAAATAATTGTTGACCTAGAGGTTATACATTGTGCATATTTTGATAATGACTCAACCATTCCATTCATATGTATCTAATATGTGTATTCAAGATTGATCTCAGGTGTTAGGTACATGAAAAGGATCAAATTACACAAGCCCTATCTTGTCCAAATTCAAGTCAAATGTAATGCAAGTGTGCTAATAAGCAAATCCCTTCAAATGACCTTAGAATAATTTTGTAATCACTTGTATTGATGATATGAGTAGTAACTAAGATGAGAAAAATATGTGGGACACTTAGTATCAAGTTTTAATCACTTTTTAGCCAATTTAGAAAATTGATCACAGGCTGTTGATCGGTCGAGTTTCAATCTCGACCGATCCCATGGATCAATTTTCTGATGATGTGCATCGGGTCAAGTTGTGCATTCACAGAACTCGACCGAATGGCTTACTGACCAAATGTGATTTTAACTCATCGGTTGAGTTTCCCAGGACAAACTCGACTGATAGTTTGAAAATTGGGTTTGTCTTTTAGCCGATCGATTGAGTTACCTTTATTGAAACTCGACCAAATGTATTGTACGAAAAATATAGAAAAAGTGATTCTAACCATTGGTGACTTGTTTGGACAAAAACAGATCCGTTTCCTTGAGCAAAAAGGGCTATATTTCGGACCTAAGTGTTCCCCAACTCAAGAGAGCACCCCCATCTATAAATAGGACCCCTTGGAATTCATTCTAAGATTGCTCATTCACTACATACAAGGTTCTTACTATAGTTGAGTGTGCTACTACTCCTTGAGCCCCTTTCTCTCTCTAGTTTACACATTATTTCATGATTTGTGAGTGAGTTAGGATTATTGTAAGAGAGCTCCACCTTTGTGCATGTAAAGTTCTCAATCTTCCACTACTTCCCTATCCCCTTCTCTCATGAAGAAAAGTTGAAGCAAGCTCCATCGAGTGAAGAGGGAGCTCTAGTTGGTCCTCTTTAAGGTTGATGAAGAGGTGGTGATTTTCTCCAAGTGAAGGAGAAGGCAAAGGTTGAAGATCTAAGAGGAGAAACAAATTCCTTCAAGGAGGAACACTTGATCTTGGGTGGGTAAGACCTAGGTGAAGGCTAAAAGCTCAAGCTAAGTGGGTAAGTTCCTTATTAAGGTGGAAATATCCTTGTGGTTGGATGGGTAAGTCCTTTGGTGGTCTATTACTATAAATATATGTGGTGATATAACAGAGAAAAGTACTTGCAAAGTCCTAGAGGTTGACATGTCTAGGTTGTAGACTGACTCACTTCTAGTTTGAAGTGTAGAACCACTCTACATCCCTTTGTCAAGTGCTTGCTATCAATCTCTCTCATCCTTGCTATGCTTGTTAGATAGGACTTCAAATTTCCATTAAGATTTTGCTCCTAATTAATATAATTTGAAGGTCTAATCTATTTTGTGAGAAATTTTGTATCTCTATTCACCCCCCCCCTCAAGAACCCTTAGATCCAACAAGTGGTATCAGATCCAAGAATCTTCTCCAACAATCTCCCATGAGATGAAAAGATGGGAGACAACCTACTTAGTTCACTCAACCTAAAGGGAGACTTCTCCATGCGCCCTCCAGTCTTTGATGGCACCAACTTCCTCTATTGGAAGAGGCGGATGTAGTTCTACATTTAAGGGATGAACTTTGATATGTGGAAGGTGATGGTCACACCTTACAAGGAGACAACTGGAGTTGTTTCTACATGGAGTGAAGCTGCTCTCAAGGAGGTTCAACTCAATGCAAAGGTCGTTAGAATCCTCTACGCAGCCCTCACCCCCACCGAGTTCAATCAGATTTTATCATGGGACAGCACATATGAGATTTGGGACAAGTTGTACATCACATATGAAGGCACAAAGCAAGTCAAGGAGGCAAAGATCTACACGTTGAAAGGCCTCCTAGAGAAGAACGAAGGCATTGTGGATATGTATTCAAGGCTCACTGTCATCATCAATGGGTTTGTTGCATGGAGAAATACTTTGGATAGAGGCGTCATCAACTCAAAGATCTTGAGAACTCTTCCAAAGAGATAGGAGTCAAAGGTCACCTCCATTGAAGAAGTGAGGATCCTTGGTGACATCCCAATTGAAGAACTCGTTAGTAATCTTTAAGCCTGTGAGCCTAGACTTGACAAGCAAGAAGAAGAAGCTAAGCAAGAAGAGAAGGAAGCTAAGAATATCAAAGAAAGTTCTTTCAAAGCAAAAGTGGAGGTTGTTATCCTTCAAAAAAAACTTGCATGTCGGACTTCTTCCCCTCCTCTAGTGAATATGAAGGCTCTAGTGAGCATGAAGCCAACTACACCAAGGTTAAGCATTTCAAGGGAAAGCAAGCCTCCTCCTCCTCTACTTCGAGATGCTACAAGTGTGGTCAAAAGGGGCACTACAAGAGTGAATGCCCAAAGTCAAGAAAGTCTCACCACAAGAGAAGCTCAAGGAAAGAAGAGGATTACAAGAAGGAGAGCAAGCACAAGAGGAAAGACAAGAAGGAAAAGAGACATAAGAATGTAGCTCATGTGGTTTGGGAAGCTTCATCTTCAAGCAGCTCTAGCTCCGAAGAAGAGGTAGAGTGCCACCTTGCTCTCATGGCCTCTACAAGTGAAGATATTGGTGAGGTAAGTGAGGTAAGTTTGCATGAATGACCTACATAAGCTATTATTGGCATGCTTGTTACTACCCATTCTTCTTTTGTTAAATGTAAATCTAAAAGAAAACAGTTAGGACAAATCATTGAAGATCTATATGCTAAGATTGAAATTTTAGAATTGAATGAGAAAACCAACCATGAGAGTATTGATAATCTGCAAGGGCAATACCTTGATCTTGAACTCCACTACAATGGGGTTGAAGTTGAGAATGGTATCTACCTTAAGAACATTGAAAATCTTAAGGAAGAGAACCAAAATTACCTAAAAGAACTTGGATTCCTTAACACTGAAAATACTGAGTTTAAGTTGATTATTGATGCTCATAGAGAAGAGAGAGATGTTTATCTCAAAGAGATTTAAATGCTAAAATATGAAAATGTTAAGTTTCTTAGTCAAGTAAATGATCTATCTTCTAGACTTTTGTTGCCTAGTGTTAATATTGATGCCATCTCTCTTGAAAAGGATTCATATCTTACTAAAGATTTATGTCTTGAGGCTGATCTTGTGCATGCTAGGGATCACATATCTACTTTATCTTCTACTATTGTTTCTTTGAATGATGATAACCATAGATTGAGGGCATCCCTGTAGAAATTCTTTATTGGGAAGAACTCCCTAAATGAAATCCTTGATCATTCTACCCAACAAAGTGGTACTAGTGGTTTGAGATTTGTAGGGGGAGACCCAAAGGGAAAAAGTAAGGCCAAAGGTAAGGAAAAGAGAAAGGAGATCTCTTTCTTTGTAGGAGAATCTTTGGGTACTAAGAATCCTATGGTTTGTTCTTATTGCAAATGTGATGATCATTATTCCACTTATTGTCCTTACAAACCTAAGGGTACCAACCCAAAAATGAAATGGGTCCCCAAGCTAACTCCGGATCCCAAGGTTTATGTTGGGAACCAAAATTCTCCTTTCTTGTAGGGAAAAGATAGATGGATTGTTGATAGTGGCTGCACAAAGCACATGATCGGTGACGTAAGCCGTTTCAACAATTTCATAGAGAAGAAAGAAGGATTTGTCACCTTTGGGGACAACACGAAAGGTAAAGTCAAAGGTGAGGGTGATGTAGGTGAATCTTTATCCATCAAGAATGTTATTTTTGTGGATGGCCTACATCACAATTTAATAAGTGTTAGTCAACTTTGTGATAACGGTTACCTTATACTATTTACTACTTTTGAATGTTTAATTCTAGATTCCCTCACCTACCAAGTTATATATAAGGGAACTAGAAGTGGTAATCTTTATGTTATTACTCTTAACTCTATTAAGAATGTGGTTGGTAGATGCCTTGTAGACAATTCGAATGATATTTCTCTTTGGCACCGCCGGCTTGGTCATGTAAATATGCATCAATTAAAGAAGTTGAGCAAAAATGACTTAGTCAAGGGACTTCCTAAATTGGATTTTAAAAAGGATGAAGAATGTAAACCTTATACACAAGGAAATCAAACCAAGTCCTCCTTCAAATCCAAAGGAGTCCTTATCACTAGGAGAGCTCTTGAGCTTCTTCATATTGATCTATTTGGACCAATGAGAACACAATCGCTTTGTGGTTCCAAGTATTGCCTTGTTATTGTCGATGATTTCTCTAGATATACTTGAACTTTCTTTCTCGTTTCAAAGAGTGATACTCTTGATGTTTTCTCTAGTTTCTACAAATGAGTTGAAAATGAAGCTTCTTGTTGAATTGTTTCCATCTGTAGTGACGATGGGGGGAGAATTTAAAAATGAGCTTTTTGAGCATTTTTGTCAAGAATCAGGTTATGCACACAACTTTTCTTCACCTCGAACACCTCAACAAAATGAGGTTGTAGAGAGGAAGAATAGGTCTCTACAGGAGATGGCTAGGACCATGCTTCTTGAGTTTAATACTCCTAAGAAGTTTTGGGCTGAAGCTGTCAGTACCTCTTGTTTTGTGCAAAATTGTGTTTTCACTCATCCCTCACTTAAGAAAACTGTCTATGAGATATGCATAGTAGGAATCCTTCTATCGAGTATTTCCATATTTTCATATATCCTTGTTTTGTTTTGAATACGAAAGATTCTCTCGACAAGTTTGATCTAAAATCATATAAGGCTTTCTTTCTTGGCTATAACACTACTAGCAAGGCATATAGAGTTTATAATGTTGACCTTGCTAAGGTAGAAGAATCTATTAATGTAAAGTTTATTGAGATTAACCCCTCTATTCCCAAAGATATTGGTTCAAATGATGATGTTGCAGATGAAGTAATTCATATCCTTAAAAAACTCAACATCACCCAAAAAAGGAAAATAGGTGGCTGCTCAAGAAAAGAAAAAGATAATGAAAAGAAGGATCCAACTCCCCAGTTTGCAAAGAATCATCCTAAGGAGATGATTTTAGGCGATCCATTTGAAAGAGTGAAGACGCAGACAAAATTCAACAAAGAATAAGCCAACAATGCCTTCATCTCACAACTAGAGCCTAAAGATGTCAAGGAAGCTCTTGGGGATGAAGAATGGATCCTAGCTATGCAAGAGGAGCTGGAACAATTTGAGACGAACAAAATTTGGACCCTTGTGCCAAGACCAAGTGATAGAAAGATCATTGGCACCAAATGGGTCTACCACAACAAGCTAGATGAAAGTGGCAGAGTGGTAAGAAACAAAGCAAGGTTAGTGGCTCAAGGCTACAATCAACAGGAAGGTATTGACTTTGATAAAACATATGCACATGTAGCTAGACTTGAGTCCATTCATATGTTGCTTACTTTTTCAATTCATAATCTTTTGTATCAAATGGATGTTAGAAGTGCATTTTTTAATGGTACAATTGCGGAGGAAGTGTATGTTGCACAACCTCTGGGCTTTGAACATGATAGCCTACCTAGCCATGTTTATTTGTTGCAAAAATCTCTCTATGGACTCAAACAAGTTCCCAAGGGCTTGGCATGATAAATTAAAGAACTTTTTGTTAGATCATGGGTATATCATGGGCAAAGTGGATTCTACCTTGTTTCTAAAGCACATTTCTAAAAAAAATCTTATCATGCAAATATGTGTTGATGGTATTATTTTTGGCGGAACTAACCTTGATATTTGCAAAGAATTTAGTGATCTTATGTAGAGTGAATTTGAGATGAGTATGATGGGTGAACTCACATTCTTCCTCAGCTTTCAAATCCAACAAACAAAAGATGGAAACTTCATCAACAAAGGCAAGTATACCAATGAACTACTTAAGCACTTTGGGATGGAGAATACCAAGCCAATGGACACACCCATGTCAAACACCGCCAAACTTGATAAATATGAAGAAGGTGAAAAGGTAGACAAGAAGCTCTATAGAGGTATGATTGAAAGTTTACTTTACTTAACTTCATCTAGACCTGACATAATGTTTAGTGTTGGCTTGTGTGCTAGATTTCAATCAAATCCTAAGAAATATCATTTTATAGTTGATAAGAGGATTCTAAGGTACCTAGCCAAAACTCAAAATTTTGGACTATGGTATCCCAAGTCAAGGGACTTTACTCTTACTGCCTATAGTGATGTCGATTACGCAGGCTTCTTGATTGATAGAAAGTGCACAAGTGGCACTTGTTTCCTCCTAGGACATGCTTGGTGTCTTGGTTCTCCAATAAATAGAGCACTGTGGCATTATCAACCACCAAGGCTGAGTACATTGCAGACGGGAGTTGTTGTGCCCAGGCCCTATGGATGAAGCAAATGATCCAATACTTAAACACTCATTTTGATGCTTCTCCTATCTATTGTGATAATACTAGTGCAATTTACTTGTCTTACAATCCTATATTGTATAGTAGAGCTAAACATATAAAGGTTCGCCATCACTTTCTTCATGATCACATTGCCAAGAAGGATATTTATATCACACATGTGGACACAGAAAATTAGTTGGCAGACATTTTCACTAAACCCCTATCTAGAGAGCAATTCAATTTTATTAGATCAAAATTTCTTATAACTGTCTTGAATGAATCTAATATGCCTTCTAGTTAGTAGTCATCTGTCATATATGTTTTGCATCTATCTTGATCATCTTTGAGTGCTAATATGCTTAAAATTGGTTTCTCATGTTCATATTGCCTTTTTTTTCTCTTATTTTTGGGTATTTTTGCAAACACTTGTTTTATAGCAAAATAGTACCCAATGATGAGTGATATGTGCCTGGGTATGTTTAATATACATAATGGACTTGAAAAATAAATTTAATTATCTTTCAAATGGCTAGAAATTAAGTTTTATGGTTTTAGGTCAAGTTGACCATCAGTCGAGTTTCCCCAGGACAAACTTGATTGATCCATGACTGAGAGATTTTTTTTAAAAGGATCAATCAGTCGAGTTTCCACCTCACAGAACTCGACCGATCGGCGATTCGAAGCCAACTTAAGTTGGATTTGGTTGACTATTCTCCCTCTCAACTAGAGAATTATCGACTGATGCCTCTCCTTCTAGCCCTGAGCTCTCAACCCCAGACCTTCCCTTCCCTAACCTAGCCCTAATCCAACCTAGGGAGACCTTCCTAGACCTCCCCCTTGCTCAACCTAGGTGTGTGAACATTTTTGGTGGAGTGGTTTGTGCATTTGATCTCTTCTTCCTCTCCATTTCACCTCCATAGCAATGCACCATCCTCCTCCTCTTCTTCCCACTTGATTCCCTTTGATGAGACCCTTTTTGTCTCAATTGAGGTTGTAAATCGATATAAGGACTTCTTCCTAGGAGTCCTTTTCGTTTTAGAGCCCTTTTTTAGCCTAGCCCTAGGAGTCAAGCTATCATCAATCCAGTGGAAATATTGTTTTCTGTTCATCACCTTTCGGCCCTAGCTGTCGAGCGTGACTGCTTTTTCAATTCCCTTACAAGTACAAAAGTAGTTCACGAATTCTATGCAAATTTGCGTTGGAATTATGATTCCCTTGTACCCCTCTGAATACTCAAGTTATCCTTACTTATATGATCTTCGGGAAGAAATTCAACATCTCAGATAATATTCTGAATGTTTTCTTTTCAGGAGCCGATGAGAATGATACCTGGCATAAGGATTATAGTACATATTTTGACCTGCTGGACCCTGAAGGTTTTTATAAGAAAATGAGATTACTCTTCTTGAATCCATTGCTATCTAAAGAAACCTAACGCTCCCTATAAGAAGAAGAGCACCCTACCCTCCTCCTCCTTAGATCTCAAGAAGCATATATTAGCCTTACTGGTCAACTGCAACATCCATCCAAAGAAAAACCAAATGGATATTGCAGAGAACACTACGATGATAATATATTGTATCTTAGAGAATGTCGGAGTCAAGTGGTCTAGATATATCCTCCACCGCATGACTTTCTTTGACTCTGACAAGAACACATGTGGCACCCATCCTCCTTATCATGCCCTGATATGTGGTCTTTTCCAGTTCACCACTGACAAATCACTCTTCTCTGACTTCCACTACAGACCTGCGAAGAAGGGAGTGTGTATCAATGAGACCACCAGTTAGAAATATGTGAATCTCCTTTCCTCCACCGTTCCCAGTGCCTCACCCTCTGCCTCTGCCTCAACTACACCGACCTCAACCCAAGCTCCTCCACCTCCTCTGCCTACCTAACCTAGTCGTGCCTCGTTCTGTGTGTCAAATGAAGCCCTCATGGGTTATATGATACACCAACAGGCATACAACCTCTAGGTCCAGGAGCATATACACCAAGATTTATATTCAATCATGTCTAACATGAACTTATCATGTACACACCCTTACCCCACCTTCCAACCGTACCCGTGTAGTGATTATGCATCCTATGCATATAATGACTTCTACCCTACACTTGAGCCTTTCGCTGCTACTCCTACACCCTCTACTGTTGGTGGCCCTGCTCTTGTCTTTCTGTTGTTACCTGTTGACCCCTTGGCCACTTTGCTTGATAGTCTGGGTGATTCTGCTCCCTCCTTCCCTCAGGCCAATGAGCTTTATGCTTTTGGTATGACTTGGGATGAGCAGAATGCTCGTTGGCCCATTCGTCGCTTCGGTCCTTCTATGGATGAGGAGATATCTGACCAGGCTGATGAAGAGACTATTGATGTTGATGAGGATGTTGGTGATGGTGATGAGGATGATGTTGATGGTGATGGCTCTAGTGATGACTCTGGTGATGAGGGTGTTGCTGTTGCACCTTCATACGGAGATGATGACTACGAGCCTGATGTCGAGAATGATGATGATGTTGTGGATATAGATAGCTTAGATGTCTAGATGTTCTTAGTTTTTAGTCTAGTTTGTTGATCATATATATCTTTCTAGGCTATTTTTCATTAAAAACATATAGGCACATGATCTGAGATGTACTATTTTATCTTTAGCTTTCATCATTTCTCGCTTGAAGTTGTTTTTATGAGAACATGCTTGATGAGTTGAAATCTATCTTCTGCGCACTCTTACTCTTTGATCAATTATATCTTATGAGTTTGTGTCATATTTCACCATATTTTGATTATGACCTAGCCTGTTTGTTTCTCTCGTCTCTGTTTGATATATGTTATGAGTTTGCATGTTTGAATATTTGCTTGGTTGTGTTTGGAGAAGACTATTTGCATGCTCTTTTAACCCCCTTTCTTTTTGATAATGTCAAAAGGGGGAGAGAAATTTCAATGTCATGAAACTCAATCATATTTCCATTTATTGCTTATGTGATCCTTTTCTTATTCATTATATGCTTTATCATGTGACTTGCTAAAGGACCATATAGTACATGCATGTTATATTGCTTTATGTAGAAAGACTAACTATGTAGGTTAAAGTAAGCATAGATTGAAGGGGAGCAATAAACATTGTTCAAATCTTAAATCCCCCAAATTCACAAGGTAAAGGTAAAATTTCAATACTCTTTTCAACATGTTTGAGGAATGGTTTGTCATTGTCAAAAAGGGGGAGAATGTTGACCTAGATGTTATACATTGTCCATATTTTGATAATGACTCAACCATTCCATTCATATATATCTAATATGTGTATTCAAGATTGATCTCAAGTGTTAGGTACATGAAAAGGATCAAATTACACAAGTCCTAGCTTGTCCAAATTCAAGTCAAATGTAATGCAAGTTTGCTAATAAGGAAATCCCTTCAAATGACCTTAGAAGAATTTTGTAATCATTTGTATTGATGATATGACTTGTAACTAAGATGATAAAAATATGTGGGACACTTAGTACCAAGTTTTAATCACTTTTTAGCCAATTTATAAAATTGATCACCGACTGTTGATCGGTGGAGTTTCAATCTCGACTGATCCCATCAATCAATTTTCTAATGATGCGCATCGGTCGAGTTGTGCATTCATAGAACTCGGCCAAATGGTGCACTAACCAAATGTGATTTTAACTGATCGGTTGAGTCTCCCAAGATAAAATCAACTGATAGTTTGAAAATCACATTTGTTTTTTATCCGATTGGTTGAGTTACCTTTTTTTAAACTCGACCGAATGTACTATATGGAAAATGCAGAAAAAGTGATTCTAACCGTTGGTGACTTGTTTGGAAGAAAATAGATATGTTTCCTTGAGAAAAAATGGCTATATTTTGGCCCTAAGTGTTTCCCAAATCAAGAGAGAACCCCTAACTATAAATAGGACCCCTTGGAGTTCATTCCAAGGTTGTTCATTCACTGCATATAAGGTTCTTGCTATAGTTGAGTGTGCTACTACTCCTTGAGCCCCTTTCTCTATCTAGTTTACACATCATTTAGTGATTTGTGAGTGAGTTAGGATTATTATAAGAGAGCTCCACCTTTGTGTATGTAAAGCTCTCAATCTTCCACTACTTCTCTATCCCCTTATCTCATGAAGAAAAACTAAAGCAAGCTCCATCGAGTGAAGAAGGAGTTGTAGCTGGTCCTCTTCAAGGTTGATGAAGAGGTGGTGATCTTCTCCAAGTGAAGGAGAAGAGAAAGGTTGAAGATCCAAGAGGAGAAAAAAAGTCCTTCAAGGTGGAAGACTTGAGCTTGAGTGGGTAAGACCTAGGTGAAGGATGAAGACTCAAGCTAAGTGGGTAAGTTCCTTGTTAAGGTGGAAATCTCCTTATGGTTGGATGGATAAGTCCTTTGGTGGTTTATTGTTGTAAATGCACTAGTACAGAATTGACCTTTGGTGTCAGTTATTTAAAGCCTTTGGCAACGGATAAAAAGCGACACATATGTGGGCGACGCTAAAAGGTGAACCCTTAGGCGTCGGTTTGAAAACCGATGCCAGAACCCTTCACGCCACCCAAAATGCACCAGTAGGGCCACTATAGGCGTCGGTTATTAGTGGGGAAACTGACACCAAAACCCTTCACGCCACAAAAAGAGCGCCAGCAGGGGCACTATAGGCATCAGTTATTAGTAGGGAAACTGACGCCCGAACCCTTCGTGCCACAAAAAGGGCGCCATCTAGGACACCATTGGCGTCGATTTCTTAGTACTAACCGACGCCATAACACCTGCCACCATGGCCGTGCTGGCCAGCACGGCCGTGTTGTCTGGCCACATTAGGCGGCAGTTTTTTGTTATCAACTGACGCTGTAAGACTTTGTTGTCGGTTTTTGACTAATAACCGATGCCTATATTTTGATTTTTTTTCTTATCAGTTTGTAGGCCTGTTTGGCTGGTTAGCAGGATGGAGAAACCTGCAGTTCAGTTATGAACTACAGGTTTATGACATCCATTGATATCAGCCAACAAAAGGCCACAAACCTACTTTTTAACAAGATTCATTTTCACACATTTAGCAACATGCAGTTCCATTCAATTTTCACATTCACACATGTAGAAACATTCATGTAGCAACATGTAGTTCCTTTCATTTTCACATTCACACATGTAGAAACATTTATGTAGCAACTTGCAATTCCATTCATTTTTACATTCACACATGTATAAAGATTCTTTAGTCATTATCGCTATCAACATCCCAATTATATTTTAAAACCCCCACTACTTGTATGGATTTTGCCCATTCTTCTCTTACATCATTTAATTCTTCTGTCGTATAGGGAGCATGTACATCTGATAAGGCCTTACCTGTAGTGGGGTCAGTTTTAAACACCTGTAAAGAGAATGATGTATGTATATAATTAATAATATATAAATAAGATTGATATATTTAAATAAGATTGATATATTTTATATTATCTAATGAGACTATATATAATACCTCATGTATGGTATTGATATCCACTGCGGCATGTTTGATAATCATGTGCATAAATTGCATCACATAGTATGCACATGCCCAGTTGTTGTCTTGTGTAGAACACTATAAATTGAAACATATAAAATATTAAAAAATACAACTAAGCACAATTCACATAAATAATATATACATTGGAGCTGGGAACTTACTTCCACGTTCTCCCAAATTATTGGCTGGTTATTTTTCCTGGGGACCTTTCCTCCAACCTTTTTGAACTCATGTAAACCCCTACATGTTAATGTAACACAGTAAATTGCACAATTAAATAGTAATGTAATAACATTTGTTAACGGATATAAAAATGAAATATTTCTCACCAGAATAATGCCATTTTCATTGTGTGTCCATATGTTGGATTCAATTTAGTCCCCTTAGGATCTAGATAATAGACAGTGAACGTCTCGGGGACAATAACTAGTAACTCCCAATGTGTACCACTAGAGGTAAAAAAGTTAAAAATTAATAATTCGAAATCCACAATAAAAATGTAATTTTCTTAAGTCCAAATTATAAGCAAAATAAACTTACTCCACATTGAATGGAGCTATTATCACCGTCTTCTTATTTTGACCAAAATTTGTAAAATCATCACAGCAGTATTGTTGAACTGACGAAGGGTCTTTAGCTACTAGACTAATCAAATATGGAATAAAAAATCCTACATATTCAAATGAAAAATCTACACATATCTTGTCTAAGTAGATGCAAAACATGTATTATGTATGCATTAATATATAAGAAACCATATCACTAGATCCTACATAAGGTATATGGATGTATAAATAAGATCTCACCTTATCCATAGCTCTATCATAGATGTATTCAGACAATCATAGCCAAACAACTCCAAAATATCTTGTATAAATAGTTTGTTTTTGTATGATTGACCTCCAGCATCCGCATCTATACAAACAATTATAGGGCAATTTATATCATGTTCGCCTAACCATACTGCCACACCCCTACAATTAGGACCTAATGGGGCAGGTAGGTCATGTGGAACCCAACTTGATAATGCAGGAGGTGGAGGTGGAGGCCTAGATACTCTGGGTGTCTTCATTTTAATCTGTATATATAATTTCAGATCAATTGACCTCATATATACACACTAATAATTTAACGTAATGTAAATTTATCATACAATTTCAGTATAAATGACATCCACTTTCGACCACAATATCACTCCACCTTCTGCCTCACCAAGCGTTTCACAATCTGGGTGGGCATATGGAAATGGAAGATCAATCCAACGGGGGAATATACGTAGTGGGCTCACACGAACCCAACCATCTGGTAATAGAGACCCATGAAACATTTCCCCTGGAAGGGATGGGTAAGCTGATGCCTCTGCAACGACATATTCTTTACTTTTTAGACGGCATGGATTCAACCCCTACAAATTTACATAAAGAATGTTATATAAATATATACATATCATCTTGAAAACATATCATCTTGAAAAGACTAGCTACTATCTCATAAAAATACTTACAGCGGATGTTCTAGGTGGTGGGTCTATAGGATTACTCCCAACCTCTGCAGTAGGAGTAGAGCGGGACATCATAGGTATTGTATGAGTGGCAGTCAGAGATGCCTGCCACTTGCTCATTGCTTCATGGAGTGTCTTATCAACTACTTCCTTGACTCTCTTATCAACTACTTCATCGACTCTTCTATCAACTATCTTATCTACCTATACATGGATAAAAGAAACGTTAGCTTCTGATTATTGAATTTCCTTTTACAGTAACATTCTAAAAAAAGAATAGGTTACTCTTCTTGTGAAATTCCTGCTTTTGGGACATGTTTGCACTGGGATGGCCCAAAGAACGCTTTGATGCCCACACCAGCGCCTGCACCCCTAACACGTCCAGAATGCTCTGGGTTACCTAGAGCAACTGTCCATTCATCCCTTGTGCCCTCAGGGATGAACTTGCCTTATTTCCTTAGCTCGTGCAGCTCCCGCTAATCGCCATCAACAGAAATTGGTAAGTAGATAAATACCACAAATAATCAATATTCGAATGATTGCTCTAAGAGTTGTATTTTACCATTTTTGCAGCTACCTCAACAGTTGTGGGCTTCTTTATTTCTCCCTTCTTGTTTTTCCTCCCATCTATCCAGACATCATGGTGAGGTAGAGGTGCGGTACCTATAGTAGTGGACTCCTGAGTAGCAGCAGACTGAGAAATAGACTCAACCTATAGTCTTTGGCGAACGCCTGCATAGCCCTTTGGACCCATTGTGTGTTCATGCACATTCAGTGCACGCCTTGCTCTTTGCGCCTCACTGATAGCCTAGTTAGTATGCACATTGATTTGGTTAGTAATACTAAAGGTTAATCTTAAATAGGTGAATACATCGTATATTAATTAAATTGGAAGTAACGCCCGATACCTTAAATTCATCAGTTTTTCTTGAAGCAACAAACGCGTCCCATTCTTCTGGGTCCAGGAAGTTCCACTATTCAGTGGCTGACTTCTTCCTCTTCTCACCATCTTTTATGTATTCTCAGGTGATATTTGTCCTATAGTTCCTTAGGACCCTCCCACAGTGTTGCATCACACATTTACAATGCAGCTTTTCATCCAACACAAATATACTCTACAAAATAGAATTTCTATTAACTAGTATCTACAAAATTAGTAATCTACAAAATAGAATTGCAAATAATAATAACTCACGCATAAATCCTTCCATATTAAGTCTTTCTTCCCCTTTGGAACTTTATGCCAAGAATCTATCTTACAATCACAATGGCTACGAGTAACAAACCCAAGATATGAAACAAACAAATTGTAGTTCACTCCAATTGCATTTCCTGCATTATCAAAATCCACAACCAATTTGGGTCCATTGCCCCTTAGCATTATTAACTTCTTCATCATAGTGATTCCCCTTCTCTTGTCAACTTTTTGGTACTGCTCATCAAGTGCCTCAAGTGCTTCAGAGGGTACATGTGCATCATCAACCTAAAATTTGACTAAATAAACACACTTATAGGATATAACTATAAATGGACATATAGATAGAAATATATGATATATTTTTAAAACTTACATTCTGAGGTGGCGCATTGGTATCCTCATCATGCTCATCATGGACATCATGGTCATCATGCCCATGCTCTGCCATCTGAAAATTTCATTAAAAAATCAAACATTTAGCATTTGACATAACTAGAAGATAATGAAACGTTGTATAGTTCACATATACAAATGAAACATTGAAAAATGAAACATATAAAAATATAAACATGCATGCCTCTAATATTGCAATCGTTTATCAATTAACAATCCTTCATTGTGATCTTCGCGCACATACAAGTCAATATTAGCTTCAATATTTTACGGTGTTGGCAACCCAACTGAGAATGGACTAGAGTCATCATACTTATCATAGTACTCTTCTTCATCTATAGGATCTTCAATGAACTATCTTTTACCATGAATAACAACAGACCATTTATCATTTGCAGGATCATCAATATAAAATACTTGTTTTGCCTGTGATGCCAATATGAATGGTTCACCCTTCCTTCCAATCTTTTCAAAGTTCACTAAAGTGAAACCCAATTCATCCACTATAACTCCTTTGGTGTTATCAATCCAATTACATTTAAAGAGCGGAATTCGAAAATCTATGTAGTCAAACTCCCATATGTCTTCAATGACACCGTAATGTGACATTTTATCTTCACGTGGACTCTTATCCTTTATACTTGTAAAAAACATAGTCGACGCTTGAAGGGTGACCCCACTATTTTGGATGACACTCTTATCATCTTGGCGCTTTGTGTAATATGTGAATCCATTAATGTCATACCCTACATAAGACATAACACTCAATTTTGGTTTAAAGGCCAGGCATTTGATAGTTTCAGTAATATCATCTGGTGTTTGAGATAGTTGATGTAAGACTTTATCTTCAAACCACTTAATAAATGTCTTGTTATGCGATCTAGCAAGCCACATTGAATTGGCTCGAGGATATTGTCTCTTGATGAAATTGGTATGTTCCTCGATATAAACACTCACTTCGTCCATGTTCTGTAAAATATACAAGTAACCTTGTTCCAATTGCTCACGGCTGATTACTTTCACCCGTGATCCCAAAATTCCTTTGCCAAATTGCCCCTCAATATTCTTGTCATTACCAGGAGTGTCATTACCACTTAGAAAGTCATTGCAAAAATCCATAACCTCTCTCGCCACATAACCCTCAATAATACTCCCTTCAGGCCAATAACGGTTTCAAACATCACTTTTAAAAACACTCATGTATTGTTCAAAGGAATACATCCAATGCAAGAAAACTGGTCCCAACATTTTCACTTCCCGAGTCAAGTGGACAACAAGATGTACCATGATATCAAAGAACAAAGGTGGGAAATACATCTCAAGCTGACATAGGGTAACAACCACTTCTCTTTGCAAAGTATCGAGAGTATCAGGGTCAATAACTTTGCTGCACAGACTGTTGAAAAAGAAACAAAGTCTGGTGATTGCAAACCTTACATGCTTCGGCAGTATAGATCGAATTGCCACGGGAAATATTTGTTGCATTAGAGTGTGAAAATCATGAGATTTAAGACCTATCAACTTCAGATCTTTCATTGATATCAATCTACGGATGTTGGATGAGTAACCCTGTGGCACATTAACATTTACCAAGCATTCAAAAAAAACTTTCTTCTCCTTTCTAGACAATGTGTAACAAGCGGGAGATAAGTATGTTATCTGATTTCCCATTTCACATAATTTTGTTAATTCTGACCTTATTCCCATTTCACGTAGGTCCAGTCTGGATTTTATCCCATCTTTAGTCTTACCTAGTATATTCAACAGAGTACCAATGACGCTATCACAGACATTTTTCTCAACGTGCATGACATCGATACAATGTCTGATTGTCAAAGAACTCCAATAAGGAAGATTCCAAAATATTGACTTCTTCTTGAATAAAGATTTTTCACTCCGTGTGGCCATAGTACATTGTGATCTCTTACCAAATTCATTGTAAAAGTCTTTTACTCTTTCATAAACAACCTCCCCTGGTATAGGTTTAGGTGCACTTCGTTCCTCATTCCATCCATTGAATGTTTTGCGATTCCTACGATACAGATGGAATTTTGGAAGAAACCTTCGATGACCAAGATATACAGTCTTGCAGCCATGTTCTAGTCTTGCTGAATCAGTGTTCTCTTCACATATAGGATACACTTTAGCTCGTTTGACACTATATCTAGACAAATTCTCATATGCTGGAAAGTCATTAATAGTGCAAAATAGCATAGCGTGCAAACAGAATGTCTTTCTTCGTGAAGCATCATAGGTCATCACACCTTCACCCCATAGTTTCTTTAAGTCATCAATCAGAGGTTCAAGATAAACATCGATATCATTTCTAGGTTGTTTAGGGCCCAATATCAACAACGACAGCATAACATACTTATTTTTCATACACAGCCAGGGAGGAAGATTGTATATAACAAGCATGACTGGCCAAGTGCTATGTTGGCTGCTCAATGTCCCGTACAGATTCATCCCATCTGTACAAATCCCAAGTCTTAGATTCCTGACTTCTTCACCAAATTTAGGGTACAATAGATCAATCTTCTTCCACTATGGGGAATCAGACGCATGTCGTAGGATCCCATCATTGTTTTTCTTAACATCTGCATGCCACCTCAAATTCTTCACATCTATTGGATTGGCAAACAAGCTTTGAAACTATGATATTATAGATAGATACCACATCACCTTGGCAGGAGAACCAGTTTTGGACTCCCCCAAAGTCGTCAATTGATACCGTGATGCACCACATTTTGGACAATCTTTCAAATCTACATAGTCCTTTTGAAATGATACACAATCATTCAGGCATACGTGTATCTTCTTGGCCTCCATTCCCATTGGGCACAATGATTTCTTTACCTAGTACGTTGAGATTGGCAGCTCGTTTTCTTCAGGAAGCATTTCTTTCAACAAAGACAACAATGACGTGAAGCTTTTGTCGCTCCATCTATTATTAGCTTTCAGCTTATACAATCTCAACACAACGCTAAGCTTCGTAAACTTAGTACAACCTGTGTATAACGGTATCTTAGCATCATGCACAATGTTTCTAAACATGGGAGGTGGATCAGTTTCGGTGTGCTCTACCCCACAACTATCCAACATCGCATCAACGATGTCTACTAGAACTGGTTCATTTACATCTACGTCATCAGAGGCAATAACTTCTTCCACACAAGCACTGCCATCGACATCCACTGGTTTTGGATTTGAAATATCTCCATGCTAGTGCCATTCTGTATAGCCTTGTACAATCTCATTGCACATGACATGACTTTTGATTTCGTCACCAGTGCTAACTTTCAAGTTGTTACTGCAATGCCTACATGGACAGTAGAGCCTATCTCTAGGTTGTTTCCTATGTTCCTCGACAAATCTAATAAACTGATCAAGACCAGAAATAAACTCTGGGGTGCAGCAATTGCGAATGGACATCCATGATCTATCCATTCTATGATCAAAGAGAAAATAAGTATATATTACAACAAAATTAGGGTCTAGGGTTAACATATTAGAGTTTATGCATGGTTAAAACTTTAGGGTTTAAGGTCTTATATATAATTAATGGTACACTTACATCCTAAGTGAGATTAGGTGTTCAAGAACAGTCCCAAACCGGAGACTATCCAAGATTTACTCCTAATGAGTAAATCTTGGACGAGTTTCTAGGCCAACAAATATATGTGTTGTAATTCTTATATATAATAAATATGTACTACCTATCCCATTCTTAAACACCTAATCTCACTAGTAAATGTATAATGTGTATTGGGTTTTTAAGAAAATTTCGGTAGCATTTCCCCGATGTTCTCCAAGTACATATGTACTTAGAGAACAAATGGGGAAATGCTACCGAAATTTTCTTAAAAACCCAATACACATTATACACTTACATCCTAAGTGAGATTAGGTGTTCAAGAACAGTCCCAAATCGGAGACTATCCAAGATTTACTCCTAATGAGTAAAACTTGGATGGGTTTCTAGGCCAACAAATACATGTGTTGTCATTCTTATATATAATAAATGTATACCACCTATCCCATTCTTGAACACATAATCTCACTAGTAAGTGTATAATGTGTATTAGGTTTTCAAGAAAATTTTGGCAACATTTACCCGTTGTTCTCCAAGTACATATGTACTTAGAGAACAAATGGGGAAATGCTACTAAAATTTTCCTAAAAACCCAATACACATTATACATTTACATCCTAAGTGAGATTAGGTGTTCAAGAATAGTCCCAAACTGGGGACTATCCAAGATTTACTCCTAATGAGTAAATCTTGGATGGGTTTTTAGGCCAACAAATACATATATGTTGTCATTCTTATACTTACAATCCTAGTTTCATCATTCATATCCTAAATTTTGTGTAACATCATTTAATCATGCTTGTCAGTAAATACTAAATAGTAAATAAACCATAATTCCATATATCAAAGATTTGAATCAAAATGGAGCCTAATGGAACATTGGGAGAGTGAGAATATTATACCTCACTTGAAGGTTGAAGAAGAAATATATGCAAATCAACAACAAGTCAACAACACCTGCAACAACACAAATACACAATTCAATTCTGTTATAATGTATTAATTAGCTAGGGGTCAATCTTGAAGTTTTAACTAGAGCTTCATATATCAACATACATACTAGGTCACATAATCATTTTAGAAATAGAAGACCCACATGTGAGTTAAGTTTGAGACATCAATGTATCTTTAACACGCATATTTCAAGGTTCAAAGCACATAATCAAATCAGTATGCTAGAATGGATAAGTTTAAATCTTATTTCAACATGCATCAAAATTTATTGAATTGGGTCAAGCATGAGGATTAGAAGCACAAATATATGCAAGCACAAGATTTGTTCATATCCTAGGTTGATTTACAATAGCAACATCTAAATAAGTAAACTCAAAGCATTAGATAAATAAATATAATCAGTATAAACAAATACAAAGCAATAGATAAAAAAGTACAGCTCAGTTGATAAACAAATATAAATCAGTAGATGATTAAATAATTTTAAAAAGTAGATGAACAAATACAAAGCCCTAAATTTAAATAATGTGATGAATACAAAATCATTAGATGAATGAATGACTAGATAAGTAAATACACATTAGTATTTAAGTAAATATAAATTAGCACATAAGTAATACAAATCAATATATAAGTAGATACAAATCAATATATAAGTAGATACAAATCAGTACATAAGTAAATACAAATCAGTAGATAAGTAAATACTAATCAGTTGATCGAAATCAACAACTTAGGACAAAGTCCATCACTTAGCAGGGGGCTGACCTTGGGCGGCGGAAGGCAGGGAGCAGACGGAGGAGGATGAGCAGGGAGCAGGTGAAGGAGGACAGCTGGGAACCGGCGGCGGCGAGCAGGGAGTCGACGAGCACAAAAGGAGAAGGGCGGCGGCGAGCAGGGAGCTGGCGAACAAGGAAAGGTCGGCGGTGAGCAGAGAGCTGGCGAGCACAACAAGGAGCAGCGGCGGGCGGTGAGCAGGGAGAGGGCGGCGATGGTGACAACCATGGAGCACGGAGCAGTAGGGAGCGGCGCGGCGACTCAAGCACGGAGCAGCAGGGAGCAGTGGCGAGCGGCGGCACACAAGGAATCGCCAGACCTATTCTCACGGGGATGAAATAGAGAAAGGGGAAGAGTCGACTTCACGCGGGTACTATTAAGTTAACCATCAGCGTCGGTTATCAAAAAAAATGACGCTAATAACAATAGTCATCGGTTGCCATAGAAAACTGACGCCATAGGGGTGTAAAAATTTTCGCACAGACAGTGCGGGAAAATACA